>JAPMUY010009160.1:0-600000 GCA_026901105.3 Galaxias olidus
CACCTCACTACTCCACACTCAAGTTGCTATTGTGTGTTCTTTTAGACAGTTTCACAATTGTAAATTCAAAAAAAAAAAAAAAAAAGAAGCTTGTTAGCAAATCGCATATCTTTTCGTCCTAATGTACTATTGGTTGGTCAAACTCAAATCCTTTATCCTTTCATCCAATCCCGTTTTCAACAGCAATCAAGGCCATCTTCAACCAGTATCTCATGTCAAATGTCGTTGATAATAGTGTGTATTTATATTAGTCTCATTGTTAACTTAATGCCCCGCCCTACTAATTTCCTTTAAATAGTAAAGACTGGGAATTGGGTCATCTTAGCTTTACCACTATGTTATTGTATTTTGCTGTAAAATTAGGCCTAAAACAATTGAACTATAGGTCTAAATGCAAGTTTTGATAATCCTTTGTTTCTTCCGAGGTAAATAGTCTACCCATTCATTAATCTGGATATTATGCAGCCGTGTAGCCCACCCATCTTTACCACTTTATGGCAGTTTTTTTTAAGCACTGCGGGAAAAGCAACAAGTTAAGCTCCGGGGAGGAAATACGCTGCTCTGCCTTCACCCTACAAAACAAACAGGCAAACAAGTCCATTATGCCTGTTGGTGGTCAGTCAGGTCTGAGTATCCCGAAGACCCAGCGGTGATCTGAAAGGCCTCTGTGGCCTCTTAACAGACAGTAATGACAGGGGCCTGAGGGTCCCAGCCTTTACAGCCCCCCCACTTACAGGCCAGACTGCTGTTGTCACCTCCCTCAGAGTGTCCCCATGCAGGCGTTAAAGTACTCTTCTGCCTAATTAACTCTTTCCTGTCTCCAATGGGACCCCCAGCCGAGGTCGCTCCTCATCCCGAAGGGACATGGCAAACTAGGGTCAACTAGCTGTGACTTTGTTTAGGTTTTTTTTGTTTTACTAGTCTAGGGTATTCAGACAGTTGCAAACGTCCATTCTCAATATGTTAGTGTGTATGTATGTATGTGTGTGTGTTGTATTGTAGATTATGTGATAAAGCTTTACCCTTCTTGTCTCTTACCTATATGTTTTGGGTGTTTGAGTGTGAATACACGTGGACATGTCTGTAAAGCCTGCTAGTATTCCATGTGCACTTTAATATCCTGTCCCTTTCCATCTGTCCACAGAAGCGAAAGCGGCGAGAGAAGGATGACTCTGACGCTGTCAGCCTGTGCAGCTTCGACTTCAAGGTATAACACTGATCTCTGTTCAGCTTGAATCTGCACACAAAGGTTTACCCGTTTGTGTCACACAGTCAGGCTAGGGCTTCGGGAGTTTTCTATAATAACAATTTTGTTAGGATTTAATCTGGGAGAATGAGCAGGAATCTTGTTACTGTTTAAAAGATTAAACTAAGATTAAAGTTGTATCATTACGGAGCTTCTTTAAATCAACAAGGACTTGAGCTATTTTCATCTTAAGTCTTGTTACTGTTTAAAAGATTAAACTAAGATTAAAGTTGTATCATTACGGAGCTTCTTTGAAATCAACAAGGACTTGAGCTATTTTCATCTTAAGCCATTTCCATACTCTATTTTTAAACCGTCTGTTTAAGTGCAATGAAATTGTCGGAGACGCCTATCACCGAAAGCCATCAAGATATGACCATGTTTGTTTGTGACAACCACACCAACTACTTGTTGGTTGTAAGACCTTTTATCACCAAATCTAGTCGAGATATTTTGTACTTTATACTTTTGTTTTTGAAAGTTGAGAATCAAGACCTTTTTGATTGTGAAATGTTATTTTTTTTCTCGCTGTGGATTTGTTCTGGTGTTTGACTTGGAAACACACCCTACCTCTGTCACTATTATTCCATGTGGGATTAGCTTCTCATGAATAATACCCCTTAGCAACCCGGTTTGTTATTATGGTTTTGTTTCACAATCAAAGTCAAACATGGAGCACTCCTTACCTGCAGATGTACCGAATATTGCTATTTTCTCTTCAACTACTACTATGGCCATCTTTTTAGTGTATGCCCTGAAATACGTTACATAAAATCAAAAAAAAAAAATCTTCAATTGCATTGCTCAACACAAAAACATAAATGGCAATGTATGATCTGCTCCCTCAGGAGCCAATTAAAAAAATAAATAAAATTGGTTTGTTGACTTTGCTATTTATGGCGGTGCTCCGTGGAATCGGCCTATCAGTTTGTATAAATAGCCCCCCGTCGCCCTGTCATTATATACAATCAGATTGGAGCTATGGTCGTCGCTACTGTGTTTTTGTGGTGGTCTAAACAAGGTGCACCAGTGCACTGTATCTGACACACGTAGTTAGGTTGTAACCAGTTAGGTCAGTTGGTCTGATTTTAGAAACAAGGCTCAACGGCTAGACTTAGACGGACGCTCCCTGATTCGTATCACACAAAAGTCCAGTGTGCCTCTGTGTTTATTTTGAAGAGCACCTTTATCCTTGATGTCTGGCTCAGTCAGGCGGTGTAGTCTGATGAGAAACTCTTTGTTCCTCTCCCCAGTCCACACTAGGTTTGGCATTTTTCTACTGGCCACCTGAGAAACCAAAACTATAGAACATTCCAACTGTTCCATTTCTCCTGACACCAACTAATATTTGTCAAAGGTGTGTGTTTGTGTGTGTTTGTTTTTATGTGCATGTCCTTGGGCCTGCTTCCGTCAGACAGTGTATCGCATCGGTTTGTTCCCTGACCTCTGTCTATAAAGCATGGATCAATTTCACTGCCAGTCAGTGGTTCCTGGTTACCCAGCTCTATTTTGTAGCAACCAGCACTGATGTTGCTGTTAGCGCTGAGTAAATCTCAGTTGAGTAAACCACTGAGGAACAAAGAGATATTCATCTGTTTTAGGGCTGATACTATCTTAACTTTTATTGGCTATTTTGTTACAGGTTTACAAGGGGTACCACTGGAAGAGCCCTGTCCTCGTTTCTCTTTGTTTAAGTTTGGAGAAAAACTGCTTTTCTAACTTTAGAAAACCGCCTAGCTAGATCACTTTCATAGGATACCAAGCTGGAGCCAGAGAAAGCTGACCATATCTTTTTACACGTACCACTAGTGGGCGGCGGTGGTACCACGACTACTTGATTCAGAGGCCTGCGTGCGTGCGTGCGTGCGTGTGCGCGCACCTTAACCCCACTCTCCAGCTATTGCTCCTGGTCTGATGTCTTCTCAAGAGCTGTAATTACTCTGCTGTGGTTTGTACATGCTGATGGGTAGAGTATGTTCTGTGAACTGCACTTCTCAAAGCCCTTGAGCTTAGTCTGTCCCTGGCATGGAGGAGGTTAGAGAGAGGCGAAAAGCCACGACCCAGCAGGTGACTCACTCGCCTCTCATTGCTGCCTCGGTGTGCGTGTGTGTCACCTTTTGCCACAGCTGCTAGGAGTGACTTGGGCTGTTTATGGCCGGCAAGTTCAGCCATGTAGCGTTTGGTTTGTTCACGGTGACCACCCACGGATCGCTCCAGCCAGACAGAAAGAGCAGCCCCAGGTGTGATTCAGCCCTCGGGTCTCCCCAAACAAACTGACTCAAACAGGGAGGGTAGTGCTGTGTTCCAAGCGCTCCTGTACGCCTGATGTGCAAGGCTGTGTACCAAAAAAAAAAAAACATCCACGCTGTGAGTTTTCGCAAGCTCCAACTTGCAGCTAACCCCTGGATTTACGTGTGTCCCTGACTGTTTGCCATGGATTCCCTCCGCAGCTGAGGGTGCGAGTTGGCAGTAGCATTTATTTAGCTTGTCGTGTGGTTAGGTGATGTATGCCAGACCTGCTGACGTCCTGAAGAGGTAACAGATTATCATTTGGAACATGCTGTTAACAAAACCCTTGCGGAAAAGGTGCACCCGAAGGAGCTTGTTTGGCATCAGCCCATCTGAGGTTTTATGCCTTTGACTCGCAGCAGCAGCAAGCGCACACAAAGGCACACACAGATAAACACATGCTTGGGGCCTAGTACTGTGTGCCTGTGGCCTATGTCCTGTTTCACACTTTGGTATTGACACAGGAGGTGTCTTTGTAAATGTTCCATCCAATATCCTAAAACACGCTCACACACACTCTCATACTCACTATCACACTTATATTAGCACCACCAGTTTGCTCCATGTTTATGTGTCCAACAGTGCTCACTGCTAACACCTTACATTTTGTATATGTTTTGGACGGCGTTGGGCATGTGTGTCTGAGTGTAGCCTACAGCAGAAAGCCTAAGAGTTTAGTGGCCGGCCACAGTCCCCCATAAAGCCTCAGTTCCCTTCTTGTTCAACTGCAACAAGAATAGGATAATGCCAATAAACATTAAAAGAAAGAAAGAAAGAAGGCAAGATTGACCTTACAGTGGACAACTTTCTTTTTTTTTTTTTCATGAAACTATTTTCATATTAAACCCAACCATTGAAACCTGTCACACTAACAAACATTGTGGAGCTTGTGTCCTACCCTAAACACTCTTCTGTCCCCAATATACAGGTTTCGTTTCAGACTGGCCTGGGTGTATGGCTATTCAAATTGATTGTGACCCTTTCTCCTGCTGACTAGGGCGTTAACAGCTCTCGCTTTGTTGCTTGTTGATCAAGAGACCATGTTTGAAACCCTTCACACCTTCTGGACTGAGAGAGAGTCAGAGAGGAGTTTTTCCCATTAGTTTGCCATTAGTTATCCATAATTACTTTTGCTGAAAACTTACTATCACATAGATAGGCCTAATCTTTTCATTACAGAATGCGAAGGATTCATACAATTTTCACTTTATTCATTCATTATGAATATCTGCAGTAATTTCAGAATCAAAAAGTAAATAATTTAATTTAATCATTGATAGAATTAAAATTAATAGGTTTTTATCCCTATTGTGTCATAGGGGCCTTCAATAAATCTACCGAGAGGAGAGTTTTGAGAAATAAATTGTCTTTAAAATTGCATTTGCAATGTAATAAAATAAAATATTCTAATTAAAATAATAATAATACATTTTATTAACGTTATAAGAACAATTGCAACGCGCTAGAGAGTACAGTTACAGCAATCTGTACGTGCTCAGGTCAGGGCTGAAAGCAGTCCGGTTTTTATACACTTAAATAGGCTACAACATGGAAACTTCCCAACTCTCAATAACCTGCACAGAGTTTAAGATGACTGTATATAGTGTATAGCTAAAGTGATTAACAGTAAACTTGCATTTTCCACTATTTAGTAAACATGCAAAATGTCAACAAGATGCCTATGGGTGACTACTTCACTAGACCTCTCTACACACTTCCAAGTAAAACTACCCTCTCACAACGTACCCCCCTTCGATAGTGGGAGGTGTGTAGAGGGATTGCCACTCCCCACCCCTGCTGAGTACATAAGCCCTCCCTCTCCCCGTTCACCACAGACCAAAGTGCAGAAAGTCAGTGAGTGTGTAGTGAGGACTTTCTCAAGTCCCAACTCGCCACGGAGGCATAAGGGAGAAGGTTGTTTGTTTCTCTCACGGGTAGTTTAAACTTTTGCTTTCATGTGGATTACTCAAAACTGACCAACCGGATTAGGTGGATATTGTTTTTGTACGGAAAGCTATGGTGGCTTACGATGAACTGGGTAGCTTGGTGCCTATCAAACGGACTCTACAAGTGATAGACTACAATAACCAGGCCAACAAGGACTCCGAGGTGAGATGCTTGGAAAGCAGACTGGGGGATAAATTAGGATTAGTTTTAAATTGGAATATTTGTTTTGTTTCAGTTTCTTCCATTTATTGTTTGAGTGGGAGTCCCATCCCATCATGACTGAATCAGTGCCTAGCCCTGTTCTTATCTCTTAACAGTGGTTTTAAAGAAAAGGGTGTGTGTGTGTTTACCCAATGCCTCACAACCTGTTACAAGAAACTTTGTACTTCACTTTAAACACACCCCCCCCCCCCCCCCCCTTAGTATGGTCTGACCTTAGATGGCTGCTGTCCTTGGAACTCATGGAGGTTTTACAGCATGGAGATTGGTCCCATCTCTGTTGTACATGTTGTATGTCTGCAGCTGTGGTTTAGTGAAAACCTGCCCGAGCAGGTAAATCCGCTCTGACACCCCGGGGGGATTTGAGAAGCACTAGAAACCCCTTCACCATTCTTTCAGTAGCTAACATGGCCAATGGCTATGGAGGTGGAGGCCAATATTACTCAAGAAGTTGATGGTAATTGCAGGTTATGCCAGTTAGACTTTCCAAGGGCCCCCGGGGGCAGGGGAGTAAAGTAGTCCTTTCAGGTGTTAGTGCTCATGCAGCAGGCTGAGAGCATTCCTCCAACTCGGACACGGTTTAAAGGAAACGGGGCTGTTGAAAAGCCAGGTGGGCCTCTCTTTATCTTCCAGGCTGTGGTTCCTACTCCGCCGAGGACCTTTGTGACTCACTTCTCTAGTCTGTGGATCTCCTTCCTTCCCCCTTTTTCAGGTGTGGAAGGGATCTCTCAAAAGAGAAGTGTCATTGTGTGGAGTACAGATAAAGCAGAAACTGGTCCTGATGCCGTTGTGTTTTTCTGTCCTATATATATATATATATTTTTTTTTTTACAGTCTTAAATTGGTGATTGATAGATAGCAGTGTTCTACTCTACAGCCATATCAGCTGACCCTGGGCTGTAATCAGCGAGAGCAGAGTAGGAACAAGCAGGGAGGATTAGCTCAGCCACTCATGTTGTATGGGGTTACATCAAAGAGAGAATAGGGACCAGTAGGGGGGGGGGGGGTGCTCCCTGTATCAGTGACTGGTTTTTAGATAAGGGAATTGATTGTGACGCTTGAGATAAAGAGAAGCACATGGGTTACTTTGTAACTCTGCGCGCTTTGAGCTCCCATGGAAACGTTTATTTTTTTTTGCATGCATGTCGTGGTTGTTCCACGGACGATGGTTATCCCGCAGCACAAACCCCGGATCTAACTGGCTTCCTGAAGTGAGCTGGATTGGTATCTATTAGCAGGGAGTTCCCTGGACAAACGGCCAGGAATAGAACTTATCTGTCTGCAGTGTTGCACTTTCCAGCCGACATCACCCTGGGTGGATGAACAAAGGGCTGCACCACTGGTCTTTTGTTATTCCAGAGCAGGTCCCTGGTGGACAGGAAAAGCACAATGAGTAACACACGTTTCCAATGTTGACATTTCCAGCCCCACCCCCAGACTTCTAAAGCGAACGTAACCTTTTTTTATCCCCCCTTTGTTTGCGTATTCTAAACCCCCGTTAGGTAGTGCACAGCGAGTCTGTCCTGGCCTTCTCTCTCTCTGTCCTGTTGAAACCAGGACACAGACACACCGTGTGGATGCCCTCTCTGGCCACACTGTAGGCAGGGCCCACCGCCAGGGGGTTTGGTTGTGCTCTGTCTCTCTCTCTGTGTCTCTCTGTTTATTGGCTCTGTAAGGACAGGGCCAGAGAAGTTCCTGAGTTGTTGTTTTTTCCGTCTGGCGATTACGGTCGCCGGCTCCCAAGTGAAGCGTGACCGTAGCGCAGCCACAGTGGCTGGCCTGGTCTGACACATCAGACTGAGCTTAATGGACCTGTTTCCCAGCTGTGTCAGCTGCCGGGACAGGAGCCTGAATGGCCGCTCTGTTTCTCAGTTTTGCTGAGCCAATGTAAAATCCTATTTGGCCGTAAGTTGGATGAAAGAAAAAAAAAAAGGTAGCTTCAGGACAGGATGCGTGCTTACACATTAGTTTTACAACCCGCCCCCCGTCCCCCCTCTCAAAAACATGCTTTGAAGGATGCTAATTATAGTTGTGGTTTTCTCTGCCTGTGTTTTTTTGTTTAAAAAACTAATGCGATATGAAATCATTACCTCAGATCTGCAGAGCTGTAATTTCTAGTGCATGTTGGCGTTGGCAGCAGGCCCAGACGTTTGGGAGGGTGTCTCACTCCCGTTCTCGGCCTCGGGGCATAGCCAGAGAGGGATGGGGCTGGGGGGGCGGGGTCACCTGGTCCAGGTGTGGTGCAGCTCTCACGCGAGGGCTCCATGACCTGTCTTGACTCGCAGTCACGAACGCCCCGTGCCCTTCTGCAGGGAGATCCCCCTGCTCGTTTGCAAGACATTTCCTTCACTGGTGGTCGGCCCCTCAGTGCCCCTCCTCATCAGTTTCACTTAGACATCCAAGCATAGCGCCATACTGTCCCATACCACACTCTTTCTGAGCTGGTCTACAGTGTCGCCCACTGGCTTGAGTGACAAGGCAGCCCCACTCTTAAAGGGGACTTTGCTGTTGTTTGGCCTTATACTGCTGAGTGGTTGTGCGAAAGAAAGTGTGTGTGTGTGTGTGTGTGTGTGTGTGTGTGTGTGTGTGTGTGTGTGTGTGTGTGTGTGTGTGTGTGTGTGTGTGTGTGTGTGTGTGTGTGTGTGTGTGTGTGTGTGTGTGTGTGTGTGTGTGTGTGTGTGTGTGTGTGTGTGTGTGTGGGACAGCTGAGAGTAGAGTCCCGTGCATTCCTGGCATGCCTCCAGGTCCCTTCCCCAGCCATCTAGTCAGAGAAGGGTCTTTGTGTTCTTCACATGATGGAGTCAACAGCTGCTGAGGGGGGGGCTGCTTCCTCCAGTCAGCCAGTCTGCATGTCTGTTACATCGCCTGACCTCCAACTGCTCCACTACTCCCCTCTCTGGAAGGGGAGCCGCTGATAGATTTATGGGTTGACTTTGTAATGAGGTCCATGTGATATTAGTCACAAGGATTTTCCTCTGCTCTCTTGAGATCCCGTCGGCATCTATCTGTTTCATTACTGACTGGCCCGGGCGTTAGTTAAGTGGATTACAGCACAGATTGCTTGGGATTGCCTGCGGTTGTGTAAACGGTTTCTTTTCTCTCTTCCTCTGTCGTTCTAGGAACCCAGCACCAAGCGTGTCCGTCCTCTCGGCAGGGTGACGTCGCTAGCCAACCTCATTTCTCCTGTGAAGAATGGGGCCGTCCGGCGCTTCGGCCAGACTATCCAGGTGAGTCGGTTAGCCTGCCGGCCGGCTGGATTGCGAGTCGGGGGGTCATCAAGGGATGTGTTCCCACTGTTCTCTTTGCAACTTTCTCGCTGTCTCACACTCAAAACAAACCCTTTTAAAGGTCTCTTTCACTGACTGAGAAACAGAAGTGCATGCTTCCCAGTGCCTTGGTTTAACGCCGGCGCTTCCTGTTTCTCTGTTCCGCAGTCCATCTCCTTCCGGGGCGATGGCAAGTCGCCGGGCGTGCCCCAGAAACCCTGCAGCAAGGCGGCAGCCCCCACGCCGCCCAAGAGGAGGAACAGCACGCTGTGGTCGGAGACCCTGGACGTCCACCAGAAGGGCACCTTCTCCACCAAAGAGATCAAGAGACAGGAGGTGAGGACGGAGCCGATTCCCAAAGCGTGTTGCCATCTGTTTTGGGTGGCGTGAGACCAAGGCAGACTGTTGTGTCTGGAACTGAAAACAGACAAGAAAAAAAACTAAACATAAACCCACGCAAGGTAGATGACTGCATGTGCTCCGGGTGGAAAAACCCAGACAGGGGGTATGTCGACCTGGTCTTTGTAGTGTTATTAAACCCCGAGGGCAATGGAGGATTTCCTGCTCCACAGCCCTCTGACTCATGCCCCTCTGTCTCCCTCTCGCTCACTCTGTGACTCTCCCTGCTCGAAGTCAACCTTCCAGACACTGTTTGTTTGGCACGTCCCCACAGTATTTAGGCTGACTGAGCTAAGTGGGGTTAAAAGGCGAGCAGGTTTTCTACCAGACAGTGTGAGCGAACGTAGACCTGGGGGTCTTGACGTCTTCTCTGCTTCACCCCCCGTCACCCTCCACCCCTGCCTGTCAGACATTACAGCCTACTGTCACAAACAGCACACAGTTCCCAGGCCAGAGACAGAGAGCCAAGAGGAGGGAGGGAGGGAGCAAAGGGGCCCCAATCAGTGATTTGGCATTAACATCTCTCTGTGGGTTGATGGGTACAGAATGTAATGATATCCTGTTTCACGTGTTGTGTTTTTTCTGCCCTGTCTCGTTTTCAGGCCATATTTGAGCTGTCTCGCGGAGAGCACGATCTGATCGAAGACCTCCAGCTCGCACGCAAGGTTAGTAGCTCTCTAAACCCTGAGACCAAGGGAGTACGTCTTAAGCAAGTATGATAAATCAGGCTGGCAGCCCCAGAACATAGCCAACCCGTTAGCTATTAAAAGCCAGGAATGATAGTTCTGTCCATCTCCACGTCTCCACTGCGCTATTCTTAGCCTCCCCCGCTCGCTCTCTGTCTGTCTCCCAGTAAATAAACTGGTCTCCGTCTCCGTCCACAGGCGTACCACGACCCCATGCTCAAGCTGTCCATCATGTCGGAGGAGGAGCTGGCTCACATCTTTGGGGATCTGGACGCCTACATCCCGCTGCACGAGGACCTGCTGGCCCAGCTGGCCAAAGCCACCGGCCCCAACGGCACCGTGGGACAGATCGGGCGGATCGTGGTCGGCTGGGTACGTAGCCGAGACGCCACCATTTAACCCCTCTGATAGGCCGTCACTCTTATGGGCGCTCACTAACCCCAATGACACGTCTGGTCACAGCCCCCATCCCTTCTAAATGCTGCTTTCTAACGAGCTGATATCGAATTATGGCATAATGGATATTATAGCACCTTATCTTCATTTATTTTTAACCGACTCCCATTCAGCCTGTCAGTTTCCTATGGTGAACGGTCAGTGTTAACGCTGTGTCTCACTCTCTCTCTCTCTCTCTCTCCTCCCCCGTAGCTGCCCGGGCTGAACGCCTACAGAGACTACTGCAGTAACCAGCTGGCCGCCAAGGCCCTGCTGGACCAGAAGAAGCAGGACCCCCGGGTGCAGGACTTTCTGCAGCGCTGCCTGGAGTCCCCGTTCAGCCGGAAGCTGGACCTGTGGAGCTTCCTGGACATCCCGCGCTCGCGCCTGTTCAAGTACCCTCTGCTGCTCCGCGAGATCCTCAGGCACACGCCGCCAGAGCACCCGGACACGGCCAGCCTGGAGACAGCGGTACGTTTTAGAGAGACACACACATACACATTAACATAGCATGAAATAAGTATGTTAGCCACGTGAGACTAATCAATGCATTTTGTGTGTTCAGATCACCATTATCCAGGGAGTGCTGTCCGATGTCAACGTGAGGAAGGGAGAGTCTGAGTGTCAGTACTACATTGATAAGCTGGAGTACCTCGACGAGAGGCAGAGAGACCCGCTCATCGACCGGTGCAAGAGCCTGCTGTGCCACGGAGAGCTCCGCAACAAGAGCGGCACGGTAAGCATAGCATAGGTACACACACACACACACACACACTTTATACTAACCAATACTTATCCTCCAGGACACCTTGATGTTGACATGCACAGACTTTGACTTAGCTGCCTCTATCCTCACCAACAAAAGCACAAACTCAGCACACCATATAAAGTTGACAGTCAAAAACAGACCTAAATTTAGAGGGAAAATGCCTGTTACATGAGCCTATGAGAATCTCTTATGATAACAATTGCCCAACAGTCCGAGAGAAACTCTGGTGGTAGAGGAGGATGTTTAATGAACTGTTTAAACAGAAAGTCATGGTTTCGACTTTAATCATTAACACTCTGCTCCTCTGCCTCCCTCTGTACAGAAACTCCACGTGTTCCTGTTCACCGAGCTGTTGGTCCTGACCCGGCCCGTTACCAGGAACGAGCGGCATTGTTTCCAGGTGTACCGGCAGCCAATCCCAGTGCAAGATTTGGTGCTGGAGGACCTGCAAGACGGGGACGTGCGAATGGGCGGCTCCTTCCGCGGGGCCTTCAGCAACGCCGACAAAGGTGAGAGTAGACCCCTGGCCCATTATCAGCTTCTGTTATTCCACTGGCTTATCTATGTTCAAGAAATGGTGTTCAGCATGTTGTAACTGAATAATCCCGCATTACTCATGTGTGTTCTTTTTCTGCTCTGCAGCCAAGAACATCTTCCGCGTGCGCTTCCACGACTCCACCCAGGGCCAGTCCCACACCCTGCAGGTCAACGACGTCTTCCACAAGCAGCAGTGGCTCAACTGCCTCCGCAGCGCCATCTCCGTCCACCGGCCCCTTCCGGACCCCGCGGCGCCTGCCTCCCCCGTGGCCGACATCCGCTCCAAGCGCCGCTCCTCCTCGGCCTCCACCATCATCCATATGGAAGAGGCGGATGAAAACTGCATGGAGGCTGTCAGCCAGTCAGTGCCCAGCTCTCCCAGCAGAGAGGGGTCCCCCAGCCCCACTTCATCCTCCTCCTCGTCCTCCTGCTCCTCATCCGCGTCCACATCCCCACTCTCCTCACCCTCTCGACCCAAACCCAAAAAGGACAAGAGGTCCCTCTGTTCTTTAGGGAAGAGAAAAGAGACAATGGTGTAATGCCGAAGGGGAGAAAATTAACTCCTGAGCGGACTTTTTTGGGGTTGTAAATAGGTGATAGGCGGAGACAAGAGAGTCTAAGTTTGCTCAACTTTGGAAGATTTGTATTTATGTGTCTGTGTGTATATTATTATTATTACAACAGTGTTCTGTGTTACTGTCCTCATTGGCAGCTATTTACTTTAGCCCTCCATCCCTCCCCTGTTTGGATCTGTACACAGGGGCTGAGTGCATACCATAGAGGTGCAGTATTGAGGAGTCCTGGAGGGTTCCACTAGTTTTATAAGGGAACTATGACAAGGAGCAGCAAACATACCACTTCACATATTTGTGTTTCTACGAAATAGGGGCTGGGCATTTAGTCCTGTTTACTTATATTTTGGTGTAAAAGCATTATTGTTTTTGGTAATTCAAGTAAAAAAGAAGAAAAGATTTTGTTAATCAAAATTTGACTGTAGCTCTTTATTTTCATTTTAAAACAGCACTGTTTTATTTTATATATTTTTTTGCATTTAGCTGATTGAGTTATATTTTTTTTGTTAGAAAGGATATGGAGAAGTATCAACAATAGATGATGTAGGTGTAAAAAAAACACAGAAAATTAAGTCAGATTATTAGCATACTCTACTGGAGGGCTGGGAGTCTTATTTATTCACATTCCTTAAAAGACAGATATTAGAATACGGCCACCTTTTTGCATTTTTGTCAGTTGAAGGCATCCAGTAGTATTAAATTTTTCTTTGTTTTATTGAACAAAACATACATAAGTAATGTAAACTGATGTAAAAAGATAAGGCTGAAGCCTTGTTTCACTCTTGAAACCTTTGATCTGAGCCATGTTCGTTTAAAAAGCTGACTTCCAAATGAAATGGATCACTTTTCAATGTAGCATCTTTCATGGAGCCCTATTTTTCTACACTGCTAGCAGCTGTAAAGGTGGTAGAATGTATATGCTTGTCTGACGGGTTGGCACCTATTGAAAATGTCAAATGTTTAAGATAAAAGGCTAAAGAATGTTAAGAAAAGTTGTTTTGGAAGCTGGGTAGGTGAAAAAGAAAAGATAGAATTACTGAATGTTGGGTTTGTAAAGTTGGATTTTTGTTGATGCACTCACAGCTCTCATTACTGAGCTGTGTGGTGCCTTGCATCCAAAAATGGAAGTTTGAGGCACTGGTGAAAAGCCAGTGAGCACATTTGGAAGGATATATAGTAAGTAGGGGGAAGGAGAAAGAAGGTTTCTGCATGTGATGAAAAAGAGTGTAATGTTAAATGTTTTGAATAAGGGATGGAGAACAAAAATTCGTAAAGGGCTATTTTACTGTCATGGCCTGTAAGTATGTAGTGTACATGAAAAAAAGAGCAATAAAGATCTACGTAAGATTGGAATTTGATTTTGAACTTCTATTCTTAATATATAACAAAATTATTTCTTGTACATGGCGTTTAAAAAAGAAAATCCATAATTAATGTGCAAAAACATTTAGACCAGCTCACGTTGAGTGAATGAATTCCAGTTATATGTTTGGAGTAGACTAACTCAGTATTTGATCAGTGTTAGATAAATGACAGGGATTAAGGCTCTCTCTCATTTTAGTTTAGTAGGTGCATTATTACTCTCTTCACTAAACAGTGAGAGAGATATTTTCATCATCTGTTTATTTATATAAAAGCTGGTTGTGTAACTTTTATAAATGGACACAGCCGCTACAGAGACGGCCAAACATTTTTATTTTCATAGAAATATTTATAAATTGCCATTATTTTTGATTCCCACTATATTCATGTTGGGCGTGACATTTCTGCTGCTGGCAGAATAAGTGCAGAGGTCTTGTCTATTTCTCAGAGAGCAGACAGAACTACACCAGAGCTCATGTACTGCTTTGAAATTGGGTCTTTCAATGCCCTTCAGCTGCCTTAGCACAATAATAGTATCTAAAGTAACTAGTGTTAAAATGCTAGTGATATAAGGTAACACATAGTTCACACATTATAAAACAGATCAGGGGCTTTATAAATATAGAGCGGGGATAAGCACTACAATGTTTTTAGTAATAGAGTAGCTTGTGATGCTAAGAGAATGAAGTCATGGGCTGAGTAAGAATGAGTTCAAGAGAAAGGTCAACAACTTAGATTTTTGCAGTCACTGTAAACACTGTTTGACTGGTTTACCTTCCAGCCATTTTACTCTTACTCTGCGCGGGACTGTTTGCCAAAACTTTAAATCGGCATCAGTTTTTATAGAGTAATGGTCTCATGTCTGCCTCTCAGGATTGAGAGAATTCTCTGAGCATTCCCTCATTACCTCAACAATCCTGCCCTAGCATGTTTACTTTAATGAAATTTGAACGCACTTAGGCACTTAGTAAGTGCGACCGTTCAGCAAATTGACACTAGTTTACTTTCCAGTGAGGTAATGTTAAAATGGTTGTTCTCAAGGGTCTACAGTCAGTAATTAGAAATAAATCAATATAACGTGATAAAACAATGTTTTATATACTAGTAGAAAATGAATATTCTACACAGCATTTGGTTTGGATTCATTCACAGGAAGTCCAAATGAGAGAATACAGGTGGTAATGGTCAGTTTTTACTAAATATTTACACATTGTTTTTTAGGGTCTAAGATATTTTATGCGTGCCTTTTTTCCAGTTGGCCTTACTGTAAGGACATAGTGACATAGTCTATTTTTTGCCTTCTGTTACTTTCAATAATGTGCTAGCAGAAGAAGTAGAATAAGATGAACTAAATAAAACTTCAGACCCAAAGACATCCACGCACACGCATACTCTTCCATTGCTCAAGCCACTCTTAGTGGTTTATGTGTACACATGAAAGACATTGACAACTGTGCGTCCCTCCACCCCACACCACTTATTCTAAAAGCTACTAGTTGACAGCCTTTTACTTCACTAATCCTGCTTTGGGACCACATCCTCTATTCTCTGTTACTAGATGTATGAATCAGACAAAGGAAGCAGCAACTTCTCAAAAAATGTCTCAGTTACACATTATATTACCGTAAGAGTATTTGGAAGTGACACCCTTTTTCAATTCCAGGATTGAGCCAGCTCAGCAATGGTGACAGTAAACCCATCTCCTAGTGCCCCTCCTTCTCTGCAACCAACAGAAACCCCAAACATCTTGTTTATCTCAAAATACTCTGCACCTCCGGTCCTAATGCATTAGAAGGGATTGCAAGGCATGTTCAGTCAACCCTCACAGTGTCAAAAGGACCTGTCAGCGAGGCCCTGTCAACTATATGTGTTTTTCTCCAAGACAAACTGCAGGGATTTACTCAAAGACAGCTTGCCTCAGGAGATAATAGGTCAAAGGGATGGCACACACTGACCCCAAAAAGATTTGGTTGTTTATGTACGCTGAGAGCTTTTTCAAATAACAAAAAGTGAAGTGATAATTTAAACTATTTGCTATTTAAATAGACAATAGTCTGTACATAAAAAGATGTCTTAACATCGATACATTTACTTATACCTTCTTTAAAGAAACATCTAGTTTGATCAGAGAACAAGCTATGTGAAAAAACAACTGTAGTTTACAATTGAGCTGAGCTACAAGACAGCTGCTAAGAAACTTTGCCATGTAAACTTTTGACTAAGCTAGACTGATTCTTGGCTAAACAAACCATCCTGCCGCCTCTAGGCAGTATTATCAATGTTCCTTCTTTGGAATTAGCGTAGAACTGTAATGTATTCAATCTAAGTGTTACAGATAGCATGGAGAACATGAACACGGAGATGTGGTCATAATACGTACAGTTTTCTTGTGTTTTCTTGCAGGCTGTTTGAGCATTCAAACAGTGCCTGACGTGTTGTTGTATTCAGAAAATATTTAAATAGACTAACCATAGGTTAGAGTTTATAAATAGGGTATCTTCAATAAGGTCTCGGGCTCTCTCTTGAGTGTAATCAATCTCCCATGCAGGACCACACAGTTAACTGTGTCTAGATAGTTTAGTCTGACCTACGGGAAATCAGTAAGAATCTTTCGTGTGTGGTCTACTCTACAGAAATTAAGAGCTGTAACAAAAACACAGAATGATTATAATAATTGTCAGCCAAGTTCAAGACTGATCCCTTCTCTGATCCTTCCCTGTTGTTGCAGTTGTCTAAACTGGTTTTTGTGAGTCAAAAGTAGACTTAATCTTTTTCAGAGCAGGGGATCGAAAAAGGGGCCAGTGGGGAGGGATGCGTGTAAAAACAAATCCTACCCCGAGGGGCTACACTGTGTCCCCGCTCCCCTTTACGGAGTAGTCCATCACTCTGTATCCATGCACCTCCTTTACCGTTCTTTTGTCTTTCTTGTCAGCTGAAGTCAGTAATTTTAAATCTGTCATCAGTGTTACTGGGAAAGGGTTGATCGATAAAAATCTTACTGGACGTTTAGTCCTAGTGAGACACCGCATTGAAGTTTTTAACTCATTTTTTTGTCAGGTTGCTCTACCTGTTTCACGATGGTACCATGTTCTCATAAGAGAGGCTGGGTTACAATGGGTGTGTACCAGTAATGGATATCTAGGCCTTTCATAATCTATCTCAAAACCATGACCCTGCGTCCTCACAAGGGTGGCAATGCAAATAGCTCTGTGTGTTTTTTATTTTGAAGTGTGGGTTTAAATATGTTTTCGTATATGGAGGAATTGAGAAGAGTCATTCAGACACAACAGTCAGCAGTTCAGGTGACCACTGAGGTGTTTATGCAAAGTCTCTACTCTGAAAATATCCTCTCTGTGGAGCTTTTCTCAAACACACTACACTCTGTTTCTTCTTTCCTCTAAAACCATTTTTTTTGCTTACATAAGTCTATGACAAGGCATGTCATCAACAGTTGCTCTGGTTGTCTGCCTCACCTGAGTCAACTCTTCTTGCCCATTGCGTGTGAGCTTTTAGGTAGCTGGATCTTATCCATGACCCCCGGGAACAGGCAGTGTTATTCAAGCCCTTACTCAGCCTATTACTCACACACACTCACGCACTCACACAAACACACACAAAGAAACACTTCCCTATCTAATCTTAGCATACATACTCAAGAATATGCTACGATGTGGTTTGCCTTTTATAGCAAATAGTGTAAAATTCACAGAAACTCGACAGCAACAAAGAGAAAGACAGGAAGTTGTGACACAATGACCAATTCCAAAAGCACCAAACCAAACCTTGACAGACCTCTTTAACAACACTGTTATATAATTCATTGCAATGATGATACTCCATAAATATGCACAAAGTGAGATCACGATAGAAGACCTAAAACATCAAAGACAGGAGTAGGACAAAATTGGTTGTCTCTCGAGACCAGTTATCGAATGTCTCTCCTCAGGGTGGTTGAGGGTCTACACCTGGCTGTTGTTCTCTGTTGGTTTAGGATTTAAGGCTAGCTAGCTCCGATCCCATAAACCTCTTGTTTTAAAGTTTATTCTAGGTGCTTCTACAACAGATTTTGACACTGTCTTCTTTGTCTCATTGAACACTTACATTATTTGATTAACAGGCTACCTCGTGTAAGGTGGAAATAGAGATTGAGGCAAAGTAAACACTGCAGAAGTGTTATGCCTTGTAATATGAAATATACTTTAATACTTAAAGATATGAAATGCGTTTCCTCCGTAGGGTGGCTGGGCTCAACCTTAGGGATAGGGTAAAGAGCTCGGTCATCCGGAGGGAGCTCGGAGTAGAGCCACTGCTCCTACGTGTCGAAAGGAGCCAGATGAGGTGGTTCAGGCATCTGATTAGGATGCCTCCTGGGCGCCTCCCGTTGGAGGTTTTCCGGGCACGCCCTACTGGTAGGAGACCCCGGGGTAGACCCAAAACACGCTGGCGAGATTATATATCTCGTCTGGCCTGGAAACGCCTCGGGATCCTCCAGGAAGAGCTGGAAAGCGTTGGTGGGGATAGGGATGTCTGGACTACCCTTCTTAGCCTGCTGCCACCGCGACCCTGCCCCGGATAAGCGGCGGAAAATGGATGGATGGATGGACTTTAAGATACCTCATACAATGCAACAGATGTAGTGTGTTTGGTACTCTGCAATATATAATACATTAAGAAAGAAAAAAAGGCTACCAGTTCTAACTATGTATGACTGTTCCCAGAGAGATGTAATTAATGTTGCGTATTCTATGAAGCAATCTGTAATAGTTGTGCCAAAGGGCACAACATTCCAGTCAAATAAGTATTCCAAGCAAATCCAGCATCAGTTGTTATTAGTCTAATAACAAGGACCTCTCAGTTCCCAAATAACAACGTGGTATCATTAATACATTTTCCAGTGAGGGAGAAGAGTGCTCAGGGAGCCCTTAATTATTCCCATCAAATACTGTGCTAGGGTCCAAAATGTTTCTCTGCTACAAAAATGCGATGTAATGCCTAAGTTTTCTTATTGGAGGGCCATTAGATGGAATTGTTTCCTGCCTTGACTATCTTCGTAATTCGAAACAAGGAGCCCTCGTTCACGTTCTCTCCTTTCCACGTCCAGAAAATAACAGTTGGTGGCTTTATTGCTTATGGTATTGCAGGACAGGAAATATAACCAACAGGTCCTATCTGACAATTCATCAAGTTTGTTTATTTGATAGACAAAATAAACAGCTCAGTTGTTGTTTAATAATATGTCAATCTGGAATATCTATGTAAACCCAAGTGCATGCACTATCTTGTAATGAGTGATGTGACCCACCATTTCCTGGTCTGTCTGTATGCAGACCATTGTATTACATGTGTTTAAAAGAACTGCAATTTTGTCATGATTGAGTGGAATGTCATTGATACACAGTACAAGATAAATCCACACTGAGTTCAAATGCAGTTGTAAGCTGATCCTCTGGGATTTGGAAAACACTGTTGTGAGAAAGACAAAGTGAAAACTCCTTCACATCGTGTGGCCCATCAAACATATCAAACTGTGACTCCAGGCTATTTGAACCTTTGAGAAGATGAATAGAATAAGGAGGATGAGGTAGTCTTTGGTTTTATTGGTTAGTGGATTGTTTGCTGCTGTGCAATTGGCGACGGTGAACATAGACACTCATGTGAGCAGGTCTCAACTAAAGTTTCTTTTTGTCTAGCCTAGGTTTGTCTGTTTGCAGGTGCCGATGATATCACTGAGAGAGACATGTCTAAGAAAGAAGCTAAATAGTGACACCTGCATGGAAGCTTTTTCTATCAACAGCAAATGTATGATGGTCTGATATTTTGCTTGGGCAAAATTCTGAGAAGCTTTCACTATGAGGTACTTTTCTCAGAAGATAAAAGGGCATCAGCTGTTTGATGTAAACAATAAAATTATTGGCTTTTTTTTTTTTTTTACTCAAAAGTGTCCAGTGTGGAGTTGGGAATATTACAGAGGGCAAGCCTATAGTTACAATTATTCAAACACTATTGTCAATGATTAAAACAGTACAAACGGAATATCCCACTCATATGTAACCGTACAGTACTGTACAATCTCACAAAATCTAAGACACGTTCTGTTCTTTGTTAATATTCTTTCAAACCTGGTACATCCTTTACAGAATTTTTCAAAGACATCAAAGATAAAGTTTCATGCTATCATCTATGATTCACTCACAGCCAAATGAGAGAGTGTGTCTGAGGGGACAAAACTTTAGAAGTATTTGACCTCCACAACGCAGGACCAGATAACAACGTCCAAGGGGGCAAGAGAATGTTTCCAACTGTTAACAGCAAGAGGCAGACAGTCAGTGGCATCCCCTTCAGGTTGACTGTTTTGACTTTATCAGAATATCAGTGTCTACGAATCTGTGCTAGAACAATGGTTAACTTTGTATCAACTGTCTCTGTGTTGTATGATGTTTGACAGTTTGCTACCCGTAGCAAATGGTCCTGATGGTTTCTATTGATGTTCACGCCTGACTGACACTGAGGAGCAAACCTTTGCAGCAGACACACTAAATTGCAAGATTGTACCTCTAATGTTCAAAGGGCATTATCAGAGTGTCATGCTGCTGAAAGCGTGATTGTGGACATAGATTTGACTGGCGGTGAACCCAAGTCACAATGTCTCTATTGTCCTGCTCGAATAGTTTTTTGAGTAAACACATGAACATCTCATGCATGATGTGACCGTTGAAAGTATTGTTTTTGTTAGTGGTTGTACATTTTTAAATAATAAAGATCTCGTAAGGGTTGAGTACCTTTATGGACTACTAGTTGTTATTAATATTTTTGAAAAATGCATTTTTTTTGTTTATCTTTCCAAATACAACGTTTTTCATAGGGGTTATTTCAGAGCATTTGTGAAAAATCTATGTATTCCCTTATTTCAGCAGAGATTTATTCATTTCTATTGACTTTTTTTGTAAATTAAAGTTTTCAAGTGGAACAAAACTTTTAGGGATTTTTTTGTTTTGTTTTAGGCATTCAACATTGGGCAGTAAGTTAATTGAAGTTAGCATGGGATGTGCAGCATGACGGTATAGAACTGTAACTGTTTCCAAGCTTAGCAGGAATATCTTAGCATGAATCTCTTTCGAGGCAATGCATAGTTTCTTTGTCCCCAGCCTATCCTAAGGTTCCAGCTGCAGCAGCGGCCTCCAGCAACAGCTGCTTCATGCATTACGCTCGCTCTCTCAGACAAAACAAGCCCCTTCCACCAAGCAGCACAGGAAGTCCTGATTAAAGTACTTCCTGTCTGACTGCCTGGAGGATCAAGGGGACCTGATGGTGGTTGTGGTATTATTTTACTCCTGCCCTACCGAGCGAGGTCGCCTGATTACCCCCTGATGAAGTTTATTACTGCAATAGGAGAAGTAGCTGCCGACCGCAGCACTCTGTTAATCAAGAAACATAAGGAGGGTTGTATACAGGCAAAGAGGTGCCTGCTCATGGGTGGTGTGGGTCAAATTGTTTCTCTTTACTGGTGTATTCATTGCATCAGCAGATATTATGTTACATAATATGGGGATTATACAAATAACAAAAACTATTCACCGAAATTTAATCAGAAGAAAAGGGGGGGGAAATAGTTTTTTTCCTCTGCAAAAGTTGATTGGTGTGGTAGAGACCTCCATTCTGTCCCAATCTCTCAAAGAACAACGGTGTATACAATACCCAGTTGCATAATTGTTTGTCTTTGGAATAGTGAACAGAAGAGACGGCAAAAATATTGGTGTCTGTCTGTGTCTGGTGTAGTGTCTCTCTGGCGCTGAGTCATGTCTCTTCTATGTGGTACTTCATTGGTACTCCCTCAGAGAGTCTACACACCAGTGAGCTGTCTAGCTTTAGGTCTACCAGCCGCTGTCAGCCAACGGATGAGACATACGTGTGTGTCTGCTGGTCCGTCAGCCTTGTGAGCTAATGAAAATACTCCCCCAGAGGTCCCTGCATGTTCTGTTGTTGATTTTATCTAGCCAGACTAGGAACAGCAAGGAAAAGTGCTGACGTGTCTGTGAGCCCACTCTTAATTGTGTAGTACATTTTCATTGGACTTTTACATTTTGTAATAGAAATCTAATGTTACGGTTAAGTGAAACTTTGTAACTTATCAAACAAAGCAAAATACTTCCACAATATTTCTCATACAATTTATTTCCTCACATGACTGCAAACAGGAAACTGCATACTACAGTAATGATGAATTTTAGCTGGGACTGAGTAAGCTTGCACTCCTCACATCTGGCTTCTACACTGTGAGTGGGTCATCACGGACAGAGCCTCAGAGGCAGGAAGCTGTGTCTGTACATCTCCTGTGTCTTTTAGTAAGTTCAATCTTATTAAGTATGTGTGTGTGTGTGTGTGTGTGTGTGTGTGTGTGTGTGTGTGTGTGTGTGTGTGTGGCTTGCAGTCATGGGAGAGAACATGCCTCCCCTGGAGCAATGCATTGTACCCTACACCAACTCAGCATTGCCTTCTTTTGACTAATTCCATAATTAGCCTTGATAATGGCAGCGGGGAGGTTGCGGAGCGGGTGACTGCCAAAGAAAAGGCCAACCCAAATATTGACTTGACTTAAGGTTGAGTCAGGTCCCTCAGAGAGAACACCAGAGCCTTTGTGTCTGGCCAAGACCCCCAGTCCTTCAGATCATCATTATTGCTGTTATTTACTGGTCCTGTTGGCCGGGAGGTTGGATATGGTTAGATAATTGACTCTGCAACCCTCTAGAAAACTGGAGGGAGCACACTGATCTTAACCCCCACTGACATCTACTCAGTGGGCTGCAGGACTCAGCTTCTTTGTGGTCTGTTGTAATGCCCTACAGAGAGGTTTAGAAAGGAAGATGGAAGCGTTGTAGAGATGTATTGAGTAAACTACTGCAGAGTTAGGACATGCTATTTTTCACAATTGTAAAAAATGAACGGATGCCTCTTGCTTTAGCTGGAATACTGACAACGAAGAACCTATTTGTAGACCCCAATCCCACCAACAGCTGTTTCAAATTTTTTTAATCAAGTCCCCATGCTACAAATTTAACAGCATTATTTTGGAATTGTTCACTCAGCACCATCGCCATGTGACAAAAAAGGTACACTCTCTGGGCTGGCCCCTAAGCCATTGGGCGAACGAGGCGCTTGCCTCACCACTCTCAAATTAGTGGGGGCAAGAAGGCCCTACGTTATTTTCCCCTCTATATTTTTCATTGGAAAATGTGCCATTTCAAACACTTTACAGAAGCTGTACTATACTGGCTGACTATGTGAACCCGCGTACTTAGTCCGTAATCGGACTGTAATCGTTATGAATCGTTAATGGTAAAGTTAAGATTGAGAAAACTATCGATCTTCCCAAAGTTAATAGATAATGATCAGGAACAAAAAAAATCGCAAATGTTTAACAGTGTATGATCCTGAATTGAATTCCTTACTGGTTAGAGACCAATAAAGGCGTGTTACATTAAGTAGGCCTGGTTCAGAAAAGCGTGTTAGCTAGCTAGCAACATCGCTTAAACTCCGGAAGAGGACAGCATGCTTTCTTGACAGGTCTGCAGTGAATTGATGGCATGGAATGACATGAAATTAAGCATTTCATAAGAGGTACAAATGCAATTACATACAGGCTACAAATATACCCACAGATTGGCCCTCAAAATAACATACAGTTGTTGTCTAGGCTATGTACTAGGCTTAAAAAAATAGACCTCGGATCCTCAACTGCTTCTAGCTTTGTCAGCTGATGGGCTTCTTTAGAAAATGTATGAAACAATGAAAACTGGTGTATTGTTAACTATAGCCTATACTGCCAACCTATGAACAATTTTAACAGTTTTAGAACAATGAAATACCACTGGACCGGTTGCAGGTCAAACTTGTGGCACAAGTACCAAATATGAGTTCATTGTTTGTAAATGGTTAAGATGTCGCCTGACATTCTTCTGTCACCAGGCAGGATGTAATGTTTTCCCCTCCCTGATTTAGTCTCCATCTCTTATCCTTTCCTGCAATCTTTCTGCTGTCTGGCAGACTACAATTGACCCGCTTCTGTTTAGGGCCGTCTAAACATATACCACCAAGGCTGCTTGTGCCACTACCGCCATCCATCAGGACTTTGACCTGTCTTTCAGACAGTAGATACTAGAATACAATGGTTTCAGTCTAACAAGAGTGATGATGGAGTCATCTGGATAATCTTGGGAAACAAAAAAAAAAATTTTTTCACGTGGCACCATTAAGCAAGTGACTAATTTGATTTCTGGTGCATTGTGAAACGTTCCTTGTTGTTTTTGGCTTTAGACAATTTTGAGTCAAATGCAATGCTGGTCTTTTCATATAGTACTAGGGCCTATATTTGAATTATGATATTTGTATAGCCTACTCATTAATCTATGTTTTTAGCTAGCATAATTACATGGCATGGCTTTACTCCCTGACTGTTGTTTAGGTGAATATGTCATAGAGTTAACTTATTCTGCTGTATAGGAAGGTAGAGGAATGTTCAGTATGAACATACACAGCATGTATGTTTACAGGGAAAGCACTTTGTGCAACCTGGGGTTAGAGGTTGTCCTCACCTTTAAGGGAACGAAACGTGCCGAGAAACACGCATCCTACCTATCAAAGTCAGAGATGCATGCTCGGTTTTGTTCCAATGAATCTCTCTCGCTCTCTCCCTTTAATGGTGGAACAAGACAAACTTCAGGCACTGATTCATGAAAATGTGCAGTTCTTTTTATTGTGTGTCTCAAGACTTAATACACGCAGTAGAGCTTTTTACATTAACTGTTTTTTGAGAACGCGTTTAGAAATGGCAAGAACGTTATAGGGATAAAGGCTTGTAATAAGGTCCTACTGTACAGCATACCAAAGCCTTTAGTCGTGGTTGTGTTTGATGTGGTGTCTGTGTCCCTCCCCTGCTGTGTGCTGACCTGTAGGAGTGCAGAAGGACAGCCAGCTGTTTCTGTCATCATCTCCCTTTAAATGGATGGTACTATCTAAATAAAACTTCTGTTTAAACAGTGATTATACATGTTTGGAGTATTATTTTAATGTGGCCTAAATCCAGGTACAACAAATACCCAAATGCCTGCGCAAACACAGGCAACATGGTACAGCTACAGTAATTCTCTCTCTCTCTCTCTCTCTCTCTCTCTCTCTCTCTCTCTCTCTCTCTCTCTCTCTCTCTCTCTCTGTCACACAAACACACACCCACAATAAAGCATTATTTTAAATGCTAGAGACACACTCACACATACATATCTACTGGAACCCCACCCCCATTTACCGCTTAATCCTAATTGGCTGCGGCCACAGAGGGGAATGATGTCATTCACCTGTGGCGGTTAGGGTGACAAAGATGCCTTTGTGCCTCTGCAAACACACATTTTTTTTGCCTCTACCTCATGAGGTTCTCTGAGCAGGGCAGAGTGAAAGCACATGTGGTTTTTCTTAGCTCAGTGTTCCTGGGGCATTTATCATTCAGTATCCGTCCCATTCATCAAGCCACGCTCCCAGCCACACTCCAGTGGGAACACTGGAAGGACATTGTAGTGGCGCATGTCAAGAGGTCCCCGCTCACTTTGTAAGTGATTTCATCCTGAGGGACAATGGGAGGTCATTTGTAGGTTTGCTGGTCGTATTTACTCTACTCGTTTTATTCCCCATGCCTTTAAGTAAAAAGAAGATCTTACCCTAATGCATGCACACGCTCCTACTGAATGCAGACATGTCTCTCCCTCTCCCGGGGCCCTTTACCGTCACCTTGTGCCTCAAAGCCAGGGGTTGTTAACTTATACCCAGTGTTAATCCACTCTACATCAGGAATGATATATTCTAACAGAAGTATATCTAGCCTACACCAGGAAAAAAGATGTGATGTCAGTGAATCCCAAAATGTTCTATGTCTTCATGTTACAAGGTTGACATCAGATCAAGGTGTTTGGGTCTCTATAGAGTGGCGGGTGAGGGCTTAAGTAGACAGCTCTGTCTGAACCTTGTCTTCTCTCTGCCCTCAGAAAGCCTTCCTATGTACCAAAGGTGCCCAGAGTAACCTCAGCTCATCAGAATGGCATGCGCTAACCTAAACTCCAAATCTATTACAAGCTGTTGGCCTACATTAGAACTGGGAGGAGGGAGTGGGGGCTAGTGCTGAGCTAATGTAAACACAGAGCGAGCTCGGCATCTGCACACTCTCTGAGCAGATTGGAAGATTTGAAGACTTTTATTGGGAAAGCTCCAATGCTCCCTATTTTGCCTTTATGGTGTGGAGTG
Organism: Galaxias olidus; assembly: GCA_026901105.3. Lineage (NCBI taxonomy): Eukaryota > Metazoa > Chordata > Actinopteri > Galaxiiformes > Galaxiidae > Galaxias > Galaxias olidus. The sequence continues at coordinate 26,013 of JAPMUY010009160.1, forward strand.
GACAGCTATGTGTTCACCCAATGAATGTTAGCTTGGTCACTGGACGATTCTATGGCCCTGTTTTACAGTGGTATCTAGCTGATGCCAAGGCAGTAACTTATCACATGATCTGCCTGCTTTTAGCTGTTTGTGAATGCACGTTCTCAAGCGCACGTTGCAAACCAGAATAAAACATTAGACAAAATCGGCTCCTATAACTATAGTAGCTGTAAAAAAAAACATGTCCCAGACTCATCCCATTTGAACATTTTGCTATGTTTGTGTATTTTTTCAAAGGGTTTGAGAGTTTTAATCAGGTTTTCAAGAGGTAGAGTGGTTAAGTTTGAAACATAACTTAATAGTGGATGTTGGTCTTATCTTACTGGGCCAAAGGCTAACCTGTTTCACAAAAAGTTAGCTGATACCATGAGGTGAGTCTCACAGAGGCACATGGTCCGTCACAGCTCCCTGATTGATGTGTGTATTAGGACAACACCTTGGTCCTCTGATGCAACAGTCCATGAACATATTGCTAAAGAAAAAAGGCTCTTTATCAAAGTAAATATGTATAGTTGACTATTGATTGTTTAATGTATCATTAGGGACTGACGGCATTGTTAATGCTGTGTTAAGCAATGCTCAGCATGTAATGGGGAAATGTTTGATGTGCAGATTTTGCGTCACTGAGTCGTTTTATTTTGTTTTATAAGACTTTAGTATGACCTACTTAAGTGTCCTTTAACGTTCAGTTTCTAAGTCTGTGCATATATTTTTATGCCCACATCATTTTATGGTGTGACATAGGCTAATTAAAAAATGATTTTGTCTGTGTTTGGACTATTAAAACCAAAGATATTTAGTGGGTGGGGTTCTAAATACAGTAGCAATCCACTGGTGGGATAAGCCTAAACTAAGCAGCCAGTTTGTTTGAAGGCACGGGGTCCATGCCAGGTCGCTATTGATAGAAGCGGAGTGCTTTAGAAATGAAAAGTGCAGTTGAAGCCCCCATATGAAGCTGCATTCCAACCTAATCCTGAGGAGATCTACGCCGCTAGGCTCTCAACTCCCACAGCCAGAAGGGCAGAGAAGACACAGAGAGGGGGAGAGGTAAAGCCAAGTGGGAGGACAAAAACAGAGTAGTCAACAGAGGAAGAATTATTCATGATAGTCTCGGCATACACAGTCTATTTATCCATCATGTGAGTGCAACCTCGCTATGTCTAGTGCAACCGTCCAAAAAAAGTGCTCCTCACGCGGAAAAAACACTTATTTTAACATGCCTTGGTGATTTGGGCAAGAAAGACAAAAATAATCGGGAAGCAAAGAGTCATGCATGGCCAGGAATTCTTTGTCGAGCTCCTCCTGGTTGTCCACGATGACCCATACGCTCTGTGAACCGGGATGCAGGGCGTGAGCTCAGAGACAGCCTAATAACCTTCCTGCAGTATCCTCACTTTTATCTTTCACACTCATTCTTTCTGCCTCGGGAGTCAAGACCAGTCTGAGTAATACTTTGGCCGCCCTGCCTGCAATGTTTACACAGCAGCCTCAGTCTTTGATATCACGTCAAATTGGGTCAAAAGGCAAGTTGGAGGTAAAGAAGCTGAGAGGAGTGGACATGGATGAGTTGCTGCAGTGGGATGGATAGAAGTAGATGAGTGTGAGTGCGAAGGTGACAGATGATGGAGAGAGAAGTTAAAAGGAGATGTGAGTAGGGAAGAGAGTTGAGGAGTAGGAGAAATGGAACTGTGACAGCAGCCATGCGTGCCACTGTAACCCCCTCCATAAGAGGTATGGCTCCTCTTAAAATCTTTTAAAACAACTGGACGGGTCGGCCAGTTAAACATCAGAACCACCCAGGCTTTTAAAATCTGCTCCCAGGGTCATTTGCTATCTACTCTGAGACTGCAAACAGACCTCAGAGCAATAAACAGAGCAAGAAGAGAGATTGCCACCTGAAAGCTTTTAATAGTGTGCTTTTTTAAGGGCTCTCTGCAAACATATTTGGTTTAAACCGCACGCCATCAAACTAGCAAATGTACTTTATTGTTGAAATGATCAAAACAATAGGTTGTTGTACAGTCTTGAATATTTTTGCACTGGGAGAAAAAAATGCCCTTTCCATGGTATGTTGACCAATAATCACGCACTATTGTACTGTTTAGATTTGTTTTTCATGGATACTGTGGGAATGTTCTCAAGTAAGCCTAAATTCAGTCAAGGAAACGACACTGAATAGGCCTAATTTTTGTATGTTGAGCAAAAAGTAAAATATTAGCAACTGTTACATTGTACACATGTCCACACAATAATACAAAGCCTGGATATAACCCATGATTAAAAACCTACGCAAGGGAAATAAGTTCTGAAAACCAGTTCAACCCTACATTTAACAAGGAACCCTATCAGCATTTTCTTTTTAACTTTCCCTTGCTCCCAGAACAAAAGAGCTGTTGTATAGCAGTTTAGCTTTAAAAACTGAAATGAGCCCAACTTCATAAAGTCATGAGCTCAATTAGCACTTCATCTACAGCCAGTATAGCAGGCCCTGGGTTGCTCCCTCCCTTCAGATGTTTCCTGAGGAAATGATGAAGAGAGGGAGGTCTGCTCTTTTCCTATCTGGCGTTCAGTCGACCAAAGTCTGGCCAGCAAAGCCCACTGTACCCCTTCTCAGGTTGCTTTGTGCTAGACATGCCCCACTTCTGGCGTCTCGGCTCTCAGCTTCCCTAATTCTCTGTTTTTCTTTTCTTATTCCATCCCTTCTTTTTCTTTACCTCCATATTCCTTTCTGTCTTGCTATACTGTTTTTCTCTCTAGTTGCTCTTGCACTCCAGTGCCGCAGGCCTGAAAGTCCATTGGTTTTGCTGACGGGTGCATCCAAGAAGTCAATGTGTTTAACTGCTGCTGACTCTGTGTCCACATGTATCTTCTAATCCGGATTTGCTGAGTCTGCCCAGCCTCCTAACTCACTTTTACTGTGCCTCTCTCGCTTGCACGCAAGCACTAATGCACATAGTTGAACATGCAAACAGTGGTAGAAAATCTGCTGACACACACATGCACCATTGTTAATACAAATATCATTACACACACACACCTACTCACACACCCACTTTTGGCTGTGGACTTTTTTAATTGCATCAATGTTTGTAAGATCCTATTGGCAAATCCGTGATTTTTCAACATTCACCTCTTCCCTGTATCCCGACCACAGACACAAGACCTCTATAAATAATTTGTTCTCAAAGATCTGCTCTCATTTCCCTTTGATTTCTCACTTTTAAGGCCATTGTGTCCTTTGTTGCAACTTCTCCTTTGTGTTTTATACCGGGCCCTTTTCTGCACCGTCCATCGAAGTCGCGCACTCTGATTCACCCATCAATGACTCACTCGTTCAGTTGTCTGTAATAAGCGGCAATTATATCAAATCACGCAACAGCAGCAAGGGCACGTAGTGTCCTCTTCATACCTGCCAAGCAGGACAAGAGACGACAAACAAAGAGCAAGGACATTCCTCCTCATTCTACCTGGCTTCAAGAGAGGAGTAATAATGTAATCATCAGTAATGGGATACGGAGACTACCCTCCTCTGCTTGAGTCACTGTATGTCGGTTGGCTTCATGACCTGACAATGGTAGACAGCATAAATCCCTGTGGAGATTTGTCCTCTGAGGTGACTGCTGAGGTTTTTGTCAACCTAGCGTGTGTTTGTTGTAATAAGAAGGTGTGTGTGTGAGTGCCTGCACGTATTATGTATGACTTGGCAAGGCAGCTCCAGGTAGTTAGTGATAGTCTTATCAGATATTATGGAGCTTCTTTGTGCCATAGTCCTCTTCTGCCCTCATTTTCTCTCTCCCCCATCTCTCTCTCTCTCTCCCCATCACGCTCTCATTCTGTCAGCAGAGGCTGTTATAAGCCGAGCAGTAAGTTGAACACCATGCATTAAATCCTCCATTCGGGAGTAGATGAATTAGGCGAGCCAGAGGTACCATTTGCCTGTGCTTGGCGAGATAGGGACCTGCCAAAAATACCTGTCTGTCTCCATCTAACAAAGGCCTCCTTCACATTGGGAATGGAGAGGGGAGTTTTTCAGGGTACATGAGGCAGGGAGAAAGTCACTGGTTGTGTAATAGAAAATCCCACACACTGTACCTAACCTGTTTTCCTGTGCACTGCTGTAGTATCCCGTGTGCAGCCCAGGTCTATTTAGTGCGCTACTGACCTTCCTCTCATTTGGAAAAACAACCCTAACAACCTGCCTGAGTTTGTCTGACACAGACTAGGGTGCCCCTAATCTGCCTTCCATAACTATTATCTCTTCCAAGCCCCATCCCTGCCTGGGCCTCTCCTCAGCAGCCGCTGTGTGGTTAGTGGGGGCCTGGCGCTCAGACAGGGAGACAGCCAGACCACATGTTGGAGAGAGAACAATAGCTGGCGTCCCTCTGACACACTCTCTGGCAGGCTCAGGCTGACGAGTGCTAATCACTGGATGAAGTGGTCTCTCGAGGAGGCTCGTTACTTTCGAATGTGAGTGTGTGTGTGGCTCTGTTTGTATTTACCCGTTAGCATGCGTGTGTTTTTTCCAATCATAATTCTATCCCCTGAGGTCCCCCTATTATATTTAACTCCTGCTGCTTTGTGTTGGTGGAGGTCATCAGCAACCGAGAGAATGACCGTGCCGGCCTGGAATTCCCAGTAATCCCCGGTGTTGGGGGCATGTCTAACAGTAGTCGCTGACAGAGGAGCAGATCTCAGTCCGTGTGTTTTGTTTTTTTCAAGCTCTATGTTGGAGTGGAAACAGGCAGCCAGGACTGGGTCATTATAAAAGAACAGCGTGCTGAACATTCCATGACACCACGACGCCAACATTCATTCGATTCATGCTCCGCCAGACAACCCATTGGCTGGTGAGGCTTAGAATCTTATTCTATTTTCTACCTGTGTCAGTCAATTTCTTACTCTCTCTCTCTCTCTCTCTCTCTCTCTCTCTCTCTCTCTCTCTCTCTCTCTCTCTCTCTCTCTCTTTCTCTCTTTCACTGTTCGGTAACAAGTCAACATTTCTTTTTCTAAATAATATTTCTCGTCCCCGTGAATTTTTCTGTATTTGTGTGTGTGTGTGTGTGTGTGTGTGTGTGTGTGTGTGTGTGTGTGTGTGTCCATAAACTGTGCTACAGTGAAGTTCTGTGTGAACACTGCTGATGGAAGCTCTCTTTCACACTTCTGGTTATTATTCTTGTTGTTCTAAGCCTCCCTGTCCAAACACTGTTCTGTAATAATGCAGACACAGCCCAATTTCATTGCTTTTAATTTCCTATGGGACACACACACACACACACACACACACACACACACACACACACACACACACACACACACACACATTTTACAAGTACAAACATACTCAATAGCTGGTGAGGCTGAGTGGTTATCTGGCCCCGTTTCTAATGCATATTGCAGACGTGTTAACTGGTGCTTGTGGTTCCACATGGTAAAGGACTAATAGCAGTCATTAAAAGACTGGCTTTCCCTCAGCTGCTGTAGACCAGCCAATGGACCCCAGGATCTGGCACTTCAAACACAACGGGTTAGCCCACTGCCTGTCGGCCCCTGTTATGATGACTCTACCCCTCTTTTTCTTTTTCTCCTCCCTCTTTTCTCCTACATCTACCCTTCTTTAAATCATACCATTCCGTCAGTTTTCTTTTTCTTCTGGTCTGGCTTTTTTCACTCGTTTGTTTGGGGATCTTATCTATCTGCCTGTGCCCCCTATCTATCCTCACTACTGGCCTCTTTCCAATCCCTCCACCCTCTCCCTATTTGTCCTTTCCAGAATCGTTTGCCCTGATCAGTCAGGTCCCGGCCTGTATCTGGCCCTCTTAGCCCCACAGATGTTTCGGCCCTCTGGGTCTCCGTGCCCCAACAATGGGTGTGTCCAGGCCCATAAAATCAACCAGACCTTAGAGCTATTTTTCCTGCACTTTTTTCCACTTCATCACCAACCTGTTTTCAAGGCGTTGTCAAACAAATGCAAGACAAACTACACATGGCAAGCACTTTATTTAAGCCTTTGTTCATTAATGCATGTTGGGTTCAATTAAACCTACACAAAAATAGAAATAAAATAAAAGTTACATGAGAAAAAGAAAGTAGATTAATACTTTCTTTCTGGGCCAGATAAACAGAGATATCCCGTAGGGAGACATTAGCTCCTCCCTATGGTCCTTCTCTTTGAACATCAAACTCAAGCTAAACTGACAGTCTTTCAGCTCTCGCTCACCTCCTCTAACATGGCTAACGAACATGCGGTGTTGGCATTGACTTACTTTGCAGGCAAGCAGGTGTGAGCTCGTATTTCAGTGCCACTGCAAAGTAGGCTACACACCACTTAGAGGCAACAGATACAGCTGTCAGTGGAAAAGAGGGAAAGTCCCCAAAGAAAACAAAACAAAGATATAGCTGCGAGGGCAGCCATACAACACCCCCCACCCACAAACGAACGTGCTGGCCAAAGAATAATAATAACGTCCGCGAACAAAAGCAATAGGTTTATATGCAGTTACACTGCATAGACCCCTAACAAGGTCCTCCACAAGACCGCTGACTGGAGCCTTAATGTTGCTAGCCGTTTATAAAAGGCCAGACATAAGCTACATATACTTAAACTTATTTCAAATGATTATACTAGTCCCTTTGCACCATTACAGGGGCAATGAAATGGGGGTGAACTGACGGGAATAGGTTGGGAGGCGCTTGGATGAAAAGGCTCTTTCTTTGGTAGCTCCAGACCTTGTCCAGCATACGGTTTCAATAGCTTTTTCTGTGTAAGTGTGTGTGGTTGACGCAACTGGTGAAATTACAAGTCTAGCCAAAGCAGATGTGAGACAGAGGTTGAGGGGGAGGGCTGCCTGGACGTCCGATCAAAGGTTGAGTCGTGACTTGAACGAGACAAAAAATATATATGTTGTGTGTACATTTAGGGGGTGAGGATAGGGGAGTCCGTGTGTGTGTGTGTGTGTGTGTGTGTGTGTGTGTGTGTGTGTGTATGGTCTTGTACAAGCTTATTTGAGTCCATACCTTATGGTGAGAGTACTCAGCCAGACATCAAAGGTTGCATAAACCGTGGTGTGAATATAGTTGTCACTATTTTCATCAGTTATTTGAAAGCCTTGCTGACGTAGTCTAAGACAAGATACTCCTCCCAAGGTGACCTGCATAAAGACAACCGTAAGTTTGGCAGTCCATCAATAAAAATTCAAAAAGAAGGGTGGGCAAACAGTGAAAGGACAAATAATGTGTTGAACAGACAAGTATTTTGGGAAAGGGACAGAGCCAACAAGCGGGCTTGATGTTTAAATAGATGAGCAATATCACAGACACAGGTTCTCTAATCCGCCCACATTTCATTTCTATGTGGTCTTGAAAAAAAAACTGAAAATGTCAGTCTGGTTTCAGCTCTTTTCTGTGACGATGGTCCTACATTAGAATGTCTTATTTGTGGAGACGTGTGATCAAAAGGCTGGTCAAACACACTGCCGTGTGTGTATCGGGGATGTCTTGTTTTCAATGTTGGGTAGTAGTTAGACACAAGGTCCATGACATAAGTCATCTATTTGGGATCATAGCAGAAGTCCTAAGCTTGCATGTTTTGGAAAAACTGTTGACAACTCAGAAGACTCCAACCTCCCCATTAAGAATTTCACCTTTGACCTTTGCTTCGTTCAACATTTGAAGATCCACACCTGCTTACCTTGTGTCAGGACTCTTGACACACACACACACACACACACACACACACACACACACACACACACACACACACACACACACACACACACACACACACACACACACACACACACACACACACACACAACAAATCTGTCAACTCCTATGTGGTTTAGTGTCTGTTTGAGTCTTTGTGTGAGTAAAAGAGAAATGGGAAGAAAGAAAGAAAGAAAGAAAGAAAGAAAGAAAGAAAGAAACAAAGAAAGAAAGAAAGAAAGAAAGGAAGAGTGCATGGTATATGTATGATTAGAATTGTTTACGTTTGTAATCTTCTCTTATCAGAATGGCGAAAGGAGTGAAAATTATTTTTACGTCTAGATATCATTTTAACGTCTGAAATAGGCATCATTGGGGATATTAACATATCAAATGCCCATTCATAAGTATACTAAAAAAGCCTGCAAGATATGATTTCCATCAGAAATAAAAGTTGCAATATAATTTTTTGCATTACATCCTTTTGAGACTAGGTAAATTAGTCTGGAAGTCTGATGTTTGGAACAATGAGGTCCCATTGTAGTGCAATAGTGTGGACCTCACTATATCAATCCAGATCCTTCAGAAGTATTTTAACGGTCCTGTTAAAATTTCACAGTGGGTTTTCCTCCAGAAAGCTGAGACTTCACAATAAACTCTCAATAGCAGGTTTAACAGCCAGCTGGCAAAACTAAAATGGCCGTTCTCTCTCTTTCTTTTTCTCTCGTTCTCTCTGTCTATTTCCGTTAAATTTGTCTGGTTTTGTAGCACTCAGACACTAGCTGACATTAAACATGTTTCTTCCAATGGAAACTGTGGTTGATTCACATGGTTGTTTAATTTCTTTGACTGGTGTCATTTTAAGATCTGTCGCTGCTGGAACAATTATATCACCAGACGGCTTTTTCTCTACTGTATGGCTGTTTTGTTTTTCTTCCTAGTGGACCACAATGCAAGGAATCCAGACATTACCCAATATCCCAAGTGGGTTGCTAGGGGTTGCACGCTGTAGATTAACAGACATGTCAATGCAAGTCTGGAGTATGAAGCAACATGGGAAAGTTGCGGGGTCCTTATCGATTGTACACACATGGCGCAGAGAGTGGAGAGACTTTGGTCAGTATTATCCAAGGAGGACATAGCTTATGTGGGGACGTGAGGTGTGTGTCTTGAGGTGTGCCAGTACTTTATATGTGTGACAGAACCCTAAGGGGATGGGAGGTTTGAAGCATAAAACAATAGACAGACAATAACATAAAGAAGTGTGTGGCAATGGTTGAATAATTTTGTTACCTGGAGTCCGTGCTGTACCCTACCTATGTGTGTCTGTGTGTTAGTGCCAGTGCTAGGATTGGAAGTTGCGACATACAGAATCTAAAATCTCATAGGACGTCGCTGAACCCAATTCTGATGATTCAAGCAGCTGGGTGACCCTCTCACTCCCTTAACCTCACAGGACAGCCCCTGGTGATCTCCCGGCCCTGACCTCTGGCACAAGTCTTCTGCAGGTCACTGTGTTAGAGAATGGGAGGGTGTAGAGGGGGTCGCTTCCAGGAATTGAAGCGCCTCCTCTGTAGCCCTTTATTCATTTTCCAGTTTTTCGAATCGGTCTATGGCCTGTGAGCAGGGTTTTCCTATGGAAGATCATTTAAAAATATATTAGCTACAAGACTGGCAGTTAAGGACAGAGTATGAGGAGAGTCAGAGTAGATGGGCTCACATTTATAGCTGGAGCTCTGGGAACATGACCACAATGTTCCACATAACGTTAAAGGCAAAGATTGTGAAAAAATAAAAGATACTGTGGGTCTATTGACCTTTATTTACTGTGTATGATAGCTTTCTCGTCAGAGATCATGGATAGATGGAGGTAAGTTCTTCTTTTTGAGTTTATATTGAGGGGTTATGAGCTAATCTCTCTGGCTACAGGCCAAAGGTCAAGGCTTTGGGATGCAGAAGAAGGCCGTTACCATAATAGGATTTTAACGGGCTCGCTATTCGGTTGAAGGTATGATGCAATCAAAAAAACATGCTGATCATTAACATATTAACAGAAATGCCCCCCCCCCCCCCCCAATCACACACACACACACACACACACACATTCACGTATACACACACACATAAACACAAGGAACTTTCTATTAGTCCTGGTTGCCACTGGGCCAGACAGAGAGTGTTTGCTGAAAGGAGAAGTATGTGGTTCAATAACAGCCGAAATTTCCATCCTGGAGTATCTGAGAGCCTAGCGAAACAATCAGTTCAAAATAAACAAGCCAGAATCTAATATATAAGCAGTAACACCAGAGCTCGCAGCCCAAAATAAAACAGCCATGCGATGTCAAAGTGAGACAGAAGCACTGGCACAGGTGTAAATAGTTCTCCTTAGCACCTCGACTGCGCCTGGCTTTTATCTAAATTATTAGCACAGAGACTAGCAATCATTAGAACCTCAAATAAATGACAAAATCTAAGTCCTTGTTGTCCCCATGCAATGAATTAAAACTTGCTACCGCAAAACATAATTGAATTATTGACTATCTCAGTTCATTTGTGTACACATACAGGTCACTATTACAGTGTCATGTGGAATATACAGTGCATCCGGAAAGTATTCATGCCCCTTCACTTTTTCCACATTTTATTATGTTACAGCCTGATTCCAAAATTTATTAAATACAATTTTTTTCTCAACATTCTACACACAATACCGCATAATGACAAAGTGAAAAAAGCTTTTTTTAATTTTTTTCAAATGTATTAAAAATAAAAAAATAAAATATCACATGTACATAAGTATTCACACCCTTTGCTGTGACACTCAAAATTGAGCTCTGGTGCATCCCGTTTCCACTGATCATCTTTGAGATGTTTCTACAACTTGATTGGAGTCCACCCGTGGTAAATTCAATTGATTGGACATGATTTGGAAAGGCACACACCTGTTTATAAAAGGTCCCACAGTTGACAGTGCATGTCAGAGCACAAACCAAGTTATGAAGTCCAAGGAATTGTCTGTAGACTTCCGAGACAGGATTGTATCGAGGCACAGATCTGGGGAAGGGTAAAAAAAAATTTCTGCAGCATTAAAGGTCCCAACGAGCACAGTGGTCTCCATCATTCACAAATGGAAGACGTTTGGAACCACCAGGACTCTTCCTAGAGCTGGCCGTCCGGCCAAACTGAGCAATCGGGAGAGAAGGGCCTTGGTCAGGGAGGTGACCAAGAACCTGATGGTCACTCTGACAGAGCTCCAGTGTTCCTCTGTGGAGATGGGAGAACCTTCCAGAAGGACAACCATCTCTGCAGCACTCCACCAATCAGGCCTTTATGGTAGAGTGGCCAGACGGAAGCCACTCCTCAGTAAAAGGCACATGACAGCCCGCATGGAGTTTGCCAAAAGGCACCTAAAGGACTCTCAGACCATGAGAAACAAAATTCTCTGGTCTGATGAAACCAAGATTGAACTCTTTGGCCTGAATGCCAAGCGTCATGTCTGGAGGAAACCAGGCACTGCTCATCACCTGGCCAATACCATCCCTACAGTGAAGCATGGTGGTGGCAGCATCATGCTGTGGGGGTGTTTTTCAGCAGCAGGAACTGGGAGACTTGTCAGGATCAAGGGAAAGATGAATGCAGCAATGTACAGAGAGATCCTTGATGAAAACCTGCTCCAAAGCGTTCTGGACCTCAGACTGGGGCGAAGGTTGACCTTCCAACAGGACAACGACCCTAAGCACACAGCCAAGATAACAAAGGAGTGGCTTTGGGACAAGTCTGTGAATGTCCCTGAGTGGCCCAGCCAGAGCCCAGACATGAACCCGATTGAACATCTTTGGAGAGATCTGAAAATGGCTGTGCACCGACGCTCCCCATCCAACCTGATGGAGCTTGAGACGATCTGCAAAGAAGAATTGGAGAAACTGCCCCAAAATAGGTGTGGCAAGCTTGTAGCATCATACTCAAGAAGACTTGAGGCTGTAATTGCTGCCAAAGGTGCTTCAACAATGTATTGAGTAAAGGGTGTGAATACTTATGTACATGTGATATTATTATTATTTCTTTTTTTATATATTTGCAAAAAATTCTAAAAACATTTTTCGCTTTGTCATTATGCGGTAGTATGTGCAGAATGTTGAGAATTTTTTTTTATTTAATCCACTTTGGAATTAGGCTGTAACATAATAAAATGTGGAAAAATTGAAGGGGTATGAATACTTTCAGGATGCACTGTAACAAGCACAAATAGTGACCAGTAACCAGTGTGGATAGAGCCCTAATCCGTGTAATCCTCTCTATTTATTGTACCTTTTGAAAAACTAAAACATTTTACAAAAATATAGTTTCGTGATAGTTATTAATAACGAGAGCATTGGCTTACATGTCTAAACATCATGTAGCACACTGAACAAGTCATGGTTCACTTTGTTGAAGAGTCAACTTTATCACCTGTATTTATCACCCTTGGAAATTACTTAGGTACTTAAATACATTTGAGCACGTACAATTTCTTTCCTTTCGTTTAGTTCAAATATTCAGTTCCCCAGGTCTATTCACCACCTATCCTCAAGCAACATCTCACCTGGAGATGTAAGTGTCATCTCTATGGATTTGTAAATAACGTCAGTAAAAGTGTTTAAAGAGAGTTACCTGTTAAAACCACGTCTGACTCATGTGACTCACGTCGCACCTTGTCATTATCGTGGCGACAAAGTGGATGTTACAGTAATTGAGGGTTCTGAGAGAGAGCAGCACACCCAAACACAGAGCACAGAAACTACCTGAAGCACATTCTGTTATCGTGCTAACTTTTTTTTTTGCCGTCATGGCAGTGTCTTGTCTGTCTATCAACTATCATTTCATTGTAGACTCTGAAGCTATTATTCAACCCAGTACAGTTATACAACTAAGCATCATATGCCTTGCGTGCTGAGCCCTCCTTTGTGGAAGAATGACTTTGGGATTTTGTGTGGGACGGACTGTAAATTGAGCCTGGATGGTAACACATTGGTATAATGTGTTTTTTAATGTATTGTTTTTTGCCATTATGTGCCTTGTGAACAGGGCACTGCTGCAAAAGAGACCTAGTCTCAGTCAGTCTACCCTGTATAAATGAATAATACAGGCTAGGAGCTTTACACTAGAATATTGTTGACCACATAAAACAGAACTACAGATAGGGTTCAGATGCTTTGTATCATCAGTGTACGCTTCCCTGTTTACTTAATTTAAACTGTTCCTTAGGTGCCAAATACTTAAAAACAAAAGTTCTAACAGGCGGTACTTTCACAACAAAAGAAAATATATATTCGAAAAATGGGAACCAGACCATAAAATTAGACAATGTAGGTAAAATAATGAAACAAGAATAAATGAAAAATGTAATGTTGAAGCACAACTCAAGATAAAAGTCTTGAGAGTAAGATCAGCCTTTTTGTGGTCCTGGCCCTCCTGTCCTCATTGAGCTGGGAAAGGACAAACAGGCAGCCGTTCTGTCAGGAGACAGTCTGGGAAGGTCGGCTAACTGCTGAATTTGCGTGAGGGCCTTGGTCCGAAACCTGAAAGTAAGAGGGAGTAAAAAAAGAGAAAGCTAGTGTCTGGAAAAGAAAATCCGCCGATTTTGCCTACACTTCAACCTTGTGTGTAAGATGAAAAAACCGGAGAGGGACGGGGGACTCCCTTTAGAAATATAACCAGATGGCTGAGTCATCTGGCTGCTGTACTTTTGGGACCAGCGTGTTTATAGCTATAGCCATTGCAGACCAGACAGATGTGAATATTTTTTCAGACCATCCCAGACTGCACTGTTCTACTGTAAGTCTGGATATTAACTTCTAACTGGAAGTTGTTGCAACTATGAGAAGTAGTAGCACAGTAACAGCAAAACAGTGACTATAAGAATTGGCAATAAAATGAAAAAGCATTTTCCTTAAGTGTATTTATTCTTCAAGAAAGTCTGAAAGATTCAAAGGGTTTTTGACGAAGTAGATTTCACACATGGTCTCATTTGTCTAACAGGTGTTCATGTGCATCCAATCAACTCCATCCATTTACTGAGTTTAAGACTACTTCAAAGAGGAGCTGCTCCATAGTCAATGTTCTGCCATTCAGGCTGCTTTATGTACCAGTGCAGCGGAATAATCCAACCCCACCATCGCCTAAAGAAACCCCCTATAGAGCAAGAGTAAAATTATGCCTCTTATGCTCTTGTAACTAAGCAGGCTTGTTTGGGTGACAGTGACTGTCAACTAAGATAGTCTACTGATTAAACTATTTATCTTCAGAACAATTAAATAAACATTTGCAACTTAATGTAAATAAAAAGATAATTGCGTCAAAACCGTTTTTAAATAATGCCAATTTCTCAACATTGTGTCGATCTACAGAATATGCTGTATATGTATCCTTGATTTAGGAAGCATTTCTTATCCTGGCACAAACATTCTTACATCTGCTGCTTGTTTGCAATAAAAGGATGGTAATTTTATCCGAGTAAATCCTCGCAGCGGACCATCACAGCATTCAATGCTGTTTTTATCACTGCTCAAAGCCCATCAGTTCCTGTCTGCTTAGTATATCATTCTACAATCTTTTCTTTCAGTTTTTTACCCATCTTTCTATTTTATTTTCTGGTTAATCATGTTGTAGGGGAAATTCGTTGGTAAGAGGTAGTGCCTTTCTCCCAGCCTTAATGTAAAGGACTACGGCTGGCTCCTATCACCAGAAAGGGAAACTGTGTCTGTCTTAAATGAGTTGTTAATCACGAGTGGGCCAACTTGTTCCAATGCACAAGCACTGGAGATGCAGGCCTATAAGCAGTTCATTGGTTTTCAGAGGAAGTCTTTACATATAGCACAGTCTAGTGGCCAACTGTATAGATTGCAAAATCTGTCTGAATGTTTTTTCTTTGTTGTTTATTTTCTTTTGCATTGAAACTTATTTTTTATGTAACAAATAGCTTTACATGTAACATTTTAAAGACACAAGGAAGAGTAAGTAATAAAAACAATAGTTTATTGAATTGGACTTAATGAAAAGGCAGTCATGGCTACTCTGCTTGAGACCTAGCCTTTATGTCAAGTCAAATAAGACATTTTAAAACAGGAGCCAAGTGGCACTGTCTTGTGAGTGGAAAAATATTTACTTGTTCTGTGATTATCAAACATTTCCCAACCGGCTGTTGCAATGTCTTAGTATCCATCACAGATTGTTCTAAATCCATCGTGATAGATATTGTTTAAGCCCCATCAAGAAAGCCCTGCTGAAATGGGGTCAGTTATTTTAACAAGCTTTTAGACATTAAAACTCCCACTTCAGAGCGGCCAGAGCGCCAAGATCTCTGATCTCTGAGAGTATTTATAGGTTTGTTCTTGGCTACTTTGACACTAATGGATGAAGGTGCATTTTTGTGTCAGAAAACAAATCCAGAAAGGTTTACGTGATATTGGAAATTTAAAATGTGTAACAGTTATATTAAATGTGAGAGATTGAATTATCCTTGTATTCACAGGCACAGAACTCCTAATAAGTACCAAGTCAGGCAATCGCTGCACCGATTAAAAGAAAGAAAAAAAGAACAAGGGAAACAGGACACATTTTATTGCTATTCTCTTTTGAAAAGAATAGTATTATTTTGTCTTATTTAGGCAACATATGAAATACAGTATATTAGAGCAGGTTTGGTTTGTACTTTGAACAGTGGCATGACAACAGTGTCACATAAATTACTCCTCTCGATCTTATCTACATAACTTAGTGAAGGTAATGTGGTTTGCAATATACAGGCATATCTTGTAGTCATAACAGTACCTTTTGTCCAAGCTGTTTCCATTGAAGGAAAACAATACTAAAACTAATATGGCGGGTGATACATGGTGTGACTTTGTGGAATTCTTTCATAATTTCCATATAAAACCAGGGACCACATTCATACAGTATCTGGACTATCTCTGCCAGTGGTGGAAAACAGCAGCAGACCAGACACTGGAAGTAAATAGATTCAGCTGCTTCTCTGTCTCCTTGAGTCATGCACAGTCCGTTGCCAGGTGTTGCCTTCCTCCGGAAGGAATCAGCCAGAGGGAACACGGGATGCACGGCAACATCTGGAGAGTGTCACCCCCTGGTCCAGCTGCAACACACCCACCATTTCTGAATCTTGAGGATGATCTTGAAGTTAAGTGGCGTTGTGTGTGTCCCTGTTTATGTTTGATGTTGTTATGGGGATTAAATTCTCTCCCATCTCAATTTCCTTTTCCTGAGCTTACTCAGGACAGTGGACGCACATTAAACAGCAGGTTAAACCCCTTCTTCTTATGTTTCTTTACAGTTTATGTGATATTTAACAATGGTGAACAAACACCTGCTGCAAACAGAGAAAATCACTCTGCTAACCATGCGTCACTGTTACAAAAAACTTGTTGTTGCACTATTATCTTTTTTTTCAGTTCCAACTAGTGTTTGGGTGGATTGTGAGTTTACTGTGTCTTGTGTTTTTTTCCCAGATGGTAAATGAGTTTTACTGGAAGCAGAGAAAGCTCATGATTGGTTTTGGTATGTCTAGTTGACCTATGACCTCCGGAGCTCTGGTACCCAGCATTGTCCTCAGAGCAATTCGACAGAGCTGCTGCAGACTCAGCGGAGTACCTAAAAAAAGTATGGGATGTAAAGTCAGATATGTATAAATGAAAAGGACACATTTACCTATATCAGTGTAGACTCGCAGTAGACTTCCAAAAGGTACATTATGTAATAGTAATGGGAGGCAATATGTTACCCTCCATAAAATGTACCATTTATTGTGACTCATAATATTGCGTCAAACCTAAGGTTTTGCATGCCTACACAGATTTTGTCTCCCTAACCATAAATTGTTTGGTTGAATTAGAATCTGACCTACCGTGTCACTCACAAGCATTAAATATGAGCCACAAACCTATGTATAAGGCAAAAACATTTATGAGAAGTAGTAGTGGTATTATTATTATTATTATTATTATTATTAGAAGTACTAGTAGTAGTAATAGTCATTTATTTAGTTCCTTGAGAAATCTAAGCATGACAGCTGGGGTGCAGCCAGTAGCATGCCATCTCTCCTAGGTATCCTTATTGACAGCCTTAGAGCAACATTGCCACTATTTGAGTTCACAGTACTCTCTAAGGAGGTGTGCTAAAGTAATGAGGGATTTGCAAATCTGCCCAACAAAATTCAAATTTTTGCTGAGCCTATAGTTAAATCCAAAACAAAGTTTTTAAATAATTATAGATCGCCATCTGCTGGTGACATTAGGTCAATACCTATTTTACATATAAATACCTATTTTTACAAAGCCGTACACATAAAACAAACCACTTGAGCAACAACAAAAATGTACCCTCATAAAATTGGAGGCTTATTGCAGCTGGAGATCTGGGCATTGTGTAGTCAATAGGCTTCCTGTCATGTTTGTCTCTGGCATATAGATTTCCCCCAAACTCCACCAAAAGCTCAATCATATCAGCACTCTTTGCTTTAGCAGCATGATGTAGCGGTGTCTCATGGAACCTTGCTGAATTCACTTTGGCACCTTAGAAATATAAAATAAATGAATGAATCAATTTCAAAATGTTCATTTCAAAAACACATTATAAATAGCTATGTCATATTTGTATATTATTAGCAAGCAATACATTCGATTTTTTTCATCAAGATTCTTTCACCAATGCTCACCTGCGTTGAGAAGTACTTTGACACAGTCTGTGTAACCGTTGGCACATGCTAGATGCAGTGGAGTTCCATAGTAAAGCTCATAAGCTTCCAGACTAGCACCTCTTTCGATCATGATCTTTACACAGTCAGAGTTGCCTAAAACAAAAGAATAGCATTGCTAAAAATAAATCTGAATGGTTGTTTCAGTAAAAATAATACCTTGGATATATATAGAATTTGCTATGCTGATCCAAGGTGCAAGGTCCTACCATTAATAATAAGAAAAGGATAAGGTAGGTAGGAAAAAACCACACACAGAGAAACGTAAACACACACCCACACAGTTTTACCTCCAATGCAGGCTTCGTGAAGAGGTGATGTAGTGCGAGAGGTGAGGTTTGTGTTGACCTTTGCTCCATAATCAAGCAGCAGGCTCACACACTCAAAATTTCCAGCAGAGCAGGCCTCACAAAGAGGGGTGTTCCCATCCACATTACGGGCATCGACCTGTCCGCATCGACAACCAAAAAAAAAAAAAAAAAGATTCTCAGGTAGTGCTTACTGCTTACATTGCAACATCTTCATTTAAATACTCCTGGTCTCCATCTCTGTGTCATGTCCCGCCTCCCTCCAACTCACATGTGCGCCAGCATCCAGAAGCAGTCTGACACACTGGGTCTGTCCCTTTATGCAGGCCTCATGGAGGGGTGTGATGGAATCTACGGCCACAATGTTGACAGAGGCTCCACTCTGGATGAGCTGTTGAAGCTGAGAGGTATGCCCCTGAGAGGCTGCCTTGTGTACCTCTGTCCTCTCTGACCAATAGCCTGCAAGCAGACAGGGATAAGGCAAGAAGCAAAAGTTTTTCTGGAAACTGGCAAAGTGGGAGAGTGAGTGTGTGGCAGTCTACATGTAAATATGTTAGAAAATGAATTGATGCCTGCCGCAAATAGCAAATTGGTTGTTTTAAATGGTGAACTTGTAAACAACAATTGGTTCCGATGTTGGCGTACCTGACCACCTAACATTAATGATCACGTTCCTGTTGCAAAAACGTACCTATATCTCCAAAGAAGTATGGTCTTTCAGTTTCGACCTCCATATTTTCTGTTTTACATAAATATAAATTTACGTTATCCTCCTTAGATGACAATCCAGTGCAACCGGGTAAAAATACACCATAGACGCTGTGTTTACATGCGGCATATATCAGGTGATTTTTCTAACGACGTCACACAAGAACTGGGAATGTTGGGAGTTGTAGTGTAATAACGGAGAGTTAAAAAAAAAAGACGACCGACAATATTTAGAGTTCTTTCTTAATGAATCCTTCAAAATTCTTGTAAAAAAAAATCAACAACTCAATATATTTGCATATCTGCAATTGTTTTATTGCTGCAGAAAAATCCCATAATATACACACACAACAAAATCCACAATAACATTAGGATGTAAACATGCAGAAGAACCTAAAAAGTACTTGAGCATTCACAAAGATTTATCAGAGGTAGTTGATATCAACCAACACTTTTACAATATGTTTTATTTGATAAAAAAATAATACATTTGTATTATTTATAAAGCCCCCTCAAGAAATTAACATTGAAGGGCATAATTCATAAAGAAGGTAGCTTCTGATAATGTGAGATATATCAAGTTTTTGGCTTATGACCTCTTCAGCTCTGGTACCCAGCATTGTCCTCAGAGTGATTCTACAAAGCTGCTGCAGACTCAGAGGAGTACCTTAGATCAGAGCATTCAGAAATAAGATCAGATCAGAAATAAAACAAAAAACTATATGAAACAAAAATATTTGCATAGAGGAGATTGAATTTACATGCAAATGTAAATATCTGTATATTAAAAATCTTAACCTATACAGTACAATCAACTACAACACAATGGCAATAAAGGGAATTAAGCACAAGGTTGTGACATACTCTCATATGTCTTCAAGCAGAGTTCCGTGGCAGACCCAGGCAGAGTGTAGTCTATAGGCTTTTTTTCAAGGTTGTCTCTGACATTCACGTTGGCCCCGTACTCCACCAGCAACTCAATCATATCCACCATCCCTACCCGAGCTGCATGATGCATAGCCGTCTCATGGAATTTTGCTGCATTCACCTTGGCACCTTGGATGTAAGTGTCATCATATAGCCACAACATCATCTCAAGTCTTGGCAAGTCATAACAGAACATTAATCATTATTACCTTAATGTAAACATTTGCAATTACAGCCCCTAGACTTAGCAACAGTCATCCTAAAATTATACAATAAGTCATTATTTACACATACTAAAAACCCCAATATAGAAACTATTGCTTAACCTTTTTACTGTGTTTATTTTTGATTGGTTTATTACATTTTATATTTTATCAAATTGCATTTATTTATTGTTTTTAACTTATTGGGCAATTAATTACTTTTATGTATGTATTATTATTTAGTCAAACTCTTATTCCGTATCACTGTTATTTTTTGTATTCTGCTTTCATTGTAAGCAATTGTGTGTTGTTAAAAAACTATGTAAAAAAAAAAAAGGTAAATTACCTGCATTGAGAAGCACTTTGGCACAGTTTACGTGCTCTTTTGCGCAGGCAGTGTGAAGAGGTGTTCCAAAGTAAATGTCAAAAGCCTCCAGCGAAGCTCCTTTTGCTACAACCAGTCTCACTATATCAACATCGCCTACAATGACAGAAATACATACTAGAATCAATCATTTGGAAGCCCAGTGTGACACCAGGCCTGAACTTTCACATGTCTATTTTAATATTTTATATTCGAAATTTGGTAATGGTGGTAAATCTGCGAGTTCTTCTTTATCTTATTATGATAAATACCTTCCAGCGCTAACTATGTTTCCCTAGCTATTCCTTTCTGATAGTTTACCCTTTATGCAAGCCTCATGTAATGGGGAGGCAGTTAGAGCTGTGAGAGAAGGGTTTATTTTGGCTCCATAATCCAACAGAAGTTTCGCACACTCTAGACTTCCGGCAGCGCAGGCATAACAAAGGGCTGTGTTGCCATGAATATTCCTCACATCAACCTGTAGGAAGAGGGAGAGCAAGCATTTAAAAATAATATTGTGGATCTGTTTAGTCTGCATATCCTATTTTTGTTTATGTTTACGTGATCGTCATCATATATGCTTACTTGAGCACCTGCTTCTAACAGCATCCGAGCACAGTTGGGATGTGCCTGTACGCAGGCGTCATGGAGGGGAGTGATGTTGTCTACTGAAAGTATGTTTACTGACATACCACCCTCAATCAGCTGTTTTAGTAGAAGGGTCCTACCGTGGGACGCCGCCTCGTGCATTGAGGTTCGATCCGCCCAAATCCCTATAGAATTTAAGGGAGGATTCGTGTCAATTCACACATCATTCCAAAACTAGATACAAGCCTACCCATTTTGTTGGGGAAACAGTTTTTAAGTAAAAAATGTAAATAAAATAAATACATACTGTCTCAAAACAAAACAAAAAAAACAATTTAGTAATCAAATGTTTATGATTTTGTCAAATTGATTTTCAGAGGCCAGTTGTTGCATTCCATGTGCAATTTTTTTTTTTTAGAGGCCATGCAGTGCGTACTAACGCACCAGTTGCGCAATACAAATTAAGCCTTTTTAGTTACATGCCTTTAGTATAGTTCAGGTACTTTCTAGTAAGTTATATGTGTTTTTTAAATAGTATGATCTTTGTCCGTTTATTTATTTATTATTTTAACAAAACTCACCAATGTCTGCGAAAAACGAGGAGCGCGCAGGAGTTAGTTCCATCCTGCCGGTATCGCTGGAGAGGTAAACAAATAAACACGCTGGGACTCGGCACCTTTATTTATAGTAACAGCGGTCCATATAATAGTGTTATGGTCATATGGTTATGGTCCAGTCACCGCGCATCAAGAAGCAGCAGTGGCTTGTGGGACTAGTGTAGTGAAATGTGGCCAGCCTCGGGGCCCTTTACTTATTTTTGTGTTTAGTGCACTACACTGGGGTCCCACGAGGATCAAGCATTTCAAGAACATAATTTCACGCTTTATTGATATGTAGTAATACAACTCAGTTGTACTGTTTATTATCCACAAGACGTCTTGCTTGAATTGGAGTTCTTGTCAAGTCAATGAATAAGAGGTATTCTACACTGTTGGTCAACTCGTTTGGCACAAACGTTGACATAAAATAAAAATAGCAAAGAGGACGTTTTCACCTCGGATAGTTTATCCGTACTTATCTCTATAGTAAGTGCAAACGACCTGCCCTGATTATAACCATAAAACTAGTTTATAGTTAGAACTATGGTCTATGTGGTCTGTGCAGTGTTTCAATAACTGGTGCAGATTATTAATTTCCCAAACGCAGGCTTACTACTGCATTCAGTTAAATCAGGAAGGTCAATGCAAACTGGTTTTGTCATGCTATAAAGTATGACTAGCCAATAGACCCCAAACCAAGGTCACATAAATGTCAGAACAATACACACATAAATAAACATTAAATGTAACACAAAACAGCTTTGGTTTTTCACAAGTTTTTACTTTGCAGTACAGAAATCATTTGAACCCCACATGTTTTACAGTAGTTTAAAACATAGATGACATTATTACAGGGCCGTTGCCATATCAATACTGCCGTAGTAGACATTTGGTCCTTCTAAAGCACTTACAGTCAAGTTATCCACATTTCCCGAAACTGCTTTTAAATGCTTGGGTCTTCCATCTTTTTAAAGTATAGGAAATATTAAGGTCTCCTCTGATAAATTGTAGTTACCCAAGCTGCTTCCAACATTTTTCAGGTTGTTTGCTTTTATGCTGGACTACACCTGCCTAGTAACTTGGCTGGAATATAGTATAATGCCTTGCCCAGGGCTGGCCAGGGGCTGGGGAAGAGCACGCTATTGGGGTAAATTAAGAGTACGGAGAAGAACCCCCCCTACCAATCAGACCTACACAAATATTTCACTGGCTAGAAAAAGTAACCCCTGACACTTCAGCTGGATTCAAGAAAAGGTTCTGGGCTAGGCTAGGATGAATTGTCAAGCCCTGTAAAGAATGCCCAACTACGTTTTGAATACCAACCGAAAGAGCCAAGCACTTGTCCACCTCCGCCACAATAACAACATTTGTAGAGACCAAAAAACTGATAACTTCATATGTCCCAAACACTCTGACAAAGTTACTCTTAAGTTGTTTTTTTTAACAATATGGATTTGCCACCACTTACACCATAAATACTACAGAATTGATTGATCAATTGATTTGGCATCTTTGGACGACACACCCCTTGCTCAGGAGGGAAAAGTTTCAGATACATGATGAAGAATATAGGGTATTAGGCCAAACCAGTATTCAGTGCAGTATCGGTTTGAAAGTGATTACAAAAAGCACTCTGACCCCACCCCTTTCCAGCATTGCTATAATCATAACTATATATCATGAACTTCCTTAATGGGCAAAACATATACTTAGATCATTAGCCAGCCCATTTATAATTTTTTTTTAGTTTTTTCTATTTTTATAAGATTTCAGTTGTCGGCGGTGTTATCTGATATTCAAGAGAGTTGCAGACTCATACTTCTACTCGGCAGCATCACCAAATATGTCGTTTTTCTTCCGTTCCATCTCAGCAAAGTCAAATTCAGTGCCCGTCATCCTCTTGTAGATGTCCTTGATGTCATCACAGGTGGTCTCAAAGTGAGTAGTGGCATCATAGGTGCGGGACATGAAAATCTGTTCCGTAACGTAAAAAAAAACATGTTCACATGTTGTCATTACTTGGATCAGTGGATTCAACTTTGTGAAAATTTGACACTTTTTTAAGGAATTTCTGTACTCACCTGGCTCTCAGCACCCATATCAGTAGGGGCATACTGATCACTGATGCTCACAAACCTACAAGTAAACAACATTTGTTCTACACCTTTAGAACACGTACAAAACATTCGTATACACAATGGGCGCAGAGTCACACAAACCAATATGGTATGGCCCTTACTTCTGCTCAACAGGCTCCAGCAGGTCCAGAGCTGGCTTGATCTCCTTCTCGGGGTCGTTGGTCTCCACTGTGGTGCTGATAATGGCCACGTACTTGCCCTGTGCTGCCACGTTGTGAGCATAGGAGATCATGCACACGTAGATGTCTGTATACAGGAAAAAACATTACATCCCTGGATCTATGAAAAACAACATATTCCCCCCAAACAAAATACAGATTAAAAAGCCTTGTACACAGGGCTTCCTGGCATGCCTACCGTGCTTCCTGTTGACCTGGTTTTGGGGGATGATGATCTGGCAGGAGTTGGAGTCGCTTGTGTTTTTGATAGGGTGACTCATGATGCAGATGACACGGATCACCTGGCCCACCTTAGTGACGCGGTCCATTAGGTAGCTGGGATCGCAGATCAGCTGTTTACAACGGGCAATCTAAGTGAGGGAGGAACAGAGAGGCTAGGGGTCAGAAGGCTGTGCAGGACATCAGCATTACAATTGAATTCCACGAGACATCCTGCACTCCCTTCCCCTTCTCCACCCCTTTTTGAAAAGGGTCAACAAGAGAGACTTCTAACAAGTGAGAGCTTCATAAAATGTCTGCCAATCTGATTGACTGCATTGCTCGGTAACTATTGTATACAGTTTGCAAAGTAAAATTTTTATCAAACAAGAGAATCACATCAATGTTTCTTACCTCTCCCTCTGACTTGACTCCCACCACCTTGCCATTCTCCATGACAATCTCCTCGATTGGCTTGTTCAGCATATAGGTTCCTCCGTAGATGGCACTTAATCTGAGGAGTAGAAGAATAAGCGATGGATAAAGGTATGTTAAGAAATGTCCAAGTGACAATCTCCCAAGTGAACACCATTAAAGTTTGATTAATTACCACTATTCACAGCATTCAGTAGTATTTGAATAATAAATAAGTATTTGTGTGCGTATGTATTCATTACCTGGCGAATCCTTGGGGCAACTCTCCCAAACCGTAGAGAGGGTAGAGGTATGGACTCTTGCCATATCTGGCCAGGGACTCACTGTATAGCTTGATCCTGTTTACAGCGTCAATGCAAGGCTGATCCAAGTAGCTGAGAGGCACAGACAGAGCATTGAACAACAAAACAAATCTTCAGAAACACAACACTCAACCTGGCATGAGGGTACAATATTCAACAGAATATGATGGTATAATGACAAAGCCATGTTTATAAGTTCTATTGTCGGGTTTTAAGTCTAAAACCACTTACTCGTCTGTGCGGTAGAGAGCGAGGGAGTGGCCTGTGAAGTCAATGACATCTTGGCCCAGGTCAAATTTTTTGAAGACGTCCCTCATTGTTGTCTTATGTGGATCAACACCCTCCATGGTTTTGGGGTCGTTCTCATCAAAGTTGGCAATAAAGACCAAGAACTTTCTGAAGCGCCGTTTCTCAAACAGCCCCATCAGACCTAGCACGAGACAAGAGTTGAGCTACCTAGAAATAAGAACTTGGTGGCGACATACATCGCATCATAGATTTTATTTTTACTATAAAGGTAACTACTGATGCAGGCTGGTTAGTGTGGGGGGGATACTCACATACAAAAGTGAGGTTATTGAGACATGTTATGAACGATTGACACCACAGAGCAATGCAACTAGTTGGCATAAATTGCCTATCCAAGTTTCTTTCCAGGGTCTCTGATTCACTTACTGGATGCTAGAGCCTCAGTCTCAGTGGAGGGGACTTTGTAGATCGCACCCTTCTTGTAGACAAAGCTGCCCTCGATCACTTTGAAAT
This sequence comes from Galaxias olidus, assembly GCA_026901105.3. Lineage (NCBI taxonomy): Eukaryota > Metazoa > Chordata > Actinopteri > Galaxiiformes > Galaxiidae > Galaxias > Galaxias olidus. The sequence goes on from JAPMUY010009160.1 coordinate 51,209, forward strand.
CCAGGTAGCGTGTCACCTGCGTGATCAGCAGCATGCGGACCAACTGGCCTGAACAGGTTAAAGAGACAAAAAAAGTTAAGTAATTATCCTCACAACAGACTCAGTGGTCTGTGGTCAAATTGCACATTAACAAATATGCTGCTGTTCAAACTAGTTCCCTAGCTCAGATGTTATTTCTGACAATGGACCAGTTTGCAAAAGTGCCATTGTTAGGGGCGGAGTTTTTTTTATTATTAATTTGCATGTTTTCAATCCACCTTTTTGGCACAAAGCGCAAAGAGAGAGTCATAAGCTTCAATGCATAAATGTAGGCAGGGAGATTAGTTAGTGCATACCATTGGCCATGAGGAACTTGGGGATGAGGTCCACATTCCAGTCCCGGCCTTTTCCCATGGACTCTGGTGGGCTGCCAGGGAGACTAAAGCGCTTGTAGAGCTGTGAGCATTAAATGAACATACATAAAGAATGCTGTGCTACGAGAGAATCAATTCAATAATAATGTGCCCTAATCAAAACAGAAAGATTTTCCAACTAACTTCAACATTATCACTAGCTCTTTGTTGGCCTTCTTACGCCTCATTTTAAAAATAAAATAGCTATCAAGAATTCCATGAAACTGATTCATAGCTATGCAGTCTGAAAGGTAGAAGATTGATATAGATTTATTGAGGTTCAGTTTAAACTAAAAGTAAATACTACCCTCTAATTCCATAGTCTGTATTTCCTCTGTAAAATTACTATTATAGAACACTATGTGCATATGTGTGTGTGAACTTTTTGCTTGTTTCTATGTGAATGAAGTGTGCCTTATCATTCCTTCTTCAGTCAAGGCTCAAACTACGGATGCTAGATGTAGACTCACGTCCTCCAGTGGCGTGATGGAGGCACTCTCAGCTCCATAGTAGGAGTTCCGGTCCATGTGCAGAACCTTCTTCCCCTTCACCGACATGATTCCTGACAGGATGCATTCCTATTTAAGTCAAAAAGAGATAGGGTTAGAACAACAACATAACACACTGAAATCTACATAGACGTAACATAAAGACAAAGTGTCTCGAATATTGTTATGGTGGTACTGTACAATGCATTTAATCTGTTGCAGTTTACACAACCCATCTAGATTTAACAAGAGGATAAATTGAGAATTTGTTAGAGAAACAGTTTAATAAAAATGAATTTGGTCCTTGTTTTGTTTGGCTCAGTCTGTTTATGATCCGCATGTCATTCCAGCTGGCAACTTCTAATAGAATGATAACTGCAGTGCTGCTGTTGGTTTTGTACTTCTCTACGCTCACTTTCTAATTTGATTTAATCTCCAACTGCTCCAAGCTGTGTCATGAACAACAGAGTTGAGCGAAATATATAATCAATATAGAACAATTAATATAAAAAAATACATAACAAACATCAGTCTTCCACTGCAATCTCAATCATTTTTTTGTAAATCAATGCCTATTCTACAAAGCTTAATTTCGAATATAGTCAGTGGCAGTGAACTGCTGGCCACTTTCAAAAACAGGTTAGGTGTATCATTTGAACAAAATGAATAGATTTTTTTAAGACTTAATTAGTTGGTCCTAATACTGCTATACACTTTAAACACCAATTTATGACTGCATTTATGCCACAAAAACATAGCTACAGTGTAGGGAGGAGTTAGGGGAAGAATCCCAGCATATGAAATCGGCTGATTTCAGATTAGTCAAATGCAGGGTTCTAACACTATCGGAGATCTCCATTTGAAGCAGAGCTCTTCGAGCGTTAAAAAGTTGTATAGACACTACAGACAGACACCCTTGTGCTGCTACTGGAAGACAACATCATGCATGTTTTAGTGACTCTGGAATTCCCACAGACCCTAATGCATTAATAAGATTTTAGCAGTTGTAGAAGGAGCAAAACATCCTGAATCATGTGATTCAGTGGACTTAATTCCGAAATATTAGCAATGGTGAACAAGCCAAACAGCATTCTTAGGACTACAATAGGTTAATCAATAGTGCAGTGATATGAGAAAGGTTTAAGGTACTTGTATGTTTGTTCTGCTCATGTTAACAAGACAGATGCGACTGAGGACTACACATCAAATACCTACTGTGCTGTCAAAAAAAAAGAGACTTTTGTTTGGCCTACAGTCAAATAGTTAGAAATATGTAGAAAGTGGCTTAATTATTTTTGTAAGAACAAAAGGAAGAATGTTTCAGTTCAGAAATGCATGATTACAGTTAAATATATACCTAAACTTGTGTTTTCTTTTATCAAGATTACCAACAAAATAATATGTATTAGTGAGTCTATTAGTGACATGTCATGTGACTTAGGCTATATAAATATAGGCTGCGAGATACAGCCAGGGGGAAACCTAGCCATCAAAACCTCAGATAGATTCAAGAGGAAAATACTAATTCAGCATTCAGTCAGGCATGCATGGATCTACAAAAGATGAAGGTGCAATAAAGTGACAGACAGTCATCTTGATTCAATCTTTAACAAAATGCATTGTAAAAGGAGGGAACTTATGGTGAATTAAAGACTGGTGTGATCGGTGGCTGTGAAGTCAAAGGGCCGCAGTCACATGAAAAGCATCACGCTGGGCAGACAAAGGCAGACAGAGCCAAACAGACTATGGCTTTTTGTGTGTAATCATTGACACTTTTGTCAAACTCTTAGTGGCAGACAGATGGACATTATCCCCTCCCCTCTGTACTCCCTGTCGACACGGGCCTTAGATGCTGAGGAGACATAGGTGTCAGCAAGGCTCCAGCTGAAGACTGCAGAAAACAGAAGACTGACATCCCATCAAAGAATGTTCCCCATTACTGCACTGGTAATCAACAACTACTCAACCACAAAGCCGAAATACATTATACATCTAGGTCTCCTAGCTTGCCAAACTAACCCCAAATGAACCTACATTAAATGGCAAATGTATATTTAGTCGGGAACTAGCCAAACATGTTGTACATCAGCAGCACACAGTCCACATAGTTTTAGGCAGTCACTAGACAGCTTTGTCATCGAACATGGAAAGTATTTCAGGTTTGCCAAACCTTCCCAATACTTGCACTGCATTTTCAGTTCCTCCATGTGATTCAAATCCAACCACACCCATCAGTGAACTAAACCAACACTGGAGTCACCAATTCTTAAATCCATCCCCTTTCAGCAGCACCCTGCCCACACCAAATCCTTGCAACCACTAACAAGTCAACGCTCTACTTTACTACCACATCCTGTTGGGGGGAGGGGTATGATTTGAATAAATAACACTGTTCGTTTAACTGTAGAAATAATGTATAACATGTCTAGATTCTAAGAGAGTGTACCTGGCCAAATTGGCTGGCGAGTTAGACCTATGTCACGGGTTTCTTTTGTCATGTCACATCCGACTGCTGGAGTTTAACATATTCTCCCACTAACCTAATGCTTACAAATTGTTGTAAGAAATGTACTTCAACAAACTGCTCAGTTGGGATAAAAACAAATCTGTCAATAGAAAAGAAAAGGTGGTGCAAGCCAGAAGTCGATCAGTATTAAGGTAGCTAGATCAGATAAGTAACTGAAAAATTTGACAGTAAATATAGAACTAGGCTATGGTTAGTTATTGCAGGTTTTAAACAGCTATCCCAGATAGATAGTTATTTAAAACATACTGGTCAGTTACATTGTTATATACTAGTCATATTTGGTTACTTAATATCGTACAATGTTACAAAGTCAAGTAGCTGTGGTATTAAGTTCAGTGGCTCTAGCTCGGTAGCGCTCGGCTCAGACAAAACAAGTCACGAACTTCGTCTTTCTTGTCTGACACATCGGGCACCCCAACACAGCTTGTTGAATGAACGAAATCATAAATCTGCAGTTAAAGCAACTAAATGTGTGTGTAAGCTAGTAACTTTATAGAAGCCCACATGTGAAAATAGAGGGATTCGTTTTCGAAACCAAAACCAAAATATCATAACGCCTGGTACTGATAATAGAAAATGTATAAGATTGCATTTAAATTTCAACCTTTCTGCCAGCTGACTATTAGCTTGAGCTAACATTAGCTTAAAGAAATTGCCCTCTTTTCTCGCTACGGTTTTAGACAACAACTGATTATCGCTAACGTTGGCTTAGCTGGCAAGACATAAGTATTGCTTTTTGGTTACTAGCAACTGTCGGTTAACGTTATATAATTTTAAAGGTTAGCTTAAGGAAATAAATAATTAAATAGTATCGTGCAATACTTTGGTGATGAAATGTGTGAATGATTGAATTAAACACGATTGACTATCTTGGCTAGCCCCGTAGCAAAACAGGCTAACGACGTTAAATGTTAGCTAAGATAGCTGGTATAGAATGTTGCGCTGATTAGGCCTAGTTTGGTTAGTGCACGCCAGTCTGAAGTATTTACTATACTGTTGCATATGAATAGGTCAAGTCGCACCCAAAGCCAAAGTAATGAATCATTGTATTGTCCTCACCGTCAGTCCGGTACCCAAAACGATAACGTCGTATTCTTCATTCATTTTTTCAAGTCTGAGCTGGTCTTTTCCTGAATATCTGGGCCCGAAGAAAATGGAGATCAGCAAAGCTTGAAATGAAAGGGCTGCGGTTCAACGTCAAGCTCCTCTCATGGGAGGAGCCTATTGTCTGTCAATGACGGAGATGCGTGTCAACTTTGCAATTATAGATATTTTATAAATTGAGTCTTAAATATTTGTGTAGTTGTGTTTATTGATTCAACATGATTGCTAAGATTACATGAAACGAAGCCATCATTTCTCATAAATGCAACTCACTTATGTATGGTTATAATGAAGACGTTATGTTAGTATTGTCTAAAACATCTTGGATAGTAAGCTAAAAGCTATTCTGGCATTAAAGGATTAGTTGAGTCGGTAAGTGAAAATGTTTGGACAACCTTTTGGTCTCATGGACTGACTTGAAATTATCTTTTGAATAGGCCTATACTGTTCTGCACACACAATTACACCACGTTAAATACAACTTCCTCAAGATATATTTTATTATTCACACAGGCTCTCATTTAGACCACAACTAAAACATTGGTATATCATCAGTGGTCAGTTTGTGATCAGGATCAACACTAAACAGTCTAAGCATGTCTGGCTTCTTAGCAAACTGTCGAGCTGTCATGCCGAATAAATCCTCTGTGTCTTCAAGTCCCAACTGTAAAAGTGTCTTGGCTGTGTCAGCATGCTGGCCAATGCAGGCCATGTGAAGTGCTAGAACATGGACACAGTTGAACATGCAATTAAAAATATGATAAAATCGTACATAATTTAGGTTAAAAAATCTTCACTATAGCCATATGCATCAAATCTCAAGATTGAGTTTACCTGCAGTCACAGGGTATGAGGAGTTGTCATACACCATGTCTAAATATAAAATGGTTGGTGTAACTATGTACCTAGTTTATACACCTGAAGAGATAACTGCATTTATAAACCCATTATCAGGTTAAGTTAACCATGAAGAGTGTTAGATAAAAAACAACATTTATAATGGTAGGCTTGTGGGGCAATGAACATGGTGTATGTGTAGCTTTAACATACTATAATGAACTGCATGATTTATTGCTTACCTGTCCTTCCCTTTGTATCCCTCGAGTAAAGATAAGCTCCTAAACTAAGAAGTTTTTTTATAGTGCCAGTGTGACCTTCCTAAAAGTTGAGTAGAAATAAGTTAACTTGGGTGAAAAATCTTCAACTTCATACAATCGATACAGCTCATTCTCAGTCTCACAGTTCACCTTAGCAGCGTAGTGCATTGCAGTGAGTTGCATGTCACTAGATCTCTGGTTTACATCTACACCAAGATCCCTCACTAGAAACTCCAGTGCCTCCTCCTGGCCAGTGACAGCAACTTGGTGCACAGGCTGAGCTCCTACAGTGTCAGCAGTGGTAGGAGAAGCCTGCAATCACGCAGTGTGCAATGCAGACATACACACATACAGAGAGAGAACGAGAGAGAAGTTTAAATATAAACGTCCATCTTAATCGATTTGTCCAATCGATTTTGTGTACCAACTCAGTGTACCTGGTGTTTCTCCAGCAGTAGCTTGGCTGCAGAGATATGTCCGTTCCTCACAGCGTCCATAAAAGGAGTCACTCCACAACTATCTCTGCTATCTGGAGCATAGCCACATCTGCAACCAATCCAGTGGAAGGTTGGTCTCAAAAACTTCACTTTCACTTCAGTTAATTGACTACATTTACATTGCACACTTACAATGAAATACAATTACCTTTGCAACAAGATTCCGACCACCTCTGTGCGGCCGTGCATAGCTTGAACAGAGGATAATGAGTCATAAAGGAAAAAATTACTAAGAATATAATTAGTAATTTTTTTTACTTACACAAAATTACATGTTCAATACTCAATACCTGCAGTATGGAGAGGGGTCCTCAGAATCTTGCTCCCAGTCCTCCAAACACCTGGGGCAACTAGAAGTAGATGTTCAACCACTGAGGGGTCCCCTTCCCTGCAAGCTATATGGAAGGAGTTCCACCCATCTTTGTTTTTCAAGTTGGGGTTAGCCCCATGGGAGAGCAACTCCTGAATGACCATCAGGTTTGTTCGAGTGCAAGCCATCATTAAAGGAGTCCTTAAAGATAAAGGATGAAGATAAGATTTGTCTTTAGCAACTAAGAGCACGAATACACACATGTGAATGTATGGTATTTTGGCATATCATTTTTCAATTGTAGGTAATCTTTTGGACATTTAGAAAAAAAAAAACTCCTTCGAGCCGGATTTGAACCAGCGACCTAAGGATATCAGCATTAGCCTCTACAGTCCTCCGCTCTACCAACTGAGCTATCGAAGGTATGCAACTTTGTGTGGACAAAAGGGTTTTAAACATTATCTCAGATGTTTAACGCTAGCAGAACGATAACACCGTATCGCTGTAATTCCCAAATATTGTATCATAATTCTTACCAATCGGCCTTTTTTAAGCAGTCTACTTTTGCACCTGCTCTAATCAAATAGCTCACACAATCACTGTGGCCCATAGAAGCAGCTTCATGGAGTGGCCTCTTGTAGTCGTTGTTATACAATTCTAAATCCATGACTATTTCCTTAATCAAAAAAATGACAACGTCTAAGTGCCCGTGGCGGGTGGCATAGTGCAACAAACTGTCCCCCGATTTTCCGAAATGTTTCTTATTGACAGCGCGTGCAACGTTGTCACAAGCAAGTTCTTTTTTAAGATTATTTAACTGACCATTCTTTGTAAACTTGATCAAAACTTTAAATGCGTTCTCGTCCATTGTAAATTGCATTGATTGCAAAGCGTGTTTGGGCTAAACATAGATTATGTAGGTATTTTGTAGAAAATAAATACATAGAGGAAACGTTTCTTCTCGATAGCTGAGCCCACCATCAGCTTGCGTTGCAATGTAATTAATTTGTTGGCCAACCAATTGCAATCAATATAACATAATTTAGCTGGCATATAGGTAACGGTTGACAACATAGACCGTGGTATACGAATTTCATTTTTTAACTGTTAATAACTATGATGCGACCAGATAAATTATAAAAGCTCAGGTCATGCACTTTTAATGTCACGAAATCCTGCAATGCTTTATTGTAGTCCTCAGTAGAAGAGGTGCAAACTGGGACTTGTCGTCTATGCATACTTTCGTGTGACAAAAAGGACTCATTTAGTAAATCATTAGCCCTATGTACGTTTAGGTTTATTTTCTTATTTGTGCTCTGTTTCTTTAAAAAGGTTTATTAACTTGTATAAAAGGCAGTTTACTTGCCACGTACGATGCTATAGAATTAAGGTCAATTCAGATTTGAAGTGTTATGCAGTGTAATTTGCACTGTAACCTCATCATCGAGACATTTGGCATTTTATTAATGCCATTCATAATGCCTACAAATATCTGTTCTAATGCAATGCCAATATTTGAACACAGCAAGTGCTAATCATTAAGTTAGAATATGAATTCCAATATGTACTTTGCATTTGACTTAAAACTTAATATTTTGATAAGCGATGTTTTATGTTTCATTATCTCGTAGGCTAAACCAGAGGCAAATGGACCTTCCAGAGGTGAACAAGAGGAGGAACATCTGGACAGAACTTCCTGTAGAAAAAAAAGAAGAGTTGCGGTTATAGTGAGGGTTAACCACTCCGACGAAAGACCAAGATCATGCACTGGAGGCAATGACTGCAGATGACATTTATGCAATGATTTTTTTTTGTGGCACCTTCTTTTGGTAAGTTCACTTTTATTTTTGTCTGTAGACATTAACAAGGACATAAATTGCTTTGTCTTGTCTATTGTAATTTGTCCGTTTTCGTATTTTCGTTCATTGCCCATTGTAGGCTAGTTTGTAACATCCCTCCCGTGGAATTAGTAAACCACATAAGAATGGTTTGCTCCAGTTCAACTTAGCAAATATGGTTAGGGCTGTGTATGCGTCTGCAGTAATACGATTGGTGATTTATCATCTAGGAATTCCGTTTGAAATATTGAAAACTCACTTGTAAAGCCAAATAGACTCACCTTTTTTAAAATAATTTTCAAGTGGTTATTCACTATTGTAAAATGTTTTTCCACTTACATTTACATAGGTGGAGATTAGACAGTTTTAAAATGTGTGTTTTATGCCATCAGTTATGGTTGATTGTTACATAGCTCTAAGAGTACTCTATGTTCTATAATTTAATCGTCCAGTAACACTTCATACCATCACAGTCTTGTCACAATTGATAATAATTGTAGTGCTAATATCAATACAAGTATTTAGAGGCATAAACATCCATACTTGCTCCCACTTAAAAAACAACAAGGATTGCAACAATCCACAAACATACACACAAATAGGTGTTGAATCAATTGAATTGAAAGAGAACAAGAGCAGTGGTGCAACACAGTATTACAAGGTCTTTTCCAAATGGGACCTTTTCCAAATAAGGTATTTTTCAAATGGGTATTTCACATTTCACAGTTGTGTCAGGATGAAACCAAAGGAAAGACAAAGATTGCTGCTTCTGACAAAAGCTTATTGAAAAATGCCTCTAAGACGGAAGTGCCAAGAAGATTCTCAAAACTGTTACCATATGCTTTCTCAGAGTCACTGGGCAATGTGATCTTGAAGAAATGAAGATGCCTGCCAGGGCTGCGAAATAACTACCATATAGCCGCCATAAAAAGCACATTTAGCTTATATGCTGACCTAGGTAAAGTGCAAATTCCAATCAACTTAATCACAAAAAACTAGTTGTTATTACGGATTTATGTGAGGAGCAGACTATTAATTTTCCACTTTAGCTACTGTGATGGGACTTTAAAAAGACAGAACCCCAGGAAAATGGCCCAAGAGAGATTTACTATTGTGTGTACCTCCTTGTGTATCATTGACTAGTCATGAATGCCAACAATCTCTATTTGGCTGACTGGTCTGTCTTCATCTATTTTTATGCAGATGTTCCTGCTGGAACAAAACAAAATGACTCTTCTGAGAAAAAGTGAGTTACAAAATAATCTGTTTTTGTGATTAATTTGTTTTTCACTCTTTAAATGGTCATACCGTTATTTTTGTTTTTAACGTTCTACATCTGGTTACCTCAATGGAGCTATTGTGCCTAACAGCTCCCTCTGAGGAGGGTACCAGTTCCCCTAAAGAGTTGAAACGTGTCCAACACCTCTATAAATTACGTGTCTCTGGCTCAATGTGTTCCCATGTGTGTGTTTGGGTAAACTGCCCATTTTTAAATGTACTCTAAGCTGAGAAGGTAACCAGGAATTCTATTTAATAATTTCATCACTGCCCTATTTTATATATTCAAGGAATTATGCAAGTGTTATACAGTTTATTAAGTAATCTGCTGTTGTGTAGGGGTAACTCTATACAGTAAATACTTTGTAAACACAACACATTTAAGAAATGTTCTCTTCAACAATTTCAACAAAAAGTATTTGTATAGTGTTTTGATGCAGCAGAAACAAACAATCAAGGTCATCCTTGGGTGAGTATGTCAATCCAAGATTGATGACTAAGCTTGACTTGTGCTGACACAGGGTCTGGTCTGAAAGTGAGTCCATGTGTTTTTTGTTATTGTTAAGACATGGCAGCCAGATGACCTGTCATAAAAGTTAGAGTCTGTAACTCCAAAAGCTAGTTAGTAACTCCACATTCCTACAGGTTTTTCTCCTTTATTAATGTTCCCATTCCTCCATTTCAGTTAACAGACTGCTCCTGATGCTGTTGGTTCTGATGGTGTGTCTGCTTATCCACAATAGGCTGTTCAGAGCTCCACCTTTGCCCAAGCGTACAGGTAAATCCACAGCTCAAGCAAGCAACAGGCTCTGTTTACGAGGCTTATCGTGTTGGCTGACTTTCACTTTTTTCTGTCTCTAAAATGGTTGGTATTACTTAATTAGATAATTAGAAAATAATTGTTGCTTAATGGGACAAAGGCCAATTGGTTTACAGGTTACATTTATTTCCTGCCTGACACAGATCACAGGAAGGACGCAAGGCACATCTCCACGATTCCTGTGGAAACGGATTTAGTAGCAGAGAATGACATCCCTGTGATCATCTGTTCCTCTGAAGAGCGTATGGGTGGGACCATGGCAACCATTAACAGCATCAATAGCAACACAGATGCCAGTGTGTTTTTCTACATTGTCACTCTTCACCATGCTATTAAACAAACAAGGTATGTTATGCAAATACATCTATATCTTCTAGCTCATGTTCATCACATCACAACAAATCAACAACAATCTATTATTTACGTTAATAGCGTATTTCGCGTTTTTCTATATGCTCTTCATTCCTTTTCTTCCATATCAGATAGTACGAATTATTCTAATAACCAGGTTATAGATGTTTTGCCACTATGTGGTACTATCTGTTTAATGCCTCCTTACCCTTACTCTTACCCTTTCAGACAATATATAGAAAAGTCAAAACTAAAGGGGATCAAGTATAAGATTGTGGAGTTTAACCCCATGGTTCTGAAGGGGAAGGTCAAACCAGACTCATCTCGGCCTGACCTGCTGCATCCTGTGAGTTATATTATGATGGGTAAAGCATATGAACAAAGACAAATAATTGACTTGAATAGATTACCTTTGGTTCTTTACATATTTTGAACCAAAACACTAAGATGTGTCCATTGTTTCACAGCTCAACTTTGTGCGCTTTTATCTACCTCTACTTGAAATCAACCACAAGAGAGTGATCTACTTAGACGATGATATTATTGTTCAAGGTATGCTGATGTTAATGAAAAAAACAAACAAAAAAAAAACGGGGAAATGTTTCACAAGGCAGGCATCTATTCAAAGCATAGTGTCTTATATTGTTTCATACAATGATTACCAGGTGACATAAAGGAGTTGTACCATACCAAGCTGGCGCTTGGCCATGCTGCAGCCTTTGCCACAGACTGTGACCTGCCCTCCACCCATGAAATGGTGCGCAGTGTGGGCATGCAGGTGAGTAAGTGTGCATGTCCTTGTTTCTAATGTTGTATTTTCGTATTTTAGCCCCAAGAGAGTAGTGCTTTCTCATTATGAAAACATTTCCTTATATTATTTGACCACAATCATTGAACTGAAATTCCTTCCCATTGAGCCTGCCTCCCAGACAACATACATGGGCTTCCTGGACTACAGGAAACAGGAGGTGCGGGACCTGGGAATCAACCCCAGTGACTGTTCCTTCAACCCCGGGGTATTTGTGGCTGATTTAAAGGAGTGGAAGAAACAGAAAATTACCAAACAGCTGGAGAAATGGATGGAAGAGAATTTCAGGTCTGTTTGAACTAATCTAACATTAGTTTTTTTTTGGCCTTGTGTTGTGGCTCTGAGTGCCTTTAGAATTGCAAAAAGCTGAAAGAATCCTGAATTTACTCTTATTTCACCAGGGAAAACATATACAGCAGTGCCATGGCAGGGGGTGTGGCAACTCCACCGATGCTGATCGTTTTCCATGAGAAATACACAACCATTGATCCACTGTGGCATGTTAGACACCTGGGTGAGAAACTTGTAATATTTATTATCATCACTCACTCTCTAATTTTAAATAATGTCCAAACACAAACCGATTAAAATAAGACATTTTATTTACAGGCTGGAGTCCAGACGCGCGCTACTCAGAGTCCTACCTTCAGGGCGCACATCTGCTGCACTGGAACGGTCGCTTCAAGCCCTGGGACTACCCCTGTGTCCACCTGGACCTTTGGGAGAAGTATTACATCCCCGACCCAACCGGAAGGTTCTCCTTGGTGCGACCGAAGAGCAACATTTGATTTATATGGACAAAAAACGACTGGCCGTTAACGTCAAAGATTAGAGTCTTCTGAAAAATCAACAAAGCAACATTTATGCTCTTGGACACTGCATTGAAGTTGCAAATTGAGTTTTTCTGTTTGGAGAAATATGGTTTCATAGAATTAAGCACAATAGTGGACAAATGCTTTAAAAGTAGACCTGGTTAAATTTATTATGACAACTTTATAATGATCCCTTTCGAATTTTTTTTTATTTTTTATTAAATAAATAAAAAGTGAAGATTCAACTGACTGATAACAAACAAAAGGAATACAGTAAGAAAACCAAACACAGGAGGATATTCCCATTCCGGAAACATTTAATGGTTCTCGTGGCAGGAACTCAAAACTCCATAACCGGTCAGTTAAATATTAACAAATTTACAGTCATGAGGATTTTAAAAATATCAACAAAAACACAAAACTCCAGTAGCGTCATATAAAACCCAACCCCAGTACATCCATCCAACGCCAGCAGAGAAAAAAAAATGGGCAATTGTTGTTCCATTCAAAACTACTTCACCAGTGCAGTCCCTACTCCTTCCCCATTTGTTACTCAAGTTCACAGTTCCTCTTTATTTCTGGCATCCTGAAAATTAACAAAAGATTTAGTTTAAATTATTTAGTATTCAACATTTAGAATTGTATATTTTATTTGCTAATAAATTGCTTATTAGCACTAATTCAAAACACCCCAATAAGTCTCACCTCTTCCACCACCTCATCTTCCTCCTCATCATCTGCCTTTACTTCCTCCTCTTCTTCTTCTTCTTCTTCTTCAGCCTGTTCCTCTGGCTCCTCCTCGGGCTCCTCCTCCACCTATAAAAAAGGAAAAAAATGTGTACATTATGTACACATTTTGTACATTATGAATATCTAAATTAAAATGTCCTCTTTTCGCCTACAAGCTAATTTATATTTATAATGAAAGTACCTGTTCATCAAGGTCAACGTTCATGCTAAGTCGGAGCATGCGTTCTATCCGGTCTCCATAGGACTTGGTGTCGGCCAGCTGGTAGCCAGAGCGCAGAGTGGCTGTCTCAAACAGCACCACGGCTAGGTCTGAGGCTGTCTGGTCCTCTGCATCACTCTACAATGGGGGATCCAGTAAATGGTTAACATGCCAGTATTTTGTGTGGGATATTAGTTAAATACTAGCTGACACACAGGGCCAACTGATGATGAACATGGAGAAAAGGAAACAATCTCTCAAAACAAACAGGGCCAGGGGACAAAATGTTGTATTTTAAATGTTATACATACATTTACTCTCTTCAACATTTCCTTGATGAGGGGGTGTTTGGGGTTGACCTCAAGTGTTTTCTTTTGGCTGGCATAATAGCTGGGAGAAGGAAAGTAGATTGAATATAAATACAGAGTTATGAGAAAATCATCAAAATCTTGGACTTTTAGACAAAGTAAAGTATAGATAATGTCTTTACTTGGTAGAGATGTCTTTGCCTGTCTGGTATGCTTGGGCTTTCATGAGCCTCTCCATGTTTCCAGACCATCCATACTGACTGGCTACCAGGGCACATGGTGATTTGGTCAGCCTCTGAGACAGCACTGCTTTCTCAATCTGAAATGTGAGCACAATAGAAAGCATATTTAGCTTTCAGAACTATCAGGAGACAGGGAGAGAAAAAAAAATTAAGATGACATTGCTAAAGTAGAAGTTGCTCTGGACCTGCCACTGTACCCAAATATGACCTGAGAAAGTAGATGATGACCTGACCTTGTCTTTCAGGGCCTTGTCCTTCATCCAGGTGGTGAGGGGTTCAAACTCTTTCTCCAGGGCCTCCCTCGTCTCTTTTGCCTTGTCGCTCTCGTCGAACTTGACGCCATCCTTGGCCACATTCTGGAAGCGCTTGCCATCAAACTCCGGGAGGGCCTGGATGCAGTACTCATCCACGGGCTCTGTGAGATAGAGGACCTCGTAGCCCTTCTTAAGAAGCTTCTCCACAAACGGAGATGCTTCAGCCTGACGAGGACACAGGGAGATCATGGGAGTTTAGGCTATTTAGGCTGAGTGACTAACATTTTCAGGACAGAAAGTACTAATAATTTTCCTGTAACAATTTTAAATAGTTACATAACTTAATACATGAATTCCCAAATTCACAATGCAATGTCGCAAGTAATTATTGTAACCTTTCACTGAACACTGAGTAAATGTTTCTACTGTACCTCTTTCCTACTGGTGCCTGCCATGAAGAAGATTTTGTCCTGCTTCTCCTTCATGCGCTCTACGTACTTCTCCAGACTAGCCAGGCCTGTCTCGCTGTTGGAGGTCTGGAAGCGCAGAAGCTTGGCCAAACGAGTCCTGTTAGAGTGGTCCTCGATCACGCCCAGCTTGATGTTGGTGCCAAACTCCTTCCAGAACTTTTCATCGTACTGCTCCTCCGCAATCTTCTTGATCATGTCCAGGGTCTTGCGTACAAGCTTTTTACGGATGACCTGGTTGAAGGACACCACATATTAGGTATGCTTTCAGTAACAAGTGGCTAATAGGACAACTATGGCTTGGAGGCAGGCCTCACCTTCAGCAGTTTGTGTTGCTGCAGATTTTCTCTGGACACATTTAGAGGAAGGTCATCAGAATCAACCTAAAAAAGGCAGACAAGGGGTTTGATATGAAATTAAACATTTCAATTAAGTTGATGTTTTATTTCATAATTTGACATGTATTTTTTTCAATGATTAATGTTACTCACCACACCCTTCACAAAGTTCAGGTACTTGGGCATCATGTCATGGAAATCATCAGTGATGAACACTCTACGCACGAACAGCTAAAAGAAGTAAAACCATAATTGACACATTTCTTCTGATCATTCTTATTTGGAATCTACAATTTTGAAGTCACTAGTTTAAGTTACCTTGATGAAGTCGTTCTTCTTGGACCCGTACTCGTCAAAGAGACCACGAGGGGCAGCGGCAGGAATGAAAAGGATGGACTTGAAGGTGACTTCACCCTCTGCAGTGAAGTGGATGTAGGAGATGGGCTCATCACTGTCCTGTAAAGTCACAGAGGGTCTTACGGTCAAGTTGGTTGCATTGTCCTAGCCTGGCTTTTGCTTTACTGGTAACATCCCCACATCATGAATCTAAATCACAGCCCATTTTCATTAAATTACCGAGAGAGTGCTCACCTTAGAGAAGGATTTGTAGAAGGCCTTGTATTCATCCTCCTCTACCTCCTTGGCTGGTCTTGTCCAGATTGGCTTGATGTCGTTCATTAGCTCCCAGTCCCACACAGTCTTCTCAACCTGACGAGAAAAGCATTACAAAACAAGACATTATTCTAGAATCTGTTAACTGGCTAGGGGAGCAGCTCAACATAAATTGCACAGGTTTCTGTTGACGTAGTTTGGAAACAAAACCGGTTTTACCTTCTTGGTCTTTGGCTTGTCCTTGTCCTCCTCCTCTTCTTCAACCTCAGCCTCTTCTTCCGCAGCGTCTGCGTCCGCCTTCTCAGCGTCTACCTCAGCCTCATCCTCATCAATGGGCTCTTCCACGGTTTCAGTCTAAACCAAGACATGAACCCGTTATTAGCTAATATTATGGATTTTGCATCCATTGAACATTTAATTTGTGGACAGATAGTTTTATCTACAATATGTTTTCCAGGTGTGAGTATAGCCATTTTCAGATTTATTATAGTGATGTAGCAAGGTGGATGGACTATTAAAATACTTGTCAAGGGGGATATATGGGGACCATTAAGGTCTAGCTTACCTTGCTGCTCCAAACATAGATGGGGAAGTTGATAAACTGTGAGTATTTCGTCACAAGGTTCTTGATGGTCTCTAGCTCCAAGTAGTCGGATGCCTCTTCCTTCATAACCAAACTAAAGGTGATGGGAAAGCATTGAGAATTAGGCTAATCCCATTCATGCTCTCCATCAGGGACAATACGATTCTAAGATGCATTACCAAGTAGTCTCTTAATTTTCCAATGGAAAAATGACGGATTCTAAATGAACGCATCAAATAGTTGCTAAAGTAACTCACGTGATGGTAGTGCCCCTGCCAAGTGTGTCCCCACGGGGGTCCTCGATGACTGAGAACTCGTTTGAGTCCGACTCCCAGATGTGCTGGGTGCCATTGTTGTGTTTGGACGTCACTATGACTTTGTCAGCCACCAGGAAAGCTGAATAGAAACCAACACCAAACTGGCCAATCAGCTCGGAGGTGGACTGTCCTTCTGTCTGCATCTCGGTCATCTTGTTGAGGAACTCGCTGGTGCCAGACTTGGCAATGGTGCCCAGGTTCTTCACCAGGTCCTCTTTTGTCATGCCAACACCTGTGTCAGTGATGTGGAGCATGTTCTTCTCCTTATCAGACTGTTAGGTGAACAGAAATGTTGAAAAAAAAAGGACAAGTGTCAGAAATTTAGGTCTTACCTTGAAGAAGGCAGTATGAAAGCCCCAGTGTTGCAATTTAACATTCAAAATAAATTAAACCGATAGTCCTTATCTAGTGAATGTATTTGTGAAAGTACATAAGCAGGTGCACCTATGTAAACAGACATCAACTGCCAGTGTTCTGTAATCATTTGCAATGCAAATACAAATGTTAATATGAAAGGTCTCAGTTTTAACCCTTGAAACTACTCAGTTGTGCATTGCCAATGAGCATGGCATCAGCAGCACAGGCTAAAATGTTAAGCTTTTGCTGAGCTTATATCACCCACCTTAATTTTCACTGTCAGCTCTTCATTGCCATCCAGAGCATCTTCGTTGGTTAGGGACAGCAACCGGATCTTATCCAGGGCATCAGAAGCATTGGAAATCAGTTCCCTCAGGAAAATCTGGAAGCAGACAATAAAACCCTTCCTGAAATGCCGTAACAACCAAAGGTCATCCAATCTCTGGGCCAAATGGTATAATTAATGTCATACTCTCGCTCTGCTAATGCCCTTTGCCACAATATGAGTAACTTGAAATGTTTTATAAAATTACCAACATTGACACTAACCTCTTTGTTCTTGTACAGGGAGTTGATGATAAGCTTCATCATCCTGTTCACCTCGGCCTGGAAGACATGTTTTTCTGATTTCTCCCGTATTTCTTTTATTTGTGCTGCATTCAAACCGTCAAGCTGGATGGCCTCCTCCTCCCTACAAAAAGGAGCAGTCAAATAAAAAACAAACAAAAATAGGTATCGCAGCTGAACCTTTCCCACAGGGACTGTTATTCAGCATAGGGGACTCATCTGTTCATTATCAATGTGAGGAAACCTTTAATGCCCGATTCTTTGTAGAGTAGTTGTTATTTCAAAACGCAATAAGGGGAGGACCAGGTAACACTTTGCCTTGTACAGCCTGGCTTTCAAACAAACATTTACCGCTATCCTATCAGTCAATTCTTTGTACAAAAAAGAAGTTGACTGTTTTAGACCAAAATAACCTAAACGGGTTCCTTTCATTAGTGCATAAGAATGTCCAGTATTTTAAAGGGGTATTTTCAGATTAATTAACTCATATTGAGATGTCAGTTTGAAAGTCACAAGCATAACACTGTAAATACCTTTGGACAACCTCGTCATCTGTCCGAGACCCGTCTCTGCTTTTGCCCAAGTCGTCCTCCACTGTGCCATCAATGTGAACATCATCTTCAGCTCTGACAGACGCTAGAAAATAAAGCATACAGACCAGTCACCATCCACTCATTATGCTCACCATCTGCTTTCATGACTATGACCTGAGCTCATTAAATTGCCTCGTTCTTCAAAGCATTTAATTATAGGGTATACCCTACTTAGCATGTCATGAAGTAACTGCTGAATAAACAGGAGATATTTTTGCTTTTATTTAACCAACAATACATAATAAAATGCGTGTTTATTGAGTTATCCCTGAAAACTTTGCCAATAGATGGTTTATCCCTGCATTGCTGCTCATTTCCATTTGCAGCTGGAATAGTCCATCAAGCACAGACACCCATGGATTAAGGTCATACTAACAGAGTATAAACTCTGGTATTTTTTATAGAATAACATATAAGGTCAATAATAACAGATGCATGAACATCATGCCTCCTGTTTAAGAGATCTGTATAATACCTGCATCATGCACATACTTATCTAGACAACTTCTTATATAACAAATATATTTTAGAACAAAACTGAGCCAGCTAGGCCTATCTTATTGTCCACATAGACTAGCCTACTATTATTATTCGTTCACAAGTAAATAAATTCGGATTTACAAAATAGGGAATCCAGAAAAAACAAGAGACTAGGATACTTACAGAACGCTAGAAGAGCAAATGTGAGACCCAATATCCACATTCGTTTCATTTTAATCTAAAAGATATAATTGATAAATTAATCCTGTACGATTTTGTTGCGGGAGAATGCACACACTGCAAGGTAGGTGAATACTCCAAGTTGGAGGCTTTTTATTACATCCCGTTCTAGGGGCGGTAGATTGATTTGGTGGACCTATCACTGCGCCCCACGCACTACACTCAACCAATTGTAGCAGCTTTCATCGCTACTTTCATCCAATCACAGTATTACATGTCTAGTTGTAAGCGTTTAGTTCGTGGCCACTCACTATTGGCTGATAAATATATGGTAAATGATGAATCAAGAGAAAAGTGTATGTGCATCAAATGTAAACTCTGTTCTCTCTAGGCCAAAGGGAAGGGATCGTTATGCCTCATACACTGGGGTAATACTAATAGCAGAATTTTAACAGTTCCTGAATAATACATGTTAGGGTTGCACGTCCGGACTAGACTGTCAGTGACTGTTCCTAGGACTAGGTGAATTAATGTTTACCATGACAACCCGTTACTATGGTTTGCCAAACGCATGTCAATGTTTTCCCTCTTGTTTTATTCGAGTATGCAACCACAGGATTTATACTATATATTATGGCGATCAAATTATATTGAGGGGGCCAAAACCAACGTGACTTGGTTGCACATCAAATCTGGCAAGTTTTCCTCACAGATCTACTGCAGCTAGCCAACCCAGGTATCTAACGTTGGCATCTGATGGCCTTCTATAAACTCATTATATGTAATGACTGTCATGGCATTTACAGTCGCTTAGCTAAATATGTGTTTGTGTACATCTCATTAAATGTTACATTAAAATAGCAGTTATTCTTATTAGTACAACCAAACTCTATAATTTAAACTCACAAATTATTTAGCCGGTGTGTTAACAGTCTGGATCCCCAGCCTTACCCTCTCACAATATAGTCATGCAAACTAATTATTTGACGGGTTCAGGTAAAGCAAGGTGAAACAATATTGTGACCTTAAATGTTTTCCAAGTTCCTGTTCAATGTACGCTCCTCCTGGGGGATCCAGGGTCGTTCCCAGTTCAGGTGAGATATATAATCTCTCCAGCGGGTTCTAGGTCTACCCGGGGTCTCCCTTCAGTAAGGGAGTGCCCGGAAAACCTCCAAAGGAAGGCGCCCAGGAGGCATCCTAATCAGATACCCGAACTACTTCATCTGGCTCCTTTCGACGATGTATATATGCATATATTTGTATATGTTTACCTTTTTTTTTTTTTTTTTACAGGACCAGGACCACTCATTCTCTTGGGCATGAGATGATCCCACAATGGTATGGATGCAGGGGAGGATATTACCCAATTCCTCTGCAGCCGGTTCTTTGCTCCGTACCAGGAGACTTCCCTCAAGAGTGGAACTATTTGAAAACTCAGGTGTTCCCTCACCTTAATGACCTCTGCCAGGCAAAGAGAACCTGTTTCAGACCGGTTGACATCCACTGGGAGAAGCCGGGGAGCCTTCATCCATCGGACCATAGCCACAATAGAAATGCCCTCTCTTCCCAGCAACTGAAGATCTCCCTGGATCTTATTTCCCAGTCTTCCTCCTTCTTTTGTCTCCTTGGGCAAAAGTATGGCCCTCACCTGTCAGAGGACTCCCTACCTCTCCCAGATCCTGGCCCAGAGCGAGAGGCTCTCTCTGGAATGGAGAGAAATCTTTGTGTGGCTGCTGAAGGAGGCCACCCTTGGGTCCTTGCGGGGAACAACCCTACCTGCTCACTGACAGAACTGCAGATCACCAAGGCGGCCCTAATGGGAGAGCCCAGACGCTGCTTCTTCTACTTTAAAGACTATTCAATTCAGGAAGAAGAAGTAGATGATGATGAGATGCAGAAGAGGTTGTTAAAGAGTTTGAAGAACATGATAGTAGAAAAGCTGCAGTCTGTGAAGTTCTTCAGAACACAGCAAGATCTGGGGGACCTGGTGATGCAGGATTGGAGTATTCTTATTGAGAATATAAATGGGCCCCAACTGAGTCCCCTGTCAAGTTTAAGTCAGCAAATACAAACCACTAGTCTTTAATTAAATTGAGTTTTCAATTTAGAAAAAGTTTGATATATTTACTGTAACAGCTAAAACATTTTTTTTAAATTAAATACATGCAGGCATTCAGGACCCAGGATTCAGATGTGACCATGAAAATGCCATCAATTCGCTCTGTCACTGGTTTGTGCCCTCTCAGACAACAACTATGTTGATAAAAATGAACTCATTCACACACTCCCTCACTCCAACTGCCAGGTCGGTACAATTCCTGAGATTTTTTTTGCCACTGACCATAAAGATATAAAATATAAAATTTAATGTATGACATAAATTAAGTCATCATATTAATGTATGTCTCTACATTCATAGTAATTAAACCCTTGCCGGTTGCGCAGACAAAATAATACATAACCTGTATGACACTGTACATGCATGCACAATTATAATAACCCTAACCCCAATCCTAACCCTTTTTTATTGTTATTTATCTTTTATGAACAGTATCAGTGGACGGGGTGACTGTGAATCTGAAAGGTCCATCCTCCTGCTTAGTGGTGAGAGGGGTTGTGGGAAATCTACCCTGGCTGCCTGGTGGCTTCAGGATTTCTGTATGAAAAATCCTGATATACCTGTCATCCCATACTTCTGCGGAATCAGCAACTCGAGTGTGGATATTGGATCTGTACTGAGACAGTTGACAATGGAGCTACGCAGGGCTCACGATGGTAAACTGCAGTTTATTTATCAAGCTTTATAAATACCACAAACAATATCTCCTGAATTTGGTATTTTGGGCTTGCAATGTTTTGATGTATTTATTTATAAGACCAGTGAGATTGGCAGAACTGGTAACTTTGGTAGGCATTCACACAAAAAACTACCTTGCCCAATTGTGTCAGATTTTTTATTTAGTTTTTGTATACATAAAGGATGTTAACCTTGAAAAATCATATAATTATATCAATTGATAGTGCTAGGTATTCTCTTCAGTCTGAATAAAGCTTTATTATTTGATGTTATGAGCTTTGTTGAGGCAAAGTAAGATTTTATATATGGGATTTGAATTTTATTTTGTGGTTTGAATACCCTCCAAATAGCTCTAGTAACCACATAACCAACTTTAGTTAGTGATAAGCTTATTGTGCGTCAATTTTCAAAAGAAACATAGTTAATTGGATGACTGTGATATTAACGGTTAAATAATAATTTACTTTATTAGCACATTTCAATTCTATTCATTTTTGTATACAATATTACGCATAATTGACAACCAAAGTGAGTTATGTACTGCAATGCTCTTTTTGTGTTTTAGGCAGTCAGAGTGAGTGGCTTGAAGGGTGGCACGGGCTCGTCAAGAGCAGGCCTCTCCACGCTGTGGTTCAGGCTTTTCTTGCTGCAGCTGGACTCAGACCATGCATTGTGATGCTCGATGGACTTGATCATCTGACAGGGACACCTGAATTCTCAATGCAGGAGGTAAGAGTTAACATAAGTATATCGACTCTTCATGTTATTTAAACAAAAACAAAATGACTAATAAAGACACTGGACCAGATCTAACAAAAAACTTTTTTTTTTGTCTGTGCCCAGGTAAAAGAACTGCTCTGGCTTCCGGTCCCCCTTCCCCCTCAGTGTAAGCTTATAATCACCACCACCATCACAGACCTCACCTACAAGAGCCTGACCCTGCGCCCTGATGTACATCTCCTCCCCTGGGCCTTGCTGTCTGACCACTCGGCCCGCCGCAGCATCCTGCTCCAACATCTGACCCTGCCCAGCCAGGAGCCGACTAGTGACCAGATACAATACTATCTGGCTGGGAGGCTGGGTCATCTCCCCCTATACCTGGCTGTGGTGGCCAGTGAGCTGCTGACCTGTGGTGTTGCCAGAGGGGAGTTGGAGAAGGAGATCATACTGGAAGATTATGCTGCATTTGATTCTGTAGCTGAGTTGTGGATGATGGTGATCCGACGGTGGCTCAAAGACTACAGTTCAGTCCGTGTAGGCAAGTCCGGGACTGCCGAAACTGAAAGCTCTCTCTATCCGGTGGCCCAGGCAGGTACAGTACTATATTGCACAGCAGTCTAAATTGTGTCTTAATTAGTGTTACCTACTTAACATGTTTACAAAGAAACAGTTGGAATTGCACAAAGCTGACAGATCAAGCCATATAGTAGGAGACTGTAAATGTATCCATTTGTTTTTAGTAGCTACTCTGCTTTGTACATTAGCAGAGCTCCGAGGTTGGGTGTGGGACACTCTATGCCTTATTCACCTCTCACGTGCTGGGCTGACAGAGGAGCAAGTCTGGGCTCTGCTAGAGTTGCTTGGTCACAGGGGCGCAAGGCAGGTGCTGCCTATGGAGTGGGCTCGGTTCCGCTCGGCCACCAAACGCTGGGTTCTAGAGAGCCCTGACGGAGCCCTGAACTTTGGCCACCAATCTTTGGGCCAGGCAATGGACATCCTTCTGCTGAGTGAGTGACAGATAATTGTAAAAGCTACAAACATTGAGAAATACTAGATAGATTAAGCGTATACGTAAAATAAGTAATAATAAGTAATGCTCTGATATGATTTTATTTTGAATCCTGGCCCTATATCATCATTATTGCCTGCATTAGTTCGTTTGTCCATTTGCTTCACTTAAACCAAAGGAATATTTAATTTGAGATGAATGCGGTTCACCACGCACACTTTATTTTTCAAGGTCTTTCACAATGACTAATCTTCAAGACTTAGCCCTGACCTTCATATTATTTTCAGTTGAGTCAACAAAGCACGATGATAAGAGATCCAGCAAAATTACATTACCTTCACATTTCTTTAAAGACGTCTTGAATGTAGATAACTAGCTTGCATTGTTCACACTTTAAATGTGCTTGTTCTTTCTATCTCCAGAGGTCAAGCCAAGTAAAAGGTTGAAAAGCTTGAGAAGAACCAGACAGGCCTACCAGCTTACCCTTGCCCAGTTCCTCCATAAGCAGACCAAGGAACTCTGTAGATGGGCGGAAGGACTGGAATTGGTCCCCTGGCTTTTTGAGCAATCTAAGTCCTGGAAACAGCTTCATGCCTCTCTCACCGACCCAGAGTAATAACTTGTACACATTTCTCAAACATTTATTCTCGCATGTAACCAAAGGATATAGAACTACCACCGTTGTTTGTTTTTTATCTGTAATCATGTTCAGGCATATTATGTACAATAACTACTTCAGTACACTGGGAACTTTTTAAGTTAGTTTCTTATATTCGGAGTTTCTACCCCCAGGGCTGTAAAGCATTTGTCAATAAGCTGGAGCCAATCCTCTCAGCTGAGGACAGATGTGGTGAGGTATTGGTCTATCCTCATTACCAAAGGTTATGACCCCTTCACATCCTATGAGACATTGTTTAGAAATGGAAGCTGTCCTCCATCCACATACGAAACGGAGCACTTGAGTGTCCCACAACTTGAAGGTAATGCTATTAAAAGTAATGTGACCCCAATGCATTTTTTAGGATCTTGCAAAAACATCAGTGGTTATTTGATTAAAAAACAATTTCAGACCTCAAGCATTTTCATATTAGCTGATTATATTAAAATTGCCAGCATGTCTTCATATTTGAATGTCCTTTCTTGTTGAAGTGGAGTCTTCAGACCAGCGAGAGGTGGACAGCTGTGGAACATTCATTACAGAGCCACACATTCAAGAACAAGGTAAAAAAAAAAGATCCATCTACCACTGTAGTCTCAAGTGCAGTGATATTTTAGGTATATAGGCCAGGATAATAGTGTGTTTCGGTATGATTTTCTGCATCTTGTAGCAGGTAACCTGTTGGACCCAGAGGTGAAAGGGAGAGCAGAGGTGTTTGCAGCTGAGCTCCTGCTCTGTCTGAGCAGGGAGAGGGAAGCAGAGCAGCTCCTGCTGCAGGCTCAGAACACACTTTCCCAGGTCGGAGCTAGCTCACACACACTGAAACCGTGCCAAAATGTTTTATTTGTAGTGGGTGTTTGCCAGCCACTCCTCGGTATACCAAGCAATTATGATGAGTATAATTGTTTTACTTAATGCACAGGATTTAGTTTTGCTAGATCCATGATGCCCAAACCTAAGAAACCAATATTTGAACGTTCATAAGGAATTTGTATTGAGGGCAGATATGTGAATGGGGGTTTTCAAGTGAGCACGTTCTATCCTTAATGCTCTGTTCAATTGAGCCCACAGCATCTGCAAAAGGCTGAACGGTGAGGTCTCATGTCTCAGAGTCAGCCAACTCTATGTTCACTCTTGACAGATTACTTATTTAAAATAGCTTCTTTTTTTTTTTTTACCCCGCACATCTTTTTTCCTGCTGAAATGTAACAACCCGCTCAGCAGAAGACTTACCTTTGATCCTGATATGATTAATCTTTCCCTGTTGGCTCGTAATTGCTGGCTGAGCAGGAACCATCCTTTGGTTTGCTGTCTTCCCCTTCTCGATCCTTGCTGGTTTGTAAAAACCCTTACAGCAGGAAACTTACTGTTTGTCCTTAGGTAGGCCTAATGTACAAAATTACATTATATCTCCTTAAATTACAATGAGCCTTTGTCACCTCTGACAGGCTGGTGAGCCTGGCGTGGAGACTGCAGAGGACAATGTGAGGTTACTGTTGGCAGAGGACAATGTGAGGTTACTGTTGGCAGTGCAGCAGACTCTGGCTGAGCTCTACGTGCAGACAGCTAACTACAATGAGGCAGAGACTTACTGCAAGTCTGCCCTAAAGACCACACAGACCCTCATGACTATTTGTCCTGTGGGACATGATAAGCTGGCTGTTTGTAAGGGTGAGTCTATTTCACAGACCTCACAAATATGTTTTTATCTAATGAACAACTGGAACATACCGCTCTCATATACTGTATAATCACTCTTTTTCATTGTTTTTATCCAGTGGATGTGTGTATTTAACTTGTCCAGAGTAGATCAACGGATTAGTAGATTGAGTAAAATACAGTAGTTTTCAATTTTAAAGTGACATGGAATCAAATCCAAGAGTTTTTCAATTGCTGTCTTCTCTGTCACAGGTCAGTTGCTTTGTACACTTTGCAAGATACTGTTTGCTGTTGATCACATATTAGAGGCTTATGAGGTTTTCTGTGACATCATCAACATGAGACATCACAGAGTTCACCCGTGTGCTGAGGCCACCGCATTACTGCTGCAGGTGATGTGCAGGTACGTGCTGCTCGTACTTGCACCTGTTGAGGTATTAATGCATGTGATGGCGCCCAAAGGTATGACCAGAATATAAACATGGTCTTGTAGGGTTAAATAGACAGATGTTATATATAGAATAAGATTAAGTTGATACTCCAGGGTAAGTATGTAGATTCATTTGAGTTTAAAAACTACCGTACTATATCATTACCAAACAACATAATAGTGTTTTTGACGAGAACTTTGACTAGAAATGTGTTGGAAGTGAATAGCCTATTAGGTTGATACTGAAGTATAGTATGCAGAATTGCAGATACAGGTATATCTTCTGTTTAAATAAAGGAGTTTTGCATACAGTACCACCAACATTTGTTATTTGTTTTTTTAATAAATAAAACCTGAGAGATAACGATAACATGACAAGTTGTTCTATATTAGCCCAGATGATATAGAGGAGCATCTTCAGACTGCCTTGAGGATCAGGATAAACTGGTATGGTAGAAAGCACCCTCTAGTGGTGGAGGTGGAGGAACGTCTGGCAGACACCCTGGCTTCATCAAGGTACCACACTGTGTGAGAGCAATGGTATTACACCTCCTTATCTAAGTCCTGCTCGAGACTTATGTAAACATCATCTTATGTATCTACAGCCAATATATATACCTGTACATTTATGTTCCATTATTCATTCTATACACTTCTGGTATATTATATATATTGAACAATGAAGTGCAATGTTGTGTTTAGGCCTAAACAGAGACAGGCTGTGAAGCTGTATCGACAAATAGTTGAGTTCAGAGACCAGGAGTTGAAGCGCTTTTCACCTACCTCACCGTTTAGACACCTAAAGGGTTGCCATCTTGCTGATAGCTTGGTAAAACTTGGTGAGTTTTTGTGTTGATTCAGTTTTAAAATATATATATATATTTAGCTATATATATATATATATATATATATATATATATATATATAAGTACTGTGCACAAGTTTTAGGCAGGGGATGCTGTTTTGAAGGTGAAAGGTGGTCACACATAATGTTGATTTGATACAGATTTGCTTCTCCCTCACTTTGTATTTTATGAATTGATTAAAAAGAAACAATTAACATTTATATTTTTTTGCGATTTTTTTTCTAACTTTAAAGACTTCACACCTGCCTAAAACCTTTGCACAGTACTGTGTATATATATATATATATAGCTAATATTATGTAACATGTTATGTTACATATTATGTAATAGTACATATTTTCAGTGCCTGTCTGTGTGTGTCTCCAACAGGCAGGTTGCTGTGGCAGACATCCAGTAAAACAGGGAAGAAAGAGGCTCTAGGGCTACTCCAGAGCGCCTTGGACCTCCACATCTTCCTCCTGGGTCCTCAACACCCAGCGACCGTGGAACTACAACAGTGAGTATAATATAGTCTCTTACGGCAGCGCAACACAGTTTTCCATTCAGAACAATACAGAAAAGACAAAAACCTAGAATACGGGGTATGTTTACAGACTATTATAAACTAACATAATCTTGCCTTGCTCTCCTAGGATTTTAAGTACAGAGTTCAGAGAGTGGAGTTTGTCCTTCATTGAGCCCAAGTCCAGACCAGGCTCGTACAGGAGGCAGGGTGGGAGCAGATCCACTGTAACTACCAGCACAACCCTCTATTCGCCCCCCTGTTCTGCTAGAGGTATCACAAACTCGGTTCTTAATTCCCTGAGAAAGAGACCCCCGTCAGCCTGGTCTAAGAGAACACAAACAGAGCCGGAACGCGAACAAGGGAAGACCAAGAACCTCAGCTCGGACCCGAGCCAGCTCCCACAAAGGCCCCGGTCAGCATTCCAGACCACTGTGTTTGGACCTCAGAGTGACATCATTAACCTGGTTCCTAGACCTAAAACCGCTCCTGGTTCTAGCACCTCTACCTCGAGCAAACCTCGGGCTGGGGCTTTGCAGCGCGGGGGCTGGTGCCAGTTACCGTGCCGGTACCTTCTGGACGATTGGGCTGTGCAAAGGCTGCATCAACAGATTGGCTCCCCCCTTCACATACAGAAATACATACCCGTACACAGGAATATGGGCCAGGCAGGAGACCATACTTACAAGAACCACGTGTCAAACCACTGTAGGTGGCGATAGAGAGCTAAATATGAAGACCATAGTAAGATGATGAAGACTTACTACAGCAGAGTAGTATTCGTTGAACAATGCCATATATACTCTTAGTTTCTGTTCCTTTTATTGAAAACCTGTTATTTGAAAACTGATGCTATCACAGCTTTTTTTTTGGTTCAGAATAAAGAAAATACACTAGATTAAATGCAGGCAAATCTGAATTACATTAAAAGATATCCGAGGTGAAGTTGCACTTGTGATTTTATTTTTACTACCCTGAGCATCGGCAGTAATAGTCGCAAGCGGTTATCTTAATTACCAATACAAGGCAGCATGTTGCAAGTACTATGATGTTGAGCTACTCTAAGGTGTGGTGAATTATAATTATAATGATTTATCCACTAAGAGATTAAATAGTACAGCCAATCGGTTGTGTACCTATGAATGTTTTATAAATAACTTAACTGTCAGCCAATAGGTTGTGTGCCTATGAATGGTTTATAAATAACTGTCACACTTTCAAATAACTTTTTTTCGGCCCATATGTGCATGTGCCACACAATAAAACACACAAAATACTAAGCTACACAACATCCCGAAGCATTGAATGGAAAGTCATTGGATATGACAAGAAAACGGAAACCATTGTCACTATAGTAAATTATGCCATTATTGGTTTATGATGTGGTCTTGGCTATAAGCCAGGGCAGCTGTTCAGTTACTTTCTTTCATTTCCAGGGTTGGAGGTTGCTTGGGCAGAGTGTCTATGTGCAAGAAGGCACGTATGCTACCCACAGCTGAAAAGCAACGTGGTGGGGGTTGAGACAGTGTGGATGTGTGTAAGTCGCTCTGTCTCTGTATTTGAGTGAGGAGATGTTGCAGCTTGGATTTTGGGTAGTAAGCGATATTTGTGTGTGGGAAAGAGATTGCGATGGCAAACTAAGCAAAGGTTAGTCCATATGGTTTGTGTCATTTCTGTTCATGACATCACCCAGTGACTGAGTGCTTATCCATACCTTTTCATTTTATTCCATTCCATATTTCCATTATTCCTTAATGGAGCAAAAAGGAATCTCTCTTGAACATTCCAAAGCGACTGAAGTTCTGTGAAACAACAATCCACAATCATAAGAGATTTTAGTGTAAGAATATAACAAGACTGTTTTTGGATAAACCAGCCCAGTACTTGTGATCTCCCTGACACTTGCTCAAAAATTTTAGCTCATGCTAAATGTCATTTTGAATGTCCCTGCAGGCACTTTGTCAAACAATGATTACATATAGCCCACAATAGTATATAGTAATCGGGTGGTGCTCCCTGAATGTACTTCTAAAGTGGTTTATGATGAGCTGTGTAATAATGCTAGGTTGGCAACCTTTAAAAAATCTATGTCATGGACTCTATCTGTGTGGTGCCACACAGTACGTCATGGCATCAGGCTATTAAGAGTCAATCATGCTGTGCCCTGCAGTTCAATTTGAACTAGGAACCATGGGGTCAGTCTTGCCAGAATGGCCTTGTAACACACAGAGTGATATCCTGGATCATAACCACTTTTTACAGTTACACTACTTGCAGTAAAATTGTTGACACTTATCATAGCTGAAATTAACGTGTATGAGAAATACTAATGAGGATTTTCCACAGATGTCTACCGAGTCTCCCAGATCAGTTTCCACTCTTAAATTCTAGGATTCTCTTGGATTTGAGGGGGTAAAATATGTTTTGCTAAAGGTATTTAGCAGGCAAAATAAATCTCGGTACCCATAATTACTTATTATGACAACCCTAGCCTGCTTTCTATCAAAGTGATCCGGGCAATTACATATGACACCATAACTTCCAAATTGTGTGTGTGTGTGTGTGTGGAGGGGGGGGGGGGGGGGGGTCTGTTTGCGTAAATGTGTTCTTTAAACTACTAAATTGCTTGTTTAAAAGCTAGTTCTATAACTTTCAAACTGAGTTGCTTATGTGAGTCATCTAAATTCTACTCCCCTCCCTTGTATGTGTTCATTATCCGTTTGCTTTCCTCTTTGTCTTTCTGTAAGTTAGCTACAGTTACAGCCCTGTCACAAAGAAATAGCTGCTTCCAATGTCTCAGTTCAGCAGAGGAGTGTATGGCAGAGTGAACTGTGTGATCCATGAGAATGACTCAGCCTCCCTGGAGAAGACCTGCCCAAACACAAACCCGAGCTCTGTAACTGTATCACACGACCAAAAGCACAACAAAATGAATATTGCAATTTTGTTATACAAGGAGCTAAGCAGCTCAACCTTTGCCCTTGATACGAATATCTTGGCCTCTGACTATCTGTGGTGAGGTGTTAACACTGAGCTGGAAGCCAAGGCCACCAACTAAGTTCCATGAAAGAGATAGCGAATGCTCCTGTGCAAAATGAACAAGTAAATTATATCTTGTGCATACAGACACTGTATTCAACAAACACCACAATTCTTTCCATTACTGACCCAGCCACCCCCAACCCTACAGTTTAGCACTTTATAGATAACCTTCAGTTGTGGCATAGTAGCACTGTATAATTAGCAGTATTAGGGACAACCATAGATTCTAATATGGATATACAGTATATGTGTGTATTTGCTTATGAGTGTCGCCACTTTGTAATAACCTATGGTGTGGTGTGTAGGAATGTAAATGTTATGACAGTGAAAGGGGTTTTGTGTCAGAACATAGGTCAGGTGGGTGAGGAATGCTCTTGAACACATCTGTCTACAGTCTTAACTGTCATTCTGTTTTACAGTCCCACAAACCGATGTGGATGTGCTCTTTACCTGGCTAATCCTGTAATTGCTTTCTTCCCGTGTGTCTGGCTACATTTCTTGCATCCTCTTATCAACTCCTTCCCACTTTTGACCCAGATAATCTAGCTACTGTCTGACCCTGCACCCCCAATTCTCTCTCACCCTCTCTCTCTCTTTCTCTCGCTCTCGCTCTCGCTCTCTCTCTCTTTCTTGTGTTAAGAGTTAACTCAGTGAAAGCTGATTTACTCATTGTGTACTTTTGAGATGCATGCCTTTGTGGGGAGATGAACCATGTACTATGGAAAATGTTATTGCCTCAGATTTGGGCCTATGTGTTAACTCCTGATGTGTTTAATAAAACAAAGGCAACATCTCCAGGCTTTTGATGAACATTTTAGCTTCTGCAAACAGAATGTACTTTAATGGCAAGAACTTCAGAGACCAATTTATTTGTTCCTGTGTCAATTTCCAGGACATTAAGATTGTTGTCACCAAGATTTTAGCCAACTAGTCAGCAAAAAACAGGTTTTAATACATTTAATTTTTTTTACAGATGTGATTGTGTGGATCCCTTAAGCTTAAGTGTGCCAAGAACTACTAAACACTATACACCTACAAAGATTTGTACATTACTATATGTGGCTTTATTACCCTCTAGACAACTTGCCATACCATGGAATGTTACTTTAAAACGATACATATTACCTCCTCTAGGTCTTGTGATGTCTGTGCACCCTAAGACTTCTGACATGCAACAAAACTGACACGCAGAATGATAGGTCCACTAGCTAGGAGCCCAGCCATCTTAAGTATCACTGAAACAAGTGTTTTGTTGACTTTCTTAGTTTGTAATATTAGGTTTTGTTATGCAGAGCATATTGACATCAAAAGTATTGGCATGATGCCCTTACTTTCCTCTTGCCTTTTTTACTCCCCTCACCCATCCTGTCTCCAACCAGCTGATACCAACGTGTCAGATGTTCAAGAACAGCGCTCTCTCTCTCTCTGGCCATTCCACCTTGTTACTCATTACCAAAAAACAGTTATGACTTTCTTACGTTCTCCACTGCTAACAGGGAATTTAAATCATGTGCAGTACAAACATTCCCCCTGAATTTTTGCCAATCCATTCCGAGCGTGGGTTGCCCCGTCACCAGTTTGGACGCTCTAGGACAAATAATGATTGACTAGCAGGTGGGCAAAGCCCATGGGGTGAAATCCTCATGGTCATGGGCACAGGCGTATATACTGAGGGTTTTTCCATAATTAAGCTAGTGCTTTACGTCATCTTTACGGTTTGAGTGATGACAAATATAAAAATGTGCAGTATTGCAAGATTTTTGGGGATATGGACTAAGTAATTGTGTTCTTAAATTGATTTTTTTGATAGGGGTATCTTCCATCAAATACTGCCTCTCTCTCTCAAATAGGGGTATCTTCCATCAAATACTGCCTCTCTCTCACCCTCTCTTTCCTTACCACTAACACAACAAAATATTCACAAATCATAAGCACACATATACTCCTTATTTCTAAGTAACTCTTTATTTTACATATATTGACGGACATTATCTGACAGTAACATGTATTCTGTTGCTTTTCAATGTGACAACTGCTTGTCATATTTCAAGAGTGTGGATCATACAAGATAAAAAGTCTTTGGCGACATTCAGATATGAACATACAAATTTAACTTAAATATGTAACTTTCTTAAATAGTATGACTAGTTTGTATTTACAGGTGTGTGCATATTTGCTATCATCGTCACCCCACATGGAGTGCACTCACATCTTCTTAAATACATTCAGACAAGTCCTTAATTCAATCAATATATACGATATAATATTATCTTCTAACATTTTGTAAAAATAATTTAAATTCAAGTTAAGGAATTAAATACATCTATATTAAAGTGCTATGACGTGGCTTTAAAATGCACAAAAGTCCCTAATGACAGGAAATGTTATATAAGGAAAACAATAGTTCTGAAGGTCAGAACAACCAACTATATATAAATGCATTGCCAAATATACTGCCACAATACAGGTATACAAACATACAAACAAGCATTTCATTCAAAGACACGCATACACACAAACTCAGAGCTCCTGTATCTGTTTGCAATGTATAGGAGAGGATAACATTAGTTCTAATACAAGACTACCGTAATGCATTTCTCTTAATACAGAGGTCGGTACTATTGATCAAAGGTTGTAAGTAAGTTTACCCAGACAAACATACCCCACTAAGCTGGGAAACGGTCATATCCTTGTAATGACGCAAGGCTCACACGTAAGTACCTTTACAAAGGCACACAACACAATCAGAAAGTTTGTAACAAACTGGAAAAGTCAATAACAAATATCAAACTAAATAGATTCCATTTTAGGATATACAAGGCAGGGGAGAGAGTTTTTGCAACGTCAAATATACCTATTTAAAGTGAGTGTGTTTGAGTGAGTGATAAAAAAAGGCTGAAATGAGGGATTCATCCGAGCTATCAGCATTTGCAAAGCTTTTTAATGGTCTGTCACGAGACATTCATTAGCTCCGTTACAGCAGAGGGAATGGTATATTTCAGCGAGCCTTTGAACAGATTAGCCTTAAGACCAAAAAACGACTGATTATGACCTACGACCTAAGGGCGGCCATTATTATGGAGAGATAGACAGAAAAAGAAAAAGGTAGATTCATGCTAATAAAAAGAAGATAAAAATTATGGCATAAAAAATTTGAGTAGACCATTATGTTAGGATATTTGATTAAAGTAATTAGCTTGGTCAAGTAGTGTCAGGTATTTGGTGAATTTAAACTTTTTCAATCAAACAACACAAAGCAAAGATAGGTGGAATAATTAGCTAAATCAAACTGTGTAATGTAATGGAATTGTAACATTGTGAACTGGAGTGCTTACACTGAACAATTCTGTTACATTTGTCTCTCATTTCAAACTCGGAATGTAGCTCTTTGCCACTTAAATAATACTAGACCCTACTTAACAAATGCAAGATAACGTTATACTGACCCAAGGATTGGGTCCAACACCCTTACAATGCAACACTTCACTATTACATATTTTGGCTGGATTCTTAATGGACTCACACTATGAAATTTGATGATGACTCTCCTCTTTATGTCAAGACACATTCTCAGTGTGATTGTTAAGTTCAGAAAAAAAACTGTTGTTATAGCTAGAACTGTAGCTGTGCTCCTCTGAACTATTACACTGTGTCCAGATTAGGGAAATAATCTAATACACTAAAAGAAGGGACTTGGTTTATGCGGGGAAGGGACAATGGCTGTTGCTGCGCCTCGGCACTTGGGTTCTACATATATATATATATATATATATTTGCTGGTGGTCCAGGAATTACATGTCCTTTCAGAGACATCAAATCGGTCGCCTGTAATTGTCCTGTCAGATCATACAACGGTAGGAGCGACAGGATTAATAGTATCATCAGGGTAAACAAGTTTATTTGGTCATTTAGAAAGGTCTTCGGAGATGCATTGGGTATGACAGAGATCCAGATTTGAACATAGAATGTAATCCATGTTAGGGGCTTAACTGTTTGATCAATGATCCGAGGCTTAAGCTCCTCCGGGGTGGTCAGCTGGCATTACATGGACAGGGCCAGGCCAATCCAATGGTGCTGAAGAGAGAGGCCAGCAGACAGTCCTTTATTCTTATATTAACAGGATTAAGACGTCCAACTGGGCATGCTTCTCCTCTTGAGTGGTCCGGGGGGGCAAACAAAAAGACTTTGACGTGAACCAAACGTCCCTCACAGGGTCTGGTTAGGGATCGTACGTTCCCGGGATGGTGAGAGGAGTCAACGTGAGGGGTCTAAACAGGCTACAGTCATTTGAATATATTCAACTCCCTCTTAAACAGCTTGACTATTTTAGCATAGCAAGGAGTAGGGCACAGCAAATGTCAAGAATAAGCAGTGTATAATCTTGGCAAAAAAGATTTCGGACTATGTCAAAATAAAGCACAGGCTATCAGAAATATTATATTGGATGCATATGTGAATAGATTAACTTGCATTAAGGATGTTTATATCCAACCATAGCTCAACCGTAACTGTGGGGGCTTCTGGGGTTGATTGGGGAGGAGTCTTCTCGTCCACTCTGGCCAATCAGCTGATAAAGCCGATGGCTGAGGTTCTGCACCTGACAGGTGCCCAGGACACACCCCACTCTCATCAGCTGGGCATGATGGGGATGGTGGAGACCTCCCCGTGACCCTGCGTGGACGTGGCGACGACTTCTTTGTGCTCTCTGCTGGGTGTAAGAGCGGACAGCACCCAGTGCCCAGGGGAGGGCTTGGCTTGCCTTCTGGTCAGTGGGCCCTGTGACACTGAGGAAACCCAGTGGCCATTTTGCAGGTGGCTGGACTGATGAGGGGCTGGAATCTGTAGCACTGGCAAGCTCTAACTTGTTCCCCTGAGGGATGGTATCTTCGTCTTTCTGGCCCCGGAGCTTCTGTAGCAGATCCAACCTGAGGCAAGGACAGAGTTAATGGGTCAAAGGTCATATCTGCACAGTATAAAAAGAGAGATTGTGCAATATTGTTAAAGTGAGTAATAATTGATGAATTCACAACCAGGTTCCACAAGCCTAAGAGAAAGCATTAAAGAACAAGCCCTGTTTGGAAGTGACTTTAAATGTTCACCACAACGTGAGGAACAAGACCCATGTGGACAGCATTTGCAGGTCTAGGTATATGTTTTAAAAGGTTAATGGCCTTTTACAGCTGCCTAACACCGTGTCATCTGGGTAGTTTCTTACCAACCTCAGGCATGATATAATTAAAGTAATGAGCGCATCACTACATCTCAAGAGTACAGCTGGCCTACAGTAAACAGAGTGAAAATGGAGATTTACACAGCAGTATCTAGATAGGAGGGGCTGCTGCTCTCCTGTGGCTGGAGTTGTCTAAGTTACAGGAACAGACCGTTTAGCAAACACAGCTCACACTGGCTCTGGCTATAATGCTGAGGGGCATGCCTGGCCATCTGTCGACTGTTTGTTAAAGAAGTTGACTGCTCAAACTTGACCCTGCACTTTCTCTCTCAACTGTTTGCTCAGAGTGTCCTGATACAATTCGTCCCTGAGTCTGAGAACATTACCCATTAGGAAGAACATGGGTGTTGTAAACAGGTAATTTGGTGGTCTGCCTATCTCTCAGAGAGACAGTTTTAGTGAGTTGGAAAATAAACTTTTCTCTTGAGATAAGCTGACTTGTAATTTTGTACTGAAACACAGAGGTTTAAATATCAGAAAGCAAATGATTCAGCAGAACATTAGACAACCAATACATCGTCTTTAAGTCAACCAACAATAGGCTCTAAAGTGATTGAAGTTTCAGTATATTCAGTGCTGTCTTAACCCTTTGGCTGTCCCACTGACCAATAATATGTAAGGCCCCAGGTCATGTCAATATAGCCGTGGAAAGCTTGTAGAAATACAATATAGTTTACTTTGAAGGACCATCTATAGACTATAGCCTACTTGTTGAACAAACTCTTGCTTTTTTGTAGGACTTAATCGGACCACAATCACAACAAAAAAAGATGCGTAATCTACTGTACAGGTGGTCATTCCTGTTTTGTGAATATTTTTGAGTAAACAACTTTATATGTTTCCCTAGGGAAAAAGCAAAACTGAATAAAATTAAATGTGAGCAACACTAATGGCTGTTTCTGAAATCTGTGCCCTCAGAATCAGCCCATCAGCTGTATGATTTGTCTGTGTGTTGATGTGTGTGATTTGTATTTTGAGGAGGTACATAGGGTATGGTAGTACTCCCCTAACCCTCCCGCCTTTCCCCTGAGCAAGAATGGACTTTCCTAGTATTTCTATTAATTTCCCACAATGCACCACATATTTTTTTAGAACGGCAGATGAGAATATGAATGACTGATTCGCTAGTTGTTTAATTGAAGCAGTCAGGCAGCCACAACAATTATGTGATTTCATTCAAGTTAATGCCTAAGTCTGTTCTCTCCTCCACCTTTCTTTGTCCTCTGCTACTTTAACTATATCTGACATTGAAGGTTTAATCTCCGACCTATTTATAAAAAGCCCACATAGTGTCTCACATACAAATATAAACAGCCCTCTTTTGACTGAGGGCAGAATCTTGCGTTCCTGCAGGTAAAATGGAGATCTAACCAAAGGCGTGACTCTGAGTCACTCTACCCAGAGCCCTTTCCAGTTTAACCATGATGCTTAGCCTACTGTAAGTCTTTTGGCCACCATTCTGTAGCGATGTGAGCCAAGAGAAACACCAAGCATTCAGAAAACCTCTTACTGCTTCACGTCTCTTTTCAAAGGTTCTCATAGTAATTAGGCAATCTAATCCTTCCAATCGACAATAATTAAGATGTTAATGATTGGCAAAGGATCAAAGGTATTACAGCTTCTTTTATTTTATCGCACACTCAAATTGGGTTTTTAAATGCCTTGCCTAATCTATAAAGGAAGATTATCCTTTTTTCCTTTGTAACAAGTCTGTGAGAACTTCAGCCTGTGGGAGTCACATTTTCAAAATGGCATAAAGCTAAGAGTCCCTTTAGTGAGAGTAATGGGTGCTTTTGGGGATTTCAGAGTTCAATAAGAGGCCAACCTGATGCAAGTTTATTGGTTCAACTTTTATTGCATCCTTAACCAATGCTGACATAAATGTTCTCTTTCTTTCCACACACTGTACTGAGAATCATGTTGGGACCAAAACATAACTGTAATTGAAGCCATAACAGTCGTCACCGCTACCAGGGTCTTGATACCATGATTGCCAGGGGGTGGAAGCTTACAGTACAACAAGCTTCCTTAATCGGCTGTAAATATGGCACATTTATCCATAATCCTCCAGCAAAACAGTGTTTACTTTGTCATGTTTTTATGTTCACTCTCAGGCAACGATACTTGAAATGTATTCTGGGAAATGTGCAGCTACATGCAGCCAATTGGGCAAATTCTAACACTTCACCACCAAGGAACGTGGTGTAGGTTACACAACAATTTACCCCACCTCCCGCTCCACATAGGCTGGTATTCTATACCTTATACAAACTGTATAGATATCTCCCAATGATTGGGCATCTGTGTGGAATGGAAACCTGTTCCTTATGGAAACTCTGGGTGGAATTTAAGTCTTAGTCACTAATCCACAGCGGAATTCTCTGCCTGGCGTACCTGTTTTCTCTCCCCTTCCAGCCTACTGGACTTGGTCTGAATCAAACCCCATGAAGCACAGATATAAGGTAGTGTTTCTGTGCTTCATACATCTCAACCCAGGCCTGTGTTCATAATAGTCTGCCCCCTAATTCGGTAAAGCAATTCATTTACAGTGAGATTTTAACAGCATCTCAGACTACTTTATGTCAGTCTATGTGTCTAAGTGCATGTTAGGACAAGAACAAACGTTTTTTTCTGTTATTTTTAGATATCA
Source organism: Galaxias olidus (assembly GCA_026901105.3). Lineage (NCBI taxonomy): Eukaryota > Metazoa > Chordata > Actinopteri > Galaxiiformes > Galaxiidae > Galaxias > Galaxias olidus. The sequence goes on from JAPMUY010009160.1 coordinate 89,341, forward strand.
TATTATTATCTAGACAGCAACTCCGCGCTGGGTTTATGTGATGTCAACAGCATGTGATGTATCTCCAAGTCAACGTCAGGACAGAAGCTGGGAATACGTTCAGACTATCTTTTGAGGGATAGATATTGTGTTTACGTCGACCTTGGTCGAAGTCTGAACAGGAGCAGGTTTTGACTCGTATACTGCCAACATATGCAGGTGAGATGGTAAGGGATTTAATGATTTAAGGGAACAGATTGCAAGAAAAACATGGGATAGTTGGCCTGGTGCTCCAGGGTGAAGCCGCGGCAGCACACAAACACACATGATCAAAACGAACGCACACGTGTACACACAGTTCCCCAAACACAAATAGTGATTTTTGTAATTTCAGTAATATCACGTCATTTACCTCTGGTTTTGCGGAGTAGATAATAGACAGAAAACTTTTGCAAATGCCTAGTTCTCTTGTCCTCTCAGGAACAACCTGATTTTTGAGTCTGTGATTGTAAAACCACTTCATTTAAATAGATTTTCACATTGGATATTGGTGATGGGCTCTGGCCGCCTACTCCTTTTTTTTATTTTTTTTTTATAAAAACACTCATGCTGATGTGTAAAACGTATAATAAGCATATGTGTTGTAAGCAATCTAAAATAGTTAATTGCCCTTATTGGGACATACTGATACAAAGTGAACCTACACGGTGAAGCAATGACACCTCAGACTCAAGCATCCGTGTGGAAGAAGTAGGTGCGTGTACTAATGTCGTGGTCACATTACTGTCACAGTTTACAAATGAGAACAGGACGTACGAGATAAAGTGTAAACCTACAGTTGTTTATGATTCTTATACATTAAAGTCTTATAGAATGAAAACCCCTTCACACTGAATAGGACAATCAGTCTTGCCAGCACAGAATTGTTTGCCTTTCAACTGAGTCACGCTTCGTGGTCACAGTGTTTAACTAAACACGTGCTGTGTTAACGGCAAGTGCTTTACTTAATACAAAAAATAGAACTGTTTTGAATGGAAACACAACGATTGCTCTTTGATTTGATACGTTTAGACACATATATTGTACCCACAACACACACAGAAATAAAATAATAAAAAAAAAAAAAAATAAAAACGCAGATGGCATCTCACACACCAACTTGCCCACCTTCAAATATAAATTTGCCCACCTACAAGCATGCACATACACAATAATAATTACACACTTATTACATAATAGATGATGGCAGGCATCTGCCAGAAGAGGGCATACAGACACTTTAAACTGCCCCGCCTAAATAATAATGGCTGAAGCACTGATTGCCTTAACTTTGTGCGTGTGTGTGTGTGTGTGTGAGTATGTGTGTGTGCGAGAAAGAGAGAATGTGTGTGTGTAGCTGTGTGTGTGTGTGTGTGTGTGTTAGTATGTGTGTGAGAAATAGAGAGTGTGTTTGTGTGTGTGTATCTGCATATGTGCGTGTGTGTGTGTGTGTGTATGTGCGTGTGTACATGTGAGTCTATATATGTGTGTGTGTGTGTGAGTGTGTGTGTGTGTGTGTGTGTGTGTAATCTCCTTTGGGAGAAATAAAAAAGCATCCACTGCACACACTTCATAAGGTATATTTGTGAGATGCCAAAATTGAAAAGTGCACACAATCTATAATCATGAAACATCACATTTTTAAGGTTTCCATCACCTAAACAAATTTTAGGGTATGGTAAAATAAACATTACATCGGGCCATTCATTATCAAATAAATTGATGCGTTATAGATCAGTTATATATACGTTTTCTTTTGCATTGGTTTTAAAAGTTGGCTTGAGTTTGGAGCACCGTCAAACATACATATTATGGAATGAAAATGATGCAGTGATGCATGCCACAGATCTATTTTTCTGTGCACATACTAGCCAACAATTGTTAAACTACACATTGCAAACGGAAAGTTCATAGAGATGTTATTATTTTCCCCTTCCAGTCAAAGGGCATTGCGCAAAGCTTTATCCATTTAAAAAAAAAAAAAATCTGAAACATATCTCCCTCGACTGACTTACTCTATTTCCCATACATCACTGTGTGAATCATAGTCTCAACTCTCAAGTCATAATTATAAAATAATATATGCACATGATTTAAAGACATTACCATCCATTAATGGCACCGACATAATTAATGTACAAAATAAGTGTCTATTTGTTTTTAATCTGTATGCAAATAGGTGGTGGCGGGAGCCTTTACATCGTAGAATGAAAAGTGCAATAGGAAGTGAGGCAATTGTCTTACCTGCTACTTTCAAGTCTGTCTCCAACAGGGAGAGCCAGAAGTTGCTGGAGGGAGATTAGGCTGATGCAATACCCAATCAGCGGGGAAAAGGACCGCATCTCTGGAATTATTCTCACACCCTTGAAAACAAGGGGGCACAAAACCACCTGAAAGATCTTCAAAACCCAGTCAAATCCCAGGAGGGTTGGGAATGTAGGCTAAAGGTTGACGGGAACAGACAGGTAACCCAAAGTGGTCGATGAATCTATGGGAAAAAGTTTCAGAGCGAACATTATTAATAACCCGATCATATGACACAGTTGGTCGCAAAATAAACACAAATTAATTGTTTAGTCCAGATCACATTAACTAGCCCACTTTTTACTAAATTAGATACAGCTTCTACAAAGCAAACCAAAAAAAATCTGAATTTAGAAAGTTTTTTCTATTGCCCCTAATTAGAGATCCAGTTCAAGAATGTCACCATTCATATAATTTAATTGTCTTACGTTTTTTGAGTAGAATCATTGGGATTATGTCCAATGACAAAACATACACATTTAAACCTGAGATATCCTCACCTGATGAACGAATCAGAGAATCAGTTCTCAGTCTGAAGTCTGGTGCTGTGCGAGATGACAGAGCTTTTAACTATTGAGTGGGCGGGGTTATGTATAATATGCTGCCAATTACAATTTCTGAGGCAACGTGCTTAGTATATCCTTCAGATTGCTTCTAAATTGATTTAATTTATGCATCCACCCCGCGCGTTTCATCGTTCACCAATGCTGAATAATAAGTGAAATTATAACATAATTATGTCAGATTGGCCTAGATCTTCATGTAGACACGTTATGGTGACACACGGGTAGCAATGAGTGATATAGTTACACCGAGTCATCTCCGTATCCTCAAATCTCCTTGAAACATGTGCGCATTTTCTTGAAAAATACAAATTTTCTTGAGTTTTTATCAACTTTTTGGGCCCACTCAGTCTGGTGTACCTTATCTATCACTGTGAACCAAGTGTATTGGGGAGATAGAAAGAGATAGACTCCTTTCTCAGATTCCTCTGAATTTTGGAGAGACCCACCCATCGGCATCATTAACATATGAAGTAATTTGCCTACCATAACTAGGTAAATTACGTTTCCTTCTCACGTGCTACAGGTGCTTTTGTTACAATTTCTCCGAAAGGAAATGCACTCTTTACTTGCCTCGTGACTCATAAAAAATGGCTTGGATAAATGTTTTTATTGTTAACAACCTTCAAGTTATTAAGATCAATACATTATTATTAGTATTGTAGATATGTTTCAAACACCATCAGGGTCAGTGTTATTACTCCCTAACTTGTCTAAACGTGAAATTCTTTAGAAGTCCACTTACTGCAACTCAAGATCCTTTCAGATAATAACATGCTTTGTTACATACATACACAGTAAGGCTACCTGATACCAAAAGGGAAACAAAGCTTCATGAACTTTGATTCATCTGAAAACAGGATATATTATGTGTTTTGTCTTTGGGGGGTTTTCCCATTACTCAAGATCTTTTAATTACATTTCTATTGAACTGAACTTCACCTTACCACACTGTGCTGACCTGGCTGATTTAAACTTTCCCAATGCTTTGACAGACAGGTCATCCCTGCAGGTGAGGCCATTGCTGTGTGATCTGTCTTGCTCAGGTATTATGTGATGATGCATGATGTTTTCATAAAATAAAAAAAAAGGTCATTCTGCATTTGGCCGGTATGGTAGTACAATGTGGGGAAAAGGTCTTATGCCGTGGAAATAGTACTGTACTGTTTACTGTCCGTTTCAGCAATCGAACAATAATAAGTGCTTTGATCCTTAAAATGTTCCATGGCTGTCTCCAATCCCAGACTAATTTGATGCTATAACTTGTTGGGTATTAAAACATGGTTGGTGGTTTTTAGTCCCAACTGTGACCTGTTTACATAACAGTGAGTTGGCATGTGACAAGAGCATTGTGAACTGAAGCTACCGCCTGTTTTGATCTCTCAATCATGCACTGGCTTCAATACTTTTGTTAGTGTGGCAATTAGTGTACATGAGTATGTTCTCTGTGAAATGGGTGAATGCAGTACAGGCTGTGCTTAATAAGTAAAAGTGCCAAAAAGTGCCAATTTCACTCACTAGCCTCAAAATGAAAAGGTTGGGCAACAATGTTAGATGATCAAAGTGGAAAAGAAACTTTGATGGTGTATTTCTTATTCAATGTAAATCTGTTATATGGTTAACTTATATTAGTTATACAAGTTATCACAGACTGCCTGATTGGTTTCTCAAACACATAAGTATGTAATTTCAAGAGAATAAACACAGTCTGGTGTCTGGTGACTTTGTTAGAATTGCTGCCCCCTAGTGCTCCTCAATTTAGCTGAACTTGGAGAGATGGAGCAAACCTAGAACTGAGTGGAGACCAGTAATAGATGACAGTGTCTAGATCACATTTACAGTAATTTGAAAACTTGTTTGCATACTTTGCTGTCTATTTCAAAGAAAGTTCACTAGATTATTTGACATTTCTTTACTTGTGCACATTTAAATGTGTGAAGGGTACAAGAAAGAAGAAGGAGTCAAATAAATCGTAAGAGTGGGTCAGCAAGTCTATTTTATGGTGTCTGATTCTATGGTGGGAAAGATGATATCAGGGCAGTGTTTAGTATGCAAAAGCAAAGCATATAATGAAAGAGGTTTCAAATCCTTGGTTTGATTTGACTGACAATGGATCAGAATAGACCAGATTACTATATCCAGTTACTGAACATTCAAAGACAAATATGTTGTTTTATTATCAGGTAAGAAAAGCAAAACAATGTGTTGTCTGGATGGTGTTTCCCACACAGCTCAACCTACAGTACATACTATACATTACACTAATTGGAAGTAATTTTTTTGTTCATGCATGCAAACATATGAACTCAAAAGCTTTTGCTTTGTCGCCCTATTCCTGAGGGGCATCTAATGATGAATTTTATTATATTTGTGTGAAGGTGAGGACTAGCTATAGTCACTCATATATTGTTTAATACATTTCACAAAAGATCAGACAGTTCGGGATAGAAGTAAGGTAATAGACGTAATTAAAACCAATTACCTATTAATTCCTTCCATTTGAATCTTCAAAATGTCTGTTACATCAAAAGCTTTTCGGTGGCATTAGAACCCACCATTTAAAAGACGGATCAATGCCGAACGTCTCCGCGTACTTCCTGGTTATAATGCTTGCCACATGATTTTTCAATATAGTAAGTAATGTACAAAAAGTGCTAAAGCAATGATTGGACATTAATGACAGTAGTTGTAGTGGACATTATTTTAAATATGACCTTTGAAAAAAAAAAATCCAGTGACGTCACAACCTCCATTGCCGCAGGAGGCCTGATTTGTACAAGTAAGCATTTAATTTACACAATTCCAACGTTGCATCTAATGCGTGGAGAAATATGGGGGTATTCAAATCATGAGTAAGACATTATGTTAATGTTAAATTAATAAAAATAACCTTTTGACCCAAATGGTAAAACTGATGTTGTAGTGTTCATTTTTATTTTATTTAATTGGCCTACAGTAATTTGAAGACATAAATAGGTCCAATATTTACTTCAAAATCCAGAGAACGTTTACATTTAGACAGAGACATGAGACTCTTTAATGGGTGACTGTCTCGCTTAAATTATTTGTATGGTTACCTCACTTTAAGGGAATGGAGCAATTGAACACTGGGTGGCCCTAGAAGAACTATGATTTGCAAGGGGCATTTAACCCACTTCCTGTCTGTTGGTTAGTTGGCAGGAAGTCATGTGATTGTTGCTTCCGGCCCAATCATTGCTCTGTTTTGTCACAAGTTATAAGGAATTAATCAGACATCATTTTCATTTTGTTTGGTACTCTCATGTTTTTTTTCTTTCTTGCTTAATTTTCTTTCAGACTAAAGTGACTTCAAAAATGCCTTTTATTGACGACTGTTAATGCACAATTAGCTTTTTTTCTGTGCCCACAGATGCTCCTTTTCTGACACACATAGATACACACAAAAGGCACAAATAAACATTATGTTGTCAAGGGAACTTGAACTTAGATTAAACGGAAACTCTATTAGGTACCACAGACAATCTTGATACTTCACATATTACGGTTGAATACCATAGTAATGGCCATTGTTTTGCTGTAGAGTACCAAGCCTACTCAGAACAATGTCTAGGACACTGTTAATTATGAAGTGTTAGGATTGCAGGGGTTTTCCGTTAACATTGACAATAACACAGATACAGTTACTCTGCAAATGGTAAGAGTAGAAAATGTCTTATTTTTGAAACAACACCTCCCTCATGAGCTTAATTATTTTTAGAAAACAATAGCTTATTATGTAATCCTGCAACTGTAATGCAATGTTCTATAACTTTGTTGCACACTCTGTGATTGTAAATAGCCTGTCATTGTGACCCCCAAAAAGTGGATTAAAGTGGGCGTCTAAAGCTACTAATAAGTGTCACCAAAGCAAGAAGGGAGACAAATGTATATGTCATGCGTGGGAATGTTTTTTTTTTATTCCGGAGTGATAAGCACTTTGGGTCAAAACTTGAACTGCAGGAAGTGTTGGAATTCATAGTGCTATTACTAAGCTTACAGCCAAGGACAGGCAATTTGGAACGGACCCTATGTAAGAATTCTGTGGAAAAATCCATTCCAATCTAGCGCCAATCCCAAGTATCTTTATACATTTATTTTAAAATCTATTCAATATTCAAACTTTTATGTGTACAGTCAGCCTTGGATTTGGTCCACGAGTTTGATAAATGCAAAGCACAACATTTTTATTTTATAGCTCTTAAAGAAAGTTATGCAGTACCAAGTGCCACTATGTGAAAAAGCAATCTGCACTTCGACTTTGTCACTCCAAAACTATGAATTTCTTGTCAGCGTTTAGATGCAGACTGAACTTTCTCCATTTGGGCAAAATGGATCTGGCTGTGATTTTGTGGAGCCCCAAGCCGTATTAAAAACTTTGCAATCTACTCCAGGTCAACAGGCTTCAAACGTTTCTCCCCTGCAGCAGTGTCTATTGATTTTGACATAAGAAGTAGGGCAAATTAATTCAGAGACACAAATCAGTAACTTGAAGAAACGTTTGGTTGAAGTCATTGCTGTTATTGATGGTGCATATCATTGGCCTGACTGGCTAAAATGACAGACTTGGTCAGGCCTGCAGAGTAAACTTTCTCTAGCAGTATACTTTTTAAGATATAAAATGCATTATGGTCTATTAAGCCTAATTTATTTCGAGTCGAATACATACGCCTACTTGTGTCAGTTGTCCTGACATCAGCTTTAGTAGCTTTATGATTCTGCCCATGCCAGACAGAAAGTTGTGGGACATTTCAGCCATCCGCCCTTCCCTGAAAGTCAATGCGCAGACTCAGTTGAGCTATGCTGTCAGGGCACGGCAGGCTGACAGTATGGCGGCGGGATACAGCAGGAAGGATGCTACTGTCGCCTGTGATGTGTATTTCGCTACCAGAACATACATGGAATATTTTTGGTAAAAGAAAGGGATTCAGTAAGAAAGGTCTGTTGCCGTGAACTTCAAGATGGCCAGGCTAGCCGACTACTTCTTGGTGGTTGGATACGACCTCGATAAGAGAGGTAGGTGCTTGTGCTATCCAGCCAGCTAATGCTAGCGCATTAGCCACGGTTCAGCCTTGATAAACAGCGAGGAGGCGAAAGAGAGGGAGGCGGGGACGAGCCGGGACGGGACAAAACGGCTCCGCTTCGAGGTGTCATAGATGGGACTTCGTACATAACTAGAGTTCGTGGATGTATAGGCCCCTCGAGATAAGTCGAATTAGTTGCAAGTCTGTCAACTGGCGCCGTCTTACTGTTTTATGAAAGAAATTATGTAAATTGTGAAATCCTTGATTTTGCTTTCTGTTGTATTGCTGGGGAATGTTGGATCATTGCTTTTTTTGTAAATGTTACTCGTTATCGTTTGCTGTACATTAATTAAACACAACCGGCTAGCCTAAGCCAGCGTACATGTTTTCGGTTTATGAGTATGTGTGATGCGAAATGTCATGTCAATCAAAGTTACAGTAGTTTTAATGTGTCTGGATACGGCTGGCCAGTACGTACTGATATAGTTTTGTAGCAGGGAAAAACCTGCATAAAATTATCAACAAACACTTGTTATTTAGATTTTAGGCAACCGATCAATATCCAGGGCCTATCTCAACCTTGAAATACCGAATTTCAGCTTGCAACCTAACTAGCATTTTTTTTGCATTAAATTAAAAAAGTATTCTATTATAGTTCTTTGTCTGTTTTTGTTTGTGGATTAACCTACATGGCTTTCGCCCCTCCCATAGCCCCTCGCCAGCACTACACTACAGCGGGCTGAACACGGAGTTCAGTTTTTCTTCTGTTGTGCCCACCGTTGTTGGGACAGGGAGTGTTAGGGACCGTTATCTGACGCTCCCCCTGTTTGTTCCATGGCCTAGATCCATGCTATATGATGGCCTGTTCAGCATGAAATATTCAGGCTGCCTTATCCCATGAAAGCATGTTGCTAGTTGGAAACTTGTAACCTGGGAGTCTTTTTTATTTATAGAATAGATTCTGTCCATTATTTATTCAGAGGAAGCAAATCGCATGACAAGTTCTCTGCTCTAAAAGCAAGAAAATTATCTGCTTTGAATTATTTGGTTGGCGAGGAACTAGGTAGTCCTAGGTAGCCTTTGCCGCATTCTGTTATTAATTGCATCTAATGGATAGAAACATGCAAGGACTGGCAGGATGTTATAACGTGGACGTTGCACACTCTGCAGATTCTTTCTTTCCTGTTTCTACCCTGCTGTTCTTCACTGAATGCAGACTAGGCCTATAAAGCATCTAGAAGCCAGACTGCCAAGTCCCTGTGCTGAGAAGATCAAGGCTTTGGTGCCTTGTAAAATAAGCACTGGGGTGATGAGTATTTGAGTTCTCTCCACAATGCAACCACAGTGCATTCATTAAATTAACGTTCTAGTTTCAGTATTTTGTTTATGCTGCAGCCATAACAAAAAACCCAGTATGCCTCACCTTACTATCTAAGTCACAACAATTTTCTTAAGTACATCCTTTGAATTCTGGTCGATATCAGCTGGATAGTGTGCATTAAGTAAAGTGAATGTTGGCTTTGTTGGCTTTTATCCAATGTGACAATGCATTTATCAGGGAATTTATACAAAATGTATCGTTAGGGTCTTATGTTTGTGGTTTTCTTTGTTTTGTATGTATCTTTTTGTGTTGTGGCCGATGTTTTGTGATCTGACCTTTACTCGTGCAACAGTGACATTTTCAGAAGCATGGGTGCTCACTGACAGAACAATGAGATGGGTGAGATGGGATCATCCGTGTTTGTCAAAGTGTCTCTGTCCTGTGTGCTCTGGTGGGTGTTTACTTGCCTCATCCCCATGTTGGGATGAGTGTTTCCTACCTGTCCATATCACTTATTAGGCACTTAGTAGGCTAATGATCAGTCTCCCTGAAGGCAAAGGGCCTTGCTGATATTAGGTTGAGCTAGTTAATTGTTTTGCTTTTTGAAAGCGCCACTGTGCCAAACACAGTCCCGTATGCATTTTATCTAGGCTGTCCATGTTCTTTTGTCATTAACGTGTCAGGTTGCCTCCATTATGCTCAACCCAGATACCCAGTCTGCCATCAGTGGACATCTCTCTCACTCTTAGAGCCAAGATGGCTGGCTGTGGGTGGGGTAGAGGTTGATTGTTTGTGGGGTAGAGGGTGATTGTTTCAGGGGTGTGGCACACTTATCCAGGGTCTCGTTTAAAACTGTGCTGTGTGTTGCACTCAGTGTGTTTTGACAGCAGCCTTCCATTTTGCTGAGATCTCTTTAGCCAATCAGAGATTCCATCAGCAAGGCTCCTCCTGGATGAAACAGGAAATAGGAAAGAGGGCCCAAGGGGGATGCATTTAAAGCGAGAATCCAGATTGTCCCTCTGTGTCAGTGAACTGTATGTGGTTTCTCAAAACCCAGGGAATGGGGTGTGTGTCTCTATGTAAGGACTCGATCCAAGTAGCTGCAGGAGTCAACCCTCCCTTCCCTAGACACATGCACGTGCACACATACGCGCACACAAACACACAAAAACACAAATACAAAATACAAACAGACCCTCTTTCTTCTTCATCTGTCGGCCTGCACAGGGGCAGGGTGGGGTGAGATTGTGAATGTAGTGGTCTAAATAGAATGCAGGGCAGTTGTTTTTCAGTGCGAAGTGACAGCTCTGGCATAGGGAGCGTGGCACCAAGCTCACCACCCTCTCAGAAGCCATTCAGCAGGCCAGAGACATTCATTCACACCAAAGAACTTTAGTTTAAAGAACTGAAACATAATGAAGTTTTTCCTATGAGAGAGTTTTCTTTGTTAAAGTGTACAGGACTCATGCATTTTGGTTTCATCCGACAGACTAGTCAAAGCGGGATTAGATATAGGAAGAGATGTACGCTTCAGAAAGCAGAGTCAAAAAGGAAGGAGAAAGGGAAGGCCCGACTCAGAGGGAGAGTGAGAGATGGCAGGGCCTGTAACCTTGCCAGCATTGCCCGTCTGTGGGCTGCTGCCACTTCCTCCCTAGTTCCAGAGCTGAACTGCTTGCAGCCACTCAGGCCCAGCAGAAATAGCTCTCACAATCTGCCTTTCATAGTGGGGACAGAGGGCTGCTGCTGGGGTATGTGTTTGTAGTCGGGGTTGTGCATACCCAACTTTGCATGTTTGTGTGCGGCAGCGTTCTTATGTGGTACCCTATGTGTTTGTGTGGGCTCTTTTCCGCAAGTCTGTATGAATGGCATGTCTCACACTGTGGCATGTTGTCATGGTAACATCTCCCTCAGCCTGTCTGGCTGTGATGCCGCCTGTCTATATAGAGACGTGGGAGGGGGGTGTGCTTGTTGATATGCAGGGGGAATAGTGCCAACCAGCTTGGCCTTTAGCTATAGGCCAAGCTTTATCCTGGTTGAACCATGTTGTTGCTGACTCACCACCGGCCCCTGGAGATGCTGCGAAGCTCCTGAGTTCCAATGGCCCTACTGGCGATGCTGAAGCTGAGGCCTAAGCTTGGTACTGAGAGTTGGAGTGTGTGTGTATGTGTGTGTGTGTCTGTATCACAGCAGCTTGTCCCCTTTAATAAAGGCTCCTTATTCATGAGGTAGACATCTGCCCCAGGGCCCCCCAGCCTGTCCCCATTCTTACTCCACAGATAATACACAGAGGACAGAGATGGTTCAAATACACACACACAGACACACACACACACACACACACACACACACACACACACACACACACACACGCGCTCATTTATACTTGCTAATGTCTCTCCTGTAAAACACACTTAATTAACCATAATTTGGTTGTTTCATGAGTGTGGGTTAGTGTGTGTTGTTGGTTATGTCAGTCAACTCCCCAGGGGCCACTAGAAGTCTTCTTGCAGCCACACTAACTAGTGCTGTTGGGGAGGGACAAGCCACTCATGCATGTTTTGATGGTCTTCCCTGGAATTTAGAGAATTCCTTACCCCCCCCTTTGAACAAGACTCAAGCAACCCTATTTTCAGTCATCCATGGGCGAAAATGGTAATCGTTTAAACCCTGCTGGTAATTCAGTGGTGGCACTAGATTATGTCTCTTACTCATGACTCCACCCTGCCCCCTCCTCTCTTTTATTATGATCACTAGCAGGTCAGATTTGCGTCCCTGATAGAAAATAAATTATAATCTGATCGCCTACTGTGCTTTTGCCCTAATCTCACGTGCTACTGCTGATTGGTTGTTGAATACTGAGTACAAGGTGCCTATTGGTCCTGATTTGGTGGTAACTCCAGTATGTGTTTTAGGGGGTTGATTTTTGCTGCCCTCCTCAGCTTTTAGATGAGGCGGGGGCAAGGGGGGTCTGTCTAGTTTGGCCTAAAGGTAACCAATTTATTTGCTTATTGTCTGTAAAGCTCATCATTCTATGCAGTGAGAGGCTTAATTTAATCTAGATCAGCTAACATCTGTTAACCTAGATCTAAAGGAAGGATTTTTTTTGTCTTTGTCCCTTAGCAGTATCGCACAGGCTTGTTGTGACTGAGTGACATCTTCTATTGAAGATGCATAAATACCAGGTCTCTCTATCAGACCTCATGCATTTAGGAATTGTAGAAAAAGAAAAGGCATGCTCAATTACTCTTAGAGGTGAAGGCTTGAAATTGCAAAAAAAAATCAAATAAAAAAATCAATCCTTTGCACTACCAAACATTAGATTCTAATGTTTTAGATCCTAAAACAATTGAAGTTTTTCATTTTTACAAAACATTTTTATATTTTTATTTAAAAAAAGTCAGAGGCTCACGTATGTATGACTCAACGGGGGGTAGACATGAGGACAAGGCCTGTTAGAGTAGACAACAAGAGGAAGAAGGGCTTGTTTTGTTGAACAGTCGAGGCTTTGATTATATTTGATCTATTGTACTTTAATATCCTGATCCAGTCCCCAAGGGCCCTAGCTGCTTGTGGATGGCTAACAGCACATTTTTAGAAACTAGTCTACTTCTCGGGCCATAATTGCAATGCCTGTTGTGCTTGCTTATGGTAATTACATAGGCCCACGTAGCTCTGTAAGAATTCTTCACATACTTCTCTTTGCCACTTGGTTTGACCAGCTCAGGCTGACTGTGTGATACTGTGTGTAACAAAGTATATTATTCACAAATCTGGCTATATGTCACACGTCACACGTCTGGATAATCAGTCTAAAGGATATTATTATGTGTAGTGCAACTAAACCAATCCAATTTGTGAAGCAGATGGGCTTTCTTCATCAGGCGACAGACTCAATCTTTGTTTATGTGTTTGTTGGCTTTTTGTTTCCTACACCTCTCTTCCTGATTTAGTGACGCAGTTCCTTGTGCCATAAAGCTATTCGTCACAGTTTTGCAGGAGATCATACCCGGTGGCAGATAAAATTAGTGTTAAATATTGAGCTTTCAAGAGGACTGATCTGAACCGCAATTTTTTCATGCTCCCATAAACATTACAATGTGATTTTAGAAGAAATGTATTGGTAATCCGTTAATATAAAACAGACAGTTGCCTATAGTTGCTTTAAAGTGATCAAAAGCTCCAGAATGAAGCTAGCCGTTTTCTGGAGCTTGCTAATTCTGAAACCTGTGTAGGAGGAAATCGAAATAGTAAAAAAAAAAACACATGCTGCAGAGGAAGTGAGTAACAAAATAACAAGGTAAGTTGTGGTATGTCTTAGTGATCTGTATTCAAGCAGTGACTGTGACCATATTGCTTCAATAAGAACAATTTTAAGTTCCAGTGAATGCTCCACTTTTCCTGGTCGGTGCTTATTTCCCTAACTGAGAGAATTTCCTATCCTGAAAAGCTTGCCTTTTTGTTCTAGAGGTTTCAGAGAGAGGGCTGGGAGTGTGACTAGGGGCGATGGAGGGGGGTATTAGTTTAGCAGGAAGGATGTGAGTTTGTTGAAGAGCTTTTGCACAAAGAAAATGTCCTTCATGGTCACCATGGTGATGGCGGTTGCTAGATGGAGCTTTTTCTTCTTTAGGTTCTAAAAAAACCAGCTCCATGGGTCACTAGAAAGAGTATTTGTTAATTTTATTGCATACTTTTTCTTGCAGTGTCTTACACAAGTCTAAAAGTAAAATATTGTTTGGTTGCTTTGTTTTGGATTGCTTACTCTTACAATATGCAATATGCCTACATAGTGACTGTGGTCTGCTTGTAAAGCAAGGTAGTGGCCAGGGTCTTGGACCTCACTACTGCTATTATTAGACTGACTCAGTCACAAATCCAAATTACAACGCCGTGTTTGTGCACTCCAATTGCAAGTATTTTGTGTGTGTGTGTGTGTGTGTGTGCGTGTGCGTGTGCGTGTGTGTGTGTGTGTGTGTGTGTGTGTGTGTGTGTGTGTATGAGAGTAGTCTATAAAACAGAAAGAACAGTGTATGTTAGTGGGTGTGGTGATTGGCCTGAATATGATATCATCATCATAATTGTGTGTTTAGCTCACACAATTCGAGCGGCAGAGTAAAAAGGTTGCTAATGTGCATACGTCTGGTCCGAAGGCACCTCAAAGAAGTAACCTATTTGCTATATCTCAATCCCTTTGCTAACTGGATCCTGTTTCAAATTGATGACACTGATGTAATGATGGCACATGCCCCCAGGCCGCTTGCCTCTCATCTCTTCTCTTTTTTTTCTCAATCATGGACTAATTTTCTCTCTCTCGCACACACACAGACACATCATTGCCTTGTCCTGTTAGTTGTGGTGGCCATGACAACCACTCGTCATCTTCTCACTGCGGCTGGGAGGCATGCTAGTTTCGTGTTGTGGTCTCGGAGCAGCATTCAGCCGGGCAGGAACCTCATGCTCTCTTCTCTGTCCCAAAGTTGAACCCCTCCCCTTCCCTGTCCCTTCATTCGTCCTTTTGGCCCGTCCATTTCTTTGTCTGCCCTTCTGCATCCACACAAGTGTTACACAACAGGCCCTACTAATATTTCTGTGAGTGATCGCACACGCCTCACTTTACAAACCAGTTACGCTACAGGCTGATATGGGGGCTTAAGGAAACATCCTCTGAGATCATCCAACGTTGGTGCCTGTCGTATGAGCCCTAATTTCACCTGCTCTATACAGCAGCTCTGTTGAACTGCTGCCAAAAGTATCAAGGTTACTCAACCTTATTTCAAAGTAGCCGTTCAGAGATCAGGCTGTTGGTTACATTGTGTTGTTTCGATGATTTTCAAATATGATGTACAGTAGTTGCTGTGTGGTGTATTTATTGCATCTTCTTTTTTTGCTTAGGCAACTTACTTTGAGCTGGGTTCATCTGTGATACTGTAGGAGAGATGGAGTTCCTGAGACTATGGGAACTGACCTAGAGTTCAGTGTGAAACTCCCACCTAATTATTTGGAAGAGCAGTGACAGAGACAATATACAGCATTCAGCCAAAACTTGTCCAACATCCTCTTTTCTGTCTCACCTTCAAACAATAGCCTATTAAATGACTTTCCTGGGTTCTTACCTGGCCAAAGTTTCATTTCTCCTCCATTGTGTTGCAGTGAAAACATTGTGACCAGGGTGGTTATTAGATTGTTTTGTAAATGTAAATCTTTTTGTTTTGTCTTTTCTAAGTCTACCCAACCTGTTAATTTGAGAAGGGGATATGAGTCTTATCTTGATGGCTAGTTTCTTTAATATCACCTTGTGACTCAATATATTGGACAATTTGATTTCGGCCATTGTAGAATCACAAACGAATACCTCAGTCTTCTTTTCAAACCGAAAGGTGATTCCTAAACAAACACGTTGTTGGCCATGCTTTTGGGTCAATTTGAGAACTTTGCACTGACTGGATCAGAGCTGTACGCTTACTTTTTTTGGTGGTAGCACTAGTGCTAGCAAGCTAAAGATTTCAGTAGCACAGAGAAATATTTTGTTGCAGGTGGACAGTTAAACACATGTTTTTATCAGTCTAGAAATATCTAATTTACTTGATCTCTATGGCCTTTTTTGTAGGCATTTTAGGGCTACTGTAAGCATGTGCCAAACCAATATGAAAAAAAAAAATCCCTATGTTTTGGGAGGGGGTAACGCTATATTAGCATGTCAGCCTTAAACATTGATGAGAAGGCAACTGCAAGGACATTTCAACATAAAAAAAAGCTAGCAACATGATTATCAACTTATTCATTCACATATTTATTTATGTCAACAATGTGGTGGAATCATGTTTGTATGAGCGACACCCCCTGTTGCTAACGTTTACGATGCACAACTACTCCTGCGCTTGCTGTTGTGTTGTAGGCTCATTTATTATAGGTTATATAACGTAGGCCTAAACAATTTCAATGATGTTTATCTAAAATATGTTCTTATCTTACAGCGTGTAGTCACGGCAAACGTTAGTTGGCTAACTGATGAATTTAACGACGAGTCGGCGACTGGTATTAACAGGCTTTTTTTGTTAGGTGAAGTGACGTTTCTCATAGATATTTGCAGCGCGCAAAAACGCTCTCCGGCCCAACAATAACCACTTTCTCGTCAATAGAAGCGGCAGTCAGAGCAGTGCATTACGTTAACTTGTAATAACGTTTTCATTATTTTGGTTGATGTCTGAATTTTGGTTGATCGTACAGGGGTTGACTTTTCTTTAGTTGTTGTGTGTGTCACTGAAGGCTTTTTCCTTCCAACAGGAATAAATGCTATGGTACAAGTAAACCAGCCTGTGTGCAGGGTCTAAAAGCAGTGAAATCCCTAGAGAGACAGCGTGCCATATTGGTGTGGGATCCATTAGGACAACTTCCAAAGTACTAAAAGCATATACCAAGCTGTGTGTGTGTGTGTGTGTGTGTGTGTGTGTGTGTGTGTGTGTGTGTTCACAGCCATGTTCATGCTATTTATTAATGGAGATCTTAAGAGGCTGTTAGTCCTGTTTCGATGATTCGGCTACAGTCATATCTGAAAACTTGCAAATCCTGGAATGGAGTTTGAATGTTAGAATTGGAGTCGGCTCCAAGTAGTACTGACTGAGGATTTCAAGCCATTTCACATTCTCCACTTACCAGTGTGGAGACATTGAGCATTGCTTCATTAATGTTGTAGGATAGTAAAGAAAAAGCTACAGATGTGCTAATAAAAAGGTCGAAATTAAGACAGGACCAGCGTCTGCAAATTGCTGTTCTGTTCTTGAACATTTTCATGTACATTTGCTTTGACCTCTGTGTCAAGTATGTGTTTAAGGCTAGTCATTGACTTAGGCTAGATAACATCCTACCACTGAATTGGATTGATCATGAGGTCTCCAGCCTGTATGAAACCCCCCACTAAACTGAACAAGTGCACTTTTAGTTTGAGGAGAGTTAGTGCCAATTGAAGTGCAGTGCGAAAGAGGTAATAATTGAGTCAGAGTGAATGTGTGGGAAAGGGGTTGTATGAACCGAGCTGCCTGAGCCTAATGAGGGTTGACCCTTTGGTCCTGAGTCCAACTGACTGAGCTCACTGAAGAGGGCTCCATCACCGACAGAAGCCAGGTAGTCCTGCTGTTTAATCTGTCCTGTACTGTAAACCATCTTATCTCTGCCTTGCCCTGCCCAAGCACTAGCTGATAACATGTGGACCAGCATCGTGGCCCACCTGGACCTTGTGTGTGTGTGTGTGTGTGTGTGTGTGTGTGTGTGTGTGTGTGTGTGTGTGTGTGTGTGTGTGTGTGTGTGTGTGTGTGTGTGTGTGTGTGTGTGTGTGTGTGTGT
The DNA here is from genome assembly GCA_026901105.3 of Galaxias olidus. NCBI lineage: Eukaryota > Metazoa > Chordata > Actinopteri > Galaxiiformes > Galaxiidae > Galaxias > Galaxias olidus. The sequence continues at coordinate 106,922 of JAPMUY010009160.1, forward strand.
GTGTGTGTGTGTGTGTGTGTGTGTGTGTGTGTGTGTGTGTGTGTAAGTCTGATTTATGACACAGCAAAGCGCTGTCTGAGGACGCCACGTCACAACTATTACTCTTTCAAGTCATTGTAATAAGGAAGATGACCTGGGTATTTACTTTTCTTTACCCATGATAGTAACTCAATTACTCTCACTTTATTGATTTGTTGGTCACATGATTTATTTGAAAACCCTAAGTGCGTGCACGTGAACAGTCACGCTAACAAACAAGTGAACACAACTTTGCTACATGCAGAGTCAAACACAGACAGGAAGTGTTCTTTCGTTTCACCGTCGTCTGTCTTCTCAGTGTACAGCACTCTGGGGGGCCCACGTGGGATTGACATCTAGGTCCTCCGCTCCTAACTTTGACACCACACTGAAACAAATGGCATTGCAACAACAGCAATCCTTTTATCTCCCTCTCTTGCACACAGTTTTCGAACAAGTCTACATAAGTAAACAAACCCTGAGCTAAGCTGAATGTCCTCCATGCTGAAGGCCCAGACTGATCAGTGCTGGTAAATGATTGAATCAGTGTAAATGTGATCACCGAGGCAGATCACTACATTCCTGCTCCATGTTTCTTTTAGGTACATGTACTGTATGTGTTTGATTACGACAACCACATTAAGAGTTGAGGAACGGGGGACAGCTGGTCTGCTGAAGAGGACCCTCTGTCTTCTCTGAATGTCTTGGGGGAGAAACGAGGCAGCCAGCTAGACATGGTAAAGGCCTCTGAATGGGAGGGGGAGGTTTATGGAACGCCCTTCTCTTTTCTAATACTTCCTTCCTCTGGCGTTGTCCCACTCCGCTCAGCTCCCTACCAATCCTGGGTTCTGGCGTGGCCTCGCAAAACGCTTTGCCCTTGTCTTGACCCTGCTTCCCCAGGCTGTGTGTGTGCGTGTCAGGGGTCAGGAGGCGGCCTTCAGCTCCCTGGCTTTCCACTGTCCTACTGACCTCTCCAATGAGGGAGGAAAAGGCCGGCGTCTCCTACCCTCGTGGCCAGTGGATGCAGTCCTTCTCAGGACCTGATAGCGACTCGGATGCCTCTCCCTCCTGCTGCCTCTCCTCTGTCCTGACTTGAGAGGATGACTGCATGCAGACAAAAGATACCACAGGGTTGTGAAAATGTGGCTCTTCACCCGAGCGTGGAGTTGATTCCACACCTACAGTCATGTGAACTGCCAAAGGGACTACCAACGCCCTCCATGTCCACAGTACAGAGCCTCCCTCTAAAGTTCATTACATAAGAGCTGGCTGAACAGTCCAAAACCACACAGCCATTCTCAACAAGCAACTAGGAGGAGGGAGAGAGGAAAAGATTGAGGGGGCGGAGGGATGATTATAACGAGCGAGGTCGAGAGAGCCATGCAGCAAGGGAGGTCGAGAGACTTGGAGGATGAGTGTCTATTTCCCACTGTTTGGTTTTTGGGAGCTGGCCTAGTTTCTGTTTGTCTACTGGAACCGTGTCTTTGCTCATGGGTTTTGTTCCCAAGATAAAGGCCCTGGTGGAGGCTTAGTTATAAATGCTCTCTAACACAGCACTCAAAGGCACACAGCACTCAAAGGCTGACTGGGTTTGTGGTCATCTATTTCACAAATTGCTGGACCAGGTCTCATGTACAGAGAGTAGTATGTCAACCTGTTCCTGTCCTGGCTGATTCATTTGAAGTTCTTAACAAGACCAAGTTGCAATTACTTTGAGTGCTCACAACAAGCTAGCCAACATATTTCTTGTGATACTTACTCTGTTATTGTGACAGTTGGCCGAGGCCTATGTGTATTTTGTTGTTGTGTAGACTTATGTACGGCAGTACACAAGACTATACATCTTGTCTCAGACCCCACCCTCTTATAACTCGTCTCCATCTCTCTCTCACCTTGTATCTTTGTAGGGGGCAGTGAAGGCCAAGGTCGCATCCTCCAGCGCTTTCCTGAGAAGGATTGGGAGGACAACCCCTTTCCGCAGGGCATAGAGCTGGTAAGCATGCGTGACGCCTACTCACTCACGCACATGCAAGCGCACACACATGTCAATTGGTCAACGGTAAATTACTGAAGGATAATATTCACCTTATGTTGTTACACAATGCAATACCATGCCATGACAATACATAAGTATCAAGTGTTTTGTTGTTGAATGTATTATGCAATAGCCAATATTGATACACCTCTTAAAATATCTTTGGTTAGTGAATCATTTTCATACATTTTGATGAAAACGGAAGCCCAAATTCAGATCAGATTCCCCTATTCTAGGTTTTAAATGAAATATGTTATTATGATAAAATGTCATGCCTCATGGCTTTTTAGTTTTTTCTTTTCTTTTCTTTTCTTTTCTTTTTTCCCGTCCATCCTGTACCCTTTGACCATTTGTTCATTTCCCTTCTCTCCCCCCTCATTCTCACATCCTACTAATTCCTCGCTCGCTGACGTTTCCTCTCCGTTGCTCTCTCTACCCCCGACCTGTCTGTCAGTTTTGTCAGCCCAGTGGATGGGAGTTGGTTGCTGAGAAGCAGTCTTCGTCATTCTTTGTAGCGGTTTTAACTGACATCAACTCTGAGCGTCACTACTGTGCCTGCTTCACCTTCTGGGAGAGACTTGACAACCCTCAGGTCAGACAGACAACCACAAACAACCAAGCACTAATGACCCCTATATATGAAGAATGTTGCACTTTAAATGTCTGTCTTCAAACCTACATTGACCAAGAAAGACTTAAGAATCAATGGAATTCAGTGACTAGTCAGAAAGTCACGCCTAGCTTCTGACAGAGAGTAACTTTGAACCATGTTTGCGTCACACAGCTGCAGAAAGCAGAGGCCAGTGAAGTGGATGAGGATGAGGAGATGGGACTCCTCCAGCCAGCCCAGGTCTTTGCCCCCAAGAGTCTGGTGCTGGTGTCCCAGCTGGACCACACGGAGGTCTTCAGGGTAGGACACACCACCACCACCACATCAGATCATGCACTGTTAGAAGGACTGCATGGTTCTAGACTGTTCCTACAGTGCCCTTGGGTCAAAGTTAGCACATCTGCACATCTGTGCACATCTGCACAATTTGTTTGCATGGAATATAAGAAAGATACATGCATTTCATAATGCCATGGATTTAGTATGTGGTTGCCCTAGTTGTACAAGTGTTTCTGAACCCTGGGCTAGTTTAACCTGTGGTTGGTGGTCCTCTTTGACTGTTCCTGTGTCCCTCCTGCTATTGTCCCTTACAGAACTGCCTGGGGCTAATCTACACGGTTCATGTGGATGGCCTGTCGGTTCCCCTGGAAACGGTGATTGGAAACCTCCTCACCTGTGTCATACCCACAGCTGGAGGATCCCAGGTAAACACGCCACAACCCTTGGCACTCTTACACAGACAAAGGTGTGGGTTTAACACATTTCACTAAGCCCTGCTCAGCGGTTCAGCTTCCACAGCCAGTTTGTGTCTACTTTTTTTTCATCCTTGCTACGAGAGCAAACAACTATTTAGTAACTTTTTTGGCAAGTTTACCATTCTATATCCATTTACACTGCGTTTTTTGTTGTAGATAGTACTTTGCAATTGTTTTAGTACATTTTTGGGGGAGAAATTTGTCTGTTGGTTGCTTAGTTGCTGGTGGGGGTAAAATACTTTTTTTCAGGTTTTTACAAGAAAGCCATTCCTCTGTGGAGACAGATTTCACGGCCATGTTAACTATATCACAAATATTTACTTAACATGAAAAAAGTGTGCCTGCTCTACTTGTTTAAAGTTCACAAGGTTCAATCTCTCAGCTGCTCATTAAGACAGGGCATGCTACATGCTGACGTGCATGATAGTATGAAACCGGCACTGCTTCAACACTTCCAATTATCTTTGTTTCCATATTTTTGACATTTTGTGTTTCATTTATTGAAACCCTCTTTGTGCATTGGTTCCTGTGTTACAGATAAATGATTCCCCAGTATTAAGTTTAGGCATGGTTCCTCAGGCCCTAGCCTGTGACTGGTTCCTGGGCTGCCTCCAGGTAACATCACCTTACGGCAGCTTCCACCAATCAACCAGCTCATAGTGATTCTCTTAATCAGACATGCTGATGATTTGTCACAATGATTTTTATTGTGCTGCAATCATAATGATGATGATTTTTTTTGTGCTGCAATCATGATGATGATGATGGATGGCACGCCATACATTGTTATCTGCTTTTTTTTGTGTTTTGTGGCCTTACAAATCCCATGTTACTGAGTGATGTCTTTTTACTGTTTGACATGGATTTTATTGGATGCAACACTAAACACAGTAGCACATATCATACTAACCTCCTCTTTCTTTCTTCCACACACATACACACACACACACGCGCGCACACACACACACACACACACACACACACACAAATTTCTCACACACACACACACACATACACACACACACACACACACACACACACACACACACACACACACACACACACACACACACACACACACACACACTAATCAGTAATAAAACACTTACTGGCAGACACAAGCACTGCTCTCTCTACTTACATCTTGATCCTTTATATACGCACACAGTTATATATATATTTATAATATATATTTAATATATACTCAAATTATTTCAAAACACACCTGTACTCTTCCCCCTCCTCCAACCGTCCCCTCTCTTTTGTAATGAGGCGACAGGCCTTTGTTGGTATTACAAGTTTCCAGTCTTTTGATTAATTGTTAGCCTGACTATACTGAATTGGTACAAAGTGAGTATTCAAAGTCCCTGCTGTTATATGAAATCCCAGTCATTAAGGATCTGCCCAGTCATGTCAAGCCCTCTGCTGTCATGCCAACCCTGGATTGCAGCAGATCCAAGCACCCGGCACAATTAACTCCCTGTCATATATGCTCCTGGCAACTAAGTCACGCAGCACAGCATTTTATATACGCACTGACATGTGTGATCCTATATATATGTTATAATGCATATATTCTCTCTATGGATATAATGGTTGTACTGTGTGTCTGTACAGCATTTTGTGTAAATTATTTCTTGATAAAATTGTCACACCTGTATACATACAGTTAGGCCCAAAAATATTTGGACAGTGACCAATCTTCAATTTGGGCTCGTGCCACCTCATTGGATTTGAAATGTAATGAAGTGCAGACTTTAAGGTTTAATTCAAGGGTTGAACAAAAATATATGATTAAACATGTAGGAATTGTAGCTATTTTTATACAAGCTCCTCATTTCAGGGGCTCAGACAAATAAACATTAAAATGTTATTAATTTTGTTAGCCTGACTATACTGAATTGGTACAAAGTGAGTATTCAAAGTCCCTGCTGTTATATGAAATCCCAGTCATTAAGGATCTGCCCAGTCATGTCAAGCCCTCTGCTGTCATACCAACCCTGGATTGCAGCAGATCCACTTTAGCACCTAAACGCACAATTAACTCCCCTGTCATACGTATGCTCCTGGCGACTAAGTCACGCAGCACAGCATTTTGGCACCATTACCTTGGATGCTCTGACATGTGTGATCCTAAACAGCCTCGAGCGTTTGTATGTTGGTGTGTCAAAGTTGATCGATGTTTGCGTGCATGCATATTCTCTCTAAGCAAATGGATAGTAATGGTTGTAAATCTGTGTGTCTGTACAGCATTTTGTGTAGTAGGACGTAGCGAGTTGCCTGTGAGTATTTAAGCTTGATAAAATTGTCAACCTTCCAAGCACTGTATAGCATATATCTTCAACATAAACAATGAAATAATTACAGTAGAAAAAAGGAACGTTATGATAGAACATTTCAAATTGCTTATGATCCCAAGTTCAGTTTGAGGTCATTGCCACTCTGTTTAAATATATTAAAGATATAATAGGTGAATGTTGCGTGTGTTGTGTGAATGTTGCGTTAATAGGTTTTTAGTATTATTTAGTTTGTCCCATGTCTAACACTGTTGCTTAGCTGTAAAAAGTGTTCTTTTTGTATTATTTTGTTTGTCCCATGTCTAACACGGTTGCTTAGCTGTAAATAGTGTTCTTTTTGTATTATTTTGTTTGTCCCATGTCTAACACGGTTGCTCTCATGTTTGTTCTGTAGGCTTTATCTTCTCCCGTCTGGCTGCTGTTGTTATTGTCATGTCAAGGATGTCGTTATATCTGTGTAGCTGCTTGTTTTCTCAATGCACTTTGTTACCGTCAGTTTTTTTTTATTGTCCTACTATGTTTGGATCCTGAGCCTAGGTTCTGTCATCTCTAACCTGTCTGTTGTTGTCGTGTGGTGTGTGTTTTTCTCTCTCTCGGGTGGGGGTTCTTGTGTAGCCGGGCCAGGAGGAGAGAGAGGAGAGTTTGGTACGCCAGCCCGACTTTATTCCTCCATCTGCCAATCACCTCTTAGCTTTCCCTTTTTGTCTATTTATCCTCCTCCCCTCTGATAATCCAAACGCAGTACTATAATGAGGGGAAAAAAAAATATGAAATTGCTCTGATATGGCTCAATCTGTGACCAACCACTGATATTTATGCAAAAACTAGTTTTGGATGGACTATTTTTGACGTTCCCCATATCCAAACGACAGCCGTTGAAATGTTGACAGCTAATTGGCTGACAGTTCTACTTATCAGAGGTTGGATCACAGCATTGTTTTCCTAACATCTCGCCTATGGCTGCTGCCGCTGCTTTGGCTGCTGCTGCCGCCGCTGTAAAGAGCATGTGCTAGCCTGAGAGTTTTCTCCCTAGTTTTAGGGTTGACTGTAGTGTCTCATTGTGCGTCTGAATGGTGCTTTGACCCTAGTCTTTTCTGTCCTACTGTGTCCAAAGCCTCCATGCTGTGATGGATCTTATGTGTATCTCACCTTGTTCCTCTGTATCCTCTATACCGTTCCTCAACTTGTCTTCAGTGTTTTCTCAGCTCATATTGACACTTTTCACCGACAGTACGTGCAAAATTGCTTACTCTTTTAGATATGCTTTTGATCTAGAATACAAGCAAATCAACTTATCAATTTCCTCTTTATTCTTCATCGCAAAGTAAAAGTGTCTAAAGTCAAATTACTTCCTGTAATCTCATACATCCTATAATCACTCCTAGTCTAACTCCACAGGTTCACTGTGAGCTTTGCCCTTTCCATTTGTTCGATAGATTCGAGTGGAAAAAACCCACCTGTCCATTAAATCGGGCATGTCATTGGTAATTACCTACCATAATGGCCCGTTGATACGGCTAGTTTAATGTTAAGGGCGTTGCCATGGAGTCCTGTAAAGCCCCATTCTGTCCTGCTGAGCTGGAATGGCCGGGTGTCACCTATAAGGTAGCTGCTAAGCCTCTGATTGTCCATTCCCATCTCTGACTCACCCTGTCCTCTGGACAACACCTTCCCAGCCGAGAATAAACTGAAACGGTGCCGCTAAACCGTTCTTTGTTGGGGAAAAAACATTCACATATTGTGCTTTACTTCCCCCCCGCATCCTCCTCTCCCTCCCTCCCTGTCTCTCTCTCTCCTTTTCTCTCTCTGTAGAGGACCATAACACTGGGGGCGGGCGACCGACAGGTCATCCAGACGCCGATTAACGACTCCCTCCCAGTGAGCGGCAGCAGTGTGGCCCAGCTCTTCAGACAGCTCGGTATGGAAACACCGTTTACTCAGCCCGAAACAAATGACGCATCCCAATAGGATTTTTAAATGAAGTTATCTAAAAACACTTTGGTGTCTGAAAAACAATATTCCCTCTACCCTACTGTGATAAAGATGTAGAGTTTGTGTTTGTCTTGTGTATGGTAGTAATGAACGGCTGTCCTGAACATCTCTCTTCATCTCCCAGGTATAGTGAATGTCCTGTGTCTGTTTTGTGCTGCTCTTACGGAACACAAGATCCTGTTCCTGTCCAGCAGTTACCAGCGCCTCACCGACGCCTGCAGAGGCCTGCTGGCCATCATGTTCCCTCTCAAATACAGGTTGGGCTCAGGCTTGTGTGGGTGTCAGGGGCAAGGGCTGGGTGCGCTCCTCAATCATGTGTTGTGGATTTAAAACACTTAATCAATGTCTCATGGATATACGGTTAATTTCCTCTCCCCTGTTGTGTCTGTACTTTAAGTTTCACTTACGTCCCCATCCTGCCGGGGAAGCTCTTAGAAGTTCTCAGCACGCCCACACCCTTCATCATCGGCGCCAACTCTTTCTTTCGCTCCGAGACACAGGAACTGGTGGGTCTTCCGCACAGCACTGATGTATACCTCTAAGAACTACCCTGTTCTCACAAGAACTGTTGCTGTGGTCCTGCTGTCTGCGTTTACTGTATGCCTACATGCTACCGTTCAGAACCCATGTCCGTGAGAATGACCGTTTTTGATTTACTATGATCATGATTCCATGCTTGGTGACGTTGAAGGTATTTTTTTCTTTGGGTTATTAAACCTAAATGAAAGTGCAATGATTGATTCTGGGGACATGAGTTCAGTGTGCATTGAACTGCATGCAGTCTCCCGCTGTCCTGCTCCTGCTAACAACAGGCTGCTTGTGTTCTGTTGAGAAGCAGACATGTTAACGTGGTCTCATGCCAGTGAATGAGTGCCAGAGGTCAGGGGTTATCATCCTGACAATCATACCCGCTAATAATGAAAGTACACAGTTAGAAGTGGTCCTGTTATGAACAGTTGGTGATAGAGAGACATTTGTCAATGTGCTTGTGTTGGTCATTCATTGACTGTCATCTGAGTTATCTACGGCGTGGCGATAATGTTGGCTGATACCATGTGTGTTGTGTGGTGTATGTTGTGTTTGTCTTCCAGTTGGACGTGATCATTGCTGACCTGGACGGGGGCACAGTGACCATCCCAGAGTGTGTCCACATCTCCCCACTGCCAGAGCCACTCCTACAGCAAACGCAAACCGCCCTGTCCATGGTAACCACCACTACATCCCACATTCTCCATGTTAAGTTATTATTGTAAAATAACACTGGTGTGTAAGCTGTAACTACTTTTCATTATACTACAGCTTTCCTTTGAAAGGTTCCTACCACCTTTGTTTCAATGCATCCATATGCAAACTGGCAGTACAGTGCACTCACAAGTTCCTCTTAGTGTTCCTGTTGTCAATAGAAGTCTGCCGTTACGTAAAAACATCAGATTTCCCGGTGGTTTTAATCTGTTACTGGCATTTGTTGCCTGGTTTAATAATTCATCTTGCATTTCAAGTACATTTCCTTTTCACAGATTTCTTTATGGCATTTTTCAGAATTATTCATTTATGTTTGACCTAGCCCTGATTATGAGGCCATACATATACAGTAATGTTTATCTTAGCTGAACCAGAACAACCATAAACCAATTGTATAAAGATTTTTATCTGTGTGTGATAGATGCTACACCTAAGGGATCACTCTTCCTCATTTGGTTAATTGTGTTTAGATTGGAGACTTGAAACAAGAGTTGGCTGTTTGGGAGTGTAGAGTGTGGGCTTGGAATTGACTCTGTTGTATTTGTTCTGTGCTGTGTTTGTAGATTGGGGAGTGCCAGCTGTGAGTAATAGGAATGATGGTACCTGTAATGCCTTAACCTCAGTGAATGTATTTAGGAGAAACTTTTCTCGATCTTTATTCCTAGTCAAGGTGCATGACTCCAATCCATAAAAAATATGTTAAAAATAGTTTTCAGTGCAACTGTCCCTGTTATTTAAGGCCTTTATGCTCTAGGGTCTAGGCTGTCTTAGTGCCACAGGTTTGAGTACAGGGCTTTGGAGACCAAACGGCTGGACATATGAGATAGACTTGTAGGTGTCCACTAATCACGTCTGTCATGGCTGGCTTGGATAGGTAAAGTCGGCATAATTATCATGTGGGAAAACCGATACCAGGGCTTTTGAAGCACGGGAGCAGTTAATTTGTTTAATCGTCTGGAAGAGTTATTTTGGCGGGGTGGCTGAGCTGGCCGGTGAGGTTTGCAGGGATGACGCTTTAGGTTGGCCAGCAACCGTGGTCCTGAATTTAGCTGGACACTTTTACCACGATTAGTTAAGAATAATCATCTCACACTCAGCCCCACCGTCCAGACGGGACTTTTCCAAAGGCAGATTAACTGCTCATCTGATTGGCTGTCTCAATATTTTTGCTGCTCAGTCCAAACATGTTTATTTTAGAGATTTTTGTATTATTCTTTTTTACTTGCTCATACTATTTTACCCCATTAGTCATATCTTACTATGTATAAAGGTCTATCTGTTGCTAAAGTAATCGATTTCCTGTGAATGTGACTCATCACTGCATACTGACTGTGGTTGCAGGTGTTAGACCCAGAGCTGGAGGTAGCCGACCATGCCTTCCCCCCGTCATGCACGCAACCCTCATCCCTCAAGATCCAGGTAAAGGAGGCTAGTATCTGTCTAGTATCCACAAGGTTCCTGTGCCGTTCTCTTACCGTCTTCTTCATTGTCGTCACTAGCTATTCCCTCCACTTAAGTTTGCTGCCAAATTCCACAAAAGAGGAATGCTCCCAGGATATTTGAGATTTCCCAGGCTCTCAGCTTATTCAGATTCCCCGTGCCCTACACTCCCCTATCTGTGTTTGTTTTTGTGCATGTTTGTCTGTTTGTGTTTACATGTGTTTGTGAGTGCATGCCTTTTGACCTGACTATCTGTGTGTCTTGTAGGACAAGGAGATCCGGGCCATCTTTCTGTGGCTGTTTGCCCGGCTGTTCCAGGGCTATCGCTGGTGTTTACACATCATTCGTATCCACCCAGAGCCAGTTATCCGCTTCCATAAGGTATAGCAGAGGACTCTTTCTTGTAGCAATGGACCATTGCAAACAAAACACTATCTGCAAAATTCAAATGCAGCGTTAGATCATCCATAATATGAGGTATGTGGTACTGAATGTTTTTGCATGTGTGTGGTTGTGTTTCTCCAGGCCGCTTTCCTGGGTCAGAGGGCTTTGACGGAGGATGACTTTCTCATGAAGGTTCTAGATGGAATGGCGTTTGCCGGCTTTGTCTCAGAGCGAGGCCCGCCATACAGACCCACGGACCTCTTTGACGATGTGAGTCCTTCCCCATTCCCCACCGCAAGCAGCACAGCTAACCTAGGCCGACGTGAAAAAGTGATGTGATGGTGAAAGGCAGAGATCTGCCCTAACCACTTCCTCTGTCTGTTTCTCTACAGCTCATAGCCAATCAGGTGGAGCGTATTCGCCAGGAAGAGATCTGTCCACACAAGGTCATGAACCACGTCAAGGAGCTGGCTGAGCAGCTTTTCAAAAATGTGAGAAAAGAACAGGCAGGAACAATTTACAGGATGGACATGATATCTCTTGTTGATTCTTGTTGTCCATTTTTCTCTCATACAGACTTTTTTTCATGCACTCTCATTGCCTACTCACCAGTCCCCTCTTTCCCTCTTCCACTCCTAGGAGAACCCATACCCTGCTGTGGCCATGCACAAAGTCCAGCGGCCCTCAGAGAGTCCCGGTCAGGGCAAACCCCACAACTCGGCGCCCTTCCCCCCGCTGGATGATGTCACGGTCCAGCTCTTTATCGACCACGCGGCTGCCAAGCTCAGGACTGCCCCGCCTGTGGTTAAGGCCGAGGTGAAGGCCTTGGTGCCTTCTGGACCCCCCTTAGGTGAGCGGGGCGAGGCCAGGTTCTGTATGTGTAGAGGATGTGGAGAGGGGAGGCTGGAGGAGGACTGATAGAGACCTCACCACCACATCCTCCTAGAGTAGCAGGAGGGGAGTTGCTGAAGGATATGCACACTTTTTCTATATAAAGTGACCTTTAAATAAGTTTGCTGGTGAAAGCAAAGGCACTTTGTCTTAGTCTCGCGCCTTGTCGTAAAGGCCAATCTCCACTCAGTCTCTCAGCATGTACGGAATAGACCTCTTCAAGTCAGACTGATGAATGTGAGGTAATGTGAGTCATTTTCTCCACAGGAGACATTGTGGACCGCAATGGCAATGTACTGGCCAACAGCGCTCGCAGATTAGAAGTGGTTCGGAATTGCATCACATACATCTTTGACAACAAGATGCTGGAAGCCAAGAAGGTGAGATGTGGCAATGAATAACCATATCTACGCTTGGTCAGTTGTTTTGGTCTGAAGTCCACAGTAGCTGTCTTGTCAGGCATTACAAGATTTAGTTTCACATTTCTACCTGTCCTTTTCCCTCTAGCTCATGCCTGCGGTGTTGCGGGCGCTGAAAGGCCGGGCGGCCCGTGTGTGCTTAACCCAGGAGCTCAATCAGCATGTCCTGCAGAACCGAGCCGTGCTGGATGACCAGCAGTTTGACTACATAGTCCGCATGATGAACTGTACCTTACAGGTAAGCCTGTGCAGGCAGCAGACCAAGCACACACCTCTTATGGAACTGACAGTTGTTTTTCGCCCATACGGACAGATTCAATTAGGTTTATTCTTTCTTTCTTTCTTTTATTCAACTTTTTCCTGTTCTTTCTTCATAGGATTGCTCCCACATGGATGAGCATGGTATTGCAGCTGCCCTCATCCCCCTGGTCACAGCCTTTTGCAGAGTAAGTGAAAACATCATAACCAACTGTCAAATATTTCCCCAGTGAATTGGAGTGTTTGGTTGCTGACGTTTTGTATTGTGTGTATGTGTGACAGAAACTTGGGGCCGGCATCACCCAGTTTGCCTATAGCTGTGTGCAGGAGCACATGGTTTGGACCAACATGCAGTTCTGGGAGGCCATGTTCTACAGCGACGTCCAGAACCACATCAGGGCCCTCTATCTGGAGACAGACGAGGGGGCGCAGCAAGCCAACACTGTAAGGACACACAGGATTAGCTTATAGCTATATACATGTGTTTGGCTAGTAGAGGAGAGAACGGCCAAATGAGCCAGCTTGAACTAAAATGGTCTCTAAAAAAAAGTTTTCTCTTTCGAAAAGCCAAGAATGCATATTCCCATATTGGGGTTAGAAAACGTAGGACAAACTAGTTTGGCTCCATTTACCCCTGGTTAGGCTAGGTTAAACCATATCAGGATTAATGGACCAACTTCACTATCAATTAGTATTGCAGCTACACACTCTCCCTTTCAGAACAGATTAATTTAAATATTGTTATGACAAAACAAATTATTATTTGAGGCAATTAATGCATATAAAACAAACATTGCATGAGTCAGTTTTGAAAACCGTAAAACTATGTAAAGCCACAACAACAACAACATTTTGGATTTCATGATTAGGAGTAGGCTAACTAAGAGGTTGCAACAGAACTGTGGAACTTAATATACTCAATGTGTTTGGTTGTTCTCACCGATGTCTTCCCAACTGAAATGAATGCCTTTTTCGAAGCATTGCCCCTGACCTAAACCCTATTCTCCCTGTCCTGTTTCTCTCTCTCTCTCTCTCTCTCTCTCTCTCTCTCTCTCTCTCTCTCTCTCTCTCTCTCTCTCTCTCTCTCTCTCTCTCTCAGGATCAGCAGGTGGGGGCTGGCGGAGGCCAGGAAATGCTGGGTGCCTTGGAGCTGGCGTCTGAGCAGAGCCGCCTGTGGCCCACGCTCAGCAAGGAGATGCAGCAGGAGCGCGTTCAGAAGGAGGAGAGCACGGTGTTCAGCCAGGCCATCCATTACGCCAACAGGATGAGCTACCTCCTACTGCCGCTGGACACCAGCAAGAACCGCCTGCTGCGGAGCTCCGGACTAGGGGACGTGGAGAGTGTCAGCAACAGCTACGTCACCAACAGGTAGGCGGCCATTATTATTGTTACTTTGTCCCTTTCTGATAATGTGTAAACTTAAAATTGCTCTTAACATGGTTATTATTCAAACAGATATTTTGTTGTTGTGATTTTCTAGCATTGCGGGCAGCATGGCGGAGAGCTACGACACAGAGAGTGGCTTTGAGGACGCCGAGAGCTCCGACGTGGCCAACTCTGTGGTGCGATTCATCAACCGCTTCGTGGACAAAGTGTGCAACGAGAGTGGCGTGACCAATGAGCACCTGAAGGCACTGCACACCATGATACCAGGTATGGAGGTGTATGGCTGGAGTCGAGATACTGTAAGAATGTAATCATATAAAAGTGTTTGGAATACCGCTTCAGGTTAGCCATTGAAACATGTATAGCAAACTATTAGCTAAACATTGGAAAGACTGCAAGTGTTCGAAACAAGTTAAAACATATTCTCATTCCATTCCATGTGAAATGTGTCCTCTTTTAGATATTGTTCAGATGCACATAGAGACCCTGGACGCAGTCCACAGGGAGAGTAAGCGACTGCCACCGATCCAAAAGGTAAACACTTCCTATTTTTACGTTCTTCTGGACAAAGGCCATGCAGCAGCCCAGCCAACCCTGCCCACCCTCCCTTCACCAATCCCTTCAGCTCAGTGTCACAGTGCCACGGCAGGTATGTCTGTCCGAACGACAGAACCGTCCGTGTGAGTCAATCACAGCACGCCACATCAGTGCATGCTGGGTGATGCAGTTCCCTGTCTCTCTCTTCGCCTTCTGGCCCTAGTTTTCTCTGAGGCCTAACAGACTACAGCCTGAGAGTGTGACTTGCGTGCCTTCGGACGGAAGGGTGATTTTTTTCTGTTCAGCCCATAGTGCTACTCATTTTTTGAATAGGGTCTGTAGATAAACTTAGCATGTCTATTTTTCATCCATGACTCCTAATTTGTGCAAACCTGATCTTATAACCTTCTTTTTATTTATTTATTTATTTCGTCTTTTTTTAACAAGATTCCAAAGAACTGTTAATGCTGCGGGGTGTTTCCTCTAAATTTCCTTGCACAAGGATATTGGGACACCAGGTGTTATGCAACAGATTAGGAAATACATTACAGAGTGTTTAATTTGTTTTTGATGAAGAAGCCAGCTACTGTGCTTGAGCTAGTTGTTGTAAATTTGGGTTCCCATTGCGCTGGATGGGGAGTGGAGGGGATTTTAACTAGCCTTATGGATTGTCCTATAAAAGAAGGCCTTTCTTAGTTCTATTTGCCGTATTTCACTGTGCTGCTCAGATCCTTCTTTTTTGGATGCCGATGGAAAATACCCAGATTTCCACAAACAAGTATTGCTCCTCCTCATCCTCCTCTTCAGAGAAAAAACCCCAAATGAATTCCAAATTGGCACCACAACGATGCCAGTCTTTAACTTTTCGTCCAGTCTCACATGTTGTACGTTCAATATGTATAAACACAACCAATTGGGTATGGGTATTTTTTCTCCCTCTGCTTATTTTTTTCTTCTTGAACATTGGGGTTATCCCTCTGCCAAGATCCCACCAAACTACTCCAAAGTATGAGGTGTTTATTTTTTTGTGGTGTGCATCCAGCAACAACAAATATAATGTGCTTTTTTTTTACTTGATTGTTTATCTGTCTGTCATTTGGTGAATGTTGATTTTGGCATGGTTGTGAAATAATTGTTTTGGGACTGTTGGCTGTTAGACAGGTATTTCAATCTGTGTGGTGTTAAACACCAGGTGTTTTTACCATCATATTGTTGTCATAAGAACTAAAACGCTTTCTTTTCTACTGTATGTCCACCTCTATTCTCTTTCCACATCTCCCCTTTAATGCTCGCTGTTCAAACCGTCCCTGATTCCTTGTCTCTCTCTCTTCCACATTGTGATCCGTACACTCCTTTGACATCTTCCTCCTCTGCCCTCCCTTCAGCCCAAGCTGCTGAGGCCGGTTCTGCTGCCGGGGGAGGAACTTTTAATGGATGCCATGCGGGTGCACCTGATCTCTGACGGCCGCGACGAAGCCACAGGGGTGATGGGGGGTCCGCCCCTGCTTCCTGCCGAGGGGGCCATCTTCCTCACCACCTACCGCCTCATTTTCAAGGGAACGCCCACCGACCCACTGGGTGAGATGGCGCCACACACACACACACACACACACACACACACACACACACACGTGGCAACTTCCTTTCTACACGTTTGTGGTGCCTCTCTCTGACTGCTGTCAGTGTTGTGTTGCAGTGGGGGAACAGGTGGTGACTCGCTCGTTCCCCATCGCCTCGCTTACCAAGGAGAAGAGGATCCAGGTCAGTGTGCCCATGGACCAGTTTGTACAGGAGGGCCTGCAGCTGCGCTCCTGCACCTTCCAGGTACCCACCCACCCTGTGCCCATCCCGCTACCCCTCTCTTTGCCTCGTACAAAAAAAAAAAACAACTTGGTGGCTTTCTGTTTACAATCCACTGCACAATCCCACTCTTTCACCAGTTGATGAAGATAGCGTTTGACGAAGAGGTGGCGTCCGACCTAGCCGAGGTGTTCCGGAAGCACGTGCACAAGCTGCGCTACCCCCAGCATGTCCAGGGGACCTTTGCCTTCACCGTGGGCCAGTGTGGCAAGATGGTGGTGGAGCACAAGACCAAGGACAAGAACCAGTCACTCAAGTAAAGACCAACACACACGCGCACATGCAGCCCAAGATGAACACGCACACAAGCAGTACCGAACAAGAAGCGTTCTATTAGGCAATCAGGCAGAGGAATGTGTGTGCTCAATCACACACACATTTCAAAACACAGCCCCATTGTCCTGAACCGCTAATCGTTGCTCCAGTTTTTTTCCCAGCCAACAGCGTCAGCAGCCGGACCAGAAATGAGGAAGCGAGGAACTCTGAAAAAGAGTGTCTGAAACCTTGCTGAGGGCAAATGATAAGCATCCATTTTTAAACACAGAGCCACAGATAGATGACAACGTATCTGAGTTGTTACGCGTCTGTTATACAGGAACTGTCCCGCTCATGCTCATCCTTCAAGAGGTTCTCTCTCTGCCTTTTTTAAAGTAAAGAGTTATTTAGGTAAATCCTAAACATAAGTAAGTGCTGTTTCCTTGTTTGGATACATAAATCCATATAAAACATACGGCATAGGATACATTCCTCGAATACGGACGGAAATCAGACTCCATGAGTTTCTCCGTAGTGCATGACAGGTTGCTATGCCGTGTACACACAACAGTCTAATGGCTTGTTTCTCACAGTATGTTCAGGTTGGTCTGTTACCTCCACCCTGTATGACAGCATTGTGTGCATGGTCTTTGTATCGCTCTGCTCCTCTACCAGAATGTGAACTCGTATGTGCTATGCCTACTCAGCGGTACACGACATGGGCAGCCAAAAGGCGAGAGGGGGTTACAGCCCAGAAGTGTCCGCTGGATGTCCACGGCAACATCCAGCAACGCCGAGGCCGGCCCTCTCTGAACCGGAAGTCCTCTGAAAAACAGCGAGCCGTCCTACTGAACGTCCATATCAACATCCAGCAACGTGATGGCTGGCTCTCTCTAAACTAGAAGTCCTCGAAAAACAGCGAGCCGTATATACAGCATCGTTGTGGACCGTACAGCCACGGCCACTTCGTTCGCTCATGGTTTATGATTCTATTTGAGCAGTTCTCAGTTTGTCAGTGCCAAATTCAAGAATATTTTTGAAAGAGTGGTTGGGTATTAGCATAGTTAGATTCTGATTGCTAGTTGTTGTTAGTTATTCAGTGCGTATTTCTGGAATAAGGTTTAGCCTACGTGGTTCGTGATTCTATGGTGGGCTTTGAGCATTTTTAGAGAGTGCGATAATCTGGAATATTAAAGATAGTGTTGGGATATTATCATAATTCGTTTCTGATCGCTTATGTGTAGTTAGTTATTCAGTGTGTAATTCTGGAATATGATTGTAACGATCTATAGTAGGCGGTATGCAGCAACAATAGCTAATAATTGTAAATTATGAGTTAATTAGTGAATAAAGTGTATTAATTCATTTCTGTGCAGATGATGTGCTTGAAATGCGCTGTAGGCTGGTACAGAAATCCCAGTCTGGCCAGCTCGATACCAAAGCTCAACAGCGTTGCGCACACTTGTAGACATCCCTGCCTTTCCAGCTGTACAGCAGCGTCCTGCACTCTTGAAGACATGTTTGCCGGACCTCCACAGCAACATCCAGCAACGCCGAGGCCGTCCATCTCTCAGCCGGAAGTCCTTGAAAAGTAGCGAGCCGTCCTCCCATCTGCCTGGGCCGTCCTTCTATTAAGCAGGCTGTCCACGGAAATATACAGCAACGTTGTGGACCGTACAGCCACGGCCAGTGGTGATACTGGGGTGGGATTTGAGCAGAGTTCTTACTTACTCAGTGCGAAATTCTGGAATATTGTTTAAAGATAGTGGTACGTGGGTATTAGCTATTCTTATACATTGTAATTTTGCAATATGTTAGTTACCCAGTGAGCATTTTTTTTGGATGAAAAGAGGTTCAAAGACATAAAAGCGACTGCTATACCAACGTTCAATGGACGTTCAAAAATGGGCTAGAAGTCTTTTTTTTCTTTTACCAGCTATTTGGAGAGGTTATTTCAACGTTCACGTTCAGCCGAAGTTTCACCTGGCGAAATTAGGTCTCCATTTGAAAGTTGAAATAAATTTCACTATTGAACTTGTTTTGACCATTGACAATTAACCATTTAATAAATGCCTTTTCAACTGGACAATACAGTAAAGGTAGTTGCTGCTACACCATGAGAACTATACAACCAAAGACAGTCATGCAAATTGCAAACAAATTCAGTTTCCACTTAAACTTTTAGAACAAAGAAAACCATGTGACAGCAGTTTCAATAAAACATTTTTTAATAAGAATCAATTCATGTAACATTAACACTTTCCCAAATAAAATTATAGCCATACATGTTTAAGGCAAACTAACAATTGAAAGTGGAAACACTTTACAAATGTTCCTTCACATATTGTTTTCTTTCAAACCCACCCCGACCAGACCTCACCGGAGCCTGTTTTAAATGGTCTTACAGTAGCTCTGGAGTTGGACCTCATGATAGCCCCTGGAATAAAAGGGGTATACCAAAATCGATTATATTAGACCATAAAATGACGCTCTGACTGTATAACCCCTTATTGAATATACAGTATGTCTGGCAGCATGTGCTAATACTATCATGCTAACGCAGCACAACAAGCTAGAAGAATGCTAACACAGCTAACGTGTAGCTAAGCCAAACCAGGCTGCATAGTTAGCAACGTTAAATACAACAAATGGTGCCAATTCCTGTTTTGCTTTATGGAAATACATCAGTATAAGTTCTTACAAAGTATGAGGTTGCAAAGCAGCATTCCATGAAACCCTTACGCAGCTCTCACACGTGAGGCAAGTCCCTGTTGTTTTGATGTAATGTCAAGCAGTACTGCGGCGCATGCGCGTGTCATCAGTCAGCAAGTAGACTACTTTCCTCCAATAGCTTGTTTTACATTCAAAACTGCTCCCAATCCCATAACGTTGTCCTAGATGCGTCTCGTTGGCAAAGCACAGCCTTTAGCTGTAGATTTCGTTCATGCAAAATGTAACATTAAATGCGTTTAAATTATAGCCTATCTTCGTGTAGACCACATTTCGCCTTCCTGAACTCATGGAAAAAGTATTTTCTTTCAAGCTAAATTACAATAACCCAGTGGGCATTTTTTGGTTGAAACTCTATACTTCTGACTTTTTACATGAAACATAAACGTGTTCAAATTACGTCTTCGTGTAGACCACATTTCGTCTACCACTGCTACCAGTGCACTATGAACTCAGAGAAAACCCTTTCAAATATTCAACATGGTCTTTCTTTCAACCTACATATAAACATACATATCAAAATTATGAACGAATTTGTGTTTTATATAACACGTTCATGTTGTAGCCGGTAGAAAACAGGGCTAAAGGAAGTCTTCAACGTCCAAACCCGATATCAGTATTCAACCAGAAATCAACGTTCTTGTGCTCACAGGGTATGATCTATAGCAGGTTCTCAACCGGGGGTCCGTTTTTTTCATGTTTTAAAATGTTAACATTTTGTAGGCCTACAAGTGTAAGAATACAAATCTTGATCGTTAACCAAGATTGTTTAGCAAAGCTTAATTAACTTTTTTACAAAATGTTCAACGATGCAAAAATGCACTAAAGACAAGGAGTGGCTGTGGCTGTATGGTCCCCAACCTTGCAGCATATTTCCATGGACAGCCTGCTTAATAGAAAGACGGCCCTTCTATTTTTCGCGGAACAGAGGGATGGCTCCAGCAGACTTGCGGACGTCCCTGTCAGACAGGTGGACGGCTTGCTGTTTTTCGAGGACTTCCGGTTGAGGGAGGGACGGCCTCGGCGTAGCTGGATGTTGCAGTGGACGTCCAGTGGGACGGCCCGCTGTTTTTCAGAGGACTTCCGGTTGAGAGAGGGACGGCCTCGGCGTTGCTGGATGTTGCTGTGGACGTCCGGCAGACACGTCTGTAAGAGCGCTGGATGCTGTACAGCTGGCCATGCAGGGATGTCTACAAGAGTGCGCAATGCTGTTGAGCTGTATTAGAGCTGGCCAGACAGGGCACATCATCTGCACAGAAATGAATTAATACACTTCATTAACTAATAAACTCATAATTTACAATTATTAACTATTGTTGCTGCATATCGCCCTACTATATTCCAGAATTACACACTGAATGACTAACTACACATAAGCAATCAGAGACGAATTATGACAATATCCAAACACTATCTTTACACAATGTTCCAGATTATCGCACTGACTAAAAACACTTAAATCCCACCATCACGAACAAAGCATATTCCAGAAATAAGGACTGAACAACTAAGCAATCAGAATCGAACTATGCTAATACCCAACCACTATCTTTAAAAAATATTCTTGAATTTGGCACTGACAAACTAAGAAATCTGCTCAAATCTCAGAATCACAAATCACCAGCGAACGAAGTGGCCGTGGCTGTACGGTCCACAACGATGCTGTATACGGCTCGCTGTTTTCGAATACTTCCAGTTTACAGAGAGCCAGCCATCACGTTGCTGGATGTTAATGTGGACGTTCAGTAGGACGGCTCGCTGTTTTTCAGAGGACTTCCGGTTCAGAGATGGCCGGCCTCGGCGTTGCTGGATGTTGCCGTGGACGTCCAGCGGACACTTCTGGGCTCATACCCTTACTGCAAAAAGCTGTGTCTTTATTTGTACTGACTTGTCCCAGTCAACTGCCTTCAGGGCCTGACGAGTGTGTGACTCCACATCCTGCTGCACATTCCACACACACGTGTTGAGCTCATGCACTCCTAAAGTTTCTCGCTTTTGTTTTCTTTGTTTGCTATCTTTTTATCGGGCATGTATCTTTCTCGCTCTCGCTCTCTCTCTCTCTCTCTCTCTCTCTCTCTCTCTCTCTCTCTCTCTCTCTCTCTCTCTCTCTCTCCATCCTCTGCTTCACTTCGACTCCCTTTGTCCATTGGAGCATGAAAAGAGCGTGAGGCCTGTCGATGAATAATTCAACGGTGGAAAATGTAGCAGCTCCTCTGGCCTGCCGTTTCCATGGCGGAGCTGTGTGTGTCACTCCACTCAAAGACTCCATTCAGAGATATTAGCCCGATGGCCGCGGGTCCCCTGCCCCCTGTGGCACGCTCAACCAGCAGCAATCTAATGACTTCAGACCCTTTAATCATGCATAGAGACCAGCACTGAGAGCAGACCCTCTCCTGTTTTAATTGGCTGCCTCTGAAGGGCCTGCTGAGTTGACTCGGCGGCTCTGAATGTCAGACGAGGAAGTTCAAACCTTGAACACCTCTCTATCGACTGCATGTGTCTCGTTTGTGTCATGGTTTAGGTTAGGGGTGTACTTTAGGTTTTTGCTTCCTAACACCACGTCACTTCTCTGCAGAACACTTTCCAAAAACTTGGTGAAGAGTGCTAAACGGACCATAGGCCGGCAATATGTTTCCCGGAAGAAATACTCGCCCCCTACCTGGGAGAACAGGAGCAGCCTCCAATCAGAAATGGACGAGGACGAGATCTCGGGTAATGCTGTCGTGACATCGCATTTTGAGATGGACTGCAATCGATAACATTTTCTCCTCTATGACTTCTGTGGGAAATAAAGAACCCATGCTTTCAATGAGTTTTTTATTGATCTGGTCTAATGTGTTTTTCTCTCTCCCGACAGTCTCTGAAGAACTAGACCAGAGCTCCCTCACTCTCTCCTCCACCATTCGCTCCTCGGACCGGCAGACCATGAGCAACGTGGTGGAGCGCGCCTGTTGCCGGGACTACCAGCGCCTGGGACTGGGCACGCTCAGTAACAGCCTGACCCGCTCCAAGAACGAGCCCTTCCGCATCTCCACGGTCAACCGCATGTACACAGTCTGCAGGAGGTGAGGTCTCAGTTCAGTATTAGTTTCACTACTACCCACCTCAAGCTTTTTGTCTGGCGTGGGGATTTGACTTGCATCTAGACAGACAAAACTGATATGATAGTTGACATAAGCACTTGTTACTAAGGCAATTGTACACACTGAAATAAAAGCCGGGTCATGACATTTTTGAGTGGTCAAAGTGGTCTGGCAAAAACAGTCATGTCACCTCACTCTCTCCTTTTCTCTGCTTTCTGTGTGTGTGTGTGTGTGTGTGTGTGTGTGTGTGTGTGTGTGTGTGTGTGTGTGTGTGTGTGTGTGCGCGCGCCTCAGTTACCCAGGCTTGCTGATCGTGCCCCAGAGCATCCCAGATTCCACCATACAGCGCATCTCTCGTTGCTACCGGCAGAACCGCTTCCCGGTGGTGTGCTGGAGGAACTCGCGCACCAAGGCTGTGCTGCTCCGCTCCGCCGGCTTCCACGCCAAGGGAGTGGTGGGCTTCTTCAAATCCCCCAACGCCCCCTCCGCTGGTAAGAGTCGCCTTTTAAGATTCTTTGCGTCACTGAGATTTGCATGGGTCATCGGGGTTTTGGAGTGAAATAATTCAATATTTATTTAACCGTTGCAAAAAAAGCCACCAATATTCGCAATAATCATTCATTTTGGGGTCCTAAAACTATGTTTCTGTGGGATTGCAGGGCCATCCCAGGCGGACTCCACCAGTCTGGAACAGGAGAAGTACATGCAGGCCATCATCAGCTCCATGCCCTCCTACGGGGATCCCAGCGGCAGAAACACACTCAGCGGCTTCACCTCCACACACATGAGCACCTCGGGTAGGTTTCTCAAATGCTCACACACACACACACACACACACACACACACACACACACACACACACACACAAAGGTTTGATGACCATAATGTGGGCCCACAGACTCGTCAGACAAACTGAGGCAGCCGAAGATTGGAGTATTGATGAAGCAGGTGATGGGGGGCAAGGAGGACGTCCCAGGGACCTTCAGTCGAGGAGGTGAGCCGTGGGTGTGTGTGTGTGGTGGGGGGGGGTTCTCATCATCAGTTGGTTCAATTAAACATTCTTAAAAGGGAATATTATTTCCGAGTTGTGTTGATTGTATTTCAACCTCAGGCAATATGAAGCCTCTCTCTAAAATGCGTCTTTGGGGTTAGTTGTATGTGAAGTGTACTGTAGGTGTGTTTTGAAACCCCTATCCCATCTGTGATGTTGGTTAATGGGCGTCTCTGTATCATTTGACCTCAGCTCTGGGTCAAAGGGCGAGGGTCATCTCGCTCTCGCAGCCCAGAGTCTCAGGCAAGGCCAAGAATTCTCCCAGAGGTACAGTAGGTCCTGCCACTTCCCATGCCCCCCACTCCCCCCTAATCTAACCAATCAAATCTCTTAACAGTGATACCAGTCTGTCTGCGCTGGCTGTGATCTGTCCTTTCTTTGGACTAACTAGCCGTTGTCCAAACCTTTTTGTCCTCGCTCTCTCCGTCCGGGAGAGCTTTCCCTGCAAGGCATCGTCTCCTGTGCATGCTGATCTAGTGCCAAGTGCCAATTCGTCCACACACACACACACACACACACACACACACACACACACACACAAACGTATATGCACACGTGCTGTCTGAAGTCTTGTCTGACCTGCCTCTGCCTGTTGTTGTTTGTGTTTGATTACTACTATCTGGTGTCTGTGACAATGGCCGTGTAGTAACCAATAAAGAAATCATCTTAGCATTATCAATAATGCCCATGCCTTATCAAACTAGATACAGTACCATACTGTAGCTGGTAGTGTAACTCGCCTAGCTCGGCCTTCCTGCCTTGTTGTCCAGCATGGCTGTTAGACTACTGAGCAGCAGGACACTGTGTGCCTCAGCCAGTATGTTCATGTGTGTGTTTATAATCGCAGAAATGTAGCTTGATTGAGGATGAAGGTTGTGTCTTATGATTTCCACAAAATAAGTCTCTTTGTTTGTGTGTGCGCGTTCGCGTGCTTTTCCTTTCGCTATCTCAGGCAAGTGGGGCAGTATCCGTGGCAGCGGGCGTCTGAGTGCCTACAATCCGGACGTGGGCAACCGTCTGGCCAGTAAGGAGAGCGGCCAGTCCAACGGCGGGCCCAGTGAGGCCCTGTTCTTCAGGCAGCAGAGAGCTTACCTGTACATCATAGGAGACAAGGCCCAACTCAAGGTGACCAGCAGTGCGCCACACCTCTGTGAACAAGCTGTTCACTGGTCGCAACGATAGGCTCCTTTATATGTATTCTTTTCTAGATATTCAAGGTATTTATCAATTAACAAGTTGATGTGGTTATGAGTAAAACTGTTATTTTGTAAGAAAATAAATAAATAAAAGAATACGTATTGACGTGCATTTATTTCCCAGGGTGGGAAGCAGGACTCGTTCCAGCAGTGGGAGGTGGTGCCCATCGAGGTGTGTGACGTGCGACAGGTGAAGAACAGCTTCAAGAAGCTGATGAAAGCCTGCGTGCCCAGCTCCACCACCACGGACCCCAACATGACCTTCCACCGCTGCCTGGAGGAGTCGGAGTGGATGTGCCTGGTAGGTGCTTCCTGTGTGTGTGTGTGTGCGTGTGTGTGTGTGTGTGTGTGTGTGTGTGTGTGTGTGTGTGTGTGTGTGTGTGGTGGGGCTGGGTGGTGTATACTCAGAACTTGAACGTATTCATATTAGACTGTTTGTGTGCCGTGTGTGTGAGAAGGCTTTCATGGTTGTCATGACGTGACTGATTGTATTTGTTTGTTCTGACGTGTGTGTGTGTGTGTCCAGCTGCACAGGGTCCTGCAGGTGTCGGTCCTGGTGGTGGAGCTGCTGGACACGGGCTCGTCGGTCATGGTCAGCCTGGAGGACGGCTGGGACGTGACCACACAGGTGAGCACACACTGCGCCTCCCCGCTGCACACTACGCTCGGTACACATTCACACTCACATAGGTGTGAACACACTGCGAGAACGCGTCACATAAGCAAACCGCCATCCCTTCGTCAACCACATGTGACCTCCGAGGCTAGAGGAAGATATATTTAAACTATGCCCTGCATCAGGTCTGTCTCCTAACCGTGCATCATGCCCCCCGTCCCCCGTCCCTAGGTGGTGTCTCTGGTGCAGCTGCTGTCAGACCCTTACTACCGCACCTTTGACGGCTTCCGGCTGCTGGTGGAGAAGGAGTGGCTGTCGTTCGGCCACCGCTTCAGCCACCGCGGGGCCCAGACCCTGGCCAGCCAGAGCAGCGGCTTCACCCCCGTCTTCCTGCAGTTCCTTGATTGTGTGCACCAGGTTCGTGTGTTTGTGTGTGTTGTTTTGTAAAATCTTTGAAATGGGGTTGTGAAAGAATGCACACCACACAAACCATTTTCTTCTCTGTAAGTGAGACTGTGGGTCTGTTTACCTGAGCCTCTGCCTGGCTTTCCTGTTTTGCTGGGCCAGTGACGTCCACCCTATCACGCTATCACACGTAGGATGTGTTTCTGACAGTGTGTATGAATGGGCTCTGCGTGTATTTGTATTCCTGTTTATGACCCCGGTACTTTGGGTCACCAATAGCAGTGCTATTGTTGCACAGGGATAAGTTTTTGGAGGATTCTGAGTGCTCTGAACATTGCCTATCTTGACTATCCGGCTTTTGTAAACAAAGGGAAGGTGACCTGGGGATGGATGGTATACAATGCAGTCAGAGCACGTGATAGAGTGAATTATACTGCACTTTTAAAACGTAACATCCTGAACACAGTCTCATAACTATCCAAAGTCCAGAGTATGTATTTATCAGCAGAAAAATAATGAAATGTGAAACAAAAGTAACGGCCCTTCCGCTTCTTTCGTCTCCCCAGATCCACCTCCAGTTCCCCATGGAGTTTGAGTTCAGTCAGTTCTACCTGAAGTTCTTGGCCTATCACTACGTGTCTAACCGCTTCAGAACCTTCCTGCTTGACTCAGACTACGAGCGCATCGAGCTGGGTGAGCTCATTTCCTGCTAATAACGAAGGCAACACATTATAAGAAAAGCTTTATTAATTTGTGGTGTACAACACAGGAAGATGCAGTCATACACATACTAAGTCTTTTTGAAGCCGATACTGAAAGTAGCATAGAATATGTTAATGGCGTTAACGCTTTTCTTATGAACTTGTTGATAACAGCATTATTTACTGTTACTATTTCCACGACAAGGAAAATAAATATTGTAAGTACTAACTTACAATGACAGCAACTCCAAAACGACGTTGCACTTATTTTTTTTTTTTACGTGTGTTTGTGTGTGTGTGGCAATGAATGTTTTTTGTGCAGGTGTGCTGTATGAGGAGAAGGGAGAGAGGAAAAACACCCAGGTGTGCAAGTCTGTGTGGGACTACATTGAACGGCTCCACAAGAAAACACCCATTTTTTACAACTACATGTTCTCCCCAGAGGACGAGGAGGTCAGTTGACAAATATATATCTGGACATAAAAATAAGTTACACAAAAAAACTACCTAATTATGAAAGTAGAATTTTCATATTTATCTGTAACAAATGTCTAAATTGAGTGCGTTATTTTTTTAATTTGTGTTTGTGTCTCTGTGCCCCAGGTTCTGCGGCCCTACAGCTACATCTCCAATCTGAAGGTGTGGGACTTCTACACGGAGGAGACTCTGTCGGAGGGGCCGCCCTACGACTGGGAGCTGGTCCGAGGAAGACAGGAACGCCTGGCCGAAGAGCAGCCAGACAAACCAGACACCACCACGCCCAAGTCCCAGCGCCAGATTGTCTGGCCCTGCTACGACAGCCGCCAAAAAGTGGTGCCGGACGCCATCACCAAACTGCTGCAGGTTAGTGGGGGACACACTAGTGGACACAGAGACTTGCATTATATCGTCTGTGTCATGTCATTACACAGTCCCCATAAGAAATATTGTGAATAGGGTTTTGTCCTGTAATGCTCCATGATGTGAGAAAAATACACCAAAGGATCTTAGACCATCTCAAGTTAACAACAGTGACCTGAACAGTGTGTGTGTGTGTGTGTGTGTGTGTGTGTGTGACCCCCGGCAGGACCTACAGAGTCTGGAGGCAGAGCTGGGCCAGGTGTCGGAGAAGTGGAAGGATACATGGGACAAAACCAAAACCACCCAGCGGGCGGAGACCAAGCTGGAGAGCAGGGTAAGGCACACCAAACAGCCACGTGCATTAGCATCCAGAGGTAAAGGCTTGTAGTAATACTATTTGGAAATATGGCGTTCTACTGACCTCTTGTGGCCAGATGGTACACTGCAACCATCGACCAGTTTCTTCTACTGACCGTGCCCTGCTGTTCCCTCCCCTTTCACAGGCGTCGTTCTCGAGCTCCCTGCTGATGTCGTCTAACCTGAGCCACCAGAGGCGCTCTCAGGGTGTTTACATACAGGAGAGCAGGGTGGGCTCCTCCATCAACCTGGCTCTGGACTGCGAGGCGAGCAACACCTCCGCCCCCGCGGCTGGACGGCCTAGCACCAGCACCCTGTACAGCCAGTTCCAGAGCACAGAGAGTGAGAACAGGTCCGTACCCGCCACGCCGGAGTTTACACAGAAGAGGTTCTCTGTTTGTTTCTCACATTTGTGATTTATAACTCTTTTTACTTTGGGTGATAGGAGCTTTGAGGGCATCTTATACAAGAAAGGGGCGTTGCTGAAGCCATGGAAACCACGCTGGTTTGTGTTGGATAAGACCAAACATCAGGTACGAGGAACAGTAGGAGATGGTGTTTCTATTGTTTGCGATCAGAAATGACTTTCTTGTTAACCCTTCGTCCCTCTCTCTCTCTCTCTCTCTCTCTCTCTCTCTCTCTCTCTCTCTCTCTTTTTCACTCCCTCCCTCCCTGCAGCTGAGATACTATGAATCGAGGCAGGACAAGGAGTGTAAAGGGGTGATTGAGCTGGCGGAAGTGGAATCTGTCATTCCAGGAACGCCCACCATGGGAGCCCCCAAAAACATAGAGGAGAAAGCCTTCTTTGATGTAAGCAGTTCCTAACAGAATTTCTTATTCAATATATGGCTTATCTACCAAAAAATAGTAAAATAATAAACTAATGCTGTCTATTGTTCCACTTTCCCCCTCTGTTGCAGCTCAAGACGACCAAAAGAGTGTATAACTTTTGTGCGCAGGATAGCCTGAATGCACAGTTGTGGATGGACAGTGTTCAGAGTTGCCTATCAGATGCCTAGAGTAAGGCAGGACTCCCAGACAGCAACGCTCAGGCACCTCATGGACGTCTGTGTCAGCCAACCCCAGAAACTCCTCCCTTAATGAAGGCAGGAAATCAAACAATGGAGAAGAGGCAATTTCACTGTTGTGCTTTGTTCACGGTTAGCAGTGTTGAACTGATGTTACAATGTATCAGTGTTTTTGTAAAAAAAAAAAAAAGAAAAGAAAAAAAAAAAAAAATATGAACAGACATCAAAGTTGACAAAGAGCTGTGTCCCAGAATGACCACTAGTTGTCGTCTCACCACCTTGTTGCAGATGTTGCATCACCACATCCTCTCTTGTGAGTTTACCACTATTTGCGCCGGATGTCTTTATGCAAAATGGAGCTAACAAACGTACGCATGATGTTGTTGATTGTGCAAGTCTGAAGGACAGGTATTCACCAGACTAATGTAACCTTCATCACGGACTAGCATGCTGAACAATCCAGACCCTCAACCTACGGATTACAGCCCCCAGTCCCCCCTACAAAACAGACACTCACAACTTAAATACTCCAAGGAAGACATGTTGAAGAACTGCATTACTCGTTTATCCAGCTATGTAGTCTACAGTCCACAAGTAAAGTATTGCGTTGGCATCTCCCTTTAACGGCATGGCTGAAACATTCTGAAATGGATTCAGAAGGTGAAGACTGACCAAACTGACCTTAACTGCTGCAGGTCCTTTGTCACGGCAACCTGTCAAGCTGACCGTGAGGCCCCTCCTACCAGTTGCCATTTTGGCTCCCTTGTATCCGTATTTCCAACTTCCTTATGTAGCCGTTTTACACTAGTGATAAGTTTTAGCACACGGGTTTCATTGCCTCCAGACACAGGCGCTTACGTTTTGACGGTTCAGGAAGAAATTATTCCATTGTCACTCAAATCAGATACAGGAGCTTCAGTTTTGACGGTTCAGGAAGTAATGATTCCATTGTCACTCAAGTCAGACACACGACCTTAAGTTTTGATGGTTCTGGAAGAAATTATTCCATTGTCACTCAAATCTGTATTGGAGATGACACGTTCCATGTCCCCTTTTTTCAGGATAATTTTAAAATATACTGTGAAACCCATTAGCTCAAGTGATCAAACCAAGCGAATGCCAGATTAGATTCTCAGACAAAGATTACTTCTGCAGACTTTCATTAGTGTTTACAAAGGAAGCTATGAACAATACTGTCCTTGATGAGTTACTCTATATTTTTCCAATTAATACAAATAAAACCACTATTAACTTTCAGAACTTAAGGGATGCTGAAGGAAAAGGAGGGATATATTTTGTTGTAATGACTAATTTGTGCACAAAATATAAAAGAAACTAAAGGTGAGAGACTGGGATGAATGGTATTGGTTTGCAGAGGGTATGCCTCAGAGAGAATATAGTCTGTTTACATAGCACAGTGCCGAGAGACTGAAGCTGGATGCTATGACAACCAACAGGGGCCTTTCTAGGTTAAGATTAGTTTGCCCCTACATTGACGGCCAACCACTTAGTGGTTGGTAGAATCAGGGTATGGAACTTGAGATATTTTGTAGGTGTTACACTTACAAAACATTTTTCCATCTAAAGTCCCAATCTCAGTGCGCTTGGAAGTTACGTTTTCCAGGTGTCCCTGGTCAATCTCCGTTCCATAGCTTAGTATTTTACTAACACATGTAACAGATTAATGTGAGAAAATCAAGCACCATTTCAGTTAGCATGTAATCAGGTGGGTGTGGTCTGGTCTATGACATTAGTGGGCTCATCTTAACTCTACTAACTGCTTTCTGACCGTTCTCTGAAGTCTCTCTCCACTGTGCTTCTGTCTAAACCAGTGTTTTTAGCTAGGGCCTGTTACTTCTATTCTGAACATTGTGTATATAAAGTGGATGTATGTCTGTGTTAGGAGTATTGTAGCTTGTTCAGCAGGATTTTTCGAGATGGCAAAGTATAAATTCCTTTTCTATACAACGAAACAGTATCGGTTAACCATTGTTACAAACACTCTCTCACAAAAACCACACCTGCCCCGTTAACACAGGCACACACAATCTTGTTCTTCTAACACCAATCTTGCTGTGTAAAATATGGTAATACTGCGGTCTCATTGAACATAAAATTTGAATTGTAGATTGTGTCTAATAACTCCTTTGTATATACTACTCAGATTTGTATGTAACGTTTATGGTAGTAATTTATTTAACTTCAGTAAGAACGTTCCTGGAGCACCACTTTTATTTTTAAATTAGGAATCCAATGTGCCATTTGTTTATTTCTGTATTAATGTGACTAATGATACTACTTGTTGGTAAAATTGTTGTACAAGTAAACCCTCATTGTGTTTTTTTTTTTAATTGGTTGTCCTTTCCTGACATCAACTCTAAGCCAGAGTAGCAATACTGTGCTTTTCATATTTTTCTTCACAGCCTCTAGTTGATACGCTCTAACTGAAGGTTGGTTGAATTTGTGTAGAATGCTATATCAATACAGTCTACAAAAACTAGACCATATGGCTTACTGAAATCTAGGCGTTCTCTTATCTCTCCTTATCTAATGTATTACTTCGAACATTTACATAATTCAAAAACAATACTTACTCAAATCTTATTTTTTCTAATTAGATATTTCCTTCTGAGCAGTTATGTTGTCAATCATGTTATATTTTTTAGAATTAAAATGAAAACACTGTGGGTTTAAATGTCAGTGTTGTGTTTTTGGCTCTACATGTCCAAGTTCAAACATGGCCCACGAATACATTACATTGACTAGGTTTTAGGTAATAAGGGCTATG
Organism: Galaxias olidus; assembly: GCA_026901105.3. NCBI lineage: Eukaryota > Metazoa > Chordata > Actinopteri > Galaxiiformes > Galaxiidae > Galaxias > Galaxias olidus. The sequence goes on from JAPMUY010009160.1 coordinate 138,096, forward strand.
TTAAGGAATCATATGCCTCCCAGTTGTGTAAGCTGATTTTGGTTACCTGATAAGTCAGCTGGGCAGTATCTCCAACAAAGGAAATACATTTGTGAAACACTGATGCAAGGGCTTTGGATAAAGGTAGTCAACCAGACACTTTTAATTTCAAATTTGAACAATAACGATAGAACTTCTATATTTTTTCAGTTGATAAGTACACCAGCAAATTATTGTACTTTGTTTATTCCAAACTGATCCTGAAGTTCTTCAAATAGCATCACTTCTTAGACGCAGCAACAGCAACCCCTGCCCTGTATGTAGGCGCTCAGTGGAAAAATGGAACATAGACACACTAATCTCAAGATTGCTTGTAAAATTACTTTAAATGTAGATATTCGAATATAGGTAGATAATGTTTGGTTGATTTCAGGGGAATAGCAAAAAGAACTTAAAAGTCAATACAATCAGAAGGTCTCAGCTCACTAGCTAGGTCAACGGAGAACCGGTTATACATGCAAGAACATAAAGACAAAATCAAAACCTCAAATTGAGATTATTTCCAAATTATTTGCCCATAACTAAACCAAATGAGTTCTGTCATTGTCTCAACACCACTAAATTGATATTTTAAGTTGAAATAAAAATTTAAATAAAACGGCTAATTGATATTATTGCACATGAGCAGAAAACGGTAATACTATAGAGCGCTGTTTATCGGCCTACCCTTGCTCCTCGATGGCCCCTCTAGAAGACCAAAAGACATTCAGAAAATTGGAAATGTACAAGAATAAGAGATGTTTCAAAAACAGTGACCTAAAAATAAATGTTTTGATAAAAACCTTGATCTGAGTGAGAAACAGACAAGATGGCCAGCAGAGATGAAGGTAAAACACTTATATTGTGCTATAATTTACAGTAAATGGCTGCATAAGTGCACCTCATAAAATGAAGGAAAATTTCCAAAAAAAGATATTTACTGTTGAGGCATCATTTTTGTTAAAAGTTAACCTGTGCTATCTTCTAGGGGGAAATAACGCAACATCCCTACCACTCAGGTCCAATCGCTTGTTAAAAGTAGGAGCGCAATCCTTCAGGGAACAAAAAAATATAGTAATGATGTTTATACTCCTTGGATTCTGTCATTAAAATATCACTGCTACATTAAAACCGCACAGAATGATGTGCAACATCAGATAAAGGCTTTAAAGATCATTCCTCCACACTCTGTTGTGTTGTCCCGCCTCCTGGTCATTGGTGGTGTTTGGCAGTGTCCTGGTCCAATAACTTGGTAGCGTGATTCTGTAAAACACCACTGGTTGCAGTAAAGACATTTGGGGAGGAGAAGGGAGGAAGAGGGGAGCCGTCTGCGCTTGTGCCTAATGTCCTCAGACAGGGCCGTTCACTGACACCTCAGCGGGCTGTGGCGTAACCTCTCTGGGGAGACGAACACAAAGAGCCGGCTTAATTGCCATGAAGACATGGCAAACACAGAATGAGGATAACCTCACATTCAGTCCCCCACATAGCACAGCGCTTCATCCGTTTCCTGGCCGACTAAAAATAAACCCACAGTAAATTTTTCTGCAGGCAAAACAACGCTGGCATTCAACTCCCTTTTGCTTTGTCGCTAGATGTTTTTGAACTCTAACCATTTTAGAGAGTTCCACTGCTTATATTAATCACAGTTTGTGACACTTGGAATGCATAGATATATACAAAAGGCCAAACAAAATTGTTCAGCCATCAGAAGTCACTGGACAATAATATATATGTTTTGAAGTAAGATTCACCACAAATAAAAACCATCTATTGTACTGTGTGCAAAACTAGTTGTGAAGGTTTGACACCTACTTCCTCTCGGTCTGTGTGGCTGAAGGCGGTGCGTCTCCTGCAGAGTGCTGCACTGGGCCGTCGGACAGGGACAGCTTCTCCAGGGAGACTGAGCTCTCTTCACTGAGGGCAGAGTGGCACTTTATCATCGAGCTGTTTACACACTCATTACAACTAACAACCATGTACAAATGTTCTATTGATTCTCAGTCCAGCATTCTTTTAACTTTATTTCGGTTATTACTTTTTGTGTTCGGCACAGGGATTGTTTTTACTGGCCTGTTTCAGAGGCCATAGTATGAGAAAACCAGGGAGATTCCCATGAACTAAGAAAAACAAACCCTCAGTGAATATAGTTATTTAGGCCCAGTGCAGTCTATAATTATTTCAATCTGGTAGTTATATTTCAAATATATACACACGTTTATTTATATGGCCAGTTTGGGCATTATCTTTTCAGGCATGGCCAGAAAATGGAAGAGTTTGGGGATTATTATTTTTTTTTTTTAGTGCCTGAGGTTTGAAGGTTTAAGCTGACGCTAAACAGGTTTCTGTTTGCCAACCTTTTGGGGTCCGCTTTCTTGTTGGCATCGGTGCTGGCGGTTGGCGAGTTGGCGGCAGCAGCGGCGGCGGCGGCGGCGGCGGCAGCAGCAGCCTTGTCCTCCTCCTCACTGTCGGAGCCCCCAGAGGAGCTGCTGTCTGAGGCCACCAAGGGGGCCTTCCTGCCCTCCGCCCCCTGCCACGCACCGGCAGAGGGGCTTACCGCTGGACACACAGAAACAAACGCACGCTCTTTACCAAAGCATTGGTACAGGCCATGCTTCAACAATTTGCCTGAAGAAGGTTGGCTTGAAGAAGGTTTCTTCCCACAAAATAATGAACTCACCACTCTTGTCTTGGTTCAATTTGGCTTGTTTCTCTAAATCACAGCTGCCTGAGTTCACAGGAGAGCTACATCTAGGCCCACTCTCTTTGCTGCAAAGGAAAACCCACAGACACACAAAATCAGGACATTATGGACCAAAATGTTCTTAAAGCACTATACTAAATGTTAATAATGATAGTTAAAAATTTTTTGATGCTGTTTGGAATAAGGTAGATAGAAGTTGTGTTCTGTGCGCTTAGGCATACCTATTGAAAGGCTGGAACTCAGTGAAATTGGCCCAGCCTGTGGCCTTCGTCTCTCCTGCATTTGCATCAGGGGATTCCCAACCTTTTGGGGCCGGGGATGTCGAGTTCGCTCCAGATTCCCCAAAACTTGCTGTCCAGCCTGGACCTTGACAAACAGCACCACAAACACACACGTTTTAAAAGACATATGGGATAAGAGTCTGGGCCACCGTGGGGTAGAGCACTGAGCAGCGGAGACCTGACTCACTCTGTGTGTCCTTGCTGTCTTCTGGGCTCCCAGAGTCGCTGTGCCTGGAGTCCTCGTCCTCATCCTCTTCGGAGCCCGACCCGCGGTCCCGCTCGCGTCCCCCATTCTCCAAGCTGATTCTGGAGCTGTTCTCTGACGTGTGGGACACACCAAACCTGACCGGCACAAAGTGGAAAGCAGAGGGGAGAGACAAAAGAAACTGTTAAGAAAGACTTACATTGATTTTTGTAAGCCTCTTTCTCTTCATACTCAAGAGAAATCTCTGGAAGTGTCTGTTGGGTTCATTGTTTGTTTACCTTGTTCTAGATTTGATTTGTGTTGCATAGTTTATCTCCTTCTCCTCCCAAATGTCTTCCTCCTCTTCAGCATCATCAAATTGGCGTATCCTCTCCTTACAGCAGGCCTCGAAGGCAGCTGCATTGGCCTGTTGTCGTACAAATTGTATATTTAAATTTATAGGAACATTTTATTAATTGTACAGTTTTCAATTCTTCACATCTTTTTTATACAACCAAAGTAATTTCGTAGTTTCCATTCCTCTTTAAAATCTGACTGTACATGGGAAATTCACAATCAAGAATGAACCAGTTACTTACACTATTATCATCAGCATCTAGATTGAAGTTAATTTCGGCAATTCGGTCAAATGTGGCACTAAGCAGAGAAGAGAAAAAACATGAAAATATGCCACTTTGTAAACCAACTTATAATATCAACAAGCAAAATATTAACTTGCTCACTTGATATTTTCATCATGCTCACTGAATTCCTCATCATTGAACCCAAACTGGTCTACAAAGTTGGCTGTCATTTGTTGGATCTGATAGTCTGAGAAAGCCTGGCATAAAAAAACAACAACTTAGTGGGTCACGCTAAAAGGCAAAAGTAAACTACGTGTTGCTATGAAACCTCGTCTAGTCCTACCTGCTGCAATGAAAGGTCATTGGGAAAGGGACTCTCCATGTCATCGTCCTCGCTGGACGAGTGCATATTGTGGGTGCTCACCTGGACAATAAGAAAACAACGACCACGTAGAAAGACAGTGACTAAAAATGTTGCTACAAGTTGGCGATCACATAGACGTGAGGAGTTAGTTGAAGATGTTGTCACTTACCAGCTCCACTGTGTTTCTTCTGTTTGTCTCTCTGAGGGTTTCGTCTACAAAGCTCTCCCACCGGCCTCTGCAGTCCTCTGGCAACTCTGGGGGGGTGGGGGGACACACACAACACAACCACATCAGCTCTTTAGGACAAACCACAAAGTCATTCATCTGTTAGGGAAAAATGTGCACATGCACACATTCATACCTTTGATGAGGTCACTGATCTGTGACTTGACCTGCCCTTTCTCCAAGTTCTGTACCACCATATTAGCGATCCTGGTCAAGTGGCCCATGTTTCCTCTCCTGCAGCCACCCTCAGCCCTGGAGACAGACGAGGAAAACATATTCAGTTAGAAGACAGCAAATAAGACCACGTAAATCACACCACAGAAACGGCTCTACCACCAGCTGTAATTGAAAAGGGCAAGAATATTCAACTTGATTGTGCAAAAAGTCCCTTACTGGATCTTATCATTCTCCTCCCAGGCGTCCAGGATCCTCTGTACCAGCCGACATTTCTGGAAGAGCTGTTGGATGAGACAGGAAAAGGGGTAAGGGGTGGAGCCATGCATTGGGATGGTTTAAAGAGTTTGAAAATGACCCAGGCACAGCGGTTCACTTTAAGAGTCCCAGTTTTAGCAGTTCAAGGGATTTCTACAACAGTAATCAGTTGCAGAAGGGAGGAAGTTATTTACATGTGCCACCATGGCGTTGTGGATGGAGGCCTCTTCGTCGTTTGCCTTCGCGGGCTCTGCTCCCTCCTCCTGGGCCTCTGGAGCCGGCGCAGCAGCCTTCTCCTCGTGGTCCTGGAGGCCCGGATTTTGCCGCTCCTCCGGAGCCGAGTGGTTCAGGATAGAGGCCACGCACAGCTCCACTTGGAAGTGCAAGAAATTATTCCAGGAGTACTTGAAGAACAGATCCTGTTGAGGGACAGGAGGAGTGAACACGGACAGAGACGACGGTTATAAAGAGTGGAGGAGAGTGGTCATTTGTTTTCAGAAGGTTTGGCTCTAACTAGCCCCGCCCATGAGTGTGACAGGCCTGCTGTACCAGTAGGAGGTCCATGGTGGTGAGATTGCAGAGCTCCTGGCAGATACTGGGAGCACTGGTCTGCAGCAGAGCAGCCACCAGACGGGCCACGTGGAGGCGGGCGTTACCCAGGGGCTCCTCCAGAAGGCCAATGGTCGTCAGTATTGCACTTTTCTGCAAAGACCAACATAGCACTCACTTTACTGACAAAACAGATGTGGGGTGGGGGTGGGGGAGGGTTGTCAAGGGGAAGCCTTGCCTTACCTTGGGGGGGTCAAGGAGAAGCTGCTGGAAGTCCTTTAAGTGGGGCTCAATGGCATGTAAAATACTGCTGTTGACAGTGTAAGACCTTTCATATCCCTGAGAATACAGATCCATCAGCCCCTCCAACCTGCCACAGCAAAGAAGAAAGGAATACATCATAATGAAATGGGAAGGTTGGAATGAGGCCAGACCAATGACTGTGTGTATTTGAAGAGAGGAGCTCGTACCCAGACCTCCTGGTCTCCAGCAAGGTAAGTAGCACTTGAGTTCCATTAACGATGGAGGCCTCGCTCCTCTCCCCGTCAAACATTGTCTTCAAAACCCCTGCCACACTTTGCTGCCTGACACCCAAGAAAATCAGGACGAACACAGGTAAGAGGAGTTGCAGAAATGCTGACGGTAAGACTTTCAGCAGTCTGACTCTGTACCAATAGCGCATATAGGTATGAGGGTTTGCTTAAAACTAGAAAGCCAAAGAAAGACATTTATAGTGCCTAAAACAGAGGAGAGGACTTACGACTCTAGCACAGTCAATAGTGGGTCAGCCTCGGCATTCTCTTGCATCTGATTGGCCTGGTCTCGACTAAGGCGAATGATGTCGCAAAGTGTTTGAGACGCATTCGATTGTCTCTGCAAAGAATACCAAAAGTCAACCGATATGACTTTACACAAAGCGCTTCATACAAATATTAAAATGTCCAGTAACGGATATATAACTACCAGAACGTAATCTCACACTTACCTCTTCATCTTTTCCTGTGTGAATGAGCTCAGTGAGTCTCTGGATTAGCCTCTCTTCATTCAGCCACTAGAGGAGAAAAATAATTCATTGTGGAGCCAGCAGTCCTAACTAAGCCGTTAAGTCATGCTTAAAAAAACAACAAGAGTGCACAGTCCCACATACACACACCCACACATCTTACATTGAGCACCTCCTGTCTCAAGGGAGCAGGCTCTACACAGCTGATGAGGCGAAGCAGCAGGTCCATCATAGCGGAGGCATCAATGTGTTTCAGCACCAGGCCAATGAAGCCTTCCTTTTTCCTCAAAAAGGAGATCACCTGGCAGGAGAGACATGTGCGGTCATGATGAGCATGAAGCAAGCCACACCATCTCCACTGAAAAGTATTCATTTACTCACTGGCCTTACCTGTTCAGTTTTCCTAGCGATGAGATTACCAATGGTCTTGCTGAAGAAGCTTGCCAAGAGCGGATTGAGAGGTGGATCTTCTTCCAGGAAGTGGTACAGCTTCTCCAGGAGAGACTCATCGGAACCCAGTTTGTCATTGATAATGGATACGTCTGACGTCAGGAGCTCACAGGCAATGTTGGGGTACCTTGAGGGCGGCAAACCCAGTTTTCCATGGCGCAGAGCATTAGAATACAAATATATAGTTTACACATTTTAACACTGTTAAAGTTCTGCCTTTTTACTTAAAAAAAACAACTATCCTTTCCACTCACATTCCAAAATATTTTGTTCTTACTTGAAGCGGCTCTTTTCCTCCAGGTCAGTAGGGGGCTCTGTGGTGATGAGGCTGACTAGCTCCTGCATGCAGAGGTCCTGGGAGAGGAAGAGCAGAAGCCTGCGGTTCTGGGCCTTGCACTCCTGCAGAACATCATCCTCCTCCATCAACTCGCGCAGCGTCACGTCCTCTCGATCCAGCAGCTGGTCGATGTGGGAGGTGGTATGCAGGTCAAACTTCCAGAACATGATGGCCGCTGGGACAGGGGGCACAGCCCTGGGCCACAGAACAGACCAACAGGAAGGGAGTGGAGAGAGAGAGGGGGGGGGGGGGGGGGGGGGACGACAACGACAACATAGGCAGAAATGGGAAGAAGAGAAGTGGAAAAAATACAAGGTTGGAGTTGAAGAAAATAAAGAGAAACTGATCAACTCAAACACAGAGATAAAATACAATCGCACTCCCCAATTTAATTTAGCTGCATTTGAGCCCACAAACCAGGTCATGACATTCAGGGGTAACGTCCATACCAGGGTATGAAATGTAGGTATCTCTATTCAGACCTCCCCCACGGGCAGGCAGGCATTTGTGTTTGTGGAGACGGCAGAGAGCGTGTTGAGGCCGGGCATTTATCAGCATGGGTCTCCTCTTATAACGCAGGCCTCCTGAACAGCTGAGACGCAGAAGAGCTCACCATAACCTGAGTGGAATACAATACATTGAAATTCACTTGTGTTTTAACTATAGGAGAAGCAAAATCTAGGTTAATAAAATTTTATTTTTTTGGTTTTAAATGTGTTTTAGATCATTATTGCACTTATGTAGCCCGAAATATGTCTATGAAATAGAGATTCAGTTTAGCCGTTATGTAGCCTGCCGCAAACATTAATGTTATCTATTGCTAATTCAAAGTAAGGGTTAGAAAAAACTAATATTCTCTTGAACCACCTGCCACAGAGGTCAAAGTCCCTTTTTCCATATGCCAAAGCATTCTTAATCGATGCTTGCAGACCTGTTTTGAGGCTTGTTAGGCTCATTAGTCTAAAGGTCAAGACATTGTCTAACAATCAGCAGAGATCAGACTGTACAGATGCTGCTTAAGAGGGGGACAAAGCTAATGTTTGCCGAGGTAGTCAGCCAATGCATGCCTTCTATGGAACTTTCCGTTTTATGAATGAAATATCATGTGCATTACCCAAAGTGAAAGCTGCAGTGGGTTGCATTTTACTTTTGTCATTTTTATTTGGGGGGGGGGGGGGGGGGGGCTCATATCTGTGATAATCATGAATGGGCATGTTCATTTACCTTTGAAAACCTGTGTAAGAGGCTATGGAACAACGAACAAGTCACTACAAATCCTAATTTTGCTGTGACTCCTAACTGTGCACTCTCCCGGACTACTTGAAAGACCTAAATCTAATAAACGTATAGTTGATCTGAAAACAGCAAAGTCTAAGTAATTGCACAAACAGGCATGTAATTATAAACAATAAATAGTAATATGCACAATTACAGGAGGTTATCGGCCACCTAACAGGCAATATACACAAAATATGCTAGTTAGGAAGTCGGGCTCAAGATAAAAAACTATATCAGTTATGCTTTTCAATGTGACACATAACCAAATTCAGTTACAACCAGCCACTAGAGAACACAGTATCATGTATCTGACACTAGGCCTATTGCAGTTATTCAAACAAGCTGACATCTCATTACCTTTTGCGACAATTGCACCTTTTCTAGTCCCTACACAGTATAATAAACTGTTGGTTAGTTACACGCTATAGCTCCGGCCAAGCCTAAAACTACATTTGTACATTGCCGTATTAGGCCTGGTCAAACCTAGTCCACCTAAAACAGGCTTGAGATATTTCTATCATTGCTTTATAGTTAAAAGAAAAGAAAATCTGACACGCCTCTTTAAAAAAAACACCCTGCATTGTGAAGAGGCCTAGTGGCCTACCCATCACAAAACAAAAACTAAAGAGGAAATAAAAGTGCTTCCTCATAATTCTGTTTCTATCTGAAGGGTCCTGCAATGTCAGTGCAGCCATGGCCATCTGGCACACATTTAGAAAACACATGTACAACTGAAACAACCGAGCACGGCACCCTTGTGATATTGCTCAGATTGACTGCTGTTGACTGTATCCAAAATAGCACTCACTAAGAGCAAACGGCAAACATTTTAGCCTTAAGTGTCTACTGTAGCCTATAAAAGATAACAAAGAGACAAAAGACACTCGCTTTAAGGTTATGAACCCATGGTCTATATACAATTAGGCAAACGTGTCTAGCACATGGCCACCTATGTAGTCAGAAAAGATCAAAGCAAACATGTTCAAAACATAGGCATAATATCCATCATCTCATATTCACTGCCACATCAGCAGACAAGAGCTATGTTACTTTAAACCTATATAGCCTATGTCAAGCAATTTCTCTGGTCATACTTCCAAGTTACTTTCTTGCACCAGAGTGCCTTCATTATAATGAAAAAATATGATGATGATGATGATGATTAATATTATTATTATTATTAACAACAACAACCATAATAATTACTTCAAAAATATTTGTGAAAAATGTATATATAAAACAACATTTGTTTTGTATTTGTTTATCCTGTAAGAAAGGATACGCTAAATTCAATGTATCTTTATGGTTGCAGAGCAATACGGTCTGACAAAGCATAGCCAAAACCTATTTGTGCAGATGTAAATTGATCTGCTGTAGCCTTGGAATGAAGTACACATCAACACAGCCTGTGGAGGATCTGTTTACTTCAAGTCACCTCTGAAAAACCGCTGCAAAGAAACTAGCGAAAAGCAGACTTTTCAAAATCCAAAATTAACTACACTGTTTGGAAAACAAGATTCTTGATTCCAATTCGTTACCATTTTACTCTTGAATTTGTAACTGATTATGGCACAAACCTCATTCCATATTCTGATATTCAGCTACTAAATATAAACTATTACTTTAGGATCGCATATACATCGAACCGTAACGTGCTGTCTTGTAGCTAACGTTGATTTACAATTAGTTTAGCCAGACAACACCACTACTAACGACGTCTGACTGAGCTCAACAACACCCGAAGAAGTTACGACGTTAGCTTGCTGTGGTGGGCAGTAGCCCACACACAGAGTAGGCCACATTGGTTAAGCGTCAAGTAGCTACTGGTCAGAGGGCCAGTACATACTGAACAAAGTCCAGACCATTAAACGGTAGTCTTTAACTGAAGTTAAGTAGCCACTCACGACGTCAAAATAATCAGGTAACAGTCGTAACGTCACTCGTCAGCAAGCGGGGTTGAATTGCTACCTAGCTGGCGTTACGTTAGCTTTCCCCTCCGGAGTCCTGGCCACAAACTCTAACGTCCCTGTCTTTCCCAAAACGGGTATGCAAGTGTCCAACTCTGGTTCTGCAACACTAGCCACAAGTTCAGTTGCTACTTTTCTTTGTCGAGTTTACGATCTAAGTGGCTAGCTAACGTTTGTTATCATACAAGCTAATAAGCTAACTCCGACAAAGTTAGATAAAGCTTAGTTACTCCCTAACTAAATTAGCTAGTTAGCAATGGCCGGCGAAACAGCAACAGGACATACCTTGTTAACGGCTTGCAATCCACTTCTGTGCAGCGTAATAGCTGTGATGCCGTTGGCTAGTTTATGTTTAGTAAACTAACGTAAACTCGGCTAGATAACGTTGATTAGTTAAACGCGTGATGTTTTGAAAGGGTCAGGTAGCACCACTACTAAGCTAGCTAGCTCCCTAGGCTATAGCGTAAGCTAAATTGAGCTAGCGTCAGACGTTGACTAGTTCAGCTAAAAATATGTCACCCCGGTGTGTTTAAAAAAAACATGTATCCGCATTTAATGGCTTGGTAGATAGTCTGTATCACTGCCTTTTGTAATAGTAAATTAGTTAGCGATAACTTATTCGAACGCTAGCCAAACTCCAGCATGTTAAACAGGAAAAAGTCATATTTTCGAATCAAAATGGCGAGATATGTTACGCTTAGACGAGACTAGTACTAGCGCCCAAGACAACTGACCACTAGGAGCCGCACAGAGCGACGTTCAGTTGAGTTGATCGGCCACTAAACCTTTGAAAACATTCTGCTGTACAAAAGCAAATAGTTAAGCATTGTCGGGGATTATAACTTCCAGACCTGAGTTTATTACCAATGAAGCACTTGCTATTAATAAGTGCCGTCTCGTTTGTATTGTATAAACAACTTCGTGTTCTCCCAACAATGTGCCTCCCCCTTAAGTAAAGACTAAAAACGCATGAATTAAACCGCACCAACCCCACATAAATTGCCCTGACAGTTTTCCTACTATAGAATGGGCAGCTAATTTTAACACAGAAACAACCAAATTTAAACTTTATAATCTTATTCAGGGCCAAAATCACCCCTCATAGTTTATCTCGAAAACATGCATTTACACTACACATTAAAGGCTAGATGAGCATGAATACGTTTAAAAAATGTAGTATGATTAAGTGTCCCGTTCTTCTAGTTAATCACATCATGCAAGGCAAACTGACACTCTTCCTCTTCTTCTGACTTTTTCCCACATTGCACTGCGGTGGATCATCATGGACCAAAGTGGTAAGCGAACTCTACGACTAGATAGTCGACAGTTTTACGTTATTTCATATTTTCGCAAATTTTAGTGGATTACTTCGTACCACTTAGGTTATTCTAATGATGGCAAAGGTTATTGCTAAGCTACTTATACGATCTTTTTGTTGTTATGATGTGTAAAAAGTGCGGCCTCCATTACTACTAGCCACGGTTAGCATAGTAAGGTGTTCGCTAGCGTTTGAATTCATTATACTAGCTAAATTTAGCCAATAATTTTCAGAAAACGTCGTTTGCTTGCAAATTGCAATGTTAATCGAGACGGTCACTGCTATACTGTTAGCTATCGTTCTAGTAACTTTTCCAAATTATGTAAATGTATATTTGTGTTCTCCTGTAAATGTAAACTTGTGTCTTTGTTTCTTTTTGGTGAGGTTACGCAAAGCTAACATACGTGTTGTTGAAGCCAAGACTATGAGTGAGGCGGGCATGCTTTCAACTCGAAGGAACTGATAACGTTATTACTCGTTAAATATATGGGAGATACACAATTCAAGATGTTGCCTTAGTTGGCTTGGTAGAGTGGATAAAACATGATTACAGTATTATATTTATATATTATATGGAACGTTTGTTTGCACATCCCAACGTTTCCTGAGTCCTGTCCCATCGTGGGGTAAGCCCGTAAGTAAGAGTTTGCGCTAGGTAGCGTGAAAGAGTGGATGAATTGTTATTGATAGTAACGATGTGCCCCTTCATTGCAGATAATGATTTACAAGGGTCAGACGGCTCTGGGAGTTTGGGGGGCCCAGATGTCCGCAGACGCATCCCTATCAAACTCATTTCGAAACAGCCCGTAAGGAGCAAACCAGTGACTCGAACGCAAAGATCTACAAGCAGACCGTCTAAAACTCAGGCTGGAGAAGAAGGTATTGTGCACTGTGCAGGTGTGCTTACATTGGGCATAATTACATTCACACCAGTGTTTAGAATGTGGCATATATTCCCCGTTATTGTAATATAAATTATGAAGTCATTTTTAAAATGGTCTTGTTTAAAAAAATAAAATAAAAAAATACTATTTGACCATTCACACATTTTACAGGTGACAATAATTTCAATTGTGTCTTTACTGTAAATTGTAATGATATATTGATATACCTATCTTATTTGTAAAATCCTATTGTGTGTATTCTTAACTTAAATAAGACTTGCAAAAAACGTTGCAATGAATAGTACATTAATGATCTCATGAAAGAAACATTTCATTATCACAATGGATAAGATAATATACACTCACTGGCCGCATTATTAGGTACACCTGTTCAACTGTTCGTTAACGCAAATATCTAATCACATGGCAGCAACTCAATGCATTTAGGCATGTAGACATGGTCAAGACGACCTGGTGAAGTTCAAACAGAGCATCAGAATGGGGAAGAAAGGTGATTTAAGTGACTTTGAACGTGGCATGGTTGTTGGTGCCAGACGGGCAGGTCTTAAGTATTTCAGAAACTGCTGATCTACTGGGATTTTCACGCACAACCATCTTTAGGGTTTACAGAGAATGGTCCAAAAAAGAGAAAATATCCAGTCAGCGGCAGTTCTCTGGGCGAAAATGCCTTGTTGATGCCAGAGGTCTGAGGAGAATGGCCAGACTGGTTCAGGATGATAGAAAGGCAGCAGTAACTCAAATAACCACTCGTTACAACCAAGGTATGCAGAAGACCATGTCTGAACGCACAACACGTCGAACCTTGAAGCAGATGGGCTACAGCAGCAGAAGACCGCACCGGGTGCCACTCTTGTCAGCTAAGAACAGGAAACTGATGCTACATTCTGCACAGGCTCACCAAAATTGGACAATAGAATATTGGAAAAATGTTGCCTGGTCTGATGAGTCTCGATTTCTGCTGCGACATTCGGACGTTAGGGTCAGAATTTGGCGTAAACAACTTGAAAGCATGGCTCCATCCTGCCTTGTATCAACGGTTCAGGCTGGTGGTTGTGGTGTAATGGTGTGGGGGATATTTTCTTGGCATACTTTGGGCTCCTTAGTTCCAATTGAGCATCGTTTAAACGCCACAGCCTACCTGAGTATTGTTGCTGACCATGTCCATCCCTTTATGACCACAGTGTACCCATCTTCTAAAGGCTACTTCCGGCAGGATAACGCACCATGTCACAGAGCTCAAATCATCTCAAACTGGTTTGTTGAACATGACAATGAGTGATCATGACAATGAGTTCACTGTACTCAAATGGCCTCCACAGTCACCAGATCTCAATCCAATAGAGCACCTTTGGGATGTGGTGGAACGAGAGATTCACATCATAGATGTGCAGCCGACAAATCTGCAGCAACTGAGTGATGCTATCATGTCAATATGGACCAACATCTCTGAGGAATGTTTCCAGCGCTTTGTTGAGTCTATGCCACGAAGAATTAAGGCAGTTCTGAAGGCAAAAGGGGGTCCAACCCGGTACTAGCAAGGTGTACCTAATGAAGTGGCCAGTGAGTGTATATGTAATGACATGGCATGTGGGCACTCCTTCTCCATTTTTAACTGTGTTATTTAATGCTGTATTCATGATTTATGTTTAAAAATAATAATAATTTGTTTCTAGAAAATTTTTGCTTTAAGCAAGAGGAAAGGTTTGATTGTGGCGCCAAAGCTGGGGATGTTTTTGCCAGTCAAAGGCGGTTTCCTCAACAAATATTTTGGGACTATAAGGTATGTCAGTTTTAGAGAGTTGTACAGTACTGTGTGAAAATATACTTCGATTAAGAAAAGAAACTTGTTAAGTTGCATGAAGTTTTATAATACCAAAGTTGTTTTTTTCGACAGTTGAATGTGATTGGGGAAAAAGATGACATTCCAGCTCACTTCTGTGACAAATGTGGCCTCCCAATTAGATTATATGGACGGATGGTACGTCTCTTTCAAAATATGATGTACAGCTCAAAATAAATGCTATGGCCATGTGCCATTTTTAATGCTGCCTTTATACTCCTCAGATCCCATGTAAGCATGTGTTCTGCTATGATTGTGCATTGCTCCATGAAAAGAAAGGAGACAAGATGTGTCCAGGGTAGGAATATGCTTTAATGTTTCTTTACGTTTCCATCAGTACTGATTGCAATACTTCATTCAATGTTTTTTTGCTGTTGGTTTTTTATTTCTGTCATCCTTGATTCTATTCTTTTTTTTCAGTCTACAGCTCTTCAGCTGCACAGACCCAGTCCAGCGCATTGAGCAGTGTACCAGGGGCTCCCTCTACATGTGCAGTATTGTTCAAGGCTGCAAACGCACCTACTTATCTCAGCGGGACCTACAGGCCCATGTCAATCACCGCCACATGAGGGCAGCCAAGGCCGCCAGTGGCCGACCAGAGCCTGTGCACCTGCCTCCAGCCTCTGAGGTTCCGGACCGCTTCCGAGTACCCCCGCCGCACCTCCCTAAGACCCATGTGCACCTCCCACCCCCTCTTCAGCATGGTAGTCACGATCCTTACAGTCAGCCTCCTCCGGCTGCACACGACGCACCACCCCCTTCGGCTCAGGAGACATTCCGCATAGCTACAGTGACCACGCGTAAGCACAGCAACCTCATTACCGTGCCCATACAGGATGACTCATCCTCTGCCTCTTCTCGTGATCCCCTCCCGCCTGGCCCAGGCCCCGCGCCACCTCCTCACCACCATCCTGGAGATTATCCTGGCCAGCCGCCTGTAGTGTCCCACCCTCACCATATGATGGCACCACCACAACAGCATTATGGCCCTCCACCTCCTCCTCCACCACCTATCAACCACCCCATGCAGCACCCACCACAGGGCTCTGGAACACCCCACATGGTATACAACCAGGCACCTCCCCCGCCCATGTCATCTGCTCCCCCGCCTATCACTCCACCGCCGGGACACATCATGGGTCAGATGCCGCCCTACATGAACCACCCACCACCCGGGCCTCCACCCCAGCATGGTGGTCCTCCAGTCAATGCCCCCCCACCCCATCATTACAACCCAAACTCAATGCAGCAGTTTCCTGAGGACCAGGGTACTCTCAGTCCACCATTTAACCAGCCAGGAGGGCTCAGCCCAGGGATGTGGCCTGCCCCAAGGGGTCCACCACCCCCACGAATGCAGGGCCCTCCACCTCAGGGTCAGATGCCAGGACCCCACCATCCTGATCAGTCACGCTACAGGCCGTACTATCAGTAATTTCACAATTGAATGAGGAGCAATGGTTTAATTATGTGACCCTATTGTTCCACACCACTGGTTTAAATAATGTGATAGTGAACCTCAGGGTGGCATATGACTAATTTCAATAGCAAGTCTGTGGCAAATGTGTTAGTTTAAAATGTACATTGTTCAACTTATTTCATGGTCTATACCTGTAGGTCTACTTGTCATGATTTAATCTACCTGTATCTTAAAATATGCTAGTTTAAAATCTCAATAAATGTTTAGCTTAAAGAGTTCTCCCTCTCCTCAGTGTTTCATACTGTTGAGGCATTGCTATTTATTCACATTGAATTCCGTATGATCTCAACTGCTACAATTGAAACATTTGTGCTATGTAGGCAAACTCTGGCAGCTAGTAGAAGCAAAGTTTAAATATTTTATATAAAATGGCACTAAGAGTGGGTTATAGACATTTATCTTCCAAGACTCCCATATAAAACCGGAGAAGCCTTACATTTTTGTTTGTGTTCCATTAGCTCGGCATAGACGGTGGTTAGATCCTTTATAAATATGTTTTATTGTACATTATTAAATGTAGAAAGACAGGAGGTTATAATGTATGCAAGAAATATGATGTGCTTGCCCATGGTCCCCTACCCAAGCAACTCAATTTCAGGATTAGATTAGTTGATTTGTGATACCTGATTGGCACCAACATCAGTCTTTTTCAACAGTTTTAACTTAAACTGATAATCCTTTTAAGTAAAGGTAATTGAAAGTAATGAGTTGTATTTTAATATGGGAACTCCAGTGGGCTGTTTATTTGCGTAAACCTTATTGAAACCTTACCTCACATTACATTTTGCATGAACACGGCCATCCTCAAATGGAGAAATCTTTTGTCTCAAGTGAATATCTGAAGTAAAGTTGTTTTTAATGTACCTTAGGTTGTTTGCCCACATTTTATTTAGCTTGCCATCTTTAGCATTAAGGGACAGTTGTCTGTATTTTACCACTTGTATTCGTTTATAAGAAGTGGGGACCATTGTGCAAAATAAGTAATTTGTTCTGCAAATGAAAATCAAATATTGGTGTTACTATAAACCGTTCCAGCACGGTTGGATTATTAATGGTTGTGCGTTGTGTGGTCGCTCTCTTCTCAGGAATATTTGTATTTGAATTGTATACATACATCATAAAAATAATAGAGCTTCTAATTTCCACACAAAAAAACTTCATTTTTTAGTTTAAGACAATAGAGTTTGGGTTCAAAAGCAAAAATGGGGCCACAACCTTAGACAAGTTGGACTACCAAAAAGGTAGGAGCGACACCCGATCAAAATGTTTCATAAACTGTTCTGATGAAGGTCCTCATGGTGGAAAGATTTTTTTAATCCTTGTTACCGAAGGGTATTGCAGCTACTTTTTTAATCATGCAAGCCCACCTCATTTAAACATGGTTTTCTACTCCTGTTTTTTTTATCCGTGACTACTCTCTTAAACTCCAATAGACCTGAAGTAAATAAACAAAACAAAAAAAAAACGTTCTAACACACTATATGCCGAATGTGAAACAATGCAGTGATCTCACATGGCATGATTCAAGACTTTTTGTCACTGTAAAGATCATTGCTGAAATCAAATCTGCAATTTCCAACAGTAATCTCAGTTAATATTTCATTACAGTCGAATTTGATTATGTGAAATTACACACTTGTGCAAAGACATGTATTTTCCTTTGGGTAGTTAAGCCATAAAGTATGGATCAAAGAAACAATTGTAAAGATGATATGTTTACCTACATTTCATGGCCAGCATATGTATGTACCAATGATTGAGAGAGCTCTACTGGCAGATAACCACAGACATAAGGAAACAATGTTGCCAACTCTCAAGGCAAGCAACTCGTAGCATGAAATGCTTCTATAATGGCAATCCTGGATCTGTTTTAATGGACCAGTTTTATGAATTACATCTGAATGCTCAATAAAACATGAAAAACATTGCCATTGTGAGCGCATGGACTTTGAAGGTATAAAGGTATTCTTTGCATCTTGATAGTTGTTACAGTTCTCCTTATGCAGTATTTACTGTTTACTGACTGGAAACTGATTTGCACTGGATTATAAATAAATAAAGTTGCCTATCTAGAATACCACTTGTAAGCAGAGTAAGCTAACAGTACAGAAACAACATACACAAGTATTTTCATACTATAGTTAAACCTAGGATAAAAAAGTAAAGCTGTCTGTATGTTATGCTAGCCTGACTGAACGAAATCCCAGTGTAACAATGTTTTGACTGAACGAATACAACTTTTTTTTCCTTTGATAAATTATCAGGCAGCGTTCAGCAGTAAGCAGCAATTTATTCCAAATTGTGTTCATCCTTAACACAAAACTGTTAACAAAGCAAATAAAAAAGTCAGCTTTAACATATTCCACTTTTCTATAAAATCACTATTTACAGTATAAAAGGACAGCTTAAAGACAGTAACCTCTGTCGGTTATGATTACCTTCATTTCTGAAAATAAATATACTAAACGATGTTTGTACATTAAATTGCACATTCAATTTTAAAATAAATTGTACATATACATTAAACATTAACTAGTATTTATCTCTCTCTGTATATTTGCTTCTCAATAATAGGATTCAAAATACATTGCATATTTTTATATAGACTTTTCTCTTACGAATGCATCACAGTAAATCTTCAAAGACATTGTTGAAACTACAACTTGGTCTCTGGCTCGGAAACCTGAGAAGAGGAACACAGACTGCAGTGAATGATCAGATAGAAAATAATGATGAAATCACTAAATGAGACTCAATGGTAAGTTTAAAAATAATTGTTCTCTGTTACTTACAGTCCTTTCTCTGCTGCGCAAGCTGCTTCGTCCATTTGTTTGATGGTGGGTCGTGACTGTTGTTACCACCTTGAAGATCAGAGGATTTATTATAACATGGAATTACTTACTGTATACATCAAAGGGGTTTAAAACCTCCCTGTTAAAAGTACAGCCTCTGTTTACCTTTTCACTGTCAGATTTAGAACTCATTGGCTCTGGATATCTTTCCAGGATGTGTAGCATGGCATCATGGACCGTTAGGTAGAACATTGATGGAAGGACTTCCTCGTCAAAGAAGTTACAGTCATGCAGTTTCTCCAGGATATACACTACCAAACAATATCATCAACATTATCTCAGCTTAATGTTTCAATAGATTATTTAGTGAAAATGTTGTCGGTTGTCAATTATGTTTTTAGTTATCAAGTTTTTAGCATTATTTTTTCTTTAAGACCACAGCATAACTGACTTACCATCACAGGACACTATGTATACGTCAACCTCAACCCGGATAAGCTCTTTCAGGGCCTGATATGTACATGTAAACGTCAGTGCTCTACATCATATACTCAATAAAGATATAGTTTAATAAAGTATAGTTTAATTCTATGAAATATAATTTACTTTTTATATTATAATACATTTTTATGTTATATTCTTCATTAGAAACAATATGAGCCTCACCGCTTTAAGTCCCTTCAGTGCTGAGATGTCCAGAAAAGAGACTGCAGCAAAGTCCAGGATCAGACTATGGAGGTCAACTCTGGGGACACAGATGCTTGCAGGAAGCTCAGAGTTCCAATTGATCTGAACAGGGAGATCCTTAAAGTCAGTAGGCAGGTCCAGACCATCCATATTGCTCTCATCTTCTGACACATCAATGGATTTACTTGAAGTGCTCAGGAAGCCATTCTACAGAAAAGGAGAGAAAATATTAAGATTCATTATGGAGTGTTTTTGGTTTGGATAGATACTGGTTATCAAATGATGTCACATGAAATTTTTGAGTGGTATTAAAACATGGCCAGCATATAAGTAACAAAACCTATGGTATTATACTTTAGTGCAGAATTATAAGGGACATGATTTCAGATGTATGAATAAAGAGGATACAACTTGGCATTGGCACAAGGCTATAAGTCTATGAGTCAAGGCATTACTCACGGATGTCAGTTGCAGGTCTCCTTTCTTTAGAAGTTTCCGAATCCTTCTTATTGCTTTGTTTCTCTTTCTTAACACCCTCAAGGGATTAAATCCAATCTGATAAAACAAGGATTGAACAAAGACATATGGAATAAACTGGTCGGTCTAAATCTACAATATAGCTTGTGCTGACAATCCTACAATTATTGAGGTCAAATTTTCGCAGTCTTATGAGATCAAATGTTGTTTTAGTGGGCATGTTGTAACATATTTATAAAACTATTGCAACACTTCAGTTCACATTTAACCTCATGGCTGTGTTTACAGCATTAGCTTCCATTTCAGCAAGTTTAGTCTTGTATAAACATATTATTTTCTATCAAATTATGGTATTTATTATGATTTCAATTAAATCGAAATGAGTTCCAGAAAGGCTACTTACATATTCCACCAGTTTAGAGCGGAAAAACTCAATATTGGCAAAGAATATGGGTGAAGGAATCCTGAATATCTTGACATCGTCTGGTTCATAAATCTGAAATGAGAGTGAAGAGCTTGTGAAAAAAATGTATACTGCTGTATACATCCACGTAATATCTGTGCAAACAGAACCACTCACTTACATCACTAAGATAGTCTTTTCTGTCTTTGTAGATATCAGTTCCCTTTATATTAGCCAGGACACTGCAGCGTGGGCTGCAATAATAAGAAGAGAGAAAGATGATTATCTTACGTAAATAATAGTAGTAACACACATGACACTGCCCTGCACAAATGCATTATGTCTTCTGAAGTGTATATCAAGATACTACCCAATTGACATTTAAATCTGTGTTGATAATGTTACATACAACTGAGTCCTGAAGACAACGGTGAGCAGCTCCACTCCCAGACCCACAGCCAGGCCCAGATCCAGCCCAAGTAGGGTGGAAGCCAGGCAGGTCACCAGCCACACCACCTGGTGGCAGAGAGACAGACATAGTGAGCCAGTTAAACTGACAAAGTAAATGTTAATGTTAATTCTAAATATTTGAGAAGGCTAGTTGCAGAGTCAATTATTCATTTTCGATGGCCAACACTATGGATGCTTCAAGGTGACGATCCACTTAAAATTATGACGATCAAAACATAATTACTCAGTATAAATTACATAGAAAAAATTGTAAATAAAGCTTTTTGGAAGAATTAACTTACTCTGACTTAGCAGGTTTTGCAAGTGACCTCCTCATTTGGAGTATAGTCTTTGAAGTGAAAGTACTGTATAAACTTACACAGTCTGGTCGGTCCTTCTTCCACAGGTATGGAATTTCACTGAACTGCATTAGCATCCCTTTCAGGTTTACAATCACTACTGCACCCAACACTGACTGATTGAAACAGAGGTCAAAGGTGATGATGTTAGACTCATGTCGGATTGCAGAAATCCATTTATCAGTTTATCACTGATTTTACCTTTGGGAGCGGCTCCAATAAAAATCCGATGGCCAAAGTGACTATCATCACAATGATAGCAGACAGTAAACCAGCAATCTGAAATACAGATGTGTTGTTTTATGTACTTATTATCTGCTTAGGACAAGATAGGATTGTGCTCAATTACACCACAATACATAAACACAAATTATTTAACAATAAATCATTTTTGTAAGATACACAACCTGGATGACCTTTTCACAAATCAAGTTCATACTGTTCTAACGCGGTCATCACTTCTAGTAGACACTAGGGCGATATAGACACTTGATGAGTACAGTTGTTGTAGACTTATAATACCTGAGTTTTGCCACCTGTGCTTTCTTGTACTGCACTCCTTGATAGGGCAGTACTTGCTGCAAATGTCTTGAAGGCAGCCCCAAATATGTTGCTAGCGCCAAAGGCTATGAGCTCCTAGCCCCCCCCCCCCCCCCCAAAAAAAGGATTTTTAGGCAATCTCTATTTAAAATCTGAATACATGTGCCCTAGCCCTCTGGTTAAGGCAAAGTGTTGATGTGACTCACCTGGTTTCCATCTATGACATAATCATGTTTTACAGAGTAGACCTTGGCGACAGAGAAGGCCACAGCAAAGCCCACTATAGCCATTGGGAATGCCTCAACTGCTGTCTCCTGGAAAATCTGAAGGTTTGGGGCCATAGGAGCTTCATACCTGTTATAATGCACATGATGTTGAAAGTTGTTATGGGCAGTTTAAATTAGCAAAACACATTTGTTTTACCCAGTTTTCCAAATAAGTGGCTTACCCTCTCGGAATATGACCCACAATGTCAACATTATACCTCTCATTAAAGTTGAATGCATAGGAAACCCCACATGCAATGACAGTCTGCAAAGAAATAGCATGATTTAGCTACCTAGGACAATATCATATGTATGAATATTAGGATGGCAATGTAAGGAAATCTTTTACATGAGCCTCATTTTCAAATTCCCTCAAAAGTAGGGTTACAGTAATAGTAATTACTATTACTACAGTAATGGTAATACAGTATACTTTTATCAAACAGGTAATCTGACCACAGAGGTGGAATTGATTCGTCTTGGAACTAATAGCAAATGATTGAATGATAAAAAAAGTAATAAATGGGTTAATGATTTACTAGATTCACATTCTATTGCAGCATGTTCTTGTGCCAGCAAAGTGACACATCAGAGATATGAATAAGATCGATGTTGTCCACAAGGTACTCCACCCTGTCCAACAGAAAATCTAGTAAAAATGGCAACATACATTTCTTAGAGTGTTAAGTCATGTATTATCACTCACCATAATGACCTCTATGGGAATGGGCACAGGAAGCTTAGCTTTGTATCTTTCGTTGAGCTCCTTTACCAGGAACACCACCACCATGATCACAATAGACACCACCAGGTCACATATATTGGTTGATGTGATCTGGACAAAGATCTTTTCCAGGGTCTGTGGGGGAAAATCACCAGTACCAGTTAACCATCATCTGTCTGTGTGCACTAGATCTGCGGATAGTTATTGAATCCTGAGATGTTATTGTTATACACCAAAGCTTCAGGCTTTTTCAGGACAATATATGTCACATATAAAATGTATGATTGTAGAATAAAAACTCATAGGCAGTGAAACGCGTGGACATGAGTCTAGATTTGCTTGGTCCTACTCACATATATAATAGCGAGGGGCCCGCTGAGTCCTGG
Source organism: Galaxias olidus (assembly GCA_026901105.3). Classification (NCBI taxonomy): domain Eukaryota; kingdom Metazoa; phylum Chordata; class Actinopteri; order Galaxiiformes; family Galaxiidae; genus Galaxias; species Galaxias olidus. The sequence goes on from JAPMUY010009160.1 coordinate 161,097, forward strand.
AACCACCAGGCCAAAGACAAACTTGAGCTGGGACACCAGGATGTGAATAGCAGCTGCTGTGGTGAAGCCAGACACCAAAGTATCTGACAGGTACATGACGATGAAGCCTACCTGGAACAACCCCATGGCTAGCTGGGAGACACGAGTACAGGGAGCTAGAGTCACAGCAAAATGGTATTAACATTGTTTTTCAGTTTTTTAAGTGTCATGGCAAAGTGAATTGTACCTGCATTATGCCCATGAGGAAAGTGACAGAAGCAGCCACAATGACTCTCTGCTCGTCACGGGTCAGACCTTCGAACCCTGTGATGTTGGCTGGGGGGGCCTCGTCCGGCACCAGCCTGGTAACGACCGCACCAATCATCAGACTGAGAACAGGAAATGCACCTACAGACATGACCAGGTGGAGAGACTCATCAAAAAATAGAGATATGTATTGACAGGCAAACACAGTATATGTGCTTGCAAGTACACATGTACTGAAAACAAGCGCAGCACCCCCCTCCACCCACCTCACACACACACACACACACACGCACACACACGCACACACACACACACACACACACGCGCACACACGCGCACACACACACACACACACACACACACACACACACACACACACACACACACACACACACACACTTACCCACGGAAATATGTCTCGACGTGCCAAGAAAGAAGTAGATGATGACTGGGAAGAATGCAGTAAAGAGGCCATACCAGGCGGGAAGAGATGCCAACAGACAGTATGCCAGACCTGAGTCATGCAACGTATTTAATATAAGTGTATCATAAATGTATTGTGTGTTTAAAATGATAAAAACAGTTAAGTATCCAATAACGATTGACATAGTACAAATTGTTTCCATGCTTGTAAATGTGGTTTATTTAAATGGCACTACTTTATTAATTATATCAATAATACGTTATAATTGGTATTGCTGGTTAACAGTAGCAGAAGTTGTAGACTGTAATTTTAATACATGAAAAGGAACAAAATAATATAATCTTCTTTGTATGATGAAAGCAAGTTTACACAGAATATTTTAGGCAGGGATGTTAGAGCACACGTCTATGACATTGTTCAATAGCTTTAGTAAGTAACTGACAACTGAACACAAATAGTTCATAGCCCAACCTGTAAGCAAGCATTAGGGTGGGTTGCTGTTAGGAACATACTCATGATACCACCTACTAATAACATAACATGCTTATATCATTATCATTGACAGCACTGCACCATTTAGTAATTTGGGTAAAATTAGGTGAACCGATTCAAACTAAAGAGTCTTTTGGCCTTCTTTATTCTCTGGTTTTTAACATTTATTTTGCTGTTTATAATCAGGTAGGACATCATAAAATAAACACAAAACTTTCAGCATCGACAAAACAATTTTGTTCCATCATTTACCTTGCAGAACCGCCACCAATCCAGTGCTGACCCCAGATACAATATCACTTAGCAGCCATTCTCTCAGCCGATATATTCGTATCCATCCAATTATAGGGAAAAGAGAGAGAGCTGCATTTTTGGCCCGTTTTGAGTCACAACTGAAACATAAATAAAATACACTTTCAAACTGGTAGACATAATAGCCAATATACAGTGTGTACCAGTCACTCGAATAGGAAAGAGTGTCCAAACTTTTGACTGGTACTGTACATACATGTATAGCATCTTGGAGAATAATCATTAGGATCTAGGATTAAGATCTCCCCCAGGTGAATACCACCAGAGTCTGTTTTTTTCAAGTTTTGCAAACCAAATCTCAAGACATTCAAAGATGACTGGGCTGGACAACGTGAATGGCACTTCTTTTGATAAGTAAACGCCCAGACCTCAACCCAATAAAAATGTTACAGTACTTACGTGAAGTACTGTTTGACATGATGTATCAGTGTCTTTCGTTGCCTAAAGGTCTTTTCATGTTCCACTGCAAAGGATTCCTCGGAGTACACTGGCCTTGCCACAACATATTGTTTTGCTGCTGGTCGCATCATTTTGCCCAGATTTCTGGAGGACTGGTGCGGCACCTCACCCTGGTTCTGAGAACCGTCAATCACATTGCATTAGGCCTTTGCCTATCATGCTGCCTTTGAACAGTTCCTGTCAATGACCATTAACAGAGAACAACAAAGGCATGTCCCTATGCAGCTACAGGCTAACCACATCAGCCAGAACTCTGGGCTCACAAGTGTCCTAATGCTGAGGGCCAAGTCTGGAGGACTATTAAGATTTACAATTAAATCAGTATGATTGACATACTAACATAAACATCTTCATACAAAATACAAACCCGGAAAAACATAATACATAGGTTTTCAGTATACTTACATACTTTCATGTAAACCTACACCTCATACTCACTCTCATGTCTTACCTTTTTGTTGATGTCAAGTCCTTGGCCAAAGGACTGAATAACGTTCTTGTCCTTTGACTGCTTTGAACTGTTGAACAGTCTGAGTTTATCTAGCACCCCTGACAATGTTGCAATCCTTATGTTGCATCTTCCTTCACTGCTTATCACTGCTTATCAACAGTAATAATTAACAGCCATTATGATGCAGTTTCCTCACGCCATCCCTGGCATGATACTCTTATCCTTCAACATGGTTCATTGCCTGACTCAAACTCACAACACGGTATTCCAGGATTAATGCAATACTAAGGGACTCGGAACTTTTAGGTAATGGAAGATGTTATGTGTGTTTAACACTGGGATTGTTGGCAAATGTAATAAAGTGCCAATATTTATAAGGGAAAAATAATTGCTTTCAAATACATATCATTTGACATATTATCAAAAAAAGTGGCCATATGGGTTACATGTTTGTTCATAGTCTGTGTCTATTGTTTATTTGTAATGACTTGCAATTGAGAGACATACAGTACCTATGTATTTGCACATTTGTCTATGTGTGTCTGTGTGTGTGCCTGTGTGCATACAGAAAACATTTTGAAAGATTTTGAATTCTCTCCACAGGCTCAATAAAAACTATTGACCCACATTATCAGAAACAGTCAAAAGGAATTATTTGAGATAAATTATAAATTTATTACAGGTGTCTTGAGTGTCAGATGTCCGTAGAATAATGTAAATAGTGGCTAATTTTTTCCATTGTGTCTAGTTGTATGGGAATTGCCTTTGTTCTGACACTTTGATATACAGCGTGCTGCTTAATGATTGAGGTATTATAAAGGCACAATGACCCTACAATCAGAGAACACAAGAACATACCGATCCCAAGGACAACTGTTTCCACAGTTGCTACATTTGTTTCCATTCATAAAACAAATTGAAAGAACAAATGACGTTCACTCCTAGAGCTTAACAAATGTGAATAAGTGAAGTATTCTAAAAACAAGGTTTATTTACAATACAGGAATTAAACTGAAGTAATCTCAAACTGCAACCCCCTGGGGAGATAACATTTCATGCATTCCTAATGAAACATTTAAATTGATTGGCTGTTTATAAAATAAAACTTAACCAAAAAGTGTTTGCTGTATCCAGTGGTAAACCATTTAAACTTGGTGGTTAGCATTCATTTGATGAAACACTAAATAGAAACAAAAGGTATGACAGCAAGTCATACTGTTATGCACTCAAACAGACTGTGCTATATACTGTACCTAAGTGTTCCAATGATTCGAACAAAGAACAAAAAGCACGCCTGCTGTACTGATCCTTTAAAAATGTTAGTGTTGTTAACAGTTTACAGTAACATCTGCATACTGCTACATTAGTGTACACTTCAAGGAGTGCTCAGTGCTACTGTTAGCTTAAAAGATTCTTCCACTTGAAAATAGCAAAAAGCCAAATTAACACGCAACCACTCACCAAGGCACCTAGTCCAGTGAAGGGAAGGGAATAACTGATTAGTGTGTGGTTTTGCAAGTAAGTGTGAGTACGATGGAAGCAAAAGTGTATATTTTAACGGACTGCTTTTATACAGTGGTAGCCATCCCATTTCAGAGAAAGGTAAATAATGGCCGGCAATTAGTCTTCCAAGACTGTCATTGAGACCTTCACAGCAACCCATGATTTTAAAATAGAGTCCCATAAAAACAACAAATATTACTAAAGATGGATACTGAATAATCCTAAACAATAATAAAAAAAGAGTATTGTCAGGGTTCCAGGATCAATGCTAAGGCTCCCTGCTCATACTGCATCACAAGCAACTAGAACCCCTTAAATCTGGGGTAGCAATTTGATCAAGATGTTCTTTTTTTGTTTGGATTTTATTTTTATATTTGCGGGGATTTTCTATACTCACCATTTGTATAGACAACTTTGATCTAGTATTTAACCTCCCCCTAAAAATCTTACTTTTGTATGTTTTTACATTGGGAGGCAGCAAAAAGGTATATGGTTCATGTATAGATTAACCTACACTGGCTTTTCAAACACTGAGCCCTTTCTGTCTGACATCATACCCTGTGCATCATTTGGTAGCCTGGAATCCATCACGAAAGTCTGAGTACATTTAACAAAAACTACAAATGCAACAAATATTTTTTCTCTCTAACCCCTTAACCCCGACCCCTTTTTTATCTTCAACCACCAATTGATCATATTACTATAATTAATTGATTTATAAAGGGTCAACGGGTATGTACTGTATGTATTACAGTTGGCTGTCCTAACTTGATCAAGGATAGTGTCAAACTCCGCGGAGAGAGGGAAAGAACAGAGCAAAATATGTTTTATAATGTTTGCATTTATTTATTTTTTCACAGAAGACAAAAAACGTATAGACTTTTACTTATTTTCTTTTGTGAGAATTTTTTATATTGTGTGTGTAACATTATTATTTTCTTTTACATGAATCAAATGTGAAGTTCCAGGAATATTTTCCTCTCCAAGGTAAGATCTGTGCTACATATAAAAGTGGATTTTACAACTCTTCATTGTTGCAGCCTGATCTTATAGTGGCCACCCCTGTGACTCTAGTCTGTCTATACCCTGAAGACAAGACCCGCACTAATAAGCTTTACTTTTGTCTGGAGTTATATTATGACTAAAGTGTAGCACTAACTACAATCTATGATCCAGGAGCTGATAAGATGCTGTGTGTTGTGGAGATGCTGCCTTCAATCTGTTGAGGTGGTCATTGAGTGAAGTTGAAGTTCCTATCTGCCTGCATTTGTGCAGTGTTGTTTTAAAAGTGCCAAGGCTGTACTATCTGCAGGATACTTGGAGCACGTGTAATTTTTTTATTACCACTTTTTCTGGTCCAACTCAAACTCTTTGATCCTTTGGAATAGTTTTGTTAAAACATGTACCAATTAGGCCTATTTGGCTTAGGGTGAGCGTCAGCAATTTATGTTGTAGAACATATTTGTTTTACAACACACAGAATATTATTATTATTATTTTTACAGACTTTTCCAGAAAGTCTGGACAGATAAGAGAAGACCAAATCGATCATAAATTAAGTAAACAAAAATTTTATACATTCACAATTGGAGATTTTAAGTTAATATATTTAAAATAAAATAAAACACAATTGCACAATCCCCAATCCACAGTACCAAGCAGTGTAAGAAAGACGGAGACAGAACAAAAAGCCAGAGGGCGAGAGAGGGAGCGGGAGGGAGGGAGACAGAATGAGAGAGAGAGAGAGAGAGAGAGAGAGAGAGAGAGAGAGAGAGAGAGAGAGAGAGAGAGAGAGAGAGAGAGAGAGAGAGAGAGAGAGAGACCGGTCGGCTTTTTGACGCGAGCTTTGCTATCCTCCCAGTCGGTCGAGCGGTTGTTGTAGTTTAGAGGGATAGACCGTGGCCATCCCGTTTTGAGTCTATCGTTACAACGAATATGTCGGCAAGACCAGGCTACTATCGGCAGGAGCTAAACAAAACTGTTTGGGAGGTTCCCGAACGATATCAGAATCTTACACCAGTGGGTTCGGGGGCATATGGCTCTGTATGGTAAGTATATTTTAAGAGAAAGGTATTGACTCTTTGTGCCAGAGTCGAGAATATTTTACACTGATAATTTGGCTAATACATTTATGTATAGCCTACAGTGTATAACAAGCACAACCCAAGTCAGATTAATTCCACTAAAGGGTAATTGGGAGTGAGAGAGAGTGACACAAAGAAATGCTTTAATTATAGATGCATTGGCCTACAGATTGATACACAGACACCCTGTCTGCAGAGCTAGATAGGCTATAGTCTACCTCGCTTTGTATGCAGCTGATTAGGACACCAGAAAATATGTTTCAAAAGGTCTTGTCGGGAGAAAATGATGGTGCATGACTCATGTATTCGCCCAAATGCGTAAATAGGGAAATAGTTAGAATCCAGTTTTAAACTTAACATTAGAGTTCTGTCTATATATGCACGTTGCTTATTAAAAAGGGACAACTCATGATCTACATCTGTTGTATAGGATGAAAATATATGGATATAGCCGACATTACGGTATCACTATTGCCTCCAAAGCTGCATGTATAAGATGCCTTGGCCTGTCAATATTTATTTTTAACCTACTACAACCAAGCTCTTCCCTTTGCATGTCCATTAGTGTAAAACATGGTGATCAGACATTTGGTGATCAGATATTGAAATCCAATCAAACTGCACTTGTATTGATTAATGTCCTGTTATGTTCCCTTTCTTTATCAAGTATATATGCCGCCTCTTTATTTCTCACTCTGTATATCTCTGTCATGTGTACATTATTGCAGTATTGAGTTGTTTATTTTAGGGTCATTGTTAGACAGGCGGTTTCTTTGGCAAAATGTTATGGTGAGAAGCACTTTATCTGCCTCTCCATCAGAAGTCATACGTGGTAAGATATAATGTATATACAAGGGGGTTGATGGCAAATGCATTGATCATTAAGTGTGAAATAGGTATTGACCTGCACAGATAAAGCATAGACAATGTTTACGCATTGTGTTAATGTCCATCGTGGGGGGTTCCCCACTCTGACACCTTTTCCAGATGTGAATCAGCAGTTTGCCATACCAACTTTAGCCTTCACTAATTAACAGTCAGTCAGGCCTTAGAGTTGGTTACATCCCCTGTTCACCTGCATCTCTCACATGCGCGAGCACACACACACACACACACACACACACACACACACACACACACACACACACACACACACACACACACAGAAGCTGTTTATTGAGGCTTTTTCACAAAACAGTTTCTGTTGCATTAGCTGTAGTTCAAGAAAGATCCTGATTGGCTGAGTTGCATGAAGCCATGCCTTAATTGATCAATTAGCAAGCTCAGCAAGAAGAGTGTGAACCATTAACCAGTCCCCTTTGTGCTCTGCTCTACCAATACACTTCCCATTAGAATCTGGTTGTCTGGGTGCCAGCTAAGATAAACCAGCCTGATAGTAAGGTTATTATAAGATAACCTTTGTTTTGGGGGGATTGAAATGGATTTCTCTTTTAAACTTTTCTTGCAAAAAATAGTCTACGTCTGCAAAATTCCTCTGTTCTCCCCAAGAGGGACCTGCATACCAACACACACTGACATCTGTCTCTCTTTCTTTCTCTCTGTATCCCCATCTTCCTTTCTGTCTCTGTACCTCTCTGTCTCTCTCAATCCCTCTCTCTCTCTCTCTCTCTCACACACACACACACACACACACACACACACACACACACACACACACACACACACACACACACACACACACACACACAAACAAATCACATACCCCCACACCAGCCAGCCCTGCCCTGCATTGTTCACACTTAGCTTCAACCATTGTCACTGACTTCTCCGTGGCAGGCCTGATTGATTAGCTGAGGATTGGGGGATGGATTTGCAAGAGAGGGTTGGATTATTTTAATAGGATTTGAGATATAGTACCAAAGAACAATACATTTAGAGATGCACCACGACAATGGAATCATTAGTATGTTATTGAACCTCTAATTTTCATGATTTTTTTTATATATCAGGCTGTTGTGAGTATATTCATAGAATATATAGCAGCTACTATGCTTGTGCAATGTTTATTTCTACATAGGTTGAAGGACATACCTCTGTTAGCATGTAATGGCACAGTTCCATTTGAATTATATGGTAACAAACTAATAACCATATTTGTATTGTGAATTAATAAGGATGATGCATGAGGACCAGACACTTTCCCTTCATATGTAAATCTTTTAGGTCTTTGCTCTTTTTCCTGATTGGATTCTATTATTTTTGTGCATTACATGCAGTATATATACAATAGCCTGGTGGGTGTGGATAGGTGTGTCTATGTGGTTTTGGTAGTTACAGAGATCAATCACTGCACTGTAGATGAAGGCATAGCAAACCACAGCTACCCTCCCCCTTACTCACACTGATCTGCTTTTGAAACTGGAGGTGCATTACCAGCAAGAGAAAAAAACAGTGTGTGAGACAAAGGAAAGAGGGATATTCGATGCCCAGCATGGCCAGTGAGCTGTGGGCAGGGCAGAGTTACTGAAGGCAGAGCCATGTATGGACGATAGCAGAGACTGGTATACCTGACGGGTAGAGAGGTTTGGCTGTTTTCATAAGCGAAGGCAGGATGAGGATGGGAGACTGGCTGTCCATGTCCATTTGGCTGATTCTTGACTAGGGCATCTGGGTAGGCAGCAGGTACTCTGAGGGTGTTCGATGAAATGAATGCACTTGGCTATGGTCAGGAAAGACTAACTGCTCTGTCTCTGGTCAGGACACACTGAACAACAGCAGGCAATGGCACATGACAATCTTACTAGTGTGGTGAAGCAAGAGACGTCAGTGCGCTAATCAAATTATTTTCTTGGCCATAAAACCTGTGCTGGTTTTTGGTCATGCATTGACTTTCACATCCTTCTTTATAATTTCCTATTCTTGCGCTCAAATCCGTTTCACAACCATATTCTTTATTTAAATATCCTTCCTGTTTTTATAGCGCTGGCAGTCTCATTTTCAGGTCTGAACTGCTGGACGTAAAACATTTATAAAGGCTAGCACCCCTCTCCAGATCAAGAGTCTAACCGCAGAACATTCAAGAGTCCTCAATCACATTTGCTTTTTAAAAGAAAAAAATGAACCATTATACATGCATGTTATTCAATTGTTTGCAGTATGTCTGTCCCCATCTCTCTTTGAGCCTTACAATTTTCTCCCTATGCCATCTTGCTCCCCATCTCTCATATCTCTTGTGATGTATCTCTCCCCTCCAGTTCAGCCTATGATGTGCGGCTGAGACAGAAAGTAGCTGTGAAGAAGCTGTCCCGCCCGTTCCAGTCTCTCATCCACAGCCGCCGCTCCTACAGGGAGCTTCGACTTCTCAAACACATGAAACATGAGAATGTGAGTACGCATTATGAAACTACAGTAGCACCCTAAATGTGGGAAGACTGGACTCGTAGATGAAATATGAAGCCCCCTGTGCAAAGATGGGATTATGGAAATATCACGTACTATTGCAGGCAATACAAAAGTACAAAAATACAAAAAAACACTGCTTTTTGTATGCAGTTATAATGAAATAATTCAAACTTTTCATCACGTATAGTTTTGTACCCTACATTTGAACTTTTCAATCATTTTATGAAATGCATTGTGTTCTTGTAACCATTTGCCTGTACTCAGTGTTTACTTTAGCCAAAGTGTGCTTAGTTGTCTTGTCTTTTGTAGGTCATAGGTCTTCTCGACGTGTTTTCTCCTGCTGCATCGCTAGAGGACTTCAATGAAGTGTAGGTCTTTTCTCAATAAACAACTGGCTAGGATGTGCCCTTAGGACATCTGAACAGAAAGGGACTGATCGTACCATTTCTAGCTGATGCACTGTACTGAAACTCTTTCACTACATTACCAATTGTGGTTTAGTAGAAGGATCCGTGTTAGGAACAGACAGACCCTTGGGGACTTTAAAACTGTAGTGACATCCTTCTGTTGGCATGGCAACGCCAATGTGCATTGCTCTAATGACCCTCCCCCTCCCAGATACCTAGTGACAAACCTGATGGGGGCAGACCTTAACAACATAGTCAAATTCCAGCGTCTCTCTGATGAGCACGTGCAGTTCCTAATTTATCAACTGCTTCGAGGACTCAAGGTAATTTACTCGATGTAAGGATTTGTACCTGTCCATTATGATGCACTATACCATACAAAACACAGTGCATGGTAGTATTGGCTTGCGGGGTTAACATATCAAGGTAACCAATGTAATGTGATCTAAAATGTCCCATAGTGATGATAAAAGGGAATAACGATGATTCATTTAAAAAAATATATATGTAGCATAAAACGTGGCATTAATACGTTTTCTGTGTATACTTATTCGCACAACTTGACCAAACAGACAGAGTGCAGGCCACACTAGTTACCAAAATCCAGACAAAAGAAGGCTCTTTTGACCAAGGGCAATGGTGGAATGTCCTGCTGACCCCTCTCTCTTTTCTCTCTTCTCGTCCTCACTCCTCCCCCATTCTAATGCCCTGTCCTGCCTTTCCTTGAACAGTACATCCATTCAGCTGGACTGATCCACAGAGTGAGTGGTGGCCCATGCCTTCTTTTTGCACCTCTTCTTTGTATTTGTATTTTATAATATATCGCCATAACAACAGCCTTGCTTAAGTGCTTTGCCGTCTAAAAAAAGAGCTTTATGGTTGTAGGTTAAGAATACATTTGTTTCTGGAGCCATTGTTATGGGCGTGATGATATGCTTGATTAAAACAAAGTATGATTAACCAATTTATTTATATACAGCATTGTACCCCTCTTTTGCGTTTGTGTGTGGCTTTTCCGTCATTGTCTACCCTAGGATCTGAAGCCCAGTAACGTAGCAGTGAATGAAGACTGTGAGCTTAGAGTAAGCCTGACCATCTAGTTGACCTTCTCACACTTTCAAAACGCAGCCTTTCCCAGGACACTAAAGAGCATCTCCATGACAACCTTTCTATGCGTATGTCCTCAGATCCTTGACTTTGGATTGGCTAGACAGACAGACGATGAGATGACAGGGTATGTGGCGACTCGCTGGTATCGAGCGCCGGAGATAATGCTCAACTGGATGCATTATAATCAAAATGGTATGAGCTTACAATTATGTTAAAAGTCTACTATCATAAACCCCTAATGAGAAAATTCTGCATAGTACATTTTCACATGAAGACTTTATTACAAGCAAATTGTATAATGTGTGCATAATCCTTCTTATGTCTCTGCTGCAGTTGATATTTGGTCAGTGGGCTGTATCATGGGAGAGCTACTGAAGGGAAAAGTCTTGTTTCCTGGCAACGATTGTATCCTTTATTAAGAAATCACTACTAGACAAGATACCATACTCCCGCAGTCTCTCTCAGCAGCAAATTTGTGTTATCCCTTAAAGGGCCACACTTTATTTGCATCACAATCCTAGGCCTGGAGATACAGCCTCTCTGTCTGAAGGGGAGGTGCATCTGGAGTGGGACCAAATGAATAGAACCCTAACAATAGACTGAATGGCATTGGCTGTCGCACCCTATGTCTAAAAGTAGGAACTAAAGTGCATTTGATTTACTGCTCTTTGTATGGAAAACCTCCAAATCCAACAGGAGCACCCAGCTAGATCAGAAAGTCAAGAGTGCCATACCGAAGTCTTTTGTTTTAACGTGTAAATACATAGTATATAAGTGGACCCTGGCTGGGTTTCCTTTGCATTCACACTGATTCTTAACCCTTTTGCGCCAAAGATATTGATCAGCTTAAAAGGATCATGGAGGTGGTAGGCACTCCCACACCAGAGCTTTTGGAGAAGATCTCCTCAGAGCATGTGAGTAGCAGAGGACAGAGGAGGAAAAAGGAAGGGATCAGTCACTCATTACAAAACCGAAGTACAAACCAGGATGCAAAAGTATTTGGAATTACAATAGGAGAAAATGTCCTCCGCTGTCAATTGTTATGATTGCACAAAATCACCTATTGAAAAGCCCTGATTTAGACTAAGCGTTAACAACAGTGATGTGAACATGCTGTGATCGGTTCCCAACATTGATTCCTTGCTACAGGCTCAGAAGTACATTCAATCCCTACCCTTCATGCCCCAGCAGGACTTGGAAAAGATCTTCAGGGGAGCCAATCCCCTCGGTGGGTTTGTGGACATTATCAAGAAAACATCACCAAAGTTTCTTTGTTAGGCCGCGCCCCCTTTTGGGGGAAAACAAACCAACCTTACCATTGCTTTTCAATGAGATTTTGGCAAACTTGGTGAAACTGTAAAATTAAAGAAATTGCGAATGCCTTAAAAATATATGTGACAGTTTTAGGGGCCTATATAAAGGCAGTATCATTAAAAAGGAAGGAAAAGAACCACACAAATGTATATGCAAAGTTGACAAAGCAGTCCAAAAAGGTTATTTTAATTGGATTCATTAAGTGTTGAAGTTAATCATCTACCCTTATGTGTAAATTGTTCTACTCTTTCATATCTCAAATTACTTAAGATACTATACTTTTGAATTCTTATTGACCACTTAACACTCACCATCTCTACCTCCTCTCTCTCTCTCTCTCTCTCTCTCTCTCTCTCTCTCTCTCTCTCTCTCTCTCTCTCTCTCTCTCTCTCTCTCTCTCTCTCTCTCTCTCTCTCTCTCTCTCTCTCTCTCTCTCTCTCTCTCTCTCTCCGTGTCTCTGTCTCAGCTGTAGACTTGTTAAAGCGCATGTTGGTCCTGGACTGTGATGGTAGGATTGCAGCCAGTGAGGCTCTGTCCCACCCTTACTTCTCCCAGTACCATGACCCCGAGGATGAACCAGAGGCTCCTCCCTACGACCAGACGCTAGAGAGCAAGGACCGAACACTAGAGGAGTGGAAGGGTAGGGAAAATAGAACCATATAGAGAATAATTCCACTCTTTTTCTTTTTTGTTCAAAATATTAGCCACTGACTGGTGATAATATATGCAATAACGTGCCCTAACTTAATACTTTTATTTTTTCCGCTCTTGTTCTTCCGTCTCCCCAGAGCTCGTGTTTGAAGAAGTGAATGGTTTCAAAGCTCCCAGTAGCAAGACAGACAGCCTCCAGGTGGAACCATAGAGGACAAATGCTACCATTACCTGCTTTACTTTGCCCCAAGGATGGATTGCTCTGTTATTGTTATTGACTGTGTGTCTTTTAGTCAGCATGTAGTGTGGGTGGTACAAAGAATGACTATAAGGCAATCAAAACCAGGCAGTATCCCTGGTCTCCTCCCTTCTTCTTCTGCACAGTGTGATTGGTTTTGTAACTGTCTCTCATGATTTTTTTAAAGGGGCTGAGGTATTGTAGGCCTGAAAAAAACGCACATTACAAATTCAGGGCATCTTTGAATAGGGGCCTTTTATTCAAAGACATTGTTTCCTTCCATGGACTATTTTACTCCCTATCTTTGATCAGATAGCAAGCAATCAAGTAACAAACTGTTCCCTAGCTTGCCTTGGATCTGAGAAAGGAAATCAGAGAGTGCATGGAAGTGCAACCACTAATGGAAAGCACTCAGTGTTTACAACCTCTAAATGGAGGATAGCCAGGGTGAGTGAAAAGAAAAGTAGCACTAGGACTTCCAAATCTACCTGGATAGGTCCCGCAGATATAGCACCCTGGAGATGACGTTTCACTGTAATCCATAATTATTCAGACAAATGCCATAAGCAGTATTATCAAAGGCAGAAAAAATTGAAGAACACGAACATTACCATTAGGAGCTTATACAGCCTGACACAATAGGCTTACATGCTATTGTATGGCATACACAAGTATTTGTTCATTTAGCTAATGATTAACTGTTTACTCAGACTGCTTATTGCATCTGTCATGTTATGGCAATGGCGGATTTATGTTCTGGGAAATAACGTGTGAAGGGTTCCCCAGAATTGTGACCAATTTTTGTATAGCTTTTTTCTTTATAATTTTAGTTGTAGCAAAATACATAGTTCTTCCAACTATGAGAATCCTTCCTGTTTGCATAAAGACCACTGAATGCCTGTTGTGCTGTCAATGAAACTTCATAGTCAACATACACAATTTATTTAAAAACTTTTGCAATGGCTCCAATCCGGCTATGCATCCTCTGCTGATTTCTTTTTTGCTGCCACCAGCCCATTCCACGATTTGTTGAGCAACCAAAGCCTTTGAAATGTAAATAAACACCAAGCTATGGAATATCTCATAATTTAGCCTTTTGCATTCCTCTGGATGATGCCTTGTTATGTTGTTCAGGCTTTGTATATTACTATTCTACTGAGTTTGAGACCATACTCGGGAATGCTAAACCACAATAAAGAATATACAATGATTTACTGGTCTTAAATGCAAATAGTTTAAATCAGTTGACGCTGCTCGAACTCTGCAGGTCTTTGACTTTTGTGTCTGAACTATAATGTAAAACTGTTCATTTTGTAAGCTTGGTGGGTTTGAAGTACAACTACAACAACCTGATTGTGTACATGATCCAGTCATGCCAAAAGTGTCTTCTGATTAGAAAGTGGCATGAATATTGTTTGCATCACATTTCCAATTAATGACACAATGTTACGCTATAGTATTTGATGTTGTAGCTAAGGGTAAATATAAAAGTCTTGGCTTTTGAGGGGTGCCATCAATAGCAAATAAATATTTTTTTGTATTTATGTCTTTAGTCTTTTTACATGCAGGTCCTTAGGTCCATGTTTTCTTGAAAATATTTAAAGATGTTCCACTAGGCTGATCTCTCTCTCTCTCTCTCTCTCTCTCTCTCTCTCTCTCTCTCTCTCTCTCTCTCTCTCTCTCTCTCTCTCTGTGTGTGTCGCTCTCTCTCTGTGTGTGTGCGCGAGAAACAGCATAGTCTTAAGAGAGAAGACAAGACGAGCGAGTAGTCGTCTGCACAGACATTTTTGTATAGGGCTATTATACGGTTTTCTCCACGTCTAATATAAATCTTGTTTTTGGCCTATCGTGGTGGTCAAAAAGGCAGGGGCTGGAATGCATAGTCCCCCACACTGTCTTTAACAAGAACACACCCATAGACTATCCAGGGGGGCGCAGCCCGTCAAAATAAGCACTGATGTAGGGAAGGCAAAAGGTAGTCCCGACGCAAAATTGGGTCAGTCGCAAGCGCACTGCGCATTTTTACCGATAGTGTGGCGAGTGCTGTGCAGTTTGGAAGTTAGTCTAAGGATAACAACTAATTCATTTGTCTTTTTAAGGAGTGAATTAAGGGATATTCCGAACTCAATTGATTACATCGATATGTCTGTCCGCTCACGGACAGGATTTTACCGACAGGAGGTAAACAACACAGCATGGGAGGTTCCAGACCGTTTCCGCGACCTAAAGCAGGTGGGAACTGGAGCCTACGGGACAGTATGGTAAGATAAACACTTCTGTACCGTTAAACTTTGTGCTTATTGTACATATAATGTGTACTTTAATGGCTTATGGGTACATGAAAGCTACGCAAGGCCTGAATAATGAGTATGAGTGGTCATTTAAAGCTGGATTGTTGGAAACTTCGGTGAAGTTGTTAGCGCATTCTTACTTTCTTCAGAATTTGTGCGCTTTCTCCGAATTAAGTCATCTGATCTAGCCTTCATAATTTTGACAAGAGAGCGCATTTCTATAGTTTCCTGACCATTTTAGATCTGCGTGATCAGCGGGGAATTCTATTGCTTTGCATAGCAGAGAAAGGGATAACAAAGAGCCCCCATTGCTTCATTGTTAGGGTGTAGGGGGCAGAAGACTGCAAATCAAGTTAATAGCCCTTATGCAGCAGGTCTGCCAGGACAAATCTTTAAAGTTCAAAACGCAGAATTATACTTGCCTATATGTTTTACTGTAGGCTAGTGCTATACTGGCAAATTTACTCCAACCCTTCTTTTAAATAATGATATGTCATAGGATCTAAGGGCTTAGAATGGTAACAAAGGTATTTTAGTTACAAATGGCTATGCATCCGAATATGTGGTTTGATATTTTATCCATGTCTTGGTCCCTTTGTAAATATTCCCCCTGTTCTCCCTTGCAGTTCAGCTCTTGACCGGAGAACAGGCACACGAGTGGCCATCAAGAAGCTTCACAGGCCATTCCAGTCCAAACTCTTTGCAAAGAGGGCATACAGAGAGCTAAGACTGCTCAAGCACATGAAACATGAGAATGTGAGAATCTTCTTCAAATCTTAGTTTTGACACCACAACACATGCCATAGTAACTGCTCATTTAAAAGTTCATGGTAATAGTCAGAACGGTTTGATAGAAGAACTATTTATAATGGACTTGTTTTTTTGCGTTCTCTGGTTGGTTTGAATAGGTGATTGGTCTTCTGGATGTGTTCACCTCAGAGATATCATTGGACAGATTCCGGGACTTGTACGTTTGCTTCCTTTCATTTGCTTTCTTTCAGCATTTTTCACGACGTGACACTTCATTTCACGTGAGAGCACTTACAGAACTCCTCTCCTCATCTTTTCTCAGTTACTTAGTCATGCCTTTCATGGGAACTGACCTGGGGAAACTGATGAAGATTGAGAGGTTATCTGAGGACAGAGTACAATTCCTAGTCTATCAGATGCTGAGAGGACTGAAGGTTACACTAAGCACTTGTTCACAAAATACCATACATACTTGCATAACTACACACACCGAAGTGATCTGAAACAAAATTGTATATATAAATATAAAAAAAACACAATCAAGAACACACAATAAAATACGATATAGACCCGTGTATTTTCTATTTCACACATTTAAATTTTTTTGTCTTCTCTTCTTTCTTCTCCTGTACTTCCTCTTTTCCAACAGTATATCCATTCCGCAGGGATCATCCACAGGGTACATGAACTTTGACCTTTCAGACTATGAGCTTTGGGGGTGTGGTGCTCAATCTATTACATGCCCAGTGCTATTCATTCTCATAAAAGTGTTTGTGTGTGTGTTTGTGTGTGATTGGTGGTAGCTAATTCCCCGCATGTATTATTCTACAGGACCTGAAACCTGGTAATTTAGCTGTCAACCCGGACTGTGAGCTGAAGGTACAGATTCATCTTTATTGTTTTATGAAAAGAGTGCTAAAGAGAGACATGTTGGATGCAACAATATCTGCATAGGCCTACTTGGGTAACTAAAGATTTCATCTTCAACTTTTAGATCCTTGATTTTGGTCTGGCACGACAGACAGACACAGAGATGACAGGTTATGTGGTGACTCGATGGTACAGGGCCCCCGAGGTTATACTTAGCTGGATGCACTATACACAGACTGGTTAGTCTTCCATTTTTAAATTTCAGTTTTTTATGTTTCAGTTTTCTCTGAACTATAATAGTTTGTCCACTAGATGCCAGTATATACACATAGTTCTACAGCGTAGACATAGCCTGATCTTATGATGATCTCTCATACCTTTCTTTTCTGTAGTGGATATCTGGTCTGTGGGCTGCATCATGGCAGAAATGTTGCTGGGAAAGCCGCTGTTCAAGGGAAATGATCGTATCCTCAAACCAATGTTCCAATTAATAGGAAAGGCCTAACTGTTTCATGTCTGTGCCTTGATGAAGGGCTAGGGACTATGATACGAAATAAAGTAAACGCAGAATCCACACACAGTCAATTAATACAAAACATTTTATGACTTACATGTAGATAAAGTGCTTTCCCTTTATCAATAACCAATTGTTCACAAAACCATTGTTAAGTGGATAGTACTTGCAAATCAATGCCATAGAGCACTGTCATGCTTAAAATTGCGTTCACAAAGTTTATCAGCAGCCATGTCATTGCCATACGTTCTCTGAAATAACTGCTTCATTACAACAATGACCCTTGACCCGTGGATGACCCCAGACCTTGACCAACTAAGAGAGATCATGAAGATCACTGGCACGCCAACGGCTGACTTTGTGGTAAAGCTACAGAGTCAAGATGTAAGTGATTAGGCCGCTCCGACTGTGTTTGCATTCACCTACCAACACAAACTGATGCTTAGTCAAAGACTAGTTTCACTCTCTGAGTTTTGCTTTCCATGACACAATAAACGCTTGCTCTGGTCCTATATCAACAGGCGAAAAACTACATAAGAAGTCTACCCAAAGTACCAAAGAAAGATTTGCACTCTATTTTCTCCAAAGCTAGTTCTAACGGTAAGCGTACACGGTACATTTAGCCATAGTTGATATCTTAGAATAATACACTGTGACACTGTGCTTGTGTTTATCTGTGTGTTGTTGCTGCTGCTACAGCGGTGAGTGTGTTGGAGCGCATGCTGCTGCTGGATCCTGAGAGGAGGGTCAGTGCATCAGAGGCATTGACTATGCCTTTCTTCAGTGACTTCAGAGAGCCAGAGGAGGAGACTGAAGCCCAGCTCTACGACCACTCCATGGACAATATGGACCTGCCTCTGGAACACTGGAAACGTAAGAGAGACACACATGAGGAGGACATGTTCAGTCAGGTGGAGGCTGGAGAAATGTTCATCACCTACAGTTTAGAAACACCTTCTTAATGCCATGGGACATCTGATTTTTTATTAGTATGTGTGGGCACATGCAGTAGAATAGGTAACTTGTCAGCTGCACTGAGACTCCAAGGTTAAAACCTTAGAAGGAAGATTAGGTTGTAGATTGCTGAAGAATGTAATGGAGGTAAAGAGCCACAGAAAAGGTTATTGGCAGTAGGTTTATTAAAAAATAAAAAATAAATAATGATAGAGACATTGATGAAGTAAATTATTACAATTATATATTATTGATTTTTCTTTTGCGCAGGTCACACATTTACAGAGATACTGACCTTCAGACCAACATTAACAGAGACCAAGGACTCCAAAGAGACATCACTTTAGCAGGATTCATGCAATCATACATACACACACACACACACACACACACACACACACACACACACACACACACACAACACCTACACACCAGAAATTATTGTGTTTTCCTGCCTACCAATGTGGGTTTGAATGCTTTAAGATGTACATTGTCCAGTTTGTTTGATTTTAATAAAAATCTTTTTTTTTTATGAATTTCCTCTCTTTTGTGTAGTCATATAATTAAGTTAATGGAATCTCCTGTAGTGTAATTTAATTAACAGCTACTATTAATAGGGTAAAGAAAGGGTGAAGGATTAACGTACACCCAAAAATGGCTGAGTGGACAAGCATGTGTGCAAACACACACATTAGTATTACTGGGTAACTACTTGTGGGTAATACTATTGGTACAGTAAGAAGGGAAACATAAGACCAAAACAGACAATACTGCCTGAGGACAAGGAAACAGAGAATCACACATGGGAGTTTGTGGGGATTAGGTGTTGCTGATTAGTAATCTAGATTTGGAGTGCTGCAGTGAGGGAGTGAGTGTGGCAGTCAATCTAAACTATAAAAGGACATTAGTCTGTATCACGAATGCCATACATAATACATCTACTTGGAGCAATGAAGAGACTTTATTTTTCCTTTTTCTGTTGTATTGGCCAATTATTATGTCTTGGCAATCTTATTATGTGGAATAATCCCTTTGGTATGTCACAGGTCATTCTAGTTATAAGATCATTTGTTTGTGGTTGAAAATATGGTCAATACTCGACTATCCTATGTTCACTCACAGTTTACTGTGCTTCCCTTTATGGGGTGCTTTTAGTAAAATGTTGCACGTCCTGTAATCCTGGTCAGTTTTGCACTACAATCACTACGGTCACTTTTTCAAACGTTTAGTAACAAATTCATGTACATTTATGCAACACATTTGTCATGCCTGACAAGGGATTTGTTGTAAGGATGTTTCTTTTAGCATGGATTTGTTCTTTTATAAGCATGCCTTTTTTTGTGTGTTTTATTTTAATTGGTTTGCTGTGTTTTTAGTCTTTTACAATTTTTAAGCTTGCTGTGTTTAGTATGGACATTTTTTACTGCATGCCCCACGAAACATTCTGACTATCCTAACCTAAAACACCTGTGGCAAAGACAGCCACCAATCCACATCAATAACGGGAGGTATAAAGACCGGCGACTACGGAAAGAGCTGCAGACGACAACGCCCCTGACCAGTTCGGAGATTGACCCGCACGCGGTATCAAACACCGCATGGAATACGGACTATGTGAATTAGCCGTTACACCCTCCTTCTCGAACTGAGTGCGTTTTATTTTTCCCTCTCTCCCTCTCTCTCTCTCTCTCTCTCTCTCTCTCTCCCTCTCTCCCTCTCTCCCTCTCTCCTCTCTGTGGAGCAGAGCGTACGGACTTCGTTCAGACGCGGATCTGATTACTCTCCGCCGACAGGATCGCATGGAAATTACTCGAGCCCGGACGGACTCCGCCCACGCACACTGTATTCACCCACAGGACTTGGCTACCCATTGGGCGCTCTAAGAATTTGTCTGCTCCCCTTATGGTTGAGCTCGGGTTCTTTTCTGTACGGTGAGTGAGGAGGGTGGGATATATATATGCGCAACTGTTTCCTATTGATTGTGTGTTTTGGTATCACTCGTTGTATTTGATTAAATCTTTTTTTTTATCACATTACTTGTCTTGTCAACTGGTGTTTGCAGTGGTAGTAAAAATCCTAAAACATATTGTCAGTTGGGTTTGACTTGGAGTTCACCCCAAAAATAGCCCTGACACATTTTCCAAGAGTTGGCTAATGTTCTGCAGTAACTCACAATTATGAAATAATATTTTGTATAAATATAAGTTTTAAATTTAAATGTTAAACTAATGTAGGACATGAGAGCTGAATATTACAGCAAATGTGGTACTCAACATTCAGGAATTCCTAAACACTGCTGAGTGGTGACACTTATGTAATATCAATTATTTAATGTTCGCTCATTTAAAAAAATTAAGTAGCCTTTGGGTATGACCACAACAGCATATTTTCATGAGTCATATTGAAGGAGTAGTGTGCTATGGATAAATATATTTTTTGACACAAACAGTACATTAGCACAATCTCAAGAGGAAAGCATGTAGCATTTTCAAATGTATGTTGTGGTTGAGCAAGCATGTCTCTTGCCTGAAACAAATGTTAATGGAAACTCACATTTGACGTGCAATTCTTTTCAAGCTCCTCTAAACTCAATTGAAATAAAAGGTTGGTAAATTTACTGATTTACTTATCTCAATGTATAAGTTATGCTGAACAATAGACTTCATAACCTTATATCTTTACTCTCGCTTTATAATCATGGATATTAAAACTTGAATAGGCTTGATCTAAAGGAATTACATTTTTATTAAACACCCCTGGAGGAAAACTCACACGCACATATCTAACAAAGACATCTTACAGTATATCACATATTCCTAGAGGACATCACAGCCATCTATCGTCTGTCTGACCTCCCTCTCCCTTCTGAACTAAAGGCCTCCAGCTTTCCACTTGGTTTCCATTTGCTGGACTGAAGACACCACAGCTCCTGGCTAAGAGATGGAGATAGGCCTAGATGTAATTGTTCAAATGTAATTATAAACATTGGCACATAGCTGCTGCATACCCATAAGGACTAGTTTCCAGGCTTTTCTCAATCTGAAAACATCACCTACAACAATGTCTTCACAGCTGAATAATGTTTCAATTATTTTCCTTGTACAATAGCCTGTACTAAAAAAGTGGCCCAGAAATTATGCAGCCACAGGCACTACTCAGTCATAGGTTCTTCACAGGTCTCTGTCTCTGTTGCTGCAGTTGGATCATGCAACTCAAGTAATGAGTGGTAGTAAGCAGTATATACTGACATTTAAAGGGTAAAAATAACACACGGTGTAGGGAAATCCATATAGATGTGTAAAACCATATGCAGAGGCATAAATACACACAATGTCTTAAACAGACAGCAAGTGTCAGTCAAGCAACCTTCTCTGTCAGGCTGTGGTAGCAGCAGAATTCCAAATCCTGCTTCAGAAATGTCAACCTGAAAGGTTGAATAATAAATGCACCCCTCATTTTTCTCCAAAGGAATCTGTCCTGCGCTGTGGTTTTTAATGTGTAGCAACTGCAGACCAAGAACCATGCTTGTGGATGGGAAGCCATATCTGACAGTGACGTGATCCTCTCTGTTGGTAAACATGTGATCTGATCAATGATAAGGGGAATGATTAAACAAATACATCCTCCAAACAGAGCAATGGTTCAGAAAACATAAAGAATGCACAGTGGCACTCATCTCACAGAGATTACTTAAAAGAGACAGACACAGACACACTGTACTTCAACAGTACAATATGCGCACACTTCTAGACAGAAGTACACATACACATCTATAAATGTTGTGACAAAACCGGGAACTGTTTCAATTTCAAGGGGACATCTGTTCATTTTCTTTTGCACATCTCTTAAGAACAACCTTCCCTTTCTGAAAGCATTCTGGCAGAAGTGAACCCTGTACTATGATCAAACGACACAGCAGGAGAGTGATTCCCCTTCTTGGGAGGCTGTGTCTGGTCAGAGCAGAGCGACACAACTCTCTTGATAGATGCCAACCACAGTGTCCTTGGAGAATGCATTGTTTCCACAGCAACCAGACCCTTATCAAAGGAAAAGCGGGTTGGTGCCAGCAGTACCTCAGAAAAGAGCCTTCAAAGTAGCCATCTGCATAAAACCATACCGCTTTACCATACTTCACTTCAAGTGACCATTAAACAATATACTGTTTCACTTTATCTCGGAGGGGAAATTTGACTTTCACCCAGAAGTAATAATATGAAATGAAAACAAGATTGTATATGCTATACATACAATTACAAAATATAAGTTTCATTTTCATACTTTATACTGTTTCTAAATCCTCCCCCATTACTGTTGGCCAGACAAAAAAACGAAATGCTCTACAACTTACTGGATGTAAAATATTCACATTGCTATTTATACTTATTTCTGAAGCTGTTTTTATCAGATTAGCCCAGAGACCTTAGTATCTTGTTTTTCAAAATCATTTTAGTCATGTCACTTAATTGCACGCCCTGTTACTCCTAACAAACACAAAGATGCTCTAGAGATTAATTGTTGTGAGGCCCGTAGGGGGTGTCATTATTAGGTGTCATTATCATTTCTGTCTGTTACTGGGAGACACTAGCTCTTTTAAATTATGTACGTGTCTTTGACACGAAGGTTACACAATTCTATTCAATTAGCAAATACTTTTTTTTGTAAGGAATGTGCTCAAGCAGACCTTTCACCCACACAAAAAACTCCTTATAAAAATATGGGATGAAATGCTTAATGAAAACTGGAAAAGGTTACTTAAATAGTACATTTGCATGGGCACAGCAAGAATAACAATTATTAATGCTTTTACAAGAGTAAGTGTGGGTTGATGAAGTTACATGGTTGTAAGAGTTCTGTAGATTGTATTGTATACATGGGTATATATCCATCTTGGCATTGGTAAATGCATGTTTAGGGAGTATGAGTGTACTGCATGCAAGCACTAATAAAACCTGATCCAGGTGCCCAATTATAAGGACCATGAAAACAACAGATATGAGGAAGAATGTAGGTTGGGTTAGGTTTAAATATACCTTAAGGGTTGATATATAAATAGGATTGGAATTGAGCATTAGGGTGGCTGGGCTCAGCCTTAGGGATAGGGTAAAGAGCTCGGTCATCCAGAGGGAGCTTGGAGTAGAGCCGCTGCTCCTTCGCGTTGAAAGGAGCCAGATCAGGTGGTTCGGGCATCTGATTAGGATGCCTCCTGGGCGCCTTCCTTTGGAGGTTTTCCGGGCACACCCTACTGGTAGGAGACCCAGAGGTAGACCCAGAACATGCTGGAGAGATTATATATCTCATCTGGCCTGGGAACGCCTCGGGATCCCCCAGGAGCAGCTGGAAAACATTGCTGGGGAGAAGGACGTCCGGACTACCCTGCTTAGCCTGCTGCCACCGCGACCCGGCCTCGGATAAGCGTCGGAAAATGGATGGATGAATGGATGGAATTGAGCAAATTCAATTGCAACAGTGAAATAAAACAATTGAAGTAATTTTATATATCAAATTGTAGGGGTATTACTAAAAGGAACGGCATCACTTTAATCATTCTGCCAGAGCAGGGCCCTAACACATGCTCTAGAGGGCGCTATGTGCCTAGGAGTCCACTGATCCTATGCTTAAACTAGAATTATGTTACACTACAAATAATTTTTGGTATGTTTCAACTCAAGTCTTTGACAAAACACTCCAAACTCTTTTATTGTCACTCAGAAAACCCTGCTAATGTTATGTTAGGTATTTGAGCCAGAAGCAAATGACCACTTAATATGATGTGGAACATTTGTCCTGAACACAAGGGTGAGTATTTATTATAACTGAAAATGCAAAGTGACAGCATTTTATTGAAAGCAAATTAATAGATTCCCAAAGATGCAGTTATGTTTAACAATTATGAAACACAATAAATAATTCACCATTTGCACTGATAACAGATGTATGGTCTAAAACAGTTTTAGACAAAACAAGAGAGAGAGAGAGAGAGAGAGAGAGAGAGAGAGAGAGAGAGAGAGAGAGAGAGAGAGAGAGAGAGAGAGAGAGAGAGAGAGAGAGAGAGAGAGAGAGAGAGAGAGAGAGAGAGAGGGGTGTTCATGTGTTCTACCTTTATGGCTATTACTTTCAGATTTGACAGATTTTTTTTCTTGTTTTAATTACACATCCATGTTGAAGTACCTCTACATGCCCAATTATATGATTAAATATAGATGAGTGCTCCATTGGGCCTGCAAACCACATCCATTAAGCACTTTATCTATTTGTGGTTTCTAAAAAAAAGCGGCTGTGGATGAATACAAATAAAGAGGCTACATGTGGGGAACATATCTGAAAGCATTAGCAATGCAATTAGCTTCTGTCATGAACACATTTACAGCATGCATGCACATAAAGCCCCACTGCGAGTGGTGTGCACCTTGCAGACCCTTCCTGTTTCAGGAAGGCTAGCTTCTGTAATGGGTGAACTTTTGGTTGACAAATTCTTTTCAAGTAGCCATGATCCATGTCCACAAAGGATAGTTCAGTATGTATGAGTGGTGTACACAAATGAATTACACTGCTGTTGTCCCAATTATGGAAAGTAGGACATAACAAACATTTCTGCCATGATTGTGTGAATAATGAGTGATTCATTCATAGGGAAGCAGCAGAGGCCCAGCAACAGAAGGATTAAGTACGCCAACTGACCAAGCTGCACTAGCCTTACACTGAGAACCAAATTCAACTTAAATCAAACGTAACACTTTAATTAACTAAAGCTTGCTTTACTGTAGAAAAGGCAAGGTGACCACAATAGAATCTCATGTGACTGTGTGGCTTGTTGCCAGCGTTTTGCAATGGGCGCCTCAGCAGTGGGCACCTAGGAATGTTAAGAAGCTGGAGAGGTGAAGAGACTGTTTATTCACAAACATTTGACAGCGAAGACTGTATTGCTGGACTCACTGGACGTTTTGTTTTCTGGCTGTGGAGAGAGAACTTTGAACAACTTATTCATAATAACAGGCTTTGGGGCCATGCTTCTACCGGTCATCGTCTTTACACAGTCGCAGAGCAGCACATGACACCATATTGAGATCCATGTGCTACAACAGCACTGTATAAATATGACACACAAAATTTAGAAGCTCTGAGCAGAATATTGAAAAAGCTACACATAGTCCAATTTGTAGTTTTTTAGTAGTTGTTAAAACGAGAGTCGTTGACTTACATCTATCAATTTTCAGAAACAGCCATATAAGATTGTATATAAATACCACCATGTTATCTTTAGTTTGCAATTTTTCTTTGAATAACCGATTGAAACCGTTACAAAAAACGAACTTTGTAATGTATTCACCTGGGGCTGTGGGTATCATCGTCTTGTTGTCGAGTTCACCAAACTGTGTATAGACAAATCTGTCTGCTACTGTTAGATACAAACACACACACTGCACTGTGTTTCTGCAGTATTCAAAAGACACCAGGCCTTAGGCTTTTTCTGAAGGAATAAATCATCTGTGATTATGCAAGGTGCATGTGTCAGATAAATAAAGCAGTGGCTGGATTAAAAATAATTTAAGACTAGATTAGAAAAAGGAATACATTTACTGACTATAAACATTGCAGTAGATGGGGATGATAAAAGAAGTACTACAAATGAAACACTGCTTCAAGACCCATTTTTTAAGTCACAATTATTCTTATTCCTATTTAACAAACACTTTCTGCTCAGCTCCTTCGCAGATAACCATGCCAAATAGCATTACTAAGTAAGACAACTGGCAGATTTCAAAGACTCATCGTCATTCTTTAAATAACCCTTGAGCAAGAAATCACTTCTTAAACACAGAATGTTCTATACTGTAGGCAGAGAATGACATGGTGATGTTAGAAATGTCTTGCGCTCCTCATCATTGTCTGACACATACAGTAAACGTTTTTATGATACCCTTTATAAAAACCTCATCCACTGAACTGAAGACAATTTCGGTCTAAAGGAATATCTCTTTTCCCCCTCCCTTTCCTGCTGTTGCCATGGAACCCAGCACTGATGACATCATGTATGTGTCAGAGAGAGGGAAGATGAAAGCGGGGTTCTGAGAACTCACCATGGCCAACAAAGATCAGGTGACAAGTGTGAGCAACAATGCTTAGCATCCAGCAAGAAAACACAGCATCATTCACATGTACACATAACACAAGCACACAAATAGCAGTGAAGCAGTGAACTCAAATGCACACTACAGTAAACATTTCACTACACATGTACCTATCTCCACAGCACACACAAATACACATGGATAGGCTGGGAAGAAAATAAAATTCAGATTTATTTTTCAATATGATGGCTGACAAAAGGGGATAACCAAATTAACCAAAAACGTGTCCACAGACTGTACATGTTTAAAGGGAAAGGATTTATACTGAGGTATACAGCAAATACAAACACACGTAATATGTTTAGTGGGGATCAGATATATTAGGCATACTTTGAGTCTTGTGTCAATGTAGGTTAAACAGGAGACCAGAAGGGACATGGAAAAGTGTGACAGATACTAGTGTGGCTGTCCGACAGGGGCGCAACACTGATAAGTCTTATCTCGATTGTGGCCGACTGCTGCACGGATACCAATTGGGAGAAAATAAACAGTAAACACGGCTTGTTAACAACGGAGGACGACGATGGAAAAAGGCCTGTATTGTTCAGCCTTAAATCACCTACCCTCCGCTCAGAGCCAACAATGCCGATAGTGTTTCTTTCCCACAAAACGATGGACGCATCCATTCTCTGCAAGTGTTCTATTTTTGCTCCACTCATCTTTTCAGTGCTAAAAATACACTCATCTCCAGCAATTCGTAGGAACCACAGGTACTAAATCCTCCAGCTCCTGCCTCACATAAACAAATGACAAAAATATTCAGTTCTCCTTTTAAACTCTGAAATTGAAATGGCAGCTATACCATGCAAATGGAGCTTTCACATTCTCCGGCGCTTGCCAGTAGAAACACAAATGCAAATAAGTGTGTCTGAAGTGTGTAAAACAATCCACATGGAAAGTGTTTATGTCAAGCTCCAATTTACATTTTGCAAAGATCCAGATCCATAGGAGGCCTTGTCAAAAGACAGACAGATTTAGTGACATAAAATGGGACACAGCTAAAGCAAATGCTTTCCTTTCTTTTGCATTAGCCATCTCAATAGAAAAATGTGTACGTGGGATTAGATCTATGCCAAGTATAAATTGTCATCAAATACTTCTAGCAACAAGAGTTTGAAAACAAAACAGCCAAAGATCATACCAGAAAAGCAGTTTTCTTATTTTTTCGAAAGCTCTAAAAAAAGTGTCCTTGCGTAAAATGGATGAATGTGATTAGGGAAACAAGATAATAGGATTTAGGATCGGGCACTTTTAATATAATTTTGGATAGGGCACTTTAAATAGCATTATATTATTATGGTGAGATGAACTACATCCTTGATATGAAGAGAGCTTAGGCATCAAAATCTGCAACCCAGGTATGAACTCAATTGATCTGATATACAGTACTGTGCAAATGTTTTAGGCAGGTGTGAAGTCTTTAAAGTTAGGAAAATATATATATATATAAAAATATAAATGTTAATTGTTGATTTTTTTATCAATTCATAAAATACAAAGTGAGGACAAAGCAAATCTGTATCAAATCAACATTTGGTGTGACCACCCTTGGCCTTCAGAACAGCATCCCGTGCCTAAAACTTATGCACAGTACTGTATATCATTGAGAGATGTATTCAGTAGGAATGCAAGGTAGCTCGCCAACACAATGTGTCGTTTTGCATGATTACTGTGCAAATTAGGTTACATGTGCCATGGTGCTTAGGCACATTTTTCATCTGGATGGTCAAAAGCAACTAGGAGACCAGGTGAGAAAAGCAGCGTTTGATGAATGAGTTTACACTCATTAACATGAGTTATGTTAATATAGCAGTTAAGGCATACAATGTAAAGGTTTATTTTTGCCCGGAAGCAGACAGTGTTCATTAATAGTGAGAGTATTTATAATAATAATAATAATAATTCTTTTTTTTTTGTTTTTAGCACTTTTCTCGAGACTCAAAGCGCTTTACACAAATTGGTCGCCAATTAATTACACAGAACAAACAACGAATGGACCGACAGCTATCAAACACAACACTCAGCCTGAGTGATACCACGGCAGCCAATTTGTGCCAGACTTGCTCACACACATAGGACACACAGACCGACTCCAGGTGAATTGGCAGTGACTGGTCAGGGCACTGGTAGGAGATTTATATTTTATCTTAGCGTCAAAGCATGTGTAACTGTTGTGAAATATGACCATACATTCGTAAGTGAAAGAAAAAGGATGCCTGCCACATGTCCTGGCAGTCTGAATAAGCAAACGGTTACCATAATATAATTAATGACACATCCACCCCCAAGACAATTTGTAGATATTTTTATTAGCAAAATAACGGAGATAAGCCTACAAAGACACCCCATCCAGGGAGAACATACATTGACAACTGTGGCGCTTTTGTTATGTTACAGATCAGAACCATGTGAGACCCTCTTTCCTTTCTCTACCCTGCTCAGGGATTCAGTCTCAGACAAAAGCACAAGATTCTCCTCCATACATTAAAATATACAGTATATGTATCTCTGGTCTTTGTAGTTATTGAACACTGGAGCATAATATAAGCTCAGTGTCACAGCTAGTGCTCTCCTTTTTTTTTTAAATAGCCGATAAAATCGGAAAGATAGTACAATTAAAAAGCAGATCCCTTAAGGGATAAATGTAACAGTTGACATCTCAGTATCAGACTTTGTCATAGGCTGCATGGCCTTCACAGGGCCTCTGTGGGCTATTTGTCGGTCAACATGGCGATGCACATACTTTTAGACCAGTGGCAAAGCTCCTACCACTAGATGAGGGGAATGTGCACAAGATAAAATGGGGACAAACCACATGAAATGATTCACCTTAATGTTGAATAAATTCAGCAGGCAAAAGAACAAGCATTTGACTAGGACTGCCGTAAAACGCATGCGAAGGCACAATAACCAACAAATTGTATTCATCTTAATCCCTTTCCCCTAACGATAGGAGGGCGGGAGAAAAGTGAGACTTTCGTTAAGCAAGCATCCGTTTCCAGGGAGGGCAACCAAAGTAGCACAAAGACACGTTTATTTCTTCTTCAAAGAAAACGCAAAAGATCTTTGTAGCGCTTTTACAGTTACCAATATCCTACATACATTTTGAAATGCTAGTGCCAACCGTTTGAAGACAAAACATAAATAAAGCTGTTAAAAGTGGCATATAGTACAGCACTGGTCCGTGACTGATCCTTCTCCTTTCCATATTCCCCGTAAAAATGCACATTACACTGGTTCCTTCGCCTGAGAAAAAAAGGGGGTGGAGAAAAAAGAGAAAAGGGTAGAGAGGTTATTTATAATAAAAGACTAAAAGACTGACCTTGTCTTTTCAGCAATATGTAAATTTAGGTTAAATAGGTTTTGATGCTCTCAACAGAAAGCGCTACCATTTTGGAAAGTTATATTATTAATATGTAGACACCAAGTCATCAAGTAGCTCCCAATAACATATATGCTTCAGACAAAACCTATACAAAATCCCAGAATGCCTTCCAAAAACTTCCCAGAGGCTTTGTTTACACTCTGGTATACACCAGAATCAACCAAACATAATGTGACCTATGTAATTTCATCTTACATTGTGGCATATTTAGTTGCTGTAGTGTTGTCACAACTCTGGTCAAAAATTGCAGTGAAACATATTTTAAAAATGGCAAAAACCCTATCCTCTGGAGATGTTGAGGCATGTTAAAAGGCAGCTAGGAATCTGACCTACATGTCAATCACCCCCCACCCCCCAACCTATAGAAAGGTGAATGCAGGAGTATGCTAGAGAACAGAGCAATCAGAGAGCTGCAAGTCAGACAGAAACTCCCCACACAACCCACAGATACACAAGAAGGAATGGGCAAAGATGAGTATTAATGCTACATGGATAAGGAGGGGGAAATGGATCTCACCAGGAAACCAGTCCTCAATCCCTTTAGAAGAGGCCACAGTCCTTTAGGTTGTTCTTAATGATGACATCGGTAACAGCGTCAAAGACAAACTGCACATTCTTGGTGTCCGTGGCGCATGTGAAGTGGGTGTAGATTTCCTTGGTGTCTTTCCTTTTGTTCAGGTCCTCAAACTGACACTGGATATACGCGGCCGCTTCCTCATACGTGTTTGAGCCTGTCAACAGGAGAAAACAAACAATTTAGTCAAAACGAATAGGCTTTGTTTGTTGGAATGAGTTAAATGGTTAGTCTGCATCCTGTCCTACATGCTTTCCGCTCTTTGTTTATTCTTTTGAAGGGTAGACTTGAATTTCTTATGCTATATTTCCTGTCAACATAGACAATAGCCCATAGACTCAATGTGACAATAGCAACATGGCCCATTACACAATAACATGTTTAAATCTATGCAATTTGTCATTTTCTGCAGATGTTTTTCCATCCCTGGATCACTTACCGGCATATTCCGGGTAACAGATGGTGAGAGGGCTCTTCTTGATCTTCTCTTCAAACAGGTCCTTCTTGTTGAGGAACAAAATAATGGACGTGTCTGTGAACCATTTGTTGTTGCAGATGCTATCAAAAAGCTTCATGCTTTCATGCATTCGGTTCTGGTGTGAGAGAGAGAGAAAGAAAGACAATTTGTGTTTTACGATGGTCTTTATTGAAAAATAGATTGTTATTTTTAATGTCACATCCAGGTTTAATAATAATAAAAAAGACTGCATAATTACCAATGATTATTCATATTGCCCCACTCACCATCTCTTCATCTTCAGCCAGCACCAGATCATAATCACTTAGTGCCACACAGAAAATGATTGCGGTGACCCCCTCAAAACAGTGGATCCACTTCTTCCTTTCGGATCGCTGACCCCCAACATCAAACATTCTGTGGGAAGTTAACAATATATACTATATAAATGGAGCATAATCACCCGATGGACACACACACACAAAGACCACTCACTAGGCCTAAACTACCAGCCAAAAAGGCAAAAGTGTTTCTCTGTACGATTTTAACACAGCCGTAGATTAACGCTATTCTCAAACAACTTATGTAAGGCTATTTCTAACTACTGATGCAGGGACCCTTCTTACTTATGTTGATAGGTTCCGAATTGAAAAGGCACAATGTGTGCTGGCTTGTGTCACCACAAACCATTTAGCCAGGGTATTTAAAGCAGCTTAATTTTCAATTTCTTTGGGGACAGTCTGTGAACAATTTGGCGTCGGCTAAGTAAAAGGCCAGTTCATTTCACTTCCTCTCACTGTTGGCCAACGGAAGGTCATAGCTGATATCACAATATCCTTCAGCTGGAGGGAATTTCTTTTTGCAGTGTGAGTAAGTCAAACTAAAGGAACTTGGAGTTGTTATGTCATTCTTTGCAAACCATATTACGCCACTGAATCTGGATCAGGAAAATACATAATTAAGGAAATCCTCACTTGAAGTGAAGGTCCTTGAAGGTAAAGTGTGTTTCCACAATGCCTGTGGTCTTGACACGGGTCCTCAGGACATCCTGCTGGGTAGGGATATAGGTGGTCTGAGATATCCTATCCAAATCATTCAAGTAGCTAGAGAGATGTGTACAATGAACAAACAAAGGAAAGAAAGAGAATGAGACAATGTCAAGGTTAAGTGGCTTTAGATGCCAATCAAACTAATTATTTGATAAAATAAAATATCTGAAAAGAATGGGACAAATGTGCAGTCGAGCCTGATGAACCAGATAAACCTCGGCCAAGAACCATCGAAAACCTTTTTCTTTTTAGCGTGAACAAGTTTCATCTAGCAAGTTTCTCAGAAAATGCTACCACTACATAGATTGACGACATTGTTACACATTTTGAAAGCAGAAACTAGCAAGCAAATGTCTGTGGTGAAAGCTTGTCAAGTAGATGTGACACGATGCCTTTCACGTAACAATGATTCCCCTCCTCCTCCTTTTTTGAAAGAAACTGTCTCTAATAAGCATTCAGTGATTCATCCAAAAATATTACCAGACCACACATGTTTGTCAAGAATAGGAATGGGTGCTTCTGCTAAAAAAAGATAAAATGCCACAGGCAGCCATGACTGTGGTATAAGGTATCCATGGGCAAAAACCTTTTGGTTATTGATTAGGCAATGACTCAGAGCAGACTGTTTCAAGGCCAGAAGCGAGTGACATGTGTTTTTGTTCTGTGGCTCTAACTCACGAGGAACTCAGAGTTCCTCAATTGTAGAGGCCAACCCGCTGTGGCAATAACAATAAGGGAGCAGGACAATTGCACCTTGTGAACAAAACCCTTCATTGTAGACAGATAATCAAACCCCTCTTGTCAAAGAAGACTCATAAAAGCGATGTGATCTGTATATACTTACTGCCTTGTTTTGATTGTCAGCTTCTAGTTATCTAGTATGGTGACGTAAACTGACCTATGCCCTAAATGTAAGGTCAAGGACTAGGCGCCCTCCAGCCTGTGTGTTGCAGGCTTGGTACAGCAGTGCAAATATTGACAATCTCTCTCAAGGTTCAAACGCCTAGAGTAGGCCAGCCAGTTCCTGTGCTGGAACCTGGTGTGTGTGTGTCAGTAAAAATAAATGAAGTCTCACTATGCCAGGGCAACTGAAACTACTTTCAGTCTAAGAGGATTGTGAAAGCAAAGTGTTGTCAGGGTCTGTGTGTGTGTGTGTGTGTATGACTCACTATGCCGCCGAGTCATTCAGCTGGTACTCTCGGGAGCGACTGAAGCAGGCTTGCACCCCGCCGTCTTTCCACAGTCGTTTGATGACCCCGGCAAGTTCTGCCGTCATGAAGCCTTCCTCTGCGGACCCTGCCAACACAAACAGCTGGCGCGCGTCGTCCTGAGAAATACAATGCATTATCAGTGCCACGACCAATGAAAGAAAAAAACACGCTATCAACAATACTTTACAGTCACTTTCAGCACGTTTGTTTAGTGAGTAAGGCCCACTCACAGCCCTGGAACCATCTCCAAAGTCAATCTTGAGGCGTCCCATGGCCCTGATGATGGCAATAATGGACTGGATGGTGTTGCTGTAAACCACAGCTTTGTACTGTTTACACTCCTCCTCCGAGTAACCAGCCTCGTGGATGATCCTGGAAGAGACGATGGATGTCATCAAACATTTTCGGCCATTCATTGAATAAGCCTGTAATAGCAGCAATAGCAGCAAAATGAACTCACTTCATCTGCTTGACAATTGTGCTCTTCCCCGACTCCCCAGCACCTACAAAACAGAATAGCAGGGACAGAGAAGTGAGACATATTCATACCGATATTAACACAATATTAAAATCCGAAGTCTGTTTTAGGGCAACTAAACAGACAAGGCCACAGAGCCAGCACAAAGCTGTTGGTGAACAGGTTTAAGAGAGAGTCACACACTAAGTGGTCAGTGGCTACTGATTTTCCCCACTGTGCTTCACTATTGAGTTCACGGACACAAAGTACAAGGCTCAGCCGCTAACTGGTCGATAACATCCCGTCCTGCAGCACTCTTTATTGGCACATTTCAATGGCAGCACTTACAACTGAATTATCCAGCTATCGGATTCAGCCAAACGACCAATACAGCAGATCACATGTAGGTATTATGAGGAGACGGCCATGCCCATGGTCTTCATGGTCCACGTAGTCTGGTGATTAATGTCTTTGAAATTAAATTACCGGATAAACTATTCATGGCCTTCTATGATGGTGGAATGACCTTATGTTAGCGTGAGAAGTGTGGATGCAAAAATATCCTGTGTGGAGAAGGTAGCATTTATACACTCAAGGTAGGAAAGGCGTTTGGTGATTAGAATAAAGTCATGGAGAAGGCCAAGCCCGAACATCACTGTGAAAGGTGAGCTTGGATAGTACCAGCGGAACATTTGCCTGGTGACTACCCAGGCACTTTCTCGCTCTAAACGTCACTCTGCCATGGCAACGGCTCTGTGTATACCGAAAACACCTTTAGCAGGAGGCCACTGTTACCTGAGGAGGGTGTGTGTGAGTGAGTGATGGCTCCTCTCCACTGTCTGCCATAAACTACCCATCTGCTCCGTTCCGTTATCATTTTATACATAATTTATTACTAGAAACAGCAATATGTATGTAACCACAACAGATATCCCAAGTCAGGTTTAACGGGGTACATCTCAAATCAAAATAGTCTGTTTTTGCTGTGATTACTGACAGTGATTGTAACTGTCTACAATGTTTGTTGTTAATGCAGTTCGCTATAGTATTACTTTATACTACGATATTTTTGTTGTCATAGGTAGCTGCTAGCACAGCTCCTTCTCACTTAAGCTTTTCAAACAGGGAGCAACGTTCAAGACCACAGGGAATTTCCTGCTCCCCATGTGAACAACAATCGCCCGGCTGTTTCTACATTGTATTATTTTATGTAAAAGGCCCCACTACATGTCTCTTCTCATTCAATCCTGACTCACTAAATTACAGAAGTGTCAGTTAAGGAAATGGGAGAGCAATCACACCAACCGGAGCTGTTGGCTCTGTGAAACAGTCAGGAGGAGGAGGAGGAGGAGGAAGTGGAAGGGGAGGAGGTGGGTCCGGACAAGTGCAAAAAAATAATGACCCAGTCTACCAAGTTCCTACTCTCCGTGTTTTGCACCTGACTGTAATAAGCCATTAAAAATGCAGCACAGAGTTCCTATGGGATGGTAAGGGAGCAGGGAGGCACATTGCAACACCCAGCGAAGTGTTACACTGTCACGTCTTTTGGCCTGCCGAGAGCATTCCCAAGGGTTGCAGTCAGGTCATAACCACACAGGCAGAGGCTCTCAATGAGGAACAGATTAAACCGCTTCAAACAAACCATGCTCTCACTCTGGAGAGTTCAAAGCCCACACTGTCCCTCCCTAGAAAAGGAATATTTTAGCTAACTCATCCCAACAATAGGACCACACTAACTGGTAAGTAAATTAAACAAAGCTAGAGTGGATGCTGTTAAGATGATAGAATGCCAAAATAAACTGTTACATAATGATTTGGTTAGTTTGAATGAATTAGGGTCTATGCGTTTTGCTACATTCTCATAAACTAAGATAAGTCTCGGACCTGAATTTCAGCTTTATTCAACTGACCACTACACTAATATCAGAAACTTCAAAGCCAATGGTCTGAGAAGAGTATAGTGAGTCAGTCCTGACTCAACTTATGTGGTCCATTCCAGGATATGGAAAACAACCACCACAGACCTGACCCTGTGGCTCTGACCCTGATATGGAGTCACGTTACACCCCCAATTTGATTCACTATAGCAGAATACAGCCAGATCCAAACCACTGGGAACAGCTGCTTTCGGTTTGTGGTTGTTGGAACTATTTAAAACACCCACAAACCCTCCAGACAAAAATGGAGGTTTTAAAACTTTTCCACACTGAGGAAGCAGCCATAGAATCCGTGTTGACATCAACCAACTGCTATGGAAAATTTAATTAACATGGCTGCAGGTCATTGTATCAGCTATATCTTGGTAAAGGTAAATCACTTGGAGACTTTATGTAACGCTAACTAGATACCTCCGTCAGAGAGGGCTGTGCCTACAAGCTGTTTCTCCCTTTCAGAGTCCATGGTGTTTGGACTGTTGCTCGGCTTCCTTTCAATGAGGCGGCAGTTCATTTGTCTGGGTCAGCAGAAGCAGCCCATGGGTGCCGGGGAAAGGGTGGAGTCCCGGCCGGCCAACACATGGCATCCACGTGCCTGCCTGGTGAGCTGGGTGAGGGCTGTGGAGGGCTTCTGTGGCTGGCCCATGCTGTAAAAACCACATTAGTGCCGCCACATTAGCTGCATGAGCTAGCACCATCACTCCCACCCTTCTTCTAGCAATACTGTACCTTTCTCTTAACCCAAATGTTCACGGTTCAAAGTTTTGATCTTTACTGGCCTCCTACCCATTTGAAAGTGACCAGGCTGAAAGTGCATTTCAGCTGCAAAGCTATGGCCAGAGTGTAAATGTATAAATTCAAAATGTATCTCACTCTTGAGAAATTCTGTCCATGGCAAGTTCTTTGAACTGTGATAATGGGCTATGAATCACTTTGCACACCGGTTTTTTTTTTCCCTTTCTTTATTAATCACTATTTATTATATATTAGCTTACATTGTTATTGTTTGTCACTGCTACACTGGGGAACATTGAGACTAACAATCTCTCCCAAATGGAATCCATGAACTTCTAGCAGCATCTCTAGCATCACAGTGGCTAAGTAACTGCGATTGATCTTCCCGCTTCCAAATCAATAGCTAATAGATTTGATTCTATGAATTCTCACACAGTTCTAGTGACCAAAAGAGATGTTTAACAATTAGACAGCAGTGGTGAAAAAAATTCACAATGTTTAAGTGATAGGTACTTATCCCACCAATGTCACATACAGGTCTTCACCATTGTTTAGACGGTCATTCACAGTACTTGACCTAACTGGTCTCAGAACATATGAAGTCAAGGATATTCACAGAGAAGAGCTATAAAAAGATTTTTTTGAAGGCAAGGTTATGGGTTGGAAATTAATATTCTTTCTACAAAAATCACGTCCTTTGTCAAGTATGAAAAGAATAAGTAGGTTAAACAAAATGTGTTAGGTAAACGATTAGGATCTGATAGAGAAAAGATAATCAGCACATCCACTTTCTAGAGAATATTATCTTTACTGATGCAACAAATGACACACGTGCCTTACTGCTTGTTCCAACTTGAAATGGTGCAAATCCACACAAAAACTGAAAACAGTCCATGCAAATGAAGGGTGGCCTCTCTTGGAAGCACAATTGTTAAATACTGCTGTGTTGACACTCACATATCACATTGGCCTATGTTCACATATCTATAATGTCCTTGCTGATTTACATTTGAAATAAAATAGAGATTTAATAAAATATATTTTGGACTGAATGAATTAAGTTTCAGTACTTCATTTGTCATAAGTACAGTATTAGGAGAGGGGGGTGTTTTTCTATCATGTTTTAGCTCATTGTAGTGTAGACAAAATATTTTTGCACTTACAAGTTACACTAAATCCTTCAGCAAATAAAATGTTTTTTTTTCTACACACATAAACAACAGAAATGGAGCATCAACCTTGTTAATGTTTAATGTCACAGACATTAGACTTGATATCAGCTTACCACCCCGGTTTCTTTCTCGCTCCCTTCTTCACCCATAACCATTTACCATGCCAGAAGTTCGAAGAGGAAATGCGTTACCAGGTAACCAAGCTGATGGCTGAAATGCAGAGACTAAAATAATGAAAGATGGAAGCACATGCTGTGATAAAGCACTTTGGGTTTTATACAGTGTTTCACATCAGTGTTGACCTACTTATAAAAAGTAGAAGAAAGATACAAATATATATGTCAGGGTGGAACTGAGACTAAGAACTAATACTATATATGTTCCATTATTATCATTTTTAAAAGGGAGGGATTAGTTTGTGTTTTACCCCCTGTAGCAAACAGAACTTGACCTAACTTGCTTGCTTCGAAGCAACAAGAAGCACCTGTTCTCACAAGCACCTGAGGAATGTGGTCTACAATTTAAGAGAAATTATGTGCATGCCTGTTAAATGATACTGTTTTCAATATGTAATTTTGTCGTATGAAACTGTAGGATAAAAAGGCTGCTTCTTCTACATGAGAAAATACAACACACATAGGGACATTGATATCATACAACATATCAAAACAAGATAGCACAAGAGCTCAAAAGGTACATGGTTGTATGTTCCTCTTTTACACTATCCTGGTCACCCGCATGAGTGCGTGTGTGCATTGTAAACAAAATAACTCGGAGCGTTTATTTTAACATGCATTATGGAAACAGCCCCACACCCTTAACAGCTTAGCTTGGTAAAATGGGCAAAACTGTGCCTTATTAATTAAATTAAGGATGACAACAGCCAATCGAGATGGTCTACGATGAATGCCTTGATGACGCTGACAATATAACCAAGATCTGGCTAAACGGTCAGGACTAAACTGCTAAATTGGAGCCACCACACAAGTTTGATAACCTCGCCAAAAACATAGGCCCACAGCTGCTGCTGATTTCATTGCTTTTGTGTGGTGCTGCAGACCAGAGGACGTGTGGAATTGTTGAGAGGACCATCGTTTACTGTGTTGCTTGCAAAACCAGATACTTTATTTCATTTGCACCTCAACTGCTCACAGCCACTTTGCTTCATGTAAAAATAAACTAAGTCGACTTGAGAAAGCCCTCTTCAATCAGATCGAGGCCGAATGAAGTTCAGTAGGCCTAACGTTAACATTGTTATTGTAACTCAAAATTGTTGGCCTGGTCAATAACAAATCAAATTTTGACTACCACGACTGTAGCCAACTACAACTAGGCTGGACATTGGGGAAATAGTTTGGGCAACAACATGTTGGACGTGTCGAATTGGAGTTAATAGATATCCCATCACTCTCATC
The DNA here is from genome assembly GCA_026901105.3 of Galaxias olidus. Classification (NCBI taxonomy): domain Eukaryota; kingdom Metazoa; phylum Chordata; class Actinopteri; order Galaxiiformes; family Galaxiidae; genus Galaxias; species Galaxias olidus. The sequence goes on from JAPMUY010009160.1 coordinate 200,048, forward strand.
TTACCGAGGAGGAGAAGCTTGACCTCTCTAGCAGCTTTCTCTCCGTCGTCCCGCAAATTCCTGTCGATCATTTTACTGCGTTCCACCGCCGCTTTATCTTCTGTGCTAAGAGTGCACCCCATCCTCAACCAAATCCTTAGGACCAGGTGATGTAAAAAATATAAAATATATACAGCACCCACATTCAAGGGTTAAAAAAAACTGCTCCCCGAGAACCGCACACACGCCCTTTTATGTCAGCAGTAAGTCTTTTTTGGAAAGAGAGTGCGTTGAAAACAAAAAAATAAACTTGCCTTTCCTACAGCCACTCAAATTCAGTTTTATAGAATGATCTCCGTCTTTGCATAAATATGTTTCATATAAGACACAACGAATTCCTTAGCAATTTCTCTCCCACCCGATCATTCGTCTCAGATCGCTGCAACAGCTAGATGTGTTGTATAGTGCGCTTTTCACATACTCTCCGTTAGTAAGGCTGTGTACTTCCTGTTTGGTTCTCTTCTACCAGAATAAAAGTCTGTCCTATTTTCGTTCAGGGCTTTTATCTTGATGTGTAAATAATTTATTTGGGGTCCAAGTATGTTGTGTTTACGTTGTTTATAATGTTTTGGCCTATACAGAAACTCTCTCAACAGATTATCTGCCTTTACCTTCAGATAAAAAACAACAACTAACACAAATCTATGTTTTTTGTGTACATGCAACATGTATAGGCAAGAAAGAATTTGACTACCAGATGAATTGTACAAAAACATAAAAAAACATGTACTTGTGTGTGACAAGGGAATGCCATACACATTATTAACAGACTAATGATAATACATCATATATACAGTACTGTGCATAAGTTTTAGGCACGGGATGCTGTTTTGAAGGCCAAGGGTGGTCACACCAAATGTTGATTTGATACAGATTTGCTTTGTCCTCACTTTGTATTTTATGAATTGATAAAAAATCAACAATTAACATTTATAATTTTATATATATCTTTATTTTCCTAACTTTAAAGACTTCACACCTGCCTAAAGCTTTTGCACAGTACTGTACATCAATACCACTGCAAATTCTTGTGAACTTCACTGGTGGTTAGAGTAAATTCCGTTACAATTTAAGGTCTTTACATACAATTTTCAATTCAAAGCGGGGACGTGCAGTGACATACAGATATACGTCAGTATCAAATCACGTGACAACACACCACTTACCAATAATAAAAACTATCTTCATAATTGACCACTGGATAAAGGACAACTATTTAAAACTCAACAGCAAAAATACTTAACTCCTAATTGAATAGTAAAAAATAAATATGGAAATGTGTGCCTGGCCATGTGATTTAGGGGTTTTGGTCACATATTCAAGTTGAGTATACTAACAATTTAACTTGCAAATCTCTATAAAAAGTAGTATACTAGATTCCCGTTTCAGTATGCAGTATACAGTATGTACTCATTGACTATATAGTAAGAATGTGGTTCCGAACATAGTTATTGTGATAGGGACATTTTGCCTTGTCCTGGGTGTACACCGGCTATACGTTGTGTCAGTGTCTTGAATTGTGAAAACATAGATAATTTTTTAAAAAGCACAACAGGTAACCCAATCAAACTGAAAAGAATGTGTGATATAATGATGCTGGAACCACATGCTTGGGCAAATCAGAAGCAGTGTGTGGCTCGAGCTTCTAGCAACTGACCGTTTAGGCCTGCAAATCAGATTATATAGAATGTTGATGCTGCCCCTGTGTGGTTATCGTGCAACGGTTGAGTGATGCAGACAGAGTCGGTTAGCACAATGTCAAACAAAGGATTATAACTATAACTGTAAATCTACTGATTGTACAAACAAAGTGGAGACATATGAGCGAAACTTAAGAAATAATTTACAAATTACAATGTTAGAGATGTTATTTAAAATGTACAATATGTAGTAAACGGCAGCTATACCAAAATATCTTGCTATGAATATGATCTTTGTTATAAACAGAACTTTTTGTTTCCTTTCGATTGACCTTTCCCAATGAAAGACTAATAACAAAGGCCGGCATGACTGGCATCTCTTTTTCATATAATAAACATGGCTTAATTAATGTTATAGCCCCAACTTTCTGCTGTCATGTCAGAAAATCTGATGCACAGTTTTACTGCATGGATTTTAGTTTAATTACCAGTGAATTCCAGAGTGACTTAAAAAAATATTACGTACTCTAAACAAATTTGAAATACACTTAATTTCAATACATTATAAAATAACACAACTTAATATATTAGGATGAGAAAGATGGTAAAGAAGCGGGCTTAAAGCACAACATCATAAATGCATTGTGTGTTCTTGACTAGATGATAAAAGAGCACGGTCTTATCCCACGCCCTATCCCAGGCCCTCTACTCTGAATCTCTGACCCAGCTCCATAGAGCATTTCATCTGTAATCAGCACCGAGATAGTGCGCTGATATCCGGGGGGCAGAAGTGCGTTCATTACAACCTTCAATCCCTCGTAGCTGTTATATAAACCCCATTAGGTGAGGTTCCTGGTCTGCTGCCAGGAATATTTGTGCATTTACTTGGCCTGCAGTCTCCCAGTTCATCTGACACAACTGCAGCATCTCCGGGGACACACACCTTCTGTAGACACACTCACACACACACACACACACGCACACACACACACATAGGCACCGTGCACAAACAGCCAGACTGACAGACGGAGAGGGAGACAAACCACCATGGGCTGCTGTAACAGAAGGTGCGGGCTGATATCCGGAGCCGTGATTGGGGCGGTGGTGGGGATACTGGGAGCCATTCTCATTCCAATTGGGAATAGCGTCATTGAGGGGACAGTGAATAAGGTAACGCTAATTTCTAGCTGGTTTCTAACATTATACTCACAGTGGAGTGTGCTTTTATGGTGATCAAAAGACTCTTGAACAGAGAGAGGCAAGCATGCATTTGGGAAACCTACTCTCTGTGGAATGTCAGATATTTTGTAGAGAAACGTTTTCGGATAATATTTACTTTAGGTCACACATTTGTTGTTCTGTCATAGCAGAAATTGAAATATGAAAACATGAGAGGTGTGGCAATTGCTATTCTACGGCATCCTTTAACTGAATTGTTCCATTTGTAATAGAAGAAGGGTGGCAGCCTGGTTGGCAGTCTTGATTTGTGTTTAAAAATAGATGGCTTCTGTGTCTGGTGGTTTCAGCAAGTCGTCCTTGAGCCCGGGACAACAGCCTATGACAACTTCAACTCCACTGGGGTACTGGTATACAGGCAGTTCTGGCTTTTTGATGTGAAAAACCCCGTGGAGGTAGTAGAGTATGGTGCCAAGCCAGTGGTGATAGAAAGAGGACCATACACATACCAGTAGGACAAATTTCTTCTTTTGTTGTTGACCTTGATGGCTATTGTCTTTCTTGCTTATTGTTTAGTTATATTTTCATTATTCATGTTGTAATTCTATTGTTATTTATTTGTTTCTTACCACTCTCTTTTTCTATCTATATCTCTCTCTGTGTTTCTCTCTCTGCCCTCACTCAGGACGCGGTACCTCCCTAAAGTGAACATCACATCAAATGACAACTACACTGTGTCCTTTCTGCTCCCGGCAGGAGCCATCTTCCAGCCTGCTATGTCTGTTGGACCAGAGGAGGACAAAGTCACTTCTCTTAATCTGGCTGTGGCAGTAAGAAAACGTTACTATACTATATGTAGCTGCTAATCCCGTATGCCTGACTCAGTGGTTTCCAGTTCATGGTATTGTGGGTGGAAAGTAGCCAATTTGTTACCATTTGGCAAGGCCAAGTCAAGCCAAGTTGACCTGTGCTGCAATGCAGTAGTCTGGTTCGGAACACAAACTCCATAGTTATAATAATTATGTTGAAAAATACCAAAGTATCTAAGGCAGAGCAATGTTAAACCCAGTGTTCAATGCTGGTTTCCATCACTGGCATGTATTATCTGAAGTTCTAATAGTAGTAAGCTGAGTTCAAGAAAACTGATCAAATGATTGCAGGAACATTACACTGGTTTATGGTACAGCTTTTTACTGCAGAAAATTGATAAGGCTCTCTCTTAATTGCAGTTGTCATTTCTACAGTCATAAAGCTGTCTTATCTTTCTAAGAACATGGACAACAGTCATGCATGTGTCTGCATATTCCTATTAAGTATTGTGTATTGACACAAAAAAGTCAGGAATTTCCAACCACTTAAACAGATCAGATCATCATATATCATATATGGTTGAATTATGTGATAATAATATGAGTTTGAATATTTACGTTTTTCCCCTCTTTACAGGGAGCTTATTCTTTGTTTCCTAAGCCGCTGCACTTTATCTTGGATGGTTTAATAAAGAAAAACAATGCCTCCCTGTTCCAGTACCGATCAGTCAAGGAACTACTCTGGGGTTACAAAGACCCCATGCTGAGTAACACACTTGGCCTGTTTGTACCTGTACGTCAACGTTTATCCAGATTTGTCTATCAAGATTAATTCTCAGTAAATGTAAATCAGGAGCAATAATACCGGACATTATAAAGAATATATATTTTACCTAGTTAAGTTGAGAGTTGTAATCTTTAATATTGTATTTCTTTCTTAGTATAATGGTACCTACGATGGATACTACACTCTTTTTACTGGGAAAGATGACGTCTCCAAAGTAGGCTATATTGACAGGTGGCAGGGAGAGAGGTGAGTCTGTTGTTAGGTGAGCTACTGAATAGGATTAGACAGATACAATCATTTTGATCTGATCATTGAAAACCTTAGTGCCATTTTGCTTCCATCAGGGAAGTGTCATACTGGAACAATACATACTGCAATATGATCAACGGTTCAGGTACAGTATATTTAGATACGTAAGTGCATAGATGAAGGATTGTTAAGCCATAAACACCTCCATCTTCGGTCATGCTCCCAGTAATCAATTCTTTATTGATTGTTCTCTTCTATAGATGCCTCGTCTTTCCCTCCCTTTGTGGATAAGAAGAAGCCTCTTTACTTCTTTACTTCTGACATCTGCAGGTGAATGCTAATATTTCCTGATTTAATTGTAACCTGGAATAATATTCTGTATGTACCAAAGTCGACTCTTTCACATTACGTTTAACGCCATTTTACTGATTTATTAAAAAAAATGATAATAGGAGCCACTAGAGGACAGCATTATCAAACAACAGAAAACCCTCTCAAAAACAGTTTATTTTGAGGTCGAAAGAAGGTTACATGAGAAACATTCATAAACCGCATAAAATGTGACATAAGACTAACCAGAGTTTGTGTCACTCACAGGTCTGTTTCAGCCATCTACACTGAGACCAAGGACCTTCTGGGGATCACTGTGTACCGCTATACCCTGCCTGCCTCCACCCTGGCTTCCCCTACAGTAAACCCAGACAACATGTGTTACTGCACAGACCAGGTGGTCACCAGAAACTGCACCAGGGCTGGAGTCCTAGGCGTAGGAGCTTGTAGGGGGGGTGAGTTCCACGAGCCATAGAAACCTCTGGTGGCTACAATATGGTGGTACAACTAGTAAAAAGTGTCTGGAGGGCTTGACTACCAAGGCATCTAGTTACAGATAAGGTAGATTTAGATTAGATGTAATTTAGTATTTATACATCAATCAGGAAGGAGTTTATCTGTAACTAGATGTTTTTTTTAATTGCACAATCTTGAGCAGTAACTGTCATGGATGGTGCATAGGGTGCTGACCAAAACACAAGGAAACACTGAGACACAGGAGACAAAGGTAGCATGAGAGAATCTCACCACAGAGAAAATACCTTTACTCCAAACAGAAACACGAAGGGTTTACACCAAGTGACAAGAAAACAATGACAGGCCAAAACCTACACACAAGAGGAACCTAAATAGGCCAAAACACAGGTGCAGACAATAAGGCTAATGGTAAACCCAAGAGGTACATCACAGGTGGAAATCCTAAAGATAATGAACAAAGGAATCAGAGGACCCAGGGTAGGGTAGGGAAGGGTGTGGCACACAGCCGCCCTCTGCTGGCTGTGGAAGAGGAGCCCAGGCCCTGACAGTAATATTGTTAATTATGAGCCATATTAACAAATTGAAATCAACTAGCATACTACTACTAATAGTAATAATACTAGTGAGGATGATTGTATTTATGCTTTTAAACGTGTTTTTCTTGATAGGAGTCCCAGTCTACATCTCCCTCCCTCACTTCCTCGATGGTAGCCCAGAGCTGACACAGGACGTGCTAGGACTGAGCCCCAGCAAGGAACAACATGTCACATACTTAGATGTGGAACCTGTAAGACTTTAGACTTTAAAGATATTGGGGTTTAACTTAATTCTAATGGATTTCAATATCCAAAGACTCTTGGGATAACTATTGTTGGCCCATCTTAATAAGTTATTACCGCAAGTAATGATTAATTGTGTTTCATCTGTTTCATATTGGTCAGACTACTGGATTTACACTGAGGTTTGCCAAGAGACTCCAGGTCAATATGGTGTATGGACCATCCAATGTTATTGAGTAAGTCAACTGAAAATAGTTGTATTGTAGAGAATTTTGTATTGTTTTCATTTGAAACCTGACGCTTTTCTGACTCCATCTCTGTCTCTTTGTATCTTTCTCTCTGTTAGTTTCTGTCTTTAATGCCCTCGTTCAATTTCCCCCCGTAGTGTATTGAAGAAAGTGAAGGAATACACTGTGTTCCCTATAGCTTGGCTGAATGAGGTAAGCCACGGGCTGATGATTACAAATACTTAAGGATGACACAAGTACAGTACCTGTGTACTGCTGCCTGCTTTGTCTTTTTGATTATTTAACTGAACCCACCAGAGTATTATACTCTGGGTGCTATTAGACACCAATAGCATTGTAATTTTTAGGACACCCTGTCATCTAACTAGAGAACACTGCTAACTCTTTTCATCTCTCTCTCTCTCTCTCTCTCTCTCTCTCTCTCTCTCTCTCTCTCTTTCTCTCTCTCTCTCTCTCTTTACTATATATTCGTTCTCTATTTATGTGGCCAGACGGCAGCATTGGATGAAGAGACAGCAAACATGTTTAAGACAGAGCTCATTGGTCGGATTGAACTACTAGAGACAGTACAGCAAGCATTAATGGGTTTGGGAGCTTCCATCTTTGTCATTTGTCTGATATCCTACTGCGTGGTGAGGAGAAATAACAATAATAATTCTAAGTTTGTGTGAGGGGGACAGTGTGAGCAATCGGAGATATGTGAAACACTATACTTACAAAATGGGTATATTGGACTGCTATTTTGCACATTTTGTAATTTCTATCATACTTTGGTACCGAGAAAGGATACTGTGATTTTTCTAAGTTATTTTTAAAATATGGTTTACTACTTTGTTTATTTTAATTGCACTCTATTGCCGAATACCAGGCTGAGATATTAAAACAAAAATAGAATAAGAATGATTGTCCAATAAAAGCAATTCGACATTCTCTACTGATTCTGATATCTTTTCCGAAAACTAGAATATTTGATCAAGGAAAGAAAGTTCGGATTTATTATCAGCTTTAGTTGTTCTCAAGGGAACTACACTCTGACAATGACACTGTATATTCATTAACACTGGGCCACATTCCTCTTGTATAGACAGCAGCTTCCCACACAGCTAATTAAACTAAAACCTTAATTTGTAATCTTTATGATAAAAGTCTTTGTAACTTTACAGATTAAGATTATTTTTTCCCCTTGAACTTTTTATCGCTTGCCTAATTTAAGATAAAAGTTTTATCAGTCTGTCAGTGAGTTTTGCTTGGGCTGTGCATGGCACTTTTGATTGCCCATATGGAGCCTGTCCTTGTGTTTATTGGGCTTTAATCAGCCCTCTTTGAAAAGGAGGATAATTATATCCTATCGTTAAGGAATATGATCACCATGCACTCTATCATAAATTATTTTAGGTAAGGTGAAGAGTTGGCATAGATAGGTTGATGAACACAAACACGAAATGCAAAACCAGAAACTAAGTGGTATCACAATACACAGATTGACAAGGCAATACTGTAAACTGATTCAAGGGTCAACAAATTTGACATTTTAATGCATTTATTTCGGCTGTAATACATTAATAAATAGAAATACACAGGCTTAAATGATAACATAAAAATTCCACTGACTTCAACAATGTGATGCAGTCCCTCAACGATTTATCTTGAGTTAGGTATGAGACAAGTTAGGGAAAGGTTAGGGGGAAAAAAATTAAGGAAATGTTAAACTGTAGAATAAACTCTTTAAAAATGTAAATGTATCTCTGCCATTTGCAGATTCAGTCACAGTTATTAATTAAGCATTTTAAAATTATATACAGTGAGAGTCACATTCAAAAACACATATGCACAGAGAGCAAACACAAGACATTAAGTTAAAGATAAAACATGAAATACTCTTAACACCAAACACAAATATCTGTATTTACACTGACAATGTTTCTGTGGCAAATATGAGGAAAGCCAGTACCATTATAATCAGGAAGTAACTTTGACAATATCACAAATCTGAGAATAAAACACACCATTAAAGATCTTTATATTTGATATAATAGATCATTAAACTTATGCTTTTATGCGAAAGATAAATATGCACGGTACTCAAGCACTCAAAAAAACTAGGACCCCTACTTTGAGTTTCAGGTATTTAAATAGGTGTACCTGAATAGAAAAAGAAGGATGTGCGTGTCAGCTTTACTTCAGTGGTTCTCAGCCATCTGCATACCATCACAAGTCAGCCATAGCTATTACTCCTTATCACATTTAACAAGCCTCTGTAATACAATCAAGAGTATAATATACCAATAGACTAAAAAGTCTGAATGTACGCTACTTTGTTGAGTTGTGTGAATACATTTGGGGGGAAATGACATAACATAAGACTTACTTGACACAACAAAGACAGTTCTTCACGTTCAAGGAACTATACAGTACATGTGGATGGCAGCTGAGCTGTGGTGGACTTTGACAAACCACTGTTTTACATTTTTAAATTCTGCTCTTTGTTTGGATAACGTAAATATAACACTGTGTCTGGTGCCAAAAAGGCCAGAGAGAAACACCGTATCTCCTCATGGAAAATACGCTCCCAGAAACTGCAGTGTGCATGTAGAAATATAGCCCTGTAATTACTGTATGAAAGAAATCTCCGATACCTGTAAACATGTGGACGTAGAAATTAGATTATAGCTTTACGCAACACGTTGTACAACATGCGCTCTCTCCTTCTCCATTTTTCAGCTTCATCTAATTCATTTCTTCTCTTCTTCTTCTTCTTTTTTTACTTTTACTTTAAACATACTGTAACAACCATCCAAAGCACACAGACATAAGAAGCTAACAATTAGTCTACCCAATTTGCCCTCCTAATATATACAATATTTTATAGATGTTTGGAGTTTTTTTTTTATTCATAATGCTGAGCTGTTCATCTAACTCCATTGTTTTGGCACCCAATGAAAAGATCACTAGTCTGCAACAAAGACAACATTGGATGGAAGAGTTATTGTTATTCACATGTCTGTATCTCACAGTAATCTGGCCAGCATGCGACGCAAGATAAAACTGAGGAAAGCTCCCATCAAAACACCTTGATCGTTAACCCTACTGAAGACCTAAATGGCTTTGCTCAGCAGTTAGAAGTGTCCATGTCCAGATCGGGTTGGATTGTTCTGAATCAATGAATGCATGTATCCTCAGCCCACCAGGCCTCTGTCTGTGTAATCTTGGATCAGACGGCTGGTAAGTGGTTACGGCGGTTACGGCTCTTCCGGCGGTCCAGCAGAGGCTTGAGTTTGGCCAAGTCTCCCCTGAGGGGCCCCCGCTGTGGGGGCTGGATCTGATGGAGCTGTTGGAGGTTCTGGAGCTGCTTTCGCTCCTTGCAGTACTGCTGCACGGCCAGGCTTTCGGCAGGACTGAAGGCAGACAGAAGGGCCTTAGGGTGCAGGGAGCTGGCCCAAGCCCAGGGAGACTGCTGCTTGTCGGTCAGCATGCTCACCATGGCCTCGCTGAGCACCCGCAGCCGGAGCTTTGCTACAGTGCGCTTGAAGCCATTCTCGGTGGCCAGGCAATAGTACAGGCCCTGGTCAGAGAGCTGCACTGAGCGTATGAGCAGGCCATGATCGGTGGAGAGAACACGGTCACTGAGTTTAACCTGAAATACACATGGATAAAATAGTCTTTTAAATAATACTAGGAAAGCATTTTTTGGCAAGCATTTCCACTTCCTTCCTTAGAATTAAAATGTCTGCACTGATTGATGGAGGGGGCCAGTCCACAGTGGACCATGTTATGATTGACATGCTTGGATTGTAGGCGCAGGAATTAGAAACAGTTCATTTTATAACACATTTATGTTATAAATGCTTAAGAAAAGCCTTTCTTGCTGTATTTGCCTACACTTATTTTGTGGAGCTGTAACTATTTAGTGGGCCTCTGTTATCTTCCTGCTGAGAAACTAATTATCATACTGGCTTCATATTATTTTTGGATCCAGTGAACTACACTCATCAAGTGGACCCATTGCCAATAAAAAATAAATTAAGCGTTGTCCCTGGAGCCTAGCAACTGCAGATCAAGGCTGTGAGCAAATTGTATTATGAAATATTCAAAGCTTATATGATAACAGCTATTTGGCTGAGTAATAAAACCCTTTTGGCATCACTGGCCATATGCGATGAATAAGTAGATACCATCAGCTTTCAGGCACACTGGCCCTTAGGAGAGCAGGTGCATTTCCCGGTTGACCGGACAGGTTTGGTGCCAGATTGGGCTAACTAGGCTTTAGCAAAACAATGCCATGTACCAATAGTAAGATCAAAGATTCCCTTAAGGGCATACAATCCTGCTCTCTAGGGTCAAGATCAAATGCCCCTGTAGTATTTCAGTAGTGTGTGTCCCATTCCAAGTTTGTGTAAATTAACCTTTTTTAATTGTTAGAAGTATATCATTTGTAAAGATGTTTGCTTTCGTGTTCAAATTCCCTTTTTGCCCTTTTCTCTGTCCACTACAATACTGTTGGGATAACTGTTGGCAGGTTTAACCAAACCAGGAAATCTAGGGTGTGGCTCATAGTTCAGTATGCAGTAGTTTATGTGTAAAGGAAATCTAACAGTACAAATATAGAACGTGCTGGTGGCATATCTGGCTTAAAGTTGGGGACTAAATCAACAGGGGACCAGCAATTTTCTTACTAACAAGACCACTATTTTAGGATTATCTAACCACTACAACCATTATCCAACCCATCATTACTGTGCAGTGCTTTTGACTCTGCATCGAGCTAGCTGTATACCTGAACTCTGACTTGTGTATAAAACGTGTCTGACCTCTTTCCTCCGGTCATTATCCCTGTGGATGAGCCAGCGGACAGAGGCCTGGGGAGACTTGGGCAGACACTCCAGGAAGGTGGTGTTGTTTTTCACGCCATACTGCGTCATCTCCGCTGCGTTTCTGTAAGCTGACACACACACACACACGCAGGCACGCGCGCGCACACACACACACACACACACACACACACACACACACACACACACACACACACACACACACACACACACACACACACACACACACACACACACACACACATTACTTGCTATCACTCTGTATATGAATTACAGTGCTGGATCTGCATTGTTGTCCCATAGTCAGGGTGGAAAATTTACCCAAGGTTTAGATTCACACTTCCAATCACCCTTTGGTCACTCCGTGCAGTTACTGTACATTTTATAGTTTGTATTCGCAATTAAATGAATGTGTTACATTTTGCTACCAACAGTCAACTTTTGTAATTGCCTGACCCCTCAACTCCCAGCTGGATAGATGACATGTTGCAGACTAATTAGTGGAACTGACCATATGGTGGGCTCCCAAAGCACAGGCTCTTAGAGACTACAGCTGGGACCAAGGCTCTCCCTTTCTTAGACGAAACCATCCCAGATAACTGAGTGAAGCATATTGGTAAAGTAACACACAGACCAAAACTGCAACACTCAGGGAAACCTAATCACTACTCTTTTATGGGGTTTTAAATTCAGACCATCAGAAGTGCATTAACTATTGGATATGGTTAATTTTTTTTAGCAGTTTATGTGCATGGGTGAGAAGATTAGGGACAAAATACATGCTGAGGCCCTCTGCAGTCAGTTATTGATAGTTTAGGTTACCTTTGAGGTTGAAGCCTCTGCACTGTGTCACTGGATTCCCATGCATGATGTCCTGTCTTCTGCTCCTCCTAAAAGAGATTGAACAAGAATATATATATTTTTAAGCAGATTCTATTATATTCTCATTGTTGCCGCACATGCAGTCCGGAACAGCTGGATAAAACAGACTTTCTGCTAAAACCAGAACCTTTGCCACACAAAAAAAAATTATGTTCAATAATGTCAACAGTTGAGGGAGTATTTGGAATCAGTATGCCCTCCAAAAACAAGATTTAGACATCATGAATAAGTGGACATATTCCAACAACAATTGTGGAGGGTGGTAGATGTGTGTCTTACTGGAATGGCCAGGCTAATGGAAAGCAGTCACAACTCTTCTACCTCAATGTTTGTTTGATAGCTACATGAAGGTCTTTAACATATTCCAAATAGTGTGACTGGATAACCTTTGAAGAATGTGCCTGAAAGCACTTTTGAACATTTAGAACCTTTTTAGTCTGAATTTAAATTCACACTCACAATAACATACGCAGTGAGGTGAGAAGTTGGATGATTTAAAATGGCACCCCTTTTCTATAGTAATCTTGGGCCAATCCCTACGTGTACCTTTTGCCATTTAGGTAGAAGCGGGAGCAGGTCAGTCCATCCCAGGCACAATAGGGGTCTCTGGCCAGACAGCAGTCAGCGCAGGCTGAGCCATAGGCATGGCAACGGTGCAGGGACACCTGGGAGAGGCCGTGTTCCGAGCTGACGTACAGCTGTTGCTGAAACATGAACATCTCAAATGTCATTGGCACTGTTTGTCTGAAGCATTGACAGGCGAGAAAATTAGGCCTGTTAGTTGTTTTTGTTGTAATTTTTCACGTTTTTTATGAAGGTGAACATTAATTATGTCATGAATTAAGCATCAGGAACAAGATAACTAGGTTCCAACACATTAAAAAGAACAGTTACTAATAACGAATTTCACACTTACCTTTTTGGGTGATATCCTTAAATTGGTCACTGGAGCTTGGTCCTGGGCAAAGAAAAACAAACATTTTCTGTGACATTTCAAATGCTTTCAGATTCTGTCTGGGACATCAACAAAATATGCCATCTGCTACACTCCTCTCTTCTCACACTTCTTAATCTCTTTCATTGAACACCCATTTATCTTGCTGCCCAGTTCATAAACACATACATTCCCACAAAGATACATGGACTGCCTTGGGAACTGCCCAAATTCTGAGTAAACCGCACACTGAGAGATTGCTGGAAAGATGTGAACTGCATACCCCCATTTTGAGTCGACCAGTAAACACTAAACAGGCAGCTCTTGCAGCCCAAGCATCTGGTTGCTTCATGATCATACCTACTACCACAATTGTTTATGTTAGGCTGGGAAGGATCAGTGTGCTTAGAAAACAACCCAGGTCAAATATATTAAGAGAGAATGGCAGTGAGCTCTGCAGTGTCAGTAATCAATCATCCAATCATCAGTGGGCGGATGCCAGACCATAATCTCCTCAATGAACTTTCCCCGCACTAGCACCACCCTGTCTGCTCTATCCCTTTGTGTTGACGCGAAGTTCCCCCTCTTTTGTGCCTTTGATGTCTGTGTTGGGGGAATGGTCAACACAGGGTTAGACAAGGGGAAAAAGAACAGGAGGGGAGAGAGAGAGCGAGAGACCTTAAACACTTCCAGCTCCTCCAGGATTAGATCCTCGTCCAGGGAGCGATTACTGGGCAGAGCGATCACCTTCTGCACTGTGCCTTTGTCTGAGTGAAGAGAGAGAGAGGGAAAAAAAAAGCAAACAGTTCTTAGGCAACCACATCAGCCTCACCTCCCATACCCAGAAATTATAATTTGTTTGACCCACAAAACCAGATTCTAAAATGGAACCACCTATGCATACATCAAGATCAACAAACACCGTTATCTTTCCCAGTCATGTTGGTCTTTGAATTAAGCCTGAAGGGCGTCACTGAGGCCAACAGAAAACAGGACTGTAATGGACTGTGAGCTCTACAATCCATGCAGAGGAAGATAAGGACACAAGTGTCACAAAGTTGAAAGCCAAATCCCTGTCCAGGAGTTTATGTGGGGATGAGGAAGCAGAAGTAGTAGCAGGCAAAAGCTCCTGGAAATTCCTGATAAAACTCTTCCACCTCCCTGAGACAAAGCCCCGTCAGCACCCCTGACGCAGTCAGACACCCCTGGCAAGCTTCCAGGAATCCAGGCAGAGTTGGCTAGAGGCTGCAGATGAAGATCAGCAGCTGGGTTGCACGCACACATATATACACACACACACACTAACACCACACCACCTAAACACGCAGACAAGGTCCCAACACTTCATGTCTAACTCTACCCTGAGAGGGAGTCACATATCTCAGTTCTACGATACAGTAGGTGTTTGTCATTGTAGACAACCTCTAGTGCCTGAGAATTCACTCTTTATGCCCACTCTGTCGAACCTATTTTTTGTGTAAATGTTTATCTCCCAAACCTAGCATGGAAAAAGGGCTAATATATCAATAAAATGATATGATTATGAAACGCCAGTATAATGACTCACAAGAAAGAGATTAATGGAAAACAATTCTTAATGTTTTATTAATTTTATTGCTGTGGTCATTGGCGCCACCATCTGGTAATAGAAGAAACTTTTATACATGATCTCTTCTCAGGCAGACTCCTTGGTTTTTGGCAATGAAAGTAGGCCCTTATTCAGTTCAATAGTGTCAAGTACATAAGGTTCATTTTTGAGATCTCTCCGATATTCTTTGACATTGAACTGAGCAGCTCCGAACAGCTCAGTGCAGCATGATTACCAAAATTAAAATGGTATTGTTTGGACAAAAACAAAACATATTGTAGAGAAATTTAAGAGATAGAGATGTTGTAAGCTATTAATATATTTTGATTCGGATGTTATTTCTATTCATTTTGGGATGCCTTACCTGTGCCCAGAAACAGAACTTGGTAGAGGCCGTCAGCGGCGATGACCTGGTCCACTGCTATGGAGGTGTACTTGTAGTCTGCATTGGTGCGTACCACCAGGGGTCTCCTCCCAATGGGGTAGATGGGGTTGAACATGACAGGATGATTCCTGACAAAGGTCACCACTTCGTCTGGAAACTCCTTGGTTGTCCGAATGTGGGGGGTGAATGCTCCGCCAGGACACTGGGGAATAACATGGGAATAATATTCAGGTATAAGGGCAAGATGCTGGTCTGTTTCCAATATGTTCACATGAACCAAACTCAAACCCAAACTCACAGTTCCAGGCCGTGGGTAGGGAATGCGGCCCTGGAAGGCCACCCACTGGAAGTTGGGCCCCTCGCGGTGCGCAAAGGGCCCGTTGAAGACGGTCAGGATGTCCGCCATGTTGTACACGCACACAGCTGAGCCCTTGAACACCGAGCTAAGAAAACGAGACGTGCATTCCATAATTCACAACAGGGAGCATTAACACGAACGGCACACATATCCAACCAGCTAAAACACCAAAGCCCTCCAAACCCCGCTGTGTTTAAGAATACGTCTAAGCCATCCAATCTGGGTGGAACCACGACCACAATCCGGAGGGGACACCCCGCCTAGTTCTCCTGCAGGATATGATGTCGCTAGGCCCGGTCATATTAAACCACAGCGCGGTAGCGCACAGAGAGGCTTTGTTCAGGGAACAGATGCGTAATGCATAAAGGAGAGGGCACGGAGGAAACACATTGTGGGGATAGTAGTAATAACAGTGCAGCGGAACCTTCAGGCCTCCATTGTTTGGGTTGGCTTTGGTCGGGGGAGAGCAGCTAAACTACCATGGCCTTGATCTGATCCTTCAGTTACAAGTGAGAAAGGGGGCTGTGATGGGTCACTATGGGCTACCCAGACACAACCAATTAGAGGTTGAGGCAGACTTATTCAGTGGGGTCTCTTTGAAACTCATGTTCCGGTCAGGCACGTCTAAATGCAGTGTTGGCTTGCTCCATATGGCTTGGCTACTATGTATTGACAGTAAGAAGGCAGTTAAGTGGTTGAATGTATAGATACAATAATGATCAACTATTTGTCAACATTATTGTGGAGGAATCCTTAAGATGTTAAGCTGTAGATTTCTCGAGGTCTATTTCAAAGCTGATGTGATGTCCACATCATTCCTACTGGTATGGGCTGCTGGTTAGCATAGCTACTGAACATCCAACAATATTACCTTGTTGAGGTGAAGACACCAAACACCAAGAGGTTCTTGGGCTGATCCGTTTCCAACAAAAAGACACTCTCTAGGATTGAAAAAAAACAACAACACACACACGCATTAGCCTCAACAACTAAAGACTGATTAAAGTCCTCATAGCTTCATTCATTCAAGAGAGATATCTAAAGAGAGTGTTTTTTATATAGATCTCAGCTAACACAAATGATGAAAATCAGGACAAAATGAAAGTGTATTTATGTTTTATCATTCTTTTTATAATCAAACAACATTGGCCAATGTCAACAGAAATAATATGATTACTAAAAAAGCACATGTTTAATCCAGAGATAAAAGAATAAGTTGATCATTTAGGGATAACAAAATAAGTTGATCATTTAGGGACAAAATGACTCAATCCAATTGCCACTCACCCAGCTCATCAAAGTGAGTCTCGGTGCCATCCTCCTCCAGAACTGAACACACCATCCTGGCCTTTAGGAATGTGGTCCACTTGTTTACCAGGCTCCGCTGGCCTCCAATGTCATTCTGTATGGATGTAAACGCAGACAGAGACATTGGTATTGTATCATGTTTTGTCAACACAGATGTAGCAAAAACACACCCATACACACACACACACACACACACACACACACACACACACACACATATATATACATATACATACATACAACTACACATACAGACTCACACACTTACTGGACAAACTCTGGCGACCATGGTATGTATGTTCTTAGTATTTCCGCTGTTGTCGGTTAATCTCTCTCGGAAAAAGAAATACAGTTTTGCATCGTTTGGGTGAGACCCATCTGGAATCAACTGGGCATCAATGAAGATGGGCTCTGTTGGAAAGATGATGAGAAACACTAAATGTGAAGAGCACACAGACGAATATTATGAATGGAGCGAGTGTAATCATTCCTATTACTGTGACAAATGTTCTCACCACTCAGCCACTTTGAGTTATGCTGGTCTGTCCTCACTGCGTTTCTCGTGGTCAGGCTCCTGAAGATGGCAGCATCTGTCCCCATGAAGTCGATGTACATCCCAGAGAACAGCTCCTGGTCTAAACACAAGGAAACACAAAGGCTCTTGGTCGGCATATTTCAAATATGAAGCCAAACCCAGCTTTTGAATCCTTCCTACCGACCTCTAAAATCTTGCATCATTTGTATCCATAGTGTCTCAGTAGATTGTGTAACAGCATGGTACTGTGCTGGTGGTAGATTAATCTGTCTTAAACAGTTTGACCATCAGGCCTCTATTGCCAGTAAAAGCTATTGCAGCTCACAGTAGATTTAAAGGCCTTTTGTTGGACTCCTTGTGCTCCACTAATGACCTGACTCAGTTGGCTTTCCATTCTGCCTCCATGTTTTTATCATTCCATTACCCTGCCACTTCATCATTCCATCAGCCCTGAGCCATGTGTCCAAGGGGAAAGAGGGGGGGCTGGTGGTATGTGGCGCATGTCCAAGTCAGCCTGCTGTGGGGGGAGAGTGTCGACAGCACCCAGACAGCCCCCTGAAGGGTCTCTTATTAAGGGAGGAAGAGATAGAGTACAGACCGGTCCTTTTATCTACCCCAGACACAGGCCGGCGTTGTCCCACTGGGAGGCAGTGGAGCTGGGAGTGCTGCACCAGTGCTGTCCCACGGCCCTGCCCAGAGCGGTGGGTGTCTGCTGGCCACTCACTCGGCTGGCAGCACAGGCTGCTGATGCGGCAGAGCTTGGGTGTCGGAAAGGCGAGATGTACGTGCTAGGTGTCGCCGAGCTGTGTCGACAGCAACCCGACACTCACAGCCCAATCAGGGATCAAAGGACGACATGGCGAGAGCGATGGTGTGCGTGACCCGACCTCATTGGTCACTAATAAGAGAGTGGTCTTAGGAAAGCATGACCACCTCTGTTTATGTGTGTGTGTGTGTGTGTGTGTGTGTGTGTGTGTGTGTGTGTGTGTGTGTGTGTGTGATTGTTCAAAGACAGAAATAGGGGTCAAAACAAGTGGTGGATGCAGACACTTACTGAGCATGATAGAGACAGTGTTGACTCTGGGATTGAAGGAGCAGCGTCCCTTACCAGACTCCGCCCGCGAGTCGATGTGGAACAATTTATCCTGCAGGAGAAACGAGGAGACACCAGAGGGGGTATTAAAAGGGGTTTTTAGGGGTATTAAGGTAATCCTGCCTAATGCCATACATTGAAATATAAGTATGTTTGTTTATATATGTAAATGTACATAAACACCCTCTACCCTGAAGTATATAATACATGTATGTATTTTCCTATTCCAGTTGAAAAAGTTAAGAAACAATCCTCGGTCAAACCTTAATTTAGTGACACGTATGGAAATGTCATTAAAAACATTGCATTGGGTAGTGGAAAATGAGTGCTCTTTCCATTGGGTGAATAGGGGTGCTATTTCATTCATAGCTTTCTATTGCCAAACCCCTCCCCTTTCCATGGAGTGGAATGGATTTTTCCACTTTTTTTGTAAGATGCTCACCGCTAGAATGACCCCATACCATCCTGGTTTGAGCAGAGCCACATCACTTTCAGAATGAAGATGAAGATACCAGCTACCATAAGCTCTTTCATCATGCCATCCAAGCATGGGAAGAGTTACAGACAGGGCAAAATCATTTGCTGGTCTCTGCCACTAAACCATGCTATTTATTGTGAAACTTACTGGTGGGGGAGAAAACGAAGCACACACACACACACACACACACACACACACACACACACACACACACACACACACATACACCAGTGAAGTGACGCGTCTGCGACACCCATGACATCACCATGTGACACGCGCCTTCGGGCTTAAAGGCCACTCCAGGTGGGAGGCATCAACATCATATAATAACAGCCTGTTACGCTGAACAGACGCCGTCTGAGAGTCACTGACACGTTCAAGCTGGGAGGGGGAGGGGGGGGGGGGGGGGGGGGGGGAGGGGGACAACCCGCCTTTCAAACAAAACCAATGGATAAATGGCACCACACGGAGGAAAGAAAGCCTGGCTCGGCGCTCCGTAATTATTAGTGTTTGGCAGGATCTGTTGTCAGACGTCTGTGGCTTGGGGTATGGTTCAGTAAGTGAGCACTGTTCTCCTGGAGGGCTTACCCTTTCTGCTTTCCAAAGCCGTGTGACTCAAGACAAAAGCCCTCCCTCCTTCACTTCTCGGTCTTTCATTCTCTCTTCGATCCCTTTTCCTCCATGATCCTCAAGGCCTAACTCTTCTATCATCGTGGCTTTCCTAAGGAAGTCATGGACATCCTCCTGCTCTCAGTCAAAACGTGTAACCTTTATTGAGTTTGTGTCAAAGAAAGGCTTTTTTTATTTATTCACTCCAATATTACCGCGTTTCCCCTCACATGAGTTGTCGTTTGTCTTAGCCGCTGGAATATGTGCAATATATGGAATATGCTATTTTGACATTAGGGTCTGGTTGAAAGTACTCACCTCTGGCCTACGCCCTCTGTTGATGTAGGCACAGACAGGACTGTACGCTCCACTGCCACATATGAACAAATGGGTCCTATTGTAGGGCTCAACCACTCGAATAAAGTTCCCACAGCCATGCTGCAATGACAGGTTCGATTGGGAAATGCATTTCAATCATCTCATATCAACAACGTTTGAAATAAGCTGCAAAGGGCGACAGCACAGAATGTGCTGAAGTGTAAGGCCAACATTTACTGGGAGTCTAAAACTTGTTCATCACTCTAACACTATTCTTTTCTAGATAAAATGTTATCTAACTTGTTACGCAATCACATGTTATGCTGTCAAGGTCAGTTCACACATCAGTGTTGCTAGCTTTGAACACGGTGTGTCAATGGTAAGAAGCGTGTATGATTCGATCCCCGATTTCTCCCTTGTTCATAAGCAGTGCGAGTACGGCAGCAGTGTGCTCAATGGGTAATTAAGAGAAAGACAGCAGAGCCAGATAACCCTAACCCTAACCTTAACCCTAAATATTTAATAAAAAAAGCAGAGAGGAAAAGAGAGGAGGCTAGAAGAGGGGAAAGTAGCACCCAGGGAGCCGTTAGAAATTTGGCCATCGCCAAGGAAACAGCAGCTGTGGCTGCTCACACTCCACACACGCAGTTACACAGAAAACGATCCTTCTGAAACATCGGGGCATGCAACATCACACACCCTTCTCTGTTACTTTCTATCTCTACTTCCCATCTCCCTTTCGCCGTCTCTCACTTTCTCTCTCGCTCTCGCTGTCTTTCTCTCTCTGTGACAGTTCATAACCCTTATCAGATTCGGATTAACATACATATCAACTATATTTAATATCCCTGTTTCAATCATTTTTCATATATCTGCCAAATATCTTTTATGACTTTGCAGGGGAGTAGACAAAAGACCCACTGTGGTGTTATGGTCCTGAGTTGAAGTCCTGACCACGCTGAGTTTAAAGAGCAGGCTTTGAACATGAACAAACATGAAAGAGGTAATATTTCTCCTGGAATGCCACTCTCCAAAGCAAATAATGTGTGGTAGTTCTTCAGGGCCCTGGTGACCACAGATTGTATATTCAACGGGAATCTCATTGTGTATATATATTACAAAGGTTACCACAACAGAAATACAGAGGCAAAGATTCAAGACATACAAATTAATTTCCTGTGGACAATAGCAGCATAGAACTAGGCTACAAAACACATAGAAATGATGATTCAAAAGAAATACAGCCTGCAATAATTAAACACAAACACTTCATGAAAAGACATGAAAGGGGTGACAAATAGTGAGAGAGCAATAGACAAAGGTGAAGAGACAAAGAGAGCAACAGAATGAAGTAAGGCGACCACCAAACATTTCCAAATAGAGACAGCTCTCCCAAATATTTGGGGGAGCCTGTCCACAGAAACTGGGCTGTGACTCAAAGCAGCACAAATCACCCGAGGACTGGAAACAACCCCTCCCCTCTGCTCTTACAATACAGCCCTGAACAGCGTTATCCTGGCCCACCAGGAAGAATGGTGTAATGGGCCAGAAACAGTACCTGCTAATACTGATGGAGGAGGCATATTCTATTCTATTCTATTCTATTCTTCAGTTCCTTCCAGAACAGCTTGCTTAGCACAAAACAAGCATTACAGAATTACCTTCTAAATTAAATGACACAGATAAAATATAACAATAATGTATAATTTACAGCTATTGTTCGGTCTCAGAATTGGAAATCTTTCAACAGGCCTTGCAATGGGATGTGTCTCATTTGTGAACTTTTGTCTTGGTTTGTTTTCATTTTTCTGTGCTTAGCTTTCCTCCTACGCCTCATCCTTTCCCTGCCAAAAGGAGGTGATGCCAGGAGAAGTCCGCAAGGTCAAGTCAGGCATAGCAAGAGACCCTCTGCTGCTCAACTTCTGCTGCCTCCTGCACATGTGTTTGCATCATAACCCTCTGAGAGAGGCCTAACCTGGAGTCAGCTTGCATATTTGCTCTTTACTCTTTATCTACAGTGGAGTTTCTTACCGGTTTAAAAAAAAAAATGCTGCACTGACCCAAGACCAGGGCCCTGAGTAGGGTCAAGTGTCAAGGTCGAGTGTCCTTACCGTGGGGTCTTTGCCAGCCATTTGACATTCCTCAATCTTACTGGTGGATGCAGGCCAGAAAACCTGGGGAGCACAAAAGCAAAACAATAAGGAATAGTTGGACGCTTTGGTCTTGGTGCCATTTGAATAAAATAAAATAATGGACCAGCCTATGGCTCTAGAATTTTGGTACCCAGTATTGACAGTATGACATTTGACAGAAAATTACTGTTTCAAATTATGTTTTCAAGCCTATTAGGTACTTAAGGATGTAGCACAGACAAAACAATACCAGTGAATTGCTCTGTAAAAAGAGTCCTCTTTAGGGACAGCTGAACTCAGTAATGCATTCTCATCCGTTTCTGCACTTGACACCGGTCCTGTCAATTACAACCATGATAACTCTCTCACTGGATACGGACTGACCGTTATCCATGAGCATAGGTAACCTTCTCACAGACCCTTTCTGATGCCCCCTTCAGCACTCTCCTAAATGGTGCACATCATGGGAAATGATCTATGATGCATGTAACACTGGATAGACTATAACAACACCATTATCACGTTGGCATAATGAGGTAGTTGTTTTCTACCATCAAGGGAGATTATGTCTCATTGTGTATAATTGGAATATTTTTTTGTAAAGTTCAATCCCTGGCCCTAGTTTGGTCAAATAACAACACTTTGTTTTCTATTGATACATAATTAAATCCATGTGCATCCGATTGGTCCTTTATAAAGACGTGATGAACCACATGTGGCCGCTAACCTTCAGTGTTCCCTGTGTGATGTTGTTGATGTCCATGGAGAGGACATAGTCTTTGCAGCCCACATACATCCTGTCCTGGTCTTCGTCCATCAACAGGATCCTGTAGTCCATGGCTTTGTCTGACAAACTGTAGTGCTCAAAGGACTGGGACGCCTGCAGATCTGAAGAGACAAAAATACCCCACCTTTTACTAGCCACTGAACACAAGTATATTGAAGGTGGTATTTCAATATTGAATTGGTTTTAAAATTCCACTTATGAGACTAATTGTATTGTTCATGTGTGTATGTGTGTGTGTGTGTGTGTGTGTGTGTGTGTGTGTGTGTGTGTGTTTGTTTGTTAGCGTGAGGGGGGTAGGGTAGGTGTTGGGGTAATTAGCTAGGGGATGTATATTTATATATATAAAAACTATGTACAAAAATAAATATATAAAATACATATTACATAACAAAATAAAATACATATATATAATAACATAAATATACTTTCCCTGATAACTTAATAGCGTGTATTGCTCGGATAGGAAGAAAACGTCAGGCAAACAACATGACCAACTTAAAGAGGGTTTTCAGCTATACCATCAACAATCCCCCCGCCCTCCCTCTAAACCAAGCTCATGCATATGAATTCCTTTTTCCATTACCATTGAGATGTGGCTCCGCAGGACTGGAGGGTGAGCTGATCCATACTCTCCACCCCCTCCCTCCTTTGAGCTCTTCTTGCTTCTTTAGTTTTTTACCCCCACTAATCAACAAACAGGTTTCCTGTATTCTCCCTCCACGCCCGCAGGCCAAAGTCACATTTTCATTATTCTGCTGCATATGCTTTTGAGATGCAAGCTTTTTGTCTGGATGAAAGGCTGTTTTCTAGCGCCACCCCTCCGCCTGGTCATGGCCACGTCTTCAGGTCTTTAGCTGTATGGTATACAATGCCTGGGCTCTTTCACTTTAAATCAGAAGGAGTTAAACACTCATGTCCACGAGGGTTTCCCACGGTTCTTCCTCAATCTCCTTTAGATTTCTGTGTACCTCACGTTGAGATAGTGCACCTCATGTACCACAGACATGTCCAAGAGGTTTTTAAGAGAGTCTTCTATGCTAAAAAGGGGCTTGTACACACAAAGAAAATGCTTTGTTTTCACCTGACACAGAAATTTAACATAATGGACCATGTCATGTGCCAGAATATTTTTGTGTGTGAGTTATAAAAAACAACTCCTGGGAAAAGCACATGGAACCTTTCTCTGACTCTAAAGCTAAAGAGATACCATCGCATACTGGACACTGTAGGCTAAAGACGTTACGCGCTAGTTGTGCTATAGCAGCCAAGAGTGGAGCCACCAAAGGTGAAGTAGTCGCTGGAAACTATTGAACACACTGAAATCCAATCCTAACCAAAGCAACATTCTTACATCCATTCCAAAAAAGGCAAAACATATTAGATATACAGACACTTTCTGGGATCTGAATTTATTTTATCTCTTAGTTATGGGTAGGGGAGATTTTGCATTATACAAGCCTAAGGCTTCAACTTTGGTTCTGCCTGGAGTGCAAGGTGCCTGAACAAACGAATTAAGGATGACCGTTCACTGAAAGATTTAGAGTAACAGTTTGGGGGGACTCCAAAAGTCCCTACTTTGCTGATACCACTGGACACACTCTAAATCCATTTTTATAGTGCCTCTGCAATGGAACATTCCATAAGGGGTACAACACACTCTAAGGGGTGTGGTGTGAATGGGTGAAATAACTTTTTTCTATTATGATGAACTTTGTATTGTTTTCTGAGTGGTGGAATTGAGGGCTTTCATGTTTCCTCTTGAGGGTGGAGGCCCTGGAACCTCTTTGTTATGGGGGGGGGGGGGGGCAGCCAGCTGATACACTGAGAAGCAACTATCTTCTGGGGCAGACATATCATTGGATCCCATATCTGCATACCATGGTTCACCAAGTCAAATAGACGAGTCAAGCCCAGTTTTTGTCCTGCTGTGTTTGACATACAGTAAGCCTATGTACAAAGCTCTGTGCCAACATGGGCACTGCTGCTAAAGGTCAGCCGACTCTGTAAAAATACAAATACATAATAATAAAGAAGACTTTGGATTGATGTGGAATCCTAATGCATCAATCCACCTATTGACCTATAATGTTTGTGTGTGTGTTAAAGGTGTTGACTCTGTAGTATTTTATCACATCTTCTGCTCGGAGTCAGGAAATTACTTTAATTGATACAGAGCTTATAATGGTAATTTCTTACGACACAGACAGTGTTAACCGTGTACCTAAATAAGTCCAAACCACATTTCCGAGACCCCTGCATGGCTGCTACACAGACCATGTGGCCTACTAATACAGTTCTATAGAGTGTAAACTCAAGCCATCCTCTCAAACTAGGGGACAATTTATTCAATAACAACATTGAAATCTGAGCCTTTGGATTGTTTTCTGTGAAATGGACAAATCCACAAGCTCATAATATTCCCGAGCCACATGTGAGTTATTAGTCGCGGGGGGAGCTGCGTTCCTTCACGTTGAGATCACAAACAAAGGTTTCAAGTGGGAGAATGTCAGAAGTGTTTGCAGTCCTCAAAGCTCAAGTCAATTTTTGAAGTAGCTGGATGTGGGTGGGGCTGTTTGTGATGCTGATTTAAAAAAACACTTGTAAAGTTCAATGTTTATGCTATTTGGTAATGTGTGGAGAAGTAAGTAATATAATGTTGCACTGTTGTACTGTTACAGTATGTGTGTTCTTTCCAAAGACAAGAGCCCCCAAGAGGAGTGATGCTCAAGTAGCATTATATTATGCATGTAGGCGGGTGGACTGTGCAGCCAAAGTCCTTAGAGAGCTGCCTGGCAAGACTCCCAAAGGTTGCTGACGCCATGAGGGTTCATCCACAAAGTCGTTTCACTTATGCAGAGAGACAGAGATCGATGGTCCAAACCATGGACACTAATTCGGTTAGGAGGGCCAAATTGGCAACCGGAGTGCTGCACCTATTTCTCCTTTTGATGTGGTTCATGTTTGTGAACTGGTCTAGCGGAAACTGTACAAAAGCCTTTTGAAAGGCCATGAGACCACAAAGGACATTCAATATTTAATCAGTTGCCACATAGCAGCCCTAGATTTGTATCTAGTGTAACAGCAGAAAAAGAGGGAGAACCACCTCAATTAAAATCTATTGAGGAAATGAAGTGTTTTGTTTCAAAGATACAGTGAATACAGGTATAACAGTTCATAACTCATGGCGCAGTGTTTTTCAATTATTTTGTGTCATCATGCGTGTATGTTCCTTTAAAAAAGATTTCTCTATTCTATTTCAGTGGCATGCAATCTAGTCAACACCATGCAAAGCAAGACATACATTTTTTTCTAGTCCTTGCTGCTGTCAAGCATGTATCTATGGCAAGCTTTTATCATTGCACCTTCAAACAGTGTCTGACAAGGGAAAGGAACTTCAACTTCCACAGTGCACAAAATAAATGAAGTATTTCCACTGTGATTGTGGTGATGAGCCACTGGGTAATGAGGATGAGGGAACAGAAGCAGTAGATTAATGATTCCGGTCCTTGTGCTTTTTTTTTCGCTATCAAAGGTTATGCCCGTTTTTGTTTCACTGCTTTCTAGATTAGAGATTTCTGTGGTTATTGTTCATTTTACTGTGATTAAAATGCTGTGGAGGGAGAGGAAAGACCCCAATGCAGCCTTCCACAGGCATCTCAGCTCAAACTATGAATTAATGACTAGCTCTCCATTTGTTTGGTTGATCAAAGAACAAGCAATCTACTGCAATGCCTGTAGCAGTAAGCAACACTGCCGTGGCCTTCTTGGGGCTGTCCATACAAGGAGCACTTTATCGTATTGCAGCGTCGTAAAAGGGCAAACACACATCACAGCGGAAAGGTATGTCGAGATTTTATGAGAGTAATGACTATGATGAGTGTGGGGATTGAATTCATGGACCTGGTGCCAGGTGACTACGCTGGGTGGCCCAGAGATTTCACCAAGACAGCTCGCATCGTCTCCCACTCTCTCCCTCTCCCTCCCTCCCGCTCTCTCTCTCTCTCTCTCTCTCTCTCTCTCTCTCTCTCTCTCTCTCGGGTGACCTCAGGCTGGTAATAGAAATAGATAGCCACATGAGTTACAGGTTGTTGCTATAAACTTTATGCAATTCACATTACTTCAATATGAGTGATACGATTCAAAATGTTTGAGATTTTTATTAAATTAGTCTGTAAAATCAGACATTTATTGTGGAGGAATCAGGTGGAACAGTTGTGTGGTGTGTTATGTTTGTGTCGATAGTCCTCACTGTCTTATGCCCAGCCAAGTGATCTACAGAACCAATTAACACCACAGGTATGGGCAAGCTGGTCTTTGTGACTTCAATTCAAAACAGGCCACTTCAATTGGCTGCACCCTCCAGAGGGCAGAGTGAATAAATTAACTGCATGCTAATGAGGACAAGTCTCCATTGTCTGGAAGAGAAACCTGTGACACGGTTGTTAGGGGCACCGGGTGGCAGGACCCCAATCACCCGCCTTAATAAATACTGAAGCAGGGACTTAGCCCACCCCTTTAATTCATCCTCTGAAGATGGAGTGGCTTTCATTTTCAAGGCCTGACTTCAAACTCTGCCAAAATACCACAGCTCTTAGTCTGGACAATGCTCAGGGCTCCTTGGGCAAGTTCTGGATGACTGCGCTCACCTAATACAGCACTGGTCCACTCACACACATAGTGCGCCCATTGGAAGCCTTACCCTGGCAACTTAAACTCTCCCTGCCAAGTAGACGTTGGTGCCAGTACCAACGGGGATGTCTTTCCCCTCTCCATGGAGATGTGGCTCTCGCTTGTACAGTAACGGGTCAGTGATATATTGGCAGATAAGGCCAAAGGGGCTGTACTTTGGTCTCCCTGTCATACTCCCCCCGCTGTGGGACCACCCAGGGCACAAGAGTCGTCTGGCTGTCTGTCTGAAACACATTCTCCAGATTCTAGGCCGAACGGCAGGAGCACACACACACACACACACACACACACACACACACACACACACACACACACACACACACACACACACACACACACACACACACACACACACACACACACACACACACACACACACGCACACACACAGAGACTCACAAAAATATCCACACATTATCCTCTGCATGTAGACTTTACACTGATTGTTTGTCGTGATTATTAACCAGTGCTCAGCTGACAATCTCTCATTCCATTTAGACTCAGAGATCTTCCCGTTGTTGTCTGCCAGCCCTTAGCTAGCACGCAGACAACTTTAATGGAAATCATGTGGTCCTCATTTTTGGATGTCCATTGTCCTCTTTGGGACTTTTCTAACGTGTCCCAGGCATGCGGCCAGTCAGTCTGAAGTAGGACATAAGACATAGTCTAGGACATAGTCGAGTGTGTATTTACTCCCTTGGCAGGGCGAGTGTTTGCCTCGGCGGCTCCACGGGGTGATGCTATCCATGGTCTCCATCGCCAAGGGCTTCATTACACGCCTGACTGACTAAGTTGTTGATGATATTCCCTCCAGGAGCTGAAATCGGAGAGGCTAACCTGCCCATCACGGTGGCTAGTGAGCAAGTGTTCCCACTGCCCCAATTAGCACCTGGCCTTCTCTTCACCTGTCACTGGCAGGCAACGTCCCCCAGCTCCCAACACACACACACACACTCCCCGACCAGCCCCCTGAGCGTGAACTTTCACCTTCACAGCAAGCCCTCAGGTTACCTTTCACTGCTGTGGCTGCTAAATCACGCTGCTGTAGTTGTCAGATGGGCTACAGGCTCCAGTGAGACTCCAAGGTCTAAGGGTTTAGGAAGTGTGTGTCAGAGGATTTCTCAGAGCTGCGTTTTATTAGTGGTGGTGCAAAAAAAACAACATGCTGGGAACAGGGTGACCAGGTGGGTCTTGGCTATTGAGATTGTCACTTTGTCAACATTGTCAACATTTCCCCACTGAATACATGAAATCATCAAAAGTCAAAAAGGTATTTTTGAGAGATTCTGGGAATTAAGTTGATTAAATATCGGTGTCATGTTTTATGTTTGTCTATCGATTTGCAAGAATAACATTTCAAAGTTAAGTACAAATGTTGTTACAGCCTTTTCTCTTGATGTTAATCCTTGGCCTGCCAGATGGAAAAGGAGGGCAACTTAAAATACCAGCACGAGACATTCTCTAACAATCGAACTGCTCTAAAACACGGAAATAATGTATCATACCTCATCCACGGAAACGTGAACAAAATAGGAAAATTAAATTTGCAAAAGAAATGTGATTAAATCAATACAATACCAAGCTCGATCCTGAATTCATTTCTATGTGACCTTGCTCATCTTAAGAAAGATTTTATCCTTCATATTGATGCTCATTGATTACCTTTCAACATGGCATTGACAAGGGAACAATGAAAGATTCATTGGGGCAGCAAGGTCAACAGTAGACCGACAGAAAGTGAAAGGAATGCTGACAGAAACCCTGTCAAACATCTTACAAGCAGACGGTAGCGTTGCTTGACTGGAGGTTCACCTTCACTGAAGAATGTTCTACCGAAATCAAATAATTGTTTTAGGTGTTAGACGCAAGCCTAAAGTATAAAGTCTAAATAAACAGGCAATCACACACAGGTCTGATGGTACTCTGGTTTACAATGCCAGAAATTCCATATGGCCAAGCAACATCACTGATTTCCATTTTAAAAGCTTATTATGCTTACCAATGTAAAATCTAGATGTGTTTACTAAAAATGACAAAGCAATGTAAACTAGACAGAGGATCCCTTTTCACATTAGGATGAAGTCTCATCTCTACATCACCTCATTGACCATCACTAACCTATACGTAGTTATGTTGACAGTATCTCCCTTTCAGCCTCTCAAAATAACATTTTCTGACCTTTGACCACTGCTTGACCCAGAGAGTAACGTCAGGATTTCTTCCACTGTAGACTAATATGACTGTAGGCTCAGGGATAGGAGGGCTAGTCAAAGGCCAAAGCCTTACAACATTATCATTACATTTAGTCAGGCCTGAGAACCTGAGCACCACAATTTAGGGTCTTGTGCTCAGTTTCTGATTGAAGCAAATTGTAAAACTATGGCCCTGACCCTCCCATTAGAGGAATAAACTCTCCATGTTTCAGTTTAAGTAAACAATATTGTTGATTTTGCACAATAAATAGCAGGCTTTGTTGTTAAATCTGAGAAAAGTAAGAAATGCCGTACAGAGAGAGATGTACAGTATACATGTAACACTCTACTGGCAAATGGTCATGGTTTGTAAGGTAAACCAGCTACTTTAAAGAAAATGAATGCTAGTTAAGGTTAAATAAAGTAATGTTAAGCACAGACATTCATGTTGCTAGATAAGACAGACAGACACACATTTTATTGAGGTAAATGTCAGTGTTACAGAAGCTGACACAGTGTGGATAAAAACAATAAACATAGCTAGGAACACTAAACACTATTCTTGTAGCTAAGGCATAGTGAGTTGATCGAAAAGAACAAGTGAGAAATACATGGAAAATCGTGGAAGGCTTTTGCGCCTTTCGTAACTTTATTGTACTGATATTGTAATTGCATTTTAAAAGTATAGTGTTTAGTCAAGACAATGATACAACTTGATTTAGTGAGACTGCTAAGGTTTTTAGCTCCATCCATTGATGATGCTGCATAAGGGATGTCAATGGCATCATAGCCATGCTCAGCTTCACCTAACAGTGAGTGTGAGTGCACCAGCTCAATATACTATTGTTTCTCCTTCACTTTTCACACAAACATTGAGGACTTTTAAGAACTCAAGCACAACTTTTAAAGGTCTGAAAATGACGCTTTTAAAGGGAAACCAGACACAAGAAATAATTTGTACATTTGTATTACTGTTTAAAATGTGTATTATTGTTATAATAATTATAATATTATTGCTATAATTATAGTATTTATCGATTGTATTATTTCTATTTTTATTTTAACTAATAAAAGACACATACACATTGTAGATTGTGTTCAATAGTGTGCATGAGTCCCAAATGGGCCCCCTACCATAATTTTGCCCAGGGCCCCAATCAGTCTGGCCAAAACACTCCTTTACACACGCTCACCCGATCCCATTCTGAGAAATGAAAACATTCTCAGCAGGTTTGAGGTCTAGCTCCAGTGTGTGAAGGATATTCACTCCCATTTGAATGATGAGCGGCAGGTTGAGGATCTAATGAGGCATGATTAAAACGGAGGTATAATCTGTGGAAGCAGATGGTGCTGGTGAATCCGTTCTCTGATGGTGCTTGGAATGGGAGCTGGATCGACAGCAGCAGGGCTGGTTCTACTCAGGCTTTGTCTTTAAATAACCTAGGGGTTCCCTAGTTCATTAAACAACAGACATAATCTCAATCAATCTCTAACACGTTCACACTGGAAAAATTTGAAATCCACACTCTCTTCCAAAGACAATTCAACTGTATTGTACTTGTCTTGCATACTTGGAAGCATGAACACCACGAAGACGGAAAACAAAAAAAAAAAAAAAAAAAAATGCAAGCATATGTGCACATAGACACAAACACACCCTAATAATTACATTTGTTTAAATAAACATTAGTTACATTTTGACATCCAAATTTTACTGTTGGAATTGTTGTTTTTGCTATTGAGGTCAACCCAGGTTTCACTACACAGGGCCAGACTACTGATGATTCTCATTGAGCTTGATCATATTCTATCAATGGAACTAATAAAGTTAAATAGTTTCATCTGACCCTTCCTAAAAATTTGGAAATACTGAAAAAGTTCCAATAACTACAGTATTGTTATTCTTTCTCAGTAATTATTTTCGAAGGTCAAGGCATCCATGTAGGAATCTTATCACTGTTATGAGTGAGACCATGACTCCCAAAACACTGTATTGTCCATGACGTCATCTCTTAGAGAAACAATAGGTACTCCACACATACGTAACACACACACAAATAGATAAACCCACAAAGCTATCCGATATGCTTAATATAAAGAACTAAAAATGTGTCAGAATTTGGTTCCACTAACTTTACACAAAGAGTACTGCCACAAAGCCATTTAAAAGGTTTGTATTTCCAGCACAAATCCAGGAGAATTCCAAATTCCTCTTTGAAAAGAGGAAATAGATTAGCAAACCAGTTAATGTGAATTTGATTAAAGTGACACCACCACTGGTTATTAATTCGGTTTCAAAATCAACACAGTTCTGTTATTAGACCCAGGCTAATATCTTTACATAGGTATTTTTGAAAGAATTGTGAGCGCTGGATTTAGCATTACTCCATGGGAATATTTAAGTTTGGTAAGTAAGACAACATATTTTGTAAAACTGTGAGTCATTAAATCTAAATCAGATAATGTTGCATATAGCTGCGTTATATCTAATGCTGTCATTATACGTATCTAAATCAGATAATATAGCATATTGCTACATTGCTAATCACTTTTCCAACTTATACTGTCAAAATGTATACTGATGTGTAATTAAATGGAATGTGAAAACGCTATAATTTTTTCTCATTAATTTATTATATTTACTTGTCTTGCTGTATTAAGAGGACAAGCAGTGTGTGAGTGTTTGTTATTTGGCCTTGCTCCATTCTGGGGCCACTTTTCTCACTGATTATTATTTTGTTTTGGTTGCTGTCTCACCGCATTTGACTCCGCAAGACAAGAGTAAGCAGTGTGAAGGGGTAAAGAATGTCAAAGACAGCAACTTTAACCTCAGAAAATCCAACCAACTCTCTCTCTGAGCCCATTGAACTTGCCTTACCCCCAGATAGAATTTCAGGAGTTAGAGAAAGAGAGGCAAAAGAGGACAGACCGGCAGCAGCCTCGTTATATTGACTCCAGCCACCGACCAAAGAGTTTGTTTTCCTTCCAGGTCTTAGATTGGTTAGTTACAGCTCGTAACAATGAAGAGGTCTTCACCTCAGGGAGCACCAGCATTCACTCACCAGTGCTAACCCTTTATCTTACTCACATAGTCACAGGTGCCCAACCACCTGTCTCTCCCTATACCTCTCCTGGCCCCCTTCTCCATCTTACCTCTCTCTGTGCCAAAGGAGTAGTCGTAGAAACATTTACCCTGACATTCCTCCACGAGAACTTCCAGACGCCTGTTTATAGGGAGAGAGAAGGCTCTTCTCTGGGGCCGAGGCGTTTCCACAATCTCCCTACATCTGGAGCTCTACTCTCCCAGACTGAAGCTCCCCTCAAAGTCAGGAGGAAATATGCATTCCATCCTCCAAAATCCACATGATTTCTAAATTACCAACAAATGCTAATCTTATTTCTCTTCTGCAGTAGCTCAGATGGGTGGCAAACCTAAATCATCCAGGTGCTTAGCTCAAAATAAACTCTACTGTTTAGTCCCCAAACACACACAAACACAAATCTGCAGCCATTCCTCAGCTTCTGTAGTTTAAAATTCCCACAAGAGAATTTAGGCATGGTGAATATCCCAATATATTATAAAATAGTGACACTCAACTGACTTTTACCTTACTTATAAAGTTTAAGAGAGCAAAAGTTCACCCTAAAATGAATGCTACTTCTGCTACTAAGAGCCAATCAGAGGCCTGTTCATCTGCTAATAGCTTCCTTTAACAGCCTCCTCTGCAGTAAAACATAACCAAACTAAGACAAGGAGACAAATCAATTCCACACCTGGGAAAGGACTTAAGTGTTCCAAGATTCCAGATATTGACTTATTTCCAATATAATGACCTCAGAGGTTAGCTATTTTCATTTTGGAAGGATGAATAGTTTGGATCTGTGTAGGAAAGTGCACAGTCGTGGATAATGTACCGGTTTTGTCTGTGTGCTGACACTGCCGGCTTCTCAAAAGGCACCACACGCCACACAATCCCCACAGCCCACAATACACGCTGCCTGAGTTCTGTTTATGTTTGTAAGCCCTCGGAGCTGAGTGGGTTGGATCAGTCTATAGGCCGCAAGACTCAAGGGATTAGAGCAACCAACAACCCAGAGGATAAGACAGTGGGATATCGTTTAATAGTATGGGTCCAATTAAATGTATATAATTCAATTTGATAAAATAAGCCAATCTAAAAATTATTTAGCATGACCAAAGACACACTGGTCAGTACAGCACAGTGTCACCTACACTTGAGGTTGAATCTATAGGTAGAGGTGGAAAAGTGTGTCTGAACATATCCCACTGTACAATATCAAGGCACTGTTCACAGCGTAGGGAAAGCATCTGCTAGCAGGAACTGTAGCCCATTCATGCCTGCCCACTCCAGGAAACACTTTCTCAATTCAGATGGGAGGTTAATAATTCATGTGATCATCTGTGTCAAGTAAATTAAATAAAACAACAGAATCAAAGATGGAGGCAGGCAACAATGCCCACAGGCCACGGCACAAGCGATGCCTGCATTCCACTGTAGGTTAATTAATCATTAACCAGGACCAGGCTGAGGCCAGTCAGTACCATTTTACAGAGTGATACAGCCTGTGACACTGACACACCCAGCAGAAGAAAGAAAATAGAATACTAAATTTCCGGGGCGCACGCTTGTGTGTGTGTGTGTGTGTGTGTGTGTGTGCGTAGGTGTATGTGTGTGTGCTTTTATCTGTGTTGTATTATTGTGGAACCCCATCAGTTATAGAGAAGCACTTCAACAGAGAGAGAGCTGAATGAATAAATAGCAGTTGTACTAAAGCTGGTAACAAGGAACAGTATTGGTAGCATTATTCACCATTACAGACAAACACAGGAGAAGGAGAACATGGCTGTTACTTTACCCTCGAAGGACAGGAAGACTCTTGGCAGGGGCTGATGAAGACTGGAGACACAGGTAAAGAAGAAGTACAAAGCCAGAAAGGACGGTCCCTTCGAGGAAGACATCCCTGTGACCCTCCCCAGAGGAGGGGTCGTGACCCCCTCTGACCAGCCCATCACAGCAGGGCTCAGGAACCACACCTACACACTTCTGTGCAGCAAAAACAGCATAGATTTTTTAGATAGATTTGCATTTTCATATTTTTAACACAAAAACATTTGGTTAGGGGATTATATTGTCTTTCATAGAGTTATATGTTCCTTTTACACAGAAACTCTGAACTGAACACTGAAGAAGAAATCTTAACTTCTCTCCCCTTTCTGACCACTTAAAATTTGCAAACATACACTGCAATTTACTGTATGTTCTAAATTTGTAACAGGAATGCACAGAACGAAACAGAGATCCGAGCCTAACATGACATTTAAATCCGTCCCTTGCCAAATTCCTTCAATAGCTCCCTCTCAAATATGGATGAGATAAATCTACACAAAAGAGCAGTGGGATAAAGTGCTCTTAGCCTCGGCCTCTCATTCCATTACAGGACAAGAGAAGCTCAATTATAGATAAAGACAGGTATTGCCTGGGGAATTACCTTCTGTGAGGAGAATATCTAATGTTTTAGAACAGCTTTGCTGTTGTAGTTATACCAGGCGCCCTGACGACAATGCCATTCATTGCAAAATAGGCTCATTGCACATTTGTGAAACAGACAATAGAGAACAATGCAACCATGCAGAGGTGCCCATCTACTTGTTCTTGGCTTGTAGATGAGCAAAAACAAAAGAATGTGACAAGGAGTAGGTGAAATGAAAAAAAGGTTTTAAGCTGTACAGCAGTGTTGAGTTGTGGGACCGTGTGTACACTGTGGCATGAATGATATACTGTAGCACAGAGTTGAAATATTACTCCGTAAAGCTCCGTGCTCCGTGGATGGGTGTTTGTGTCTGTGACTGAGTAGGGGTAGCATGTGGAAAACCGCAGAAGGTTTAGATCTCTTTGGTAGCATGTCCAATATGGTTTGTTCAGGATGGCCCCAGTCCTGAGCACTGATTGTAAATACACCCCAGTCACAGCCCTAGCTGCATCCCTAACCCCTGAACTTAACTCACAGCACAAGCTCTGGTTTCCCTAAAAAAACTAAGCTCGATTCTCAGCCCCTATATTTTTTTTTGCCAGCTCCTGCCACGGGTGACTGCCTTAGTGTTGGCCTGGAGATGTCAGCCTCACAGCTGTTGAAGCCATCTCAGAGAGCGTAGGGACCCGGATGGGTTCTACTGAGTGCCAGGAGTCGGACGGAGATAAGAGACAGGGCTGCCATGACACTTCAAGCTTTAACGATTGAATGCGTGCAGTAGCTCTTCCTTACTTCACAAGCCACCGCCACATCATGCTATGTGCATGTCAAAGATATGATTGACCCAAACCTGACCTGACCTGCTACCTTGCTTTGGTATAATGATCCTACTTGTGGAGCACCAGAAGCCTCCACGTTGTTTTGCAAGCAGCTGGGTCTCCTAATGAGCAATTGGCAATGCTGTTAAACAAAAAGATGGGAAAGAGTCATAAATGTTCATGAACATTTGTGTGATCAAACCCAATATAATCCAGATATACTTTCAAGGCTGAGCCCTGCTATACATTCTGGTCATGACAAGTAGAAACTTTGATTTACAATGGATGTCAATGCGAATAAAGAATTTGGAGCAATACCGTACACCCGGAGTTGGGTGCAATTTAATTTCGTTAGTTGTGTTTTTCTTGGTTGACCGCCTAATGAATAGTCTGTCTTTCCATTTCAAAAGTTCTAGTAAAACGTCTAATGACCACTTTCAAAAACTAGAACTGTCTGCGATTGTTTTACTGAATGGAAACGATTATCCACGGTGGTCCCTGTGTCATGCCTTATAAGTAAGTATACTATTGGTCTTGTGCATAATCTATACATTAGTGGGACAGAATAGTTTTGTACAGCCACATTCTGTATTAATCACATACTGTAGATCACCGCACAATCATTACAAGAGGGCTATACTTAAAGGGAAATAAATGCCAGCTGATAGAAAACAGATGATCGTCTAGTTTGGATTAAAGAGTTGACCCAGACAAAGAATGAGTTGTCTGCCCTATCGATTCCATATAAACTATCTCCAGTGTCCACAGCAGTATGTGGACACCACCCCTGTAACTCAGCAGACAACAGCTCTGTTATAGCCACATGTCACAAAGCAGACACTGAAATAATGAACACAGGTAAGAAAAACACGATGACTTGTTTTCAAGGAACAATGTCTAGTAAATGTCCTAATTTCAAGACTGGTTAATCTTTCACATATTAACTATGTACTGTTGTTATCATTATAATTGTTTTAATTTTTACAAATAATAACTTTTTCCCTTACGACAAAAAAAATGCATCAACTGAAAAAACACTCAGGCAAGTGCACCTCCAAACAGCAAGCAGTTGCCCGGCCAAACAAGCAGGCGTTACTATGATCTATTTCATTTGGATGAGCTCTGTTGGCAGACTCTGAGCAAGTCTAAATGTGTTTGCTTCCCGCAGTTCTTATTTCCTGCAGTCGCCAGAGGGACCCGGCACCTGTTAGCCCTTTCGCCCACCACCACCTTTACTCTTTCCTATGCTCTCTTCTCTACTCTTTCTATCATTTCACTCCTAGTGAGTAAGAATCTCTTCAATTCCAAAATGGCCATAATGTATAAAGCATCCATAGAGACTTCCACTGAACCAGCCTGGTATCAGGACTCACCTTATGAGGCTTTCCTTTGCGTTATCTCGGTCAGGTACTCTGGTTCCAAACAGACCTGGTCCTGAACCTCCTGAAGCTCTTTAGTCCCCCTATCACTCCAATCCCAGGTGACTCTCCCAGCACGAGGGTAGAGGAAAAACTGTTATTTCATAGAACTGCATGCAGAAGAGCCTTGTCTGAAAGAATAAGAGAAAGACAGACGGAGGGAGGAGAGAGAAAGAGAAGAGGGCTGGTTTCTTGTTACACACTCAGCAGAGGTCCTCCCTCCTCCTGGACCCTCTGTCTGCACTCATGACTCTCTCTCTCTCTCTCTCTCTCTCTCTCTCTCTCTCTAGCTCTCTCCCTCCCTTTAGCTAAGTAGACAGTGACCGATCACACAACCCTCCTATTAGAATATTGGATAGAAGACAGCTTCCTCAACCAGACAGGCAGGCTTTGGAAAATAAGGGATTAATTATATATAATAAATATTATTTCTGGTAAATTTCTTTTGCCTACAAATCAACTTGTAACCTGTGGATATGTGTAAAAGCACACAGCATATCTCAAGTGATAATAAAACACAACACAAATATATTATTGTATGTGTCTGTCCATACTTGATTCTGAAATTAAAATTAAACTAAAGAATTTCAGAATTTCCTAATTTGTAATCCCCTGGCGAGACTCGCAAACACAGACTTTGTAATTACTTTTAAATCATTGCCTTGAAGGCAAAGAACAGGTTTGACTGACCCAATCTGGTTGGTTTAAAGCTATGCTTTGCCCATACCCTTGAATCTTCCAAAGCAAAAAGGATATTTATAGAATTTACATTAGCTTTCCCAACCGTGACAATACAGCTATAAGGGCTCTCTCTCTCTCTCTCTCTCTCTCTCTCTCTCTCTCTCTCTCTCTCTCTCTCTCTCTCTCTCTCTCTTTCTCAACATTTCTCTCTCTCTCTCTCTCTCTCTTCTCCTCTCTCTCTCTCTCTCTCATATAAGAGGACCTACTAAAAAAGTTAGTTTAAGCAGGTCATCTTAGAACACTTGATCAGCTTCGGGTCTCACCAGGTAGAGGTTCCAATGTTGTGGCCAATCAGAATAGAATAGAATAGAATAGAATAGAATAGAATAGAATAGAATAGAATAGAATAGAATGCCTTTATTGTCATTATACACAGGTACAATGAGATTAAGCAACCACCAAACAGTGCAGTACAGATTAAAACAGGAATAAGATAAGATAAAATAAAATAAATAAAAGTATAAAATAAGATAAGATAAGATGGGTACGTAGTCCCGATAAAAATATATCCACATGTCTATCAGATTAAACAGATAGATGATCCATCACTGGTGCTAGCATGAACCTCAGAATGAAAAGTCAAATGCTTTCACAACATTGTGTACGTCCACAGTCTGCCTCACATAGCCAAACCCAAAGCTTTGCCCTGACATACATGAATGGGGGATGTTTTTACTGTATACAGTAAGCTAGTCAAATGTCATTGTGTTGTGTCCCTTTACAGCAGCTCCAGAGCTCTGAGGTAAATTATGCCTAGCTTGCGTTTCCATGAAAAGGCATATTTGTTATACTGCTAGTAAAAAAAAGATTAATTCATGTCTTTTTATAGGTAAAAGGGGGCATGCTAGACTTTCATTTTCAAAGTCACAGTCATTAAGAATTTAAGTAATAAGATCTACGGGATACCAGTGCAAAAATGTGTGTGCGTGTGTGTGTGTGTGTGTGTGTGTCACACAATGACAAAGAAAATTGGGAAAGGATGAGGTACTGAGGTAGGAGGGAGGGATTTTACTGGTAGCAGAAAAAGAGGAGAAATAATGACCTTTCTCTCTGACATCTGGACTGATTTACGCCTCTGTAATTAAACTGTCAGGATAGGCCCGGCAAGTGGTACAGGCTTTTCACTAGCGTGTAAAGCCCCGTGTGCTCCTCAGTGGGAGAGGAGAGGGGTTTAACAAGCCCCGCTGCATTTCAATAGCTCTAAATTACCTTAATTGCTGGTAGCAGGAAAGAGCAGCATGTCAGTCAACGGGATATGGGCAGGTTGCTAGTGTCTCTCTCAGTGTTGTTAATGTCACTGCGACTTTAAGTAAATTGTGTGTAGCCAATCCACCTTGTCTCAGATCCAGGATGTGTAACATGCATTCAAAGTCTTCTCTGAGAGCAATTTTCTTTTTCACTAGTGCTGGGTAAAGATTGTACATGCAAGATGCGGCTGTGTCTTCGGTGTTAATAATTCACCCCAAGCTGATATGTATAATATTGTTGTGCATTTAAAGCCATCCAAAATGTAGGTTTAGGTTTATAGTGGTTTTAAATTGTTCCATTGAAATTGACAAGTGACCTGGCCAAGCCACACCTGAACTGATGCTGTCTTTATTTCACAAGGTGCATGTGCACAAGCATGACGTTTACGTGTGTGTGTGTGTGTGTGTAGATGAAACCTCTGTTAGTGCTGCAGATGTTAAGTATTTGTCACACTGACATTAAATGGGTGGATGTAGGGCTAGAGGGTCGAAGGTCGAGGGTGGTTCCACTGTGATTCTACTCATACTGCACACACGTGTGCGCTTTATGGGATAAGATTCTCCCCCAAAGCCTTCACAGTGTAACAGTAACATGTGCTGTCACCACAGTTAGCCTATGTAATCCCTCTGAGGACCACAGCACTGTTATTTAACATTTGCCTGTTCTGATTTATTTCAATTTAAATTGACCATTTGAAAACTTTACCCTTGAAACCTCAGCTTGTATTTATTTACTATTTTCTCCTCTAAACATAGCATGAAATACACAATCCCTCTTGGGTTCAAATTGAAGACACATTACCCACTGGCATGTTAGAGATGAGCATCTGAGCTGTAGGCACAGGAACAAATCACTGATTGATAGATTTGCATGTGGCTTTTGCTATCACTAGAAATTAGTCCACACCTGTTTTAGATCAGGGGCAGCTGCTGTTATTTTGCTTATTGGCGGCAGCCACTTCCAGGAGGCAAGGCAGTAATAACAACAGAGAATTTGAATAACATGCGTGCTTACAGGTTGCTAGGCATCGAAGTGCACCTCTAATGAATGCCAAACCACTAGGCGTCCATGATTTCTCCTAACAGCTCAATCAATTAGATTAATAGAGAGATTTAAACACCCGGGAATGAGAGGTGAGGAAGTCGGCAAGAGTCACGTCTTGAAACAGCTATGGCCAAATCCCCCGCGTCCCCTGTGTGTTTTAAACCATGGCCTGTCGAATGCATAATTCTGTACAGTGAGGTGATCCAGTTAGGTTAACAGCAACAAGGCTTCCCCTCCTTTGTATTGTATATTGACTTGAGGTGGCAGTGGGACACAGAGGGGTCCTTTCTGTGAGCACGAGCATTTCCATATCAGAGGGACATCAGTGGCGCACAATCTCACCATCCACTGCACTACTGAGCCTTGGCATGGCATGAAGAACAGAGGGGAAAAAATTGATCGTTTGAACAAAGAAGGGCGAGGGAGAAAAGAAGGGAGAAAGGAGAATCAGACAAAAAAAGTCAGAGGAGATGAGATAAGACAAGAGGGAGATTACACTATCGTTTTAACAGACTCTCCTTTGTGTCCTAACTAGAGGCAATCTATTTGTCCATGTCAATTACTCTGCTGACTCATAGGAACTCTATGGACAGTTCCATGCCAGTACGAGCCATTGTTGAATGTTTGGCTTTGGTCTTACCTCGGCGTGACCCTCAAGAACCCCTTAAATCTAGAATCTGATTCAATTAATCGGAATCTGCAAAAAAGAACAACAGCATGTCTTCGGGTCATTCACTTGTGTCCAGTGGACTGCTTGACCATGTGGAAAGACATAGACTTTCTCATCTGTCTAAATATAGAGTTATGCCTCACAGTAATGCCAACACTGTCACACTTCAGGTCCCACAGGAGGGCCAGAGATAGAACAGAGTGAGAACAGGATTTATATAATATCTTCCCCACTCGTCCCTTCACATTTACCACTCTGGAAGTGTAATACAACGGCTAATTCTGACATTGTGTCACAGACACGGCTGCCCCAGCAAAAAGTTGTGTGATGAATGAGATGTGGGACAGGCAATATATTGTCTAGTCCAAGAATTAACTTCAGTGGGATATTACAGTTGGATTTGGGTTGATCCCACTTCCTGTTCGGTGTCTAGCCATTGTCTGTGATTCAGGGAGCAGTTCTAAAGTTCTACAATCATAATGCCAGAATAAGAGGGTGGGAGCTAAGGGGTAAGATAGTTTTGTAAGAGAGTGTAAAAGACTGTTTGTCGAGAAGAACATCTTTGTCACATTATGTGATAATGGAGCCAGTTTGGCATAGACCAGAAACACAGATTGATCAGAACAGACCACTTGGTCTGGAACGCTGAACCACTTCACTCAAATTCTCTCCAGAACTTTTCAATTAAACACAAGCTGTATAATTTCTCATGCCGGTTCATTAGCATAGACACATGACCACTTTGAGTATACGGTCACAGCCTATTACCCTTCTGTACAAGTTCACATTTCTTTAAAATGCCTTTCAGTGAATGTCATTTAATTACATTTCTTCCAACACATTACATAACGTTATTATTGGATTCATTCACCATTTCTCTCACATGCCCATGCATACGTTCATTGTCTGCCCATGTGCTACAGCAGCAAAACAGTACCAAAGGCAATGGCCTGAAAACGTCCCTTGGAAAACAGGAGCAGCAGCTTCAATCTTGTCCTTGCTTTAAAAACACCTGAAAGCAATTTCTCTCCTTCTCGTCTATCTGGTCCCAGGATCTTATGTGGAGCTCCAGGCGCTGTCTGAAGTCACGCCACACAGGCTGTTTCTGTGGGCAAGGGGCAGTGTTTGTGTTTCTAACACAGACAGGTGTGGATCTTACTGGTTCCGACCCTTCCAACAAAGGCAGTTACTAGATATTGTTCAATAAACAAACTGAGAGAAGAATGCAGCAATGTGTGCAAAGTTGCCCAGTAGATTTGTGAAACTGGGAGGGACTGGTATGAAAAACAACTCTCGCTCTTGTCAAGGGTTTGTTGCTTTAACCTCCAGCTAAACTCTCTATCACCAAATGTGGTTTTGATTTGGCTAATGGGTCAAAGCTTTGATACAATCTGCTGTGATCACTTTGACACTGAACACCTTTAATGTTGATTACAAGGTATTGACCAATTCAAAACTCTCTTTACAAAGATTCTTAAAATAAATACCTGTTCGAACAAGAACATTCCTACAAATTCATGGTGACCTACCTTTGAAGATGAAGTATAAAATGAAGGCTGAACCAGGGGACTCCTTTGAATGTATATGTCTGCATTATCTTCGAAATCTCGACTCCTATAATTTGACTGTCATTGTGAATCATCAATAGCTATAGTGTAGTGATTTAGCCTGACTCATTTAAATGGGTGTTTTTTTTTCAATCTGGTCAGGGCAGTGAGCTCGCTCAATATGTCTCTTCTGTCAATGCAGCTGATGCCAATATAAATTCTATGGGTGTTCTTGCCTTGGTAGTTTGTCAATTTCAACTATGTATGGCCATGGTTCTCCAATTGAGTCCATGTTAGAGGGCAGCGGGTCACCTGTCCTTCCCGATAATCTCAATAGCAGGCGTGACCTTCTTAAGTGAACAAAAAAGAGATAATGCACTGTAACGCTCTTTCATACTGACTTAACCCAGCGTGACTCTCTACGATTTGGCCTTAAAGCCAAAAGCACCAATTTTGTACAGAGACCTATAGAAAGCCACATAAAAGGCACGATGTACACCAAATGAGCTGCGTTGAAAAGGTCAGCGCCATCCATCTTGGAAAGTGTAAACTATGTACGATCCCTAAAGACTTCCATTCACAACAGCTTTCAACAGTTCTCAACAAAATCAGACAGCTTCGATAGGCCATCCAAAACAAATCTGGACCTTGTTTTTAAGGCTATAGATGTAAACTTTATAAAGCTAGAGAATGTACACACATAAAGCTTCAGTCTAACATGACCTCTCAATTGAACTTATGCCCAATTCATCTTTTCTAAGTTGCTTGGGACTTTCAAAGTTCAAAGGTAAATTTCCCTATAAGAATGTTATCGCTGTTAGGATATGTAGCCACGGCAAAGTGAGTAGAGAGTTGGGGTTAACTGCCATATATTCACATACATCGTGCAGCATAATGCCATGGTGGACAAACAGAAGCTTTCTGCCCCCACAAGGCTACCTGCATTCTAAGCAGAGGTGCCAAGAACCATTCCCCCTCATCTAGTGATGCGAGACCAATGCTTGGATTTCACCACAGGTCAAATGTCAAGCCATATCCCTTACCCGACTCTGGTATTAAACGCAGATGCATGATGTCAGTTTCCATCATGGGGGACTTGGTGTTTGTAGAAGAGCTTTGACAGAGGAGGATTTCCCTGTAGAGGAACAATTTGATGAACTATAACCTCAAGCCATTCACAGATACCCACCCAAACGACCTAGTCCCTCATGGGCCACAACCATACTTCCCCCCACTTTAACCA
Source organism: Galaxias olidus (assembly GCA_026901105.3). Taxonomy (NCBI): domain Eukaryota; kingdom Metazoa; phylum Chordata; class Actinopteri; order Galaxiiformes; family Galaxiidae; genus Galaxias; species Galaxias olidus. Next base: position 243,921 of record JAPMUY010009160.1, read on the forward strand.
CCTACCCTAGATACCCACAAACTCCACTCACCTGTAGAGGGGAAATCTGAACCTGCAATGCCCATAGATGTTGAAAACGATTTTCAGCTTGTATGTCAGAGATAGATTTTTTTATAGTTTGCCTAGCACATCTGAGTTTTTTTCTACGCACACAGACAAAAGTTTAAAATGTATGCATATGTTCAAATACTTTAATTAGCACAAATAGAAGTGCAGTGGCCTTGTTTTATGTTCTCTGTGAATAAAGCCACTTGTAGTGTAGTCATTGAATAATCAATAATATTGTGCATTTGCCATGTGACTTGACATAAGTAACGTTGGGTAGAGTGATTTGGTCTATGCACTGTTGGCTTCCCTTCACATGGTGTATAAATTAGTTTGAAACAAAAGCTAATTCATCTGATTAGAGTGGATTGCCAGGACAGCAGCAGCAGTGAGGAAATATTGTCCCTCCGTCTCCGGACATTTATAATTTGACCTAGTGCAAACATCCTGCTGCTTTTCATGCTTCCTGGGGTCAGGGGTCAGGAGAGAAGCATGACCAATCACGGAATTAATGAGGATCTGAAAGCATCCTGTCATTGACGCAGAAAAATTCAATAACCTTTCATTTATTTTAAAGACCCACAACTGACCTTGTGGTTAATTGTGTTGAATGTAGATTTTAATAAACCCAGGGCATGCTTCACTGTCAACATTTAAAGAAACTACAAAGATAATGTACTGCTAGAGCAGAAAAAGTGACTGTTTTTATATTTGCTCTCTGCTGCGTCATACTTTAACTTTGTATAATATCCATAATATGCCTCCAATTGATCGTTATTTACTTCTCTACGTTTGCATCAGGAGGTCCCAAAGGCCAGACTAATCAACGGCAGAGAGACACACTGATTTGAGGCCTAGGCAGTTTAATCAATAACGACAATATTGGTCATTAGACTGTGTCCTCTGCATAAGTGGTTCCTCAAATAAGCGTCCTTTGGGGCCAGGCAGCACTTGAATTTCAATCGGCGTCTTTTCAAATAATGTCTGATGTGGAAACATAGTCCAGTTTGTTCACTCTTGAATTACAAAAACATGGATCATTGACTCCCCTGCGCTTTTAGGGTCTTGTGTGTAGGCCCACAAAAAACCGTTATAGTTATTTATTTGAAAATAGTATTGACTCTGTTCTGAAGCAATGCAGCCATTGAATAAGAAAAAACAAGTTATGAGAAGACAGGATAAATAATATAATGTGTAACTGCAGCCTTTGCCAATGTTTTCATAATAAGTAATGTAAAGGCCTGCCATTTTATTCTCTCTACATAATTATGAATGCGAGGTATACTCTTGGATGAAACTAGGACCATTTTCGATAGACACAATATTTTAAAGGTGGCAGAAGTTTTCTAACAGCTCCTTCCTTGTAAGGTCTTAGACACACACTTTCTAGTCTAAAATGGTCCGTCTAGATTTCAATAACTTACGAGGGGCTTTTCATACGTTGATGGTTATACTGTCTTCTATAGCTAGACTCTGGAATTACTCAAAGATTGCATGATGGTTGTTCGTCTTACAAGGTCAGATATGACCTCACTCTCACTGAGAGGGTCAATGCTGCGTTCAAGGGGATGTATCATATGAAACAGTTTTGTTGCAATCAGGCAGTTGCCATGCCAGATTATAAACACATGTGAACAGCATGGGGCAATGTTATATGAGGTACAGGTTTGATGAGGGTGGCTGTACCACAAATAGGAATAAACAACAAACAATTTCACCATATCTTTCTTGTTCTTTTATCGCATCCTAAAACAATGTAATTACAGTTTGGTTTACAACCTACAGTACTATTTCCAATCAGTTGTATTGCTCCTGCGAGTGACCCCTTATTGAGTTCTGAAGAGCAACGTGGGGGAGGCTTGAACGGAAATATCTCAACTCACAGGAAAAGACACAGTGGAACACCCCAGAGATTCAACTCTCCTGAGTGAGCAAAACCGTAAGTGTATGAGTAGGTCGAGGCACAAACAGGCTACGTAAAACCTGGCTCTTTGGAGGTCAGTCTGAAACCACAAGGGAATCTCACTTCTCTAAATGGATAGTGCTAATTAGGTGAGTGGGTGACCAAAAGCATGCTTAGGTAATTCCATTTAGGTTGCTTATTGATTCTGGTCAAATTAACTTTCCCTCACTCTCTTTATCCGAGACTTGCTGCCATCTTTGTACAGTCAGGGTGCGTTCAGCACCAATCTGGTGCAGCGGTCACTATGCTGTATTCGTAACTCCGTTTGCTGGTGTTGAGTCAGGCAGAGCAAGACTCAGCTTTTAGTGAAAGGACCAGCAATTTATGATTATGATGTGAATTTCACTGCTATATAAATTAAAATATAATATGGCTCTATCGACTGGCTAAATTGCACACATAAAGTATTATTTATTTGAACATAAAAAACCTTAGTAAATAATGCATTTTTGCCATATAGGCATATTGTAATAATCACATAATGTAGACCCATATTGAAAAGATTATTCCTAAACAAACATGTATTATTTATACAAGTTCCAAACTGATTCATATATGGGTTTTACAGTAGCACAGTGTTCAGTGCAAAATTAAAAAGAACAATCTGTACATAAACATTAAACTTTAACCACAATCTGAACCAGTTGGAAAAGGTAACATAACTTAACAATATTATCAATGCAATCAATAGATCATTGCGATGGCATGCGTGATATAAATTATTATTTACACTCATCTAACTGCCAACGGTAAGCCAGTATGGTGAATAAAGAGCAGATGTTACAGAGAACCTCTCTAGGCAATCTTGGCACGGCCACCAGACAAGGATTTCCTGGGTAAACTATGAATCGGCTGGGTATTGAGGGAAGCGAGAGGGTAGGAGGAGGTTGAATTTAGTGCACACCAGAGACTCGGAATGAGTAGAATAGACACAACTATTTAAATCAATTGTATCCCATTGGCAATTTGTAGGGTCCTTTTGTCATGTCCAGCAGAGCAGATGGAAACAGAGACTAAAGTTGTCTCACTAACACGAAGCACTGGCGCGGTCAGGCATAGTGAAGGAAGCCTAGAGCAATGCATTCCTGGGACGATTAAACATCAATCATATGACAATTTTACTGAAAGGCAAATTATCCCAAGACAATTAAAAATGTCCAGCGAACCCATTTCACCTAATGGAATGGTACTTCACAGACATACTGGCAATATTCAAAATGATCTATTTATAAAACCTTTTCAACATGCTAAAATAAAAGAGCACCACTAAAAGCAAAAAGAAAAGGTTCATCAGCAAACACCTGCTTTTCTCTGAAGTCTTCATCCTAGAAAGTGTTTCATCTTTCAAACAATATTGGATACCACAATTCTCATAAGCACCATCTGAACAGTGGCAATGGCAAGTGGATGGGCTGGGGAGTGGACACGATGACAGACACCTCACCATTCATACACAACTCAGATGTTGTATTCAAACAAAAATAATAAGCATAAACGAGAGGGAGATGAGGAGAGAGAGAGAGAGAGAGAGCAAATGAGTAAGGCTCCGTAGGACCCTGCGTGAGTCTTTACAGCCAGTCATGGTATACAGATATCACAGGGTTGCCTCTGAATGTTCTCTGTTTAGAGGTGGAAGGTACTGTAGAACATCTTAAAAGGGATCATCATCACAAACACACAAACAAACAGAAATACCCACACCCATTCTCTATTTTACTCACACTCTCTCTCACTTACCAATACACACACATGCAAACACTTGCTCACACAACAGACCTAAACGCACAAAAATACAAAAACCTACGCATCTGTGTACAAGTGAACACAATAATTCAATACACACACATGTAAACACTCGCTCACACAACACACCTAAACACACTAAAATACGAAACCCTACGCATCTGTGTAAAAGCGAACACAATAATTACCCCTATGTTCATGCATAACTCTTCCTTTTCTGTGTTGTACTTGAGCATGACACACATTAAAATCAAACCAAGATGTTTGCAGAGAAAACAAATAGCAGGGACCACAGATCCTCTGAGCCCCTTAGTGATTAATTATTCTCTAAACAGAATAGGGCCCAAATGGGAACTTGCCAGGAACCCAAACAGTGTTGGGTTTAATTGATTTAAAGTCAAGTGTTTGGGTCTGGGCCACCTGCTTTATCTTATTACTGACACGCTGATCGTGGACCTAGTTATCAACAAATACTGGTAGCATCAAGGGTTTTTGCAATAAGAAATGAGATCCGGTTGACTCTGTTTACACTGTAAATGTCTCCCTATGAGTACAATTCACATGGCAAGTTGTTTACACATTACTCACACAGCTCCACATACAGTATCTATTTCCCAGCAATTCCTTCTGCAGTCTATACTTGGAATACATCCTTTGGACAACTCACTCTACTCATCGGACGTGCCTCGACATAATGGAAAGAACTCTGACGACCTTTTTTGTCATCAGTCGTCTGTCACCGGACCCACATACTCGGCAGTATGCGATGAGAGGCACAGTGCGTATTGAAAACAAACTACTTCCAAAAACCGTCACAGGGAACTTATTGCAGTCAGACCATGGCACAAGTAGGTGTATGACAGAGTTAATCAACAGGCCATGGTGTTCATGACAACAGCCATTTCGTTGAGTCAACAAACCTTCACCAGTGACGGCAGCTAAAGACTCCCTAAGGAAATGACCACCCACTGCCTACGCCCTGTTGTGCCTAAAAAAACACACCAAACCCACACCTAACCCTAACCCAAATGCACCTCATCTAAATTACATTGCAAATAAGAAGACCCAGCTTCCTCTTTCTTCTTCTGTGTATAGTGCCTATATAAATCCAATGTGTATTCAAATAAATGGCAAATTGAAAAACTGCGCAACTAATATGGGATGGAAAATACTGTTTGTCACGGCCTATAAATGCAGTCAAAGTGATTACTTCAAATGTGAATGTACTGCATTGCTTTACTCTCTCTATAGGTTTTGATGCAGGCTAGCATCGCACTGAATTGAACGCAGGGCTTTTGCCTGGGGTGTTTGCCTATTTTTACATAATCGAAAGGTTTTAATTTGTCAATCAACTATGTATCAACTTTTTCAAATAATGTTATAGTCACAAGTTTACTAGAAAGTTTTTATAGTGGTTTTAGTCAAGGTTAAATCTCTTTCTGTGAAATTAGTGAACTTTTTAACCCAGTGGGGAAAGTAACAAATTGACTACATGGTGAAAAGAGGTTTCACTTTCTTGATGAAGCAAATCTAAACAATTTGATGAGAATTCAGTCAACATGGTGGGGGACATTTATTGGTGAAAGTCCTAAATCATGGCAGGAATTATCCACCCTGTGTCATTGCCTCGTTCAGGCTGAATATTCTATGAGGTCACCAGCACCTCTGGATGGATGATTCAACCAGGCTAAATCAAATTAAAGGACCAGTGAGTCGTGTTGAAAGAGCATACCACAACTCCCATGTGAATCCTGCACCAATTAACAACATCCCGATAAGAGCAATAGAGGGGAGAGGAAAAGCAAACTGCAGCCGCTGATGCAACAGCATCTCCCACCCGTTTTTATCACCGGGACAGGGCACGTTATGTACACCAAATCCTTTTGGTGGGAACATGGATTTGGAGCGCAACACAGATGTCACGGCGGCTGGAACACTGGGATTCACCCAGCAGGGCACGTCAGGGAGTTTCACCCAGCGCTCCTAATCAGCATCATTGTTTGCACCTGTGTTTGGTTTTGTGTATTTAAGCCGCAGCCTTTGGTTGCTCTATGTTCTGTCATTGTCTTATCTGTGTCAGTATATGGTGTACTCTTACCTTAAGTAAACTAGAGAAAATTCTGTTCATTTACCTGGAAATCTGTCTCTTTTAATTTCTTGTTCATATATTGTTACTCTACCATTTCTGTACTTGTGTCCATATTCACATCCACAGCCCTGATAACCGACTTGTAAACACTTTGTCTGCATAGATCATTGGGTTTGTTTTTGGAGTGAGATGCTTTATAAGAAAGAAGCCAACAAGCATTTGGCAAAAAGTGCCAGAGTATTCGTGATGAATTTTACTGAAAGAAACAATTTGAACACTGACGTTTTTGATACCGCTTTGATTACATCAAATGTGTGCATAACAAGCAGTTGTTAGCTTCAGAACAAGGACACCCTTATAGATGTAAACTCTTTTTGTTTGAGTTTTATTATCTGACGTCTAATGTATCTTTTCCCAAGCCGTACTTGTTATTAGTTACCTCATTTCAAACTGATCTCATGACGTCACATTGGCAAAGCAGGCTGAAGGTTGGACTGCGCCCCCTTGCTGTGTAATTGGGTGTTGGACACGGTGAGGTATCCTATTCCCTGATTAATTCATCATACCATTACCTTTCAAAGCCCCTCTCCTGGGATCCTGGGTTGAGTGCCTTCTCTATTAAGTCATGCTCTATCAGCATTGAGCGTGCTGCATTAGCCTGTCAATATGAAAAGTGTATGGGGATTACTGTAGTGTGAACCTTGGCACCCTATTCCCATTTTTACTGTAGGAGGACCATGATTGTACAGTTAGCATATACACACAAGCTGTTGACTGTATATAGATTTAACTTGTATTGCCTGCATCAACTATTACATCAACTTAATTTGACCTTGTTGCTTTTGATAATTTGAAAGGTTTTGACCATGTTGACTGTAGTGAAAGGCTAACAGTGGTTGTTTTTAATAGTATGGCCTAAATGTTTGTGTGCGTATGTGTGTTTGATGTCTCATAAACTATGGGCTCGAATTAGTTAGTTGTAGGAACATGGACCAATAAAGCAAAGTTACTCCGCAATGCTTCGGAGAATTGAGAAACTACACACAGAGCAGTGACATTGCATGTTGAAATCCTTTTTGGGTATATAAAGTTATATCACAGCATAATTTGATAAATATATAGTAGGCACTGTATGCCATTGTCTAATGTAGATTTAGAGGTTGGTGGCCCCTCTAAACATAAATGATTGGATATGAACTAAATCAACTATATATTTTTAGTCACAAAGCAGGTAGGCTACTGTATACCAAATTTATTTAGACTTCCAGGTAACCGATGGTCATGTAAACATTTAAATTTATATTATTGTTAAATGAAAACAAATTAAATATCCAACCCATTTGCCTCTTACAAATCTTGAAACTTTTGAAAGGACAGCTTCAGAACAAAGTGGTGCCTATGTTACTGCTGCCATCTAGTGAGTACAACAGGTTAACAAGAACTTTCTGAAATGCTGAAGGCAATAGAATTTGTAAATAAATGGTAGTGGGAGAGAGAGAATCTCAGAGTTCAGCATTAACAAGAAGAGAGTCCTCTCTGGTACAGGTTCTCTTGCAGAAAGTTCCTGTGTGAATGCATGGGGCTTGGGCTGGCCACCCCAAAGCATGAGCACTAAGATACCATAAAATACTTAATTACACAATCACATGGACATTTGTAGCATATAAAAATGTACCAAGCCAAACAAAAAATTAAAAAACACAAAAACTTTGTTTTAATAGGTCCATCAATGTAACAAACAGCTAACCACCAACCAGTGTGGTTGAGTATACTGCTACTGTTGCAATTCTTATCACAAAGCACAATGTTTTCATTGGCTTAACACTGACAATGAAGTGTTCCCAACCTGTGCCTTTGAATGCGTTGTAGCATCTGGAGAATTTGCTGATGCAATGGTGAGGAGTGCAGGGAAGTACAATGAGGTGATCAGCTACAGGGTAGGACACAGTTGAGAGGAGATTATTGTTGCCTTCCTTTTGCGTCATCCTTCTCATCTATAGAAACAGGTCAGAAAGGAAGATTCATTGTAAATGATGCATGTTCATTTTCTGGGTCAAGCATAATCAAACCTTTTTGCAATGGAAACTAGATACTGATTCATTCAACTTAATCTATGTTGCTAAATTAGCTTGGAAGTCTTTCTGGAAAGGACAAATTAAGAATAGCCATTTAGAATTAGTTGCGAGATTCATAAACTCACTTAAACTATCCCAAACATTTTTTAAGTAAAAAACAAATCTTCGGCTGATTCAATAGCAGAACAGCTCTAATCATTCATCCCAGTGATGATCATCAATGGACACTTCAACCTCCCCATGTGTAAGTTCAAGTTTGGCAACATTAACATATTACATCTCAGTCAAAAATAATGATTACATAGTTGATGATTACAAATATATTACATTTACAATGCCAGTTTGCAAGTATCTCATTTGTATTTAAACGTTTAGTAGGTAAACTCATATTCTTTCAAATTAAGTAGTTGTCTGTTAGTGAAGTGTGCTTTATGCACCATTCTGGATATAAAAGAAAAGATGAAAGAGAATATTTCCATTACAGTTTATATATATATCGTAATATCAGCCACTTACGAATTTAACATTTGAGTATCTCTTAAAAGGATTCTTTAGATGGAAAAAGCATGATTGCCATTCATGCACTCCATGCATGTGGGCTTAAACAATGTGATATTAACAAAGCATGATTAGACATTAGATTATTATTATTATTATTATTGAACAACAATGTGTTAATAAATTATAACACTGAGCAATTAGAGAAACTCACAGCTTTAGTATCCGAGTCTACAGCCAAGTTTAAGGCGGTTGTGGATCCAACAGAGAACCAAAAAGGAGCAATTCTGTCACTGTCCACCTGGGGGGGATCTCTCAACATGATTCACATTTCCATTTTCGTCATTTAGTTAACGCTTTAATCCATAGTGATTTACAATGAGATCACAGGTACAGTCCCCCAGACCTCATGACCTTTTGGTCACCAAGTAACAGTCCTGCCCGCTAGGCCACCACTATCCATGATGTAGGAAGACTAAAGGAACATAATCAGCTTTAACTTATAAGTAGGAAAGAAATACGAAGTAACGCCACAATAAATAGCAATGAAACAAAGCTGTTAAGGTCATAAAGAAATGTCTATGCTAAGAACGGTGTGTAACACAAAATAACTAAGTACTATAAGTAAACAATTAAGTATATCTGGGCCATGGTTTAGTTTAACATTTTTGGTGACGTAATGAAGTACCTGAGAGACATAGCCATATCATGCAAGGATGGCAGAGCAATATTTAAACAGCCCACCACCTCCACCCTGCACATTCGGTACATCAGGAACTGGTCCTTGACCTTAAAGAAGGAAATAGAAACATCTGTTGAAATATGTCCTGCTATTGCACTCTGTACAGAATTCTTCGACTTAGAACCATTCTCCTCTCCCGTCTCCTTCCTGGTCCCACGTGTTAAAACCTACAGTACATGAAACACATGCAAACATACATCTATAGTCTTGTTAACACTAAATATAATAAACTCAATACAAAACAAAGTAAGCAATGATTTGTAGTTGTTATATGACATGCCATCTCTGTTTTCGAAATCATAAGCAGCAAGCATGGTCTAATAAGTAATTCTAAAACCACAATATTGTATTATAACTATACAAATTCTGTTTGTCCCGGGCTGTGCAGTCTCAAGCGCTGGTACTGGTCATGCCGCACCTCCTTCCCTCTCACTCCAACTTTAGTCTCTCCTTACTTTGCAGGAACCGAAACATTAAAAACAAGCCTGGTGTGGTAGATAAGGGTGATGAAGGGGCTATTGCCCAAAACCGGTTAAGGGCTTTAAATGTTAAACCATAAGAGAACAATTACAATGTCACGATATGCGAGATAAATGATCCAGGTTCTGCCACAGCATGGGTCACTTAATGATACAGTTTAAACTGTAACCATGGGCTCATGAATTTCAAAGTTACATTTCTTCTCCTATGAAAAAAGTAATGCAATATATGATCGTAGTTTTTAAAACTTTATTTTGGCCAAATGAGTCTAGCAAATGCCTCCAACATCAGAGTATAAAGGCCGGGGGATTGTTTCTTTTGCAGCAGCTTTGCTCACCACAATCTTCAGCTATGATGTGATCTGAATGTATGTGTGAGTGTGAACCAAAAGACTAATGGAGAGGATTTTAAAATGGATAGATGATTGTGTTCTCATCCGATTTGCATATGGAAACCCTTAAGTACTCGACAAAGTACAGTTTATTTTACAAAGTACAGTCTTCTCTTGACCCTCTTCTGGCTGCACTGTAAGGTCTGATAAATTATGAACGTAGAGGTACATAGAAGCAAACCAAACTGGAAAATGGCTGTAGTAGTAAGACAAACGTCCTTCTACTCAAAGTAAAACTTTTAATTGAGCTTGTGGCCAACTCATACTGTTAGAAAGTTCATTGGAAAGCAATCTAGTTAAAAGTTACTGTGTGTGTGTGTGTGTGTGTGTGTGTTTGTGTGTGTATGTGCACAAAGCAGGTTATCGTCTTCCACAGACTTTTGGAATAACAAGACAAAGCATTGTATGAACTACAAAATATAAATAATAAAACGTAGTACAACAGCATACAGTGTTCTCATTGATTCCCTGAATAAACACTCCTGTACTGAGAATTGAAAGTCTGTTGTAAAACACTCCAAATGACAAATGATGCTCTGGGGGAGGTCAATGAATGTCAAGGTTTGTTGTGATTACTATAGCATTACAGCCAGGCGTTAACCACTCACGCTTTCAAGGATGCTGATGCATCAAGCTTGAGGTCGGGTCAGATATCCAAGTGTAAGGGCATATGTGTGGCAGACCGACAATCTAATGAACCAAAGGTGTCAGCATAGGTCTCCTCGTCATAAAAGCCAAGTGATCGCACCCTCTGGAAACAATTTGCTATCTTGCATTAACCAGTATCAATAGCATCCCACGCATGCACAAGAACACTTAGCACTACGTGTACTATACATTGAGTATCAGGCATTGCTATTTCAATAGTTTTTACAATATGATTTGTTATGTGCAATGGGTGGGGTACATCGTGAATCATATCCTGCTCAGGAGTATGTAAATTAAATCTTGTGTTCTTGTCTATTTTTTGAAGTTTTAGCGTCACACCTTGCACCACATGTTCCTTTAAATTAGCTGGATGAAAAGCAAACATTTTGATAGTTTCAAAGTACCTGGTTTTCTTAATCCTAAAAAAATATAGTTGCACACCCTTTCAACCCTCACAAACAGATATTTGTTGTAGCACTGCCCCTCAAACCTTGATCTCTGTATGAGAGTGCAACTGTGAACGTAATGGGTTGCCGAGTTCAAACAAGGGGTCAGGTCCAAACAAGACTTAGCTGTTTTTAAAGTCAGAGCCTAATGTGGAAACAAAGAAAGCATTTATGGTGTTTTATGTCTGTGTGTTTGAGGAATACCTAATCAGATTAGATCAGACAGGTCAAGGTAATGTTTTACTAAATATTATTGCTCAACCTACCGACAGGCTCTGAAATCAAGTTCGTATCTTCCACATTACATACAAGGCTGCCTATAAGATAAGCTTTATGGCCATATTGCCAGTGCTTTTTTGGACATAAATAGTGAGGAAAGTTGTCAAAATTGCAATTAAACTGGTGAACATTTGGTTTAGGAAGCCCCCCCTGAAGTGTTTCCATATTACTCTTCCATCATTCCCATCTAATTTATGATATTAATCAATCATATTAATGTGGTATTTAAATGGGTTCAATGTATTAACACCATCCATCCTGTGTGAAATTTAAACTGGCTCTCAATATTGTTTGTAATATAGTGTTGTGGCTAGGTTTAGACATAGACAGACACCTTTCCCTGGGCCTATACCAGCAGACTAGAGCAAACACTAAGAAGCCTGTAAGAGTTCAGGCCTCACCTCCAGAAGCCCTCTGGGAGCCCGCTTAGCATCCCGCTAGCTTTCGCAGCGCTTAATGTCAACAAGCTTATCATCCCTCAGGCTTCTCCCCCCTCTTTAGTGTACCTAAACAATGTGTTTTGTTGGATTCAGGTCCCCAGTGCTATTAAAAGTGAGCAGGGAGTGTATAATCTCTGTGTAAGTACTTGCACTGAGCCAAGGGAAAACAGGAGCATTTAATTACAAGCTGTACTAAATGTTCCACGTTGCCACTGCAAGAAAATGTCTAGACATCAGGGAAGAACAGAACAAAAACCTTGCCCTCAAGTTAAATGTAGTGGATACATCAGGCTGCTGGCAAGGCTAAAACAGCTATTACCCCCACTACAGAGCCGTTTCAGTGTGTTGTCTCCCTGAAGAGATATTTCCCCAAAAATGGCAAATAATGTATGTGCCAGCAAGTATTAAAGTTATATAAACCCAGTATGTTCAGATGTCTCACTTTTTTTCATAGTAGAGTTTTGTCACAGAAAGAATCAGGAATGTTTGCCAAACAGCTACAGAGAAAGAGTTGTTCTAATTTAATACATTTAGGAGGTTAGGATGTTGCTAGTGACACAGGTAGTATGGGTGAATCAAGTTAAAAAGGTCATGGAGCCCATATTAAGCGTATCTGAAAATGTGTCTAGTCACCCACCTCTCCCTCAGCGGTCCATGACTGCAAAGAAGAAATGTCAGCAGAAGACATTGGTTAGAGCAACCCACTATCAGATCAAGTAAGTTTCTTGGTATGTCAGTTCTCTGGGAAGTGATTGCAATCATGTTGATGCATGGGAGGGTCAGACCTTGGACAATCTTGAGACAAAAATGCATCGACTGTCGAGCTCTAGTACTTAAAACACTTACAAGCAACTTCTCTATCCGTCCCTTCACTTTTGGTAACTTTTAAATCTTCTTTCTTTGATTCTTACAAGTCACTCTATCTGGGCTGCATCTGGAAGTAATCGGGACCCAAGGAATTTGTGATGGCTGTAGGGCTTCCTTTCTGGTGCTACTGGTCACATTCTGGTCCATGCATTTAATCAATCATCGTAATATACAGTACTGTACAAAAGTTTAAGGAAAGTGTGAAGTCTTTAAAGTTAGAAAAAAAAACATAAAAATATAGATGTTATATATTGATGTCTCTTTGTAGAGAACAACATTATGATTGTTATTACCCCATTAAAAAAAATTGTAAATGACTCTGATTGTTATTATAGCAGAGAGATACCAACAGATTAGCAACACTGTTACCTTGACAGGTTCCAGAGGTCTTCTCAGAGATCTGTCTTTTATACTATCTTGACAGCCCCGGCTCCTTGTTGATCCAGAATGTCAGGAATACCATTGAGTACAGCACATTGTGTCTCCTGAGTGTTTCTGCTCTGAAACCCAGGGCTTTGCTTTGGTGGGCCCAGACTTTGAAACCAAAGCTATAGAGAACAGTGTAAGCCCTGAGATCCTAAGATTTCAAATGTATGGCTATGCCCAATGCTCGTGGACTTATCCGACACACTTAAGTTGACAGTACACAAGTCTTGCGGTTTCTGATTGGAGATTGCTTTAAGAAAAACTACACTTCTTCAGCTTATAACACTGAAGTTGAACAAGTCATTCATAATCAAACCTAGGAAATGTTAGGTCAATCCTCACCTTGTGCAACAATCATTTGTTTGTTTGTTGTTGATTGCTATATGTGAAAAAGAGAAATCTGTTTGATGAAGCACTTTTGTATGTCTATATGTCTGTCTATATGGTGCTGTATTCAATTCAAGATTAAGCTATATACAATCAAATAAATGTATTGCGTATGCTGAAAAAGTAATGTGAATTAGGAACAGTGTAGTCTTAAACACATTTATGTTCTGCTATGTGTGGATGATTATTGCTATATATAACTATCACCCCATCTTGGTTGTACCACCACTTCAAACATAAACTAATTAACCTGCTCTCAGACATGATTCATTTTCACACTTATTTCAGATGTTTAATCCTGTCATTTTGCTACTGTATGTTTATTTGAATGGATTATCCTGTAACAGATGGCGCCGGAGCTGTTATGTCCCATACAAAGCACATTCTTATAGATGAGGAGGACCAACTGCTATTTGTGAACGTTACACAACCCATAGGACCATGACAGGTGTTGTAAGTGGATCAAGTGGGAAAAAAACAACCACTCCTTGCCCCAGTTAATCAACTGAGGTTTGAAGGGGGGGGGGGGGAAAGAAAATAACTTTTAGAATATTGTTGATATTAAAGTAAACACACAGTTCGGTCTCTAGAAGCGCATATTGACACTTGTCTAGTCTCGTTCAACCAGCAGGAGGCAGCCCTGAGACACAATTTGAAGCACTTCTCAAAATCCTATCTCCAGTGGAGTGCTGCCTCTAAAAGTTCTTTGGTGACAGTGCATGAATGTAAAAAGGAATTCCATTAAGATAAGGCTGTGAATACAAATGTAGCCATTTCGCAGGGATCCAAGAGCTGGGTTCAAGTCAAGGTGGGGATCCTTTAAGCAGCCATTTAATTTAATTGCTTTCAAGTTGAAATTTACTTGCAATGCATAAAATATGCTATTTTGAAATGAGGCCATCACAGAATAAACTGTAAACCTTCAAGATAGCCAAGACACCTTTAGGAAACTTGCCATTTTTAGTCAGAATCTCTGACACAGTAAGTCACTAACGGGATGACTGGGCAGCCTGGAGCTCAGAACATTCCACCTGAAGCCTGTAGGGGACAAGTATGAACCCTAGTAAGGACCACTCTCGACCTGGTCACAGTGTCTTTGAGCAAAATACTGATGTAAATGTTGCTACGGGGGCCTGACAAGCTTCGACCATGCCCCAACACACAACTGTGTATCTCAAGAGGCAAATCCCCTCAACAAGACTGTTGGTCAAATGGAATAAAACACTGTGTTGTTGTCAGGTTCCTGCTATAGGAATGGTGTCCTTTTTCTATCCTTCTCCTTGGTTCCCTGATAGGTTGCTTACTGTAAATATGTTTGAAACTGGGTCCCACTGATCCAAAACCAGCAATGTCAGCTATTTCATGTCTCAAATGACCAGACTCAGTATCAAAGAAAACTCAACCAAAATTAGATGGCCAGCTTATTACACTTTCATGGCTTTATTATTTTAAACCAATTAGGTAGTAGCAAAAAAACTGAAGTGGAGTGATCAGTCCTTTGGGGGGTATGCACCACTGCATTTACTTTTACCCAATTCAGATGGCAATGACTGGTGACAGCAAGCTTGCAGAGCAGAGAACATCTTGCACCTCATATACTATATTCTAGGGGCCTACGCTAGGAGCCCTGCGCACAAAACAGTCAGCCTATGGCACGAGGCAGAGGGTGGGGCAGGTGGGTAAAATATTACTGGACACTTCCAGGAAAAAGAGATTGGTGCATTGCCTGAGGTTCGGTCTGGGACAGCTTTGAAATTGATCGGTTGAAGGCTCTGTGTACCATTCTGATCACAAATGTTGTTCTAAGAGTAGTAAGACGGTCCAGATGGCAGTCCGCTCACCCATCTGTATATTATAGTCCACAGCTGCATCTATCCTGCACCTGCTCCCTCTTCCTATCAAAAACTCCCACCAGACAGTCAACTTTTATTTCGTTTTTATTTGCCAATTCGTCAACCCCTCTGCTTGTCCTGTGTGATTCTTTGCTTCTGACGGGAACAGAGTTAGGGAAATGAACGCTCAAGGACAACAAAAGGCACCAGTCAGAAGAGTAGGCCTATTAGCAGGGGTCAGTTTAGGACAAGGTGGATTTGTGTGTTTGTGTGTGTGCTACACAATATGTGGGAGGTACCATTCAATGAAGTCTAAATGTCGTCTGAACCGGGGGCAATTCTGACGGCGTACGTTGTTGTGGCCTGTCACACATCAAAGCACCAGCAGCCTGGAGCCCAGGTGGCTAATGGTAGCATCAGTCTAGACCTCCTGCTGCACAAATCAGAAACCTCCACTGCCAGAGCAACAGCAACAATATGGTAATCCCAAAAATGTTAATTTTCACAGTACAAAACGCATATTACTTAAGACAAATAGATAGATATATTGCGTGTGTGTGTGTGTGTGTGTGTGTGTGTGTGTGTGTGTGTGTGTTTGTGTGTCTATTGGAGTGTGAATGTAAATCTAAATGAGAGAGAAAATGAGAGAAAAAATGGCAGCCTATGATCAAAATAGAAATATAATATAGCCACTTTCATGAAAATATTTTGTTTGATTGGGGCCAGTCAAATTCTGACTAAAACATTATTGCTAGAATTGCAAGAATCCATTCGATTCTTTTACATGTAAAAGGCTGTTGACTTTGTATGAAAGATATCTGGCGTTATGAATTTATGAAAGAGCAAATATTTTACCCTCATCTGCTTTACATTTACAGGACAGACTTGAAAAACCAACTATTGTAGTTAGCAAATGTAAAAGTAAAAGTAAATGTATACTGCAGTACAGAGCCTAAAGTAAGACTCAGTTCTGTGTGAATACCGGATTGCCCATTTAACACAAGTAGGGGAATACATCCTTGTTCTTATACCACATGACAGCTGAACACATCTGCATTTCATTATCTGGATTTAAAAACTGTATTTAAGGGGAAAAGTTTGAATGAACTAAGTTTTCTCCATCCCTTTCTTTGGTCTTTCCTCTTTTGTCATAATACTGTTTAGTGTTGATTTCCCTCCTCTCCCTACATCCTCTAACCCCCCCCCCCCCCCGTGTCTCATTCATTTCTATCATTAGATAGCTCATTATAAAATCCCCTTTCCAGCCTGTGCTCATTAAAACTTTTCCTCTTGAACATACTCGCTCTGGTGGCTCGCATCCCTATAAGCCCAAGGACCAGTAATGGCCAGCTTGTCTTGTGCCTTGCCTTGTAGCTACAGTTCCTGTAGGAATCTACAAGCTAGATCCATAATTAAGTTGTGTAACCAGTCATAGCACAAGATGAGTCTGTATTTTATGTGACTTGGCAAAAGTCTGCCTGATAGTGGACTGTTACAATTCCTTTTCCAATTTAGAATTTTCAAAGCTGATGAATGGCTGAGGCCAGTCTGAATAAGCTGTTGACTGAATAGAATAAACCAATCAAATCTCCAATCTTTGCATTAATCTATTCTATTCTGCTCTTTTTATGAAGGATTGCTGTGGAAATCTTAGCAGGGCCATGCACTCTGAGCCCATCTGTCTCTCTGCCATTAACAGTAATGAAGCTTAGATATTTGATTGGATTGGATTCTCCTTATTATGTCACTTATCCTGATCGTCAATTTGCAATGCAAAGAACAGCATCTCTATGGCTTGTTCATGTCGAGGGAAGGAGAAAGAAGGGAGTGTGTGCGTGTGTGTGTGTGTGTGTGTGTGTGTGTGTGTGTGTGTGTGTGTGTGTGTGTGTGTGTGTGTGTGTGTGTGTATTGTGTGCCCTCAGTGTGTGGATGCTGTGCTGTGCCTAACTACAGAGGTCAGTGTCTTACCCAACCGGCCGGCTAAGGCAAATATACTCAGCTGTGGCTTAAGCGCTCAGCTGTCTGTCTGACCCCTGCATGTTTTTCTCTTTCTACTTATTTGTCCTTCTCTCTGTCTTTCTCACATTCACTTTCCTGTTCTGTTCATCTGTGTTCACCCTTTCATTCATCCCATTCCATTATTTATTTAGTCTCTTTTCCATTTCCACAGATTTTCCCTACCCGCAGTTTCTAGGTATTCGCTCTCAGCAGCAAGGTGAGATTTCACATCTAATTGCTTGCAGAAAGCAGACAATGCCTCACGCAGAGAGCGGAGACCAGGACTTGAACACAACAGGATACGCACAGAGTAGGAACAATGGCTCAGTCCATGTTTCCCTGATACTACTGCTTCACTATGTTAGAAAATACACCAGGGTATGCCACAGAATGAACTGCTCCTGGAGGCTGCTGGGAGCAATAGTGTCTGGGGATGTGGGCTAAGTGGGTTTGTTTGTTTCTCATCTGATGTCATTTTCTGCCACACCTTCTAGCAGGCTCACCATGTTTGAACCCCCTTTAGCTATTCATTTCCTGAACTGAATGGGTACTGTGTTCTCCCTAGGCTCTGCCCTGTGTGTATGCATGTGCGCAGGTAGGTGGGTAGGTAGGTAGGTAGGTAGGTAGGTAGGTAGGTAGGTAATGTGTGTAAATGCAATGTATTTATGAATGCATGTACGTGTGTAAGTGCCTGTGACACTCTAACACGATTGTGTGTGAATGCTAATAGATGAAATGAGGCCTTTGGTTGGGCTACAGATTTTTCCGTCCTCCTCTCTATTGTTCAGTTTCCATGGGTTAGGTAAACATTGAACTGAACTGAAGTGATTGATCAGCCCTCAAGTGAACAAACAAATGCACCTCTGGTCTCTCAGAGTCAGAGGTGTGCCATATGTTGCACACCAAAGTTAACACACTCCAGGGCATGCATCCAATTTCTGATTTTTCTATCGACTCCGCAGAGCTTCACCGACCTACATAAGTTCCTAAGATACTTGAAAATGTAAAAAGGCCACTTCACCTAAAATGACTGTTAGGCTTGGAAATATATATAAGACATCAGAAATGGCTATAAAGTAAATTAAAAGGTGGGTCTAGACTATCATATTGAATATTATATTATATCATATCATATTAAACGATGTTCAAGTCACATCTTTATTAATTTGTCATAAATTATTTACACACAGTGGACAGGATTGTTTAAGTGCCATAATGGATTTATTATTATTATCATTATTATTATTATTATTATTATTATTATTATTATTATTATTATTATTATTATTATTATTATTATTAATAATCAGTTAGTGGCACTAACCATAAACTCATAATAACCTCATCATGTTTTCTCAGTTGTGTGGTAAAGCAAGGTGTCAGCGAGCTCAACAAACTAGACAATATATATATATATATATATATATATATATATATATATATATATATATATATATGCACTAAGCATTCTTTAAGCATTTACAAAAAACTTTGCAAAGCTTAGAGGAGGTATGATGGATGTCAATTAAACTCCCAAGATACTGTGACCAATTAAACTGTCAGCAACACTTTGGCCTTTTGGAAATCATTTGGTGTACATTTTGCAAACCTTTTTATATTTTTGTTCTACTTCTACACAAGACAGTAATGATGTACTTTGTATGCTCTATTGCCTCTCATTTAGCTTTTTTTTTTTTTGCTTTCATAAAGAAGTCACCCCCTAATCAAGATGAATCAGCCAGGGAGGGACTGGCCGCTAAGAGCACCACATTATTTGTGCTCATTGCCTTTGGCATTTGACAACATAATTGCCTGGGCAGGGAGCCCACACAATTAAAATCTGAAGATGGTTGACAGCAGGGTGGGAGTGGGAAGTGGACAAGAAAGGGAAGAAGGCAGAGCCTCAACAAAGGTACTTTTAGAAGGCGTTGCGTCGCGTCGCGTCGCAGACATTGCTGATTCGACCACGGGAGGATAGCAAACACCATGCTAAGTGTTGTAAAGGATGAAAGCCAGGATAAACCTCTTCAATGTTGCTGTCTCAGCAGGACTCATCGAGATGAGACGACCGGGATGCTGCCACTGGATAATATGGGTGAGCTAGAGCGTAGTGACCTACGGAGGCTTGAGACAAGACCTTTGCCGCCGATGAATGTCCCTTTGTTAACAAGTGTGAAGCGGTCCCTATGGATGTGTAAGTGATAGTGGTAAGAGGTAGGAAAATAGGTCAATGTGACTCCTGAGGGTTAATGGACAACATTATAAATTCACCATAGTAACGTTGAAGAAAATGCACCCTTTGAATCTTACTGAAGGGACAAAGTTACTAGGACACACACACACAAACACACAGAAACACACGCACGCACACACACACACACACACACACACCCGGAACATAACATTTTTCATTTGATTCATTTTATTAAAGTTGATGCCGTCCCTTTGACATTAATCAAAGATTCTAATGTGCTTTTTTAATGAAGAAAGATTCTGGGGTGACAAATTTAAATTCTTCAGTTTCCAACTGTGGATTAAATTCAACCAAAGAAACCAACTTGTCCAATGAAGTAGGTGCAATCATTCAATATAACTCGTAATGCTTTTAAGAACATAGGGACTTTAAACTATTCCAAAATGCATTCTGCCAAGACCCCTACCCTTACAGATTAATCAAGTGCTCCGTTCCTGGCAAGAGATGGGACTTCTGTAATTACCCCTGACTAATCGTCAGCACTAGGGTGTCAAATAACCACTCCGTGGCCTGAGGCTAGACACTAATATCATATTCTTGAAAAGTTTTGGCTCTAGTGTGGTCAAGACGAACAATCGAACCAGTCTCAACTTGAATCCTGTTACCTCAACTAAATTGAAAAGTTGGCAGTGAAAGCACCAGAAGTAACACTGAAAAAGCTACTGAGGGCCAACTCTGCTCTACAGAATAGCTAATAGAACTCGTCTAATCTCAGTTGGAGAGAAACCTGTTGCATTATAAAATCATAAAAGGCTAATTAAAAACAGAAAAATATCCGATTGGTTTGTCAGATGTTTATGATTAGTGCCCACTATGTATTCCAACGCCGTCCTATTCTTTTTCTGTCAGCCATTTGGTATGTGCTACTTATCTTTTTAAAGTAAACTGGTGAATCAATAGAAGTTGACCATGCACCTGGTAAATTTGACACTGGTCCCTAGAATCAACTAAGAACTGCAAGACGAAGAAAGAGTCTTTGGATTCTATGATGTAGGGATGTAAACCAGACTACAAACGATACTGTGTCAGCCTATCATGAATCTTTCATTTGTGTTATCTTGATCTTATGCAACTCTGAGCTGCTTGGAGATGGGTGTTGTATCTTTCATTTCTCATTCCTAGGGTTCACATAGAATCTAGACCTGTTTATCTCCAGTTCTCACTCCATTCATCTCAAAACTCTACCGAATAGCAAATGGCTTAGGCTTATTAATGGACTTACAAAAATGAATCCTCTTCTTTTTGTGTCACTGAGAAACAGACTTGGGGGTGGGAGAAAATAAAAGCAATTTTTAAAAGCATCAGCAGTCCAATCATTTTTAAACCCCCAAGACCCACGATGTTTTCTTGTCTTGCTACTCACAGCATCTCCATCTGATACTGTCTATTTCTGTTTATAATCACTTCTCTTGTCCGCCTAGTTGGTTTTCTTCACTTCCTCTATTCTTATTGTAGGAGTGGCATTGGAGATAAGGGGGCGAATCTCCATCTCCATCGACAGATTATCTGGCCTGTGAAGCGAGGAAAAGGAATTTCTCCCACACCCACTCCTTGAATTAAAAGTCAAATTTTGTCATCGTCTTCCTCTCCACATATCCCACTGGCCATCTGTTTTGAGCGGTGCGGAAATGTCAATGCAATTTGTTTGTACGTAATCCTTCCAGATAAGAACAGAGAATGAGCAAATAAGAATGTAAGTGGCCTGATTTGGCTGTTAGATGTGGTGCAAAAATTAGCTTGAAGTCTTCTGTCATCCATGATCAATATGGGATCTCATATCGATACTTTTATATAATCAGAGTATTATATGTAGGGGATCCAATCACCATTTCTTCCCCCCTCTCTGGGTAAGACAAAGGAACACGCCCAAATGGCCACACTGAACACTCCAGGGGGGCCAGCCTGCTCCCCTCACACAACTTTTACAGTCACACAAACCAGCACACTGTTTCCACTCTAAGGATTAGTAATTGGGACTAAGAAACTGTCTCCTAAGGAACATTCAATGAAATTCTTGGACATTGACAATGAGAAGAAATTGTAACATCAATCGTTTGTATTTTGTAATAATTATATAGTTTGTATTGTTTTACTAAGCTAACTAACATAATTAACCTAGTCATGTTTGGTATCCAAATGTCCACCATGATATTTTGTAAACTTTGCAAACGTTTATATAGAACATATTCTTAGCATACAGGTATAAATAGAAAGAAAATGATTTGAGCTAATCAAGCTGAAAACCTTATCTCATACAGTGAGATAATCAACACCTCTGACCACTGGCCTTTGGCCAATCAGGTGACCTCAGCCACCTTCTGGACACCCCTTCTCAGACTAGCTTAAATAGATTTTCGAACCAGGAAACGTGGCTTTTTAACATCCACTAGAACCTGGTCGGCCACCTCGTTCTAACAGGATAAAA
Organism: Galaxias olidus; assembly: GCA_026901105.3. NCBI lineage: Eukaryota > Metazoa > Chordata > Actinopteri > Galaxiiformes > Galaxiidae > Galaxias > Galaxias olidus. The sequence continues at coordinate 265,949 of JAPMUY010009160.1, forward strand.
TTTGCACCCAAACTTAATCCTTGACCACGTGTCTGCAAGCAACTCTTTGGACAAAGGATTTTAGGCCTTTTCCTCACTACAAGGCCGGAAAACCTTGCACACTTTCAAACTGAACCAGCGCACAATTAACACGTCAAAGAAGACCAAAAACCCACGTTGCTGTTCCATGTTTATTCAAACAAGGAACTAACTTTCAGAACTTTACCAAAGGAACCACGGACTTCTCAAACTGGCTCCAGCCACAACACCAAGCTAATAAGACCAATCCTTGAGCCACAGCTCAGCCTTTCTTCTCACAGTAACGTAACCCATGCTTATCAAACGTTGAGCGTTGAATGCTAAAGCTTAGACAATTTCTGATGTGTTATGCTTACCATAATTTATCAATATTTCAACTGTTATACTGTGTATGTTTAGCTACTAACCACTTTAGTTTATTAATGTCATCATTTAGTCATTCTTTGTAGTACTGTAATTTTCATGTGTTTTAGACTAGTAAATAAATAGAATTGCTTTGCAACCAATCCCAGCTGTGTCATATCTTCGTTTCCATACAATCATTTATTCTCGTAACTTAGAACGTCACTACTTCAGAATTGAGACTAAAACTTAAACTAGGCCTACTTATTAAATTAATGCCAAATCAGACCTGGTTTCCCATTGAGCCATGCAATAAGCTTAAATCTTTGGGTGGTGCCCCCTTAATTATTTAATATCAAATTGATCGATTATAATATTAATTTATGAATTAATTGATAATCTACAAAATTGATAAAGAGTAATTTACACACAATAAGTAGTGAACCAGAAACCCTACATATACAAGGATAGGTATTACTGCACCATTTTCATAACATTGTACATTAGCCTATAGTGTCCACTATAGAAACCATGTCAGAAAATTGGTGTTGTGTGAATTCATAGCACTACAGTTTCCCATGGGTATAAGAGGGGCAATTTGTACAACAATTCAAGTTTAATCTAATTCTGTGCGTTTGAGAAGTAGTGGTCATCAAGGAATAACTAACAAAATATACAGAACGTTCCTGCCTCCTGTTCTGTTTTAACACTTGGTCTGCAGACAAAACTACAAGCCAGATGGTTCTCCACCACTAGGAATTAATGTTATGTTGTCCTATAAATAAATAGTCTTTTATCAGTAGGATGGTTAATGTAATATTGGCTCATCCCTTCTGCTGAAACAGCCTCTGTGGAGACCACCAAGAGTTCAAGTTTCAAAAAGAACAAGATGGAGGCATGTGGAAAGATTGAGGGTGAGCATAAGTGTGCAGGGGTCCATTAAATATATTACTGCTTTGAGTACTGTAAAAGTAATCTAACTTTACAGTAGGGAAGGCAGAAAAACTAACTACATTACATATTCTTTATCAGCTGATGCAGAGCATCTGCAAAATGAAAATATTACAAACTCTTTCAATTAATATTACAAAAACCTTTATTCAGCCTTTCCGATCCACATAGTTTATATTCACCTAGGATAGGATGGGTCTCAAAGGTCGGAGAACCAAGGGAACCATTTAAGATTTCAGAGACTCTCTTACCAGATGTTAACCTGACCTACCGTCTCATCATCTCTGTCTCACACTGATGAGCTGGTCGGGTTTTGGTGAAGGACTCTTCTACGGGAGATGGGATTAATTTGGCATATTTTGGGCAGGAATCCCTTTAATATATGACCACCACTGTTACAGGAGTTCAGTTGTGGATGGGACTTCTCAAATATCTGGTATGAGAAACATGGATTATTTCAAAGGAATTTGAAAGGACCAAAATTTAATTCTGAAAGGAATTACTACAAAACACCATACTCCATTCATCAAAACCATCTTCTGTGAAACATTTCTGGTGTTTAGTCTTTTTTGCATTCCAAGTTGCATGACGTTTTCTATTGATTACACTTTACTGTATGCATCAACAAATACATTGATATTCCCATTGACATTGCCACAGTTAACACTAACAGTCCCTGTAAGGTTAATTGAATGCAGATAATCTTCTCTTTTAAATCATATCAACTAAATTACCCTCAAAGCCCTGAGAAGCGACAGATGCTTTAATAACAGCACAGAGGAGATATTGTAACATGTGCAGGTATTTTCACCCCTGTCATATTCATAAAGATCGCTAGAGCGAGAAAGGGCTGCTTTCTCCTATTGCTTTTCATTAAATACACCGAAACTTCAGTTATCAGTTTGTGAAAGACAAATTTTAGACCATGTTCTTCTGATACATCAGCAATGTAATATGCATAATTTTGTATTGTGTCTGAAATCAGACAACCCCCCTGTGAAGCTCAACGCACATGGATTACACAAGCTCTTTGGCTGCCAACATGTATTAAGCACCAGCTAGTGCCAGCTCTGACAGTGAAGGGGAGGCCCATGACTCACATTTAAAATGGCGACATAATTGGCGAAGATCTGTCTGGCAGCCCTAAACTAAAGTCCCCTGGGTTTTGATATTGATAAACCTCCCTGATCTGGCCTTGAAATCCTACTGCCTCAGTTGGCAGGACAGTTGGTCCAGTGATTCTCAGTAGGGTTAGAGGCAACATCTACTGTAAGTGGTCCAAAATTGCATCCTGACCCTGTCCCCAGAGGGGAATAGTGAGGCTTATTAGAGTTTGTAGCCATTGCCATGCCATTCTCAGCATAGTATAGCAAAACAGCTGCTCTACAAGGAGAGACAGCCTCTGCAACTGGTGACAGTTTTTTCAGAGCCACATTTTTACAGAGGCTGAAAGCAGGGAAATATATATTACATAAAGTATTAAATCATAATAATGTGCCAAGTGGAAAACCATCATTTTTAGAGTTGGACCAAACTAATAAGATTCCGTTCAATGAACATCCGATACAGAGGCATGCAAAAAAAGTGCACACTTTATTAACTGTGCGATCGATGCTGTGACGTACAGCTCTTCTCAGCCCATGACAGATATACAAGTGCTCTCACAGTCTGCATAATGTGCATCCAATACCACATAATCAATGTGACCATATCAAACTGTTCTTTAGAGGCATGGTGGTGTGAGTGTGTGTGAAAGGCAGTCGGCTAATATTGGCACTTTTTATCAAAATATCTATGGCAGGCCTCTAGGTGTTTATGAGAGCGCACCATTGTCAGCGGCCAATATAGATTGGCTTCAGAAAGGTGTAAATGGCTAACCCGAAGGACATTAAATGTGCCTATGTGCTGATTCCAAATGAGGCACTGTTCTCCCCTCTCAACCCAAGCACATCTTTGACATGGCCTCACATTTATCTTTGTCGCACTGCTGTATGTACAAAAGCCTTCTCTCATTTCCCAAAATCGTAGTGCCTCTAATCTCACCAGAGATTAAAAAATAAAAAATTTGTGGATAAGTGGCTTTTATTCAAAGAATGCAGACCTCTCTCTCAGTGAATAACCTCTACAGTGGTAGACACATTAATTGCAACCGCTATTCCCTTATTTTCTTAATCTTGATTTGCAGTTGAGTGGTAGATTAATGGTGGCACTACTCGCTTACTGTTTTTACTGACATTAATCAATGGCAATGGCGGGAGTAGGGGTGCCAGGCTTGTCTTAATGGACTAAGCCAAGCCCAGGAGCTACCTCATCCATTACTCTCTGCCACTATCACTCTGCTTCAGACAATGCCTTGAGAAACTAAACGAATCAATAGAAAAGACAAAGAAGACCTGTCATATGAGATCCTTTCATACCATGACATGCTATGGGCAGACTCTGAAAGTAAACTCTGGACGATGAAAGTTGTCCCCATTCTTTTGAAGGATGGAGGTTTTTCTCATAAGCCTCACCAGGGACATACTCAGACAGACTTAAAGGTTTTTGCCCAAAAGCAAGATAAGCAAGAGCAAAACTTATCAGTTAGTTCAACCTATTTTTTTATACCTGTACCAAAATTTTACTTTAACTATCACATTTGTAGCACAATAAAGCCTTACTTCCCAAAGCGATCTTACATAAAAAGATAATGTATGACAACCAAGTAGCTGCAAAGCATTTAAGTCCTGCGGCTCTAAAAGCTGTGTCAAAATCTGAATCCCTAGCTGAGCTGAAAATGCCAAATGCAGTGAGTGCAACTGTCTGCAAGGTATTGTAGTCAACATGAATGGCTTTTGTTTGGCCAGATTTCTGAGCCAAGGCCATTGTGAAAAAGCTATTTTTAAGAGAAGTAAGAGGGACTCCATTTCTAAATGTTGGGATAATGCCACCTAAACCAATTACGTTTATCATACTCTAGATTCAATATAACAATAAACTATGGCAGCCTCGTGGCGGACATTGTTGCTTAAAACAACAAAAAAGTCCATCAACTTTCGAATCCATCCATCATGTGAATATGTGACCAGAAGGCGCATGTGGTGTTTAATAAAACTGTTATGATGCTTTGTGCCTAAGTGAAGCCTATGATAAAGTGAAATACACATATATTCAGAAAATGGCAATGCTGCGGATGTTAGGATTGAGTGATTGTGATAGCTAAACGTGACCTTCTGTGATAGTCAAAAGTAAAATGAAAATGTGCATACATTTCAATAGCTAATAAAACATACAATTTTATGTAAGGAATTTGATCATTATGAAGTCATTACAGCATCAAATAGTTGCAAACAAAATATATGTAGAAGTCATATATGTGAGAGCTAATTAAAAATACTTTAAGAAAATGCTTAGTGGAATTATTAATGATTTATTAAAAATGTATATGGCTTGTGCAAAACCTACCAATAGGGAATAGCATCGAAAAAACAATCTGACAACAACCTTTCGATTCATAAATGTGTCTACCATCCAAAATTTAAACTTTATGACCAGAGAAATATTGGATCAATGTATTAATCCATGTGTGTAAAATACTGTGATGTAAATCAATGGGATTGGCTCAGGATCCGGTATTTCAGTTGTTTGGTATTAACCTGCAAGGCACACACAGCAAGAGTCTATGGGTCTCCCTCCACCGCATAATACATGACTCCAGATCACTGTGGGTTCGGAGTCGGACCAGGTCAATCTACAGGCAGTGAAGGAGTACACATGTAGCTTCCCAGTGCAATAGTAGATCAGTTGATAACAGAATATTGCTGTAATAAGTCATTTCAAATGGGTGTATTTCCAAACAAAAGAAAAACCGCAAAGATTATCCCACTTTACAAAAATGGAGATAAACACATCTTAACAATTTATTGGCCAGTGTCCATACTTTCTCAATTTTCGAAAATAATTGAAAAATTGTTTGCTCAGCGTATAGAATGTTTTATCGATAAACATGAGTCGCTAAGTGATCAGCAGTATGGCTTTAGGATGAATAGATCTACCTCACTAGCATTAATCGAATTAATGGAAGAAATTACAACCGCTATTGATGAAAAAAAGTATCTTGTGGGCATATTTATTGATTTAAAAAAAGCCTTTGATACTATAGACCATAGCTTGTTGTTTAAGAAGCTAGAGGGATATGGTGTGAGAGGGATTGTGAATAATTGGATAGGTAGTTACTTAGAGAGCAGACAACAATTTGTATACATAAATAACTGTGAGTCAGAATACAAGAAGGTGGTCTGTGGAGTGCCACAAGGATCAGTGTTGGGACCAAAATTGTTTATTTTGTATATTAATGACATTTGTAAAGTTTCAGACCTCTTAAGATTTGTTTTGTTTGCAGATGACACATATGTTTTGTTCAGGTGGAAATATTGATCAACTGATTGAACATTTTGTAAGGGAGGTAGAGAAACTTAAAATATGGTTTGATAGAAATAAATTATCACTTAATTTAAACAAAACGAAATGTATGGTATTTGGGAACCGTAAAGTTAAAGAAGTTAAAATAGTAATAAATGGGATTGAAATTGAAAGGGTTTATGAAATAAAATTCTTAGGTGTGATGGTGGACCACAAGCTCTGTTGGAAACCACATATTTCCTATGTCAAATCCAAATTATCAATGTGTATGGCAGTAATGTACAAGGCGAAGAATTTGTTGGGCCACAATGCACTTCACATTCTGTACTGTTCGCTCATACTTCCATACATGATGTATTGTGTGGAGGTATGGGGTAACACATACAACACAAATATAAATTCAATAAGTATATTACAGAAAAGGGCAATGCGAATAATTTGTAAAGCAGAATATAATGAACCAACAAATAAATTATTCATAATGGAAGAAATCCTTAGGTTTTATGATTTAATACAATTCAGGACAGCACAAATCATGTACAAGGTCAAAAACAACTTATTGCCAAGAAAAATTCAGAGTGTGTTTAAGGAACGCCAAAGTGATCAGAATTTAAGAGGGTATTTTATGTTTGAAAATAAACATGTGCAAACTACGCAAAAAAGAATGGCTATTTCATCTCAAGGAGTAAAACGGTGGAACAGCCTGGATAAAAGATTAAAAAGTTGCAGTAATCTACAAAGATAAAAAATTTTTTTTACAAAGAACAACTTTTTGTTAGTCCCTATGTGTCAGCCCTGTGATAGACTGGTGACCTGTCCAGGGTGTACCCCGCCTCTCGCCCTGTGTCCGCTGGGATAGACTCCAGCCCCCCCCCCCGTGACCCTGTACTGGATAAGCGGTAAAGTTAATGGATGGATGGAACTTTTTGTTAGATATAGTGCAATAATTACGTAGATGTTATAGGATGAAATGTACAGCGTATGTAGTATGTATATATGTAAATGGGTGTATAAATGTATGTACATATTGAGGAGTCTGAGTATATACTTGTGCTTATCTATGTGTGGTAGCATTATACGCATGTATGTGTAGGTATATACATGTATAGTATATGGGTCTATTAGAGGTGCTAACGATGAAGAAGTAAAATGATAACTATAATTTGTGTTTAGTTAATGATGTGTGAAGGGGTAGCAATTATAAGTGAAAACTTCAGCTAACCCCTTTTCGGTCTAATTTTGTGTATGTTTTTAGGTGTGTAACATATGCATATATGGACCGAAATAAATACTTTCAAATCAAATCAAATCAAATAGTGAAAACATTGTTTTGCGGGGCAGGTGTACTTAATGTAGGTCTACTGGGGTGTATTCTCCAGCACCAATGCAGCTAAAGATAGAGAGTAGGCCTATAAGGCAAGAAAAACACTGCCAAACAAAGAAAGAAGAGTGCGTTCAGCAAATGCTGGCTTAATAAATGATGCCAACTTTAAAACCACGTTTGATTTCCTTTTTCTTTTTCTGTCTAAAGGCAAAACAATGTAAGTTATTGGTCGAGTATTCTTTTGAAAAACTAACATCTGCTTAAACTCAGAGGTAATTATCCGGGCAACATCGATCTCCATATTATAATCCATGTCACTTTACATTGCCTTGTACTAAATAAAAAAAAAATTTAAAAAATGATTTGTAAATTATTGTCGGAGTCTGGCTGTGCTGGAAAGTTTAGCTAGCTAGACGGAGGCGAACAACTCTAAAGTCACTGAGACAGAACGTTGGGAGGCAACACGCGGGCTTAGAGATCCCTCAGCCTGCCCCTATACAAAGCAGCATGTGCAGCCACGGCTGACAGCCATATCGCAATGAGGGCGCTCTGCGGTCATAAAAACAATCATGAAACCCTTTTTATTCCCAATTAAAATGTTCCTAATAGCATTCAAGCAGCAGTGATTCCCCCAACAAATGATTATCCAGCTGAGAACATTTGCATTGAGGCACCAAGTGGCTTTGGATTGGGCTCTGTACACATTAGCTGGGAGCACAAACAAAGCGGGATTTATAAGTAAATAGCCCATAAGAGATTTATGCATGAGTGCACAATCACCTCCTAGATGAAAATAATTCTAGTATACCGTACTGTACCTGTGGGGTAAACAGAATTAGCTGAGCGTGCTTGTATTTAACTTGATATTCCACACTCCATCTTCCAGTCTTAGTGGACCAGCTCCTATGGGCGTGAGCTGTAAAGCAGGTGGAGGCAGGCAGGCAGGCGTGGAGGAGACAGGGGTCCACACCAGCACCGGTACTTGACAGGTTTTAATCCTGAATCCCCTCAATCCACATCTCCTTCCCTTGAGAGCTGCTCTGTGACCGCTGGACTGAATCTTAATTAAAGTCTGGCAATGGAAATTCTCAGTGCTTATGCGATTACCCTTGATATGTCGGCAACTTCTTCAACAAAATTCTTTCTTTTGACTTTCACACGGGTCAAATAAGGGCAGGTTTTATAATACATTAACACACACGAATATAGTGGCCCTGAGATGCCAAATGCACTGCAACTTAAGAAAACACATGCAAATAGACACATCATTTATGTGACACATGATCTACATCAATTTGACAACATTATGCACAGCATTTAGAAAACGCAAATTCAGACAACACAACACATTACAGAAACGCCCTGCAAATACATAAACACAGCACATTACAGAAATGTGCAGCAAATAGGCCTACAGTAAACACAACACATTACAGAAACGCGCTGCAAATACAGAAAACACAACACATTACAGATTAGTGCTGCAAATCCAGACAACACAACGGAGGTCCTTTGTTCTTGTGTTATCCTTGTCACTTTTAGGTGTCCTCTGGAAACATTTCCCCTTGTTTTGTCTGTATTTGCAGTGCATTTCTGTAGTGTGTTGTGTTGTCTGAATTTGAAGCACGTTTTCTAAATGCTGGGCATGTGTTGTCAAATTGATGTAGATGTTTTCTTAATTTGCTTATGTTTTGTCTATTTGCATGTGTTCTCTTAAGTTGCAGTGAGTTTGGCCTCTCAGGGCCACCGTACGAATAGGCTACACACAAAAACTACATGAACAAACAGGCTACACTAACAAAAATCAAATTCCCCAAGCATACAAAAGACAAAAATGTGGTAGGACTATATGCATGAAAAATGCGATATAGAGAGCTGGTGGTTTATTCAATCATTTTAGCTGTTGCACGCTCACTCTGATAAATGACTAACAAGTGTAGTAATATATAGATTGGTTGAAAATGTGTGATTTCGACAATTACTATTGGTAGGCAAAACAGAGAGAGAGGATAGAGAGAGGAAGAGAGCGGTCTGACAGACAGGCAAAGAAAAATAAATCTTCTTATAGTTCTGAACCAAAAGAAAGTGAACAATGTTTTCATGCAAAATAGAAAAATTTAAACTTATCATGATATGGATTTTCTGTCAAATTGAAGTTGTGCTACTTGGTAGGAAGAATAAGTTAGTATTCTTAGGGGTGGAAAAAAACCATGATGTATGATGTATGTGCGTTTGTGTGTGTTTGTCTGTCTGTTTCACACTAATTACTGAAGTTGGCAATTGACACTTACAAGAGTCAACAATCAGTCTGCAGCTAAGTGTCAGAGAAATAACCATGTATTTTTGGAAAATTACAAAGCATGATCAAGATCTTTCTAAAATTGGGCTTTTGGAGGGTTTTCTCCAAGACGATTGTGATGATTCATTTAAATGCATCACACATTATTGCAATCATTTATAAAAAATAATGATAAAAAAAAATTCTTGTCATCCAAAACTTACTGCAGTTCTCTTTCTCATACATTAGGTGGGAGTGGAGTTCAAGACTGAATGCTTTGGATTCAGGGAATCATATCAAGTGGATGTTATGTCAGATTTTTTATTTCCCCCCCATCATTACTTGTTATAAACTAATGGTTGAAACAGTGATACTACCTTAACCTTACTGGTGTTATGGTGCCTATATAGCCATTGGTCAGCTGCAGTAACAAACTTAACCCAAATCGTTCTTGACCCATGGGAATGCAGCTGACCTGAATGATTGCTGTAGACAACTCTCAGTTGCAATTTGGGGGTTTACTGGAAACCAGCTTATTGCTTAACTGATTATTGTAAACAGGAAGTTCCTGCAGCTATCAGATAGACACATGAAAGCACCGGAGTTGCCTCAGTGCAAAAACGCCTGCAGAGGCGCAATTTATGAGCCAAATGAGAATTTAGCATAGCCGATTCACTTTGTGTTTATCGTCAGCCAAAATCATGTTTTCTAAAGCAGAAATCATGAGTCTGTGCTGCTCTTCAAAGACTGTACATTTTGAGAATGTCCCTGCATTTCAATTGTGCAGGCAGAAATTACATGAATAGACAGCCCTACGGTGCATTCAGAAAGTATTTAGACCCCTTCACTTTTTTCACATTTTATTACGTTAAGCCTACACCTCATAGATATATTTTTCATAATTTATTTCCATCAATGGACACACAATACCCCATAATGACAAAGTGAAAACAGGTTTGTAGAAATTTGAGCAAATGCTCTGAGCAATCAGAAGAGAAGGGCCTTGGTCAGGCAGGTGGCCTAGAACCCAATGGTTACTCTGCAAGAGCTCCAGAGTTCCTCTGTGGAAACGGGAAAGCCTTCCAGAAGGACAACCATCGCTGCAGAGCTGCACTGGCCAGGTCCTTATGGTACAGTAGAGTGGCCAGATGGAAACCACTTCTCAGTAAAAGACAAATGATAGTCACAGTTTGCCAAAATACACTTAAATGCCTCTAAATCCACAAGAAACAAGATTCTCTGGTTTGATGAAACCAAGATTGAACTATTTGGCCCGAATGCCAAGCGTCACGTCCCGAAACCAGGCCCAGCTCATCACCAGGCAAATACCACCCCTATGATGAAGCATGGTGGTGGTAGAATCATGCTGTAGGGGTGTTTTCCCCCTGCAGGACCTGGGAGGCAAGTCAGAATCAAAGAAAAGATGAAAGATGCAAGGTACAGGGAGATCCTTGATGAAAACCTGCTCCAGAGTGCTTTGGAACTCATACTGGGGCGAAGGTTAATCTTCCAACAGGGTGTAATCACTGGAAAAGGAACCTCAACAAAGACTGAGTGCAGGGTTGGAATACTTATGCAAATGTAATTTCAGTTTTCTTTTTAACACATTTGCAAAAATGTCTTTAACTTGTTTTCTTGTTGTCATCATGAGGCATTGTGTGTAGATTGAGGAGAAACAAATATATTTGATCCATTTTGGAATAAGGCTTTAGCTTTACAAAATGTGGGGAAAGTGAAGGGGTCTGAAAGCACCTTAAAACTGAACAAACATGGCAAAGCAATTTGTTGTTGAATAGTGGTGTAATAATTCAGTAGACCTTTTCTCAGGCAGTCTTCAGAAAAGGAGAGTATGCAAAGGCATGCACCCCTCTGATTAACAAAGCACTCAGTCCTAAATAACTCTTCATACACTGACTCCTAGTCTGTTTTAGTCTGCGTCTACTTTCATTTTATTCCAGCGTGTTTCATCACATACTGACTGTGACTTTTTTGTCTTGTTAATCTGTCAGAATCTGGAAGAGGTTTCGAATCTCTGCCCCTCTATAACATATTTTAACAATGTAATGTGTATGGAAATAATATAAATATTGAATTAAGCAGCAAGACGTCATGACCTTTAGCTTTGGCAATCATGCACGTTCCAACCACTCACGTGAATCTACATTATTTGAAGCTTTAGCACCCCCAGACAGTATATACTACGACTGAGTTGTTAGCATTCTGGAGCAGGAGCTGTACCTTTTTCTTTATGTGCAGGTTCCATCACACATACCTTATCTAACGCTGACCTAATCTTTGGCCTGAACTTGTCTGTGTCTGAAAGGTACACTACAGACCAATAGTCTTGGTTTGGTTGTCTATTATAATCCAGTGATTGTCAGAAAGCAAACAAGAAAACATGCCCTAATTCACTGAAAAAGAATAACAGGGCTATGTACAAACCTGGGGCACATGGGCTCAGTCAGCCATTGGTGACATTGATACCGCTTATTGGTAATTTCTGTTATTACAAATGTACCTCTGCAGTTTCTGAATTGTGCGAAACAGCCTGTTGTCATTTTCACCTTTGTCAAGAGCTTTGTCCTTTGGCAAGTTGTGCTTGAGTAAAGAGGATGCATTTATCTGCTAAAGAGGATGAGAATTCAGTGCTAAGCTATTCATCACTTCTAACAAAGTACAGCAGTGATGTAGTGCAGTCTGGTAGACTAATACTAAAAAGTAATCTACTGTGACCCGTTTGGGTCATTCTAAAATAAAAGCTGGCTGATCGGGTCTGATCATAAGAATCAATAATAATTTTATCATGCTTGTTAACCAAAATGCTAAACTATGTTTATGATTAATACTTAGTTTCTACTCCTGACATAATGTACAAGTATTTTCCAGCTAAACTAAGCAAAAACAATATAGCATACTGTATTTATCATCCATTAAGTATAGAAGTTCATGATAACAATGTCCTACAGCAGTGCCTTTCATAGAGCCAGACATCACATTTAGTCAGTGTCAGTTCTGTATCTTTTTCTGCTGCTTTAAAACAGTTTTCCAACCATGCACAAAGAGCGTCCAGGCAATATAATGAGGAATCAATGGCCGCTACTCCAAGTCATTATACATTCAGTACACAAACAGTGAGCTCCAGGCACACACGCAGGGAGAGCATAAAAGACGCTGGGACTTTGACAGACATCGTCAGTAATACTCTAGTCATGAAGGGATGAAATGCTTTAAACAATAACTACCAGATGGGTAGGTAAAATTAAGACTATTCTATACAGTTTCTAAACATATATTTTAAAAAACAACACAGAAAATAAAAGCGGCACTACAAGTACTTATTTTTAAGATTTTTATTCTTGATTTTACAGACTTTTTCTCACAACAAATTCAGCAAAAGAGCATTGTTTTGCATATTATATTGTTGTCATTTTGAAAGCAACTAGGGGTAGACAGTGGCAAATTTTAAAGAGCGTGAAAGAAGAGGCAGTTCTGACATGCATGTGGGCAAGCACCCAATTTATCTTATATATAGATATATAACACAGAATGTCCGACGTGAACAGGTTTCAGATGTTCAAAACTCACTCAAGGAAAGAAATTAAATACATCTCTAGAATCCCATCACATAATGCTAATATCACTGGTTAAGGTACCATGTTGTCAATACTGCAACATGTATATCCAATGTGGGATTTGGTCAAATGAGTGTAATGTTGGATGTTACAAAAATAACGTTGGTCATTCAATTTGATATGTAATTCAAGGGTACAATTATGCAAGAAAACAGTAATACAAAATAATTAATTTACCCTTTTGTGACCCACAAGTCTTCTATTGGTAAAGGATTAGACACACAGCCAGGGAGAGAAGAGGCCACATAGTACAAGGAAAAAAACACAATTTAACTCAAATGTTCTAGTACAGTACAGTGCAATTGTATTTTGAATGGTAACTATCACCAACCTTGCAATATTGAGGTGAAAAAAACAACATGTTATTGATTTATTACTAATGGAGTTATTTTCTATTTTTTAACTAATTCAAACATGAATTTAGCATAATGGAAGTTAAGTGCTAAGCTTTCTTGACATGGAGTCCTTTTATAAGCTGTGTTTCAAGGTCCAGGTAGGTGCTTTTCCCTTAGCATTTGGTTGCTAAAAGATACATGATTGACAAGTCCATTTGTTTAATGGCTACTGAAGAGGCATTAAGGAAGAGAACCCTCCCAAAAAATAAAATAAACGAAAGGGGAAAAACCAAACAAAAGACAAAAAACAAAACAACCCTCACCACGTACAAACAGATTCAAACAGCTCAAAGACAGAGGTCAGCAACAGGGAAGGTATATGTTCATCGTGTCTGTCCAGGAGCCACGGCTGCCATCTGTCTGTCCGTCTCTCCTGCCATGCTCGTCAGAGTGTTCCTACTTCAGGAGAGCCTTGATGGCATCAGTCTCGGCAGCTTCGAAGGCGCTGAGGCCATCAGGTCCTTTCCGTTCCTTGTCAGCTCCCTGTGGCAGAGCAAACAATGCTGTTAGACAGGAGGTGTTCGGTTCATTTTCGGTATTTAGCCTTCATTAGAATGACCCCGATGCCAAAAGCTTGTGGCAACTACCACTGCAAAAGTCATCTACCTCTTGGCTCCCAGGGCTAACTTCCCATTACTGCTATGTCACAGAAAGGGAAACCCTGAATGACGATTTGGCAATTCAATAAACCCCAGTCTCAACCTTTCAAATCCCAAACCAGACACTAATGAACCTCTCTCTCTCTCTCTCTCTCTCTCTCTCTCTCTCTCTCTCTCTCTCTCTCTCTCTCTCTCTCTCTCTCTCTCTCTCTCTCTCTCTCTCTCTCTCTCTCTCTCTCTCTCTCTCTCTCTCTCTCTCTCTCTCTCTCTCTCTCTCTCTCTCTCTCTCTCTCTCTCTCTCTCTCTCTCTCTCTCTCTCTCTCTCTCTCTCTCTCTCTCTCTCTCTCTCTCTCTCTCTCTCTCTCTCTCTCTCTCTCTCTCTCTCTCTCTCTCTCTCTCTCTCTCTCTCTCTCTCTCTCTCTCTCTCTCTCTCTCTCTCTCTCTCTCTCTCTCTCTCTCCATCTGAATTCTGTAAAGTGGAGAACATTAAACTGAACTAACCAATAAAAAAATTTAAAAGTAAAAGTTACAACAGAATTAATAGGAGGAACACAGTGGACAGAAAAGGAGAGACAGCGCTTTGTTTGGCCTGCCAACTTTAGCCTCTTAGCAAGGGGCTTACAGAGCCTGGGCAAACAGGCTCCATTGTTGCGTAGAGAAGCAAAGGCGACAGTGGAGCAGCTGACCCAGTTTGACAGCCAGGGAGTAAGAAAAAAGAGAGAGAGAAAGAGAGAGAGAGAGAGAGAGAGAGAGAGACAAAGTGAGTGCGTGTACCAGTGCCATTTCATAGGCGCAACAGAGTGAGGCCCGAGCTACATGGATTAATGGATTAATCAGGGTTGGGTGGGGAAACCTGTCAGATATAGAAGTGTAATTGGAAGAAAAAGGGGAGTTTGCCTAGTCATATCACTCAGTCCTAGTCACTGTACACTCCAAATTAATATGGTTATGTAAAGGCATAACAAATCTTCCTCAGTGATAAGGCCCAAGTTTGGTTTAAACTTTCAACATCCCACAATTGTACCATATAAAGATTGTGAGGCTGATCTCCTAAAATTAAGTGTGACAAAAAAATAGCACATAGGATTCCTGAATACATTATGGCCCATATCTAGTTGGCTAGTCAGACAGGTATTTGCAGACCTGGTTCATTATGGACATTGTGTTCAGCAGTACTGGTTTCTTTCACCATTTCAGGGTGAAGCAGTTCGTTTCCATTGTTGCAGCCACACAAAGTAATAGACTCCTCTGGCCAAAAAACAAACAAACACAAAAACGTTACACCTCAAACCAAACATTCTGCACTCCTTTTGCCAAAGAGACGAAAGTATTGAACTTACAACCGAAGTTCACTAGCAAAGACACTCTACTAGCCAATAAAGCACTAACACTATATAATGGGCTTCTTCTCACTTAATATAATCCAGTCCCGTCTTAGCATGACCTGTATTGACAACGACTCATTTTGTACCAATAAAAAAGTCAACGCGGTGGAGGAAAATTAACACCCCCACCCCCACACATACTAAAACACACCAGTGCCCTTTAGAGAAGGTTGTCATTTATGTCCATTCACTCTTTAACTTGATACCTTCAGACAAGACACCGTGGAAACACAACTTACTGTAATGAGCTAGCCCAGACAGGAGCACTGATCCTTCAAGAACCGTGTTCAAACAGCGGCCCTCTCAGGAGAGAGGAAGGGTGCGCTCCCGAAGTTAAGTGTGCTGATGTCTAATGAATAGGAATGACCTACCGGGATGGCCATTGTCAGAGATATCTGGATGCCCCCAAATGACTGAGCAAAGTTGATAGCTATGGGCCTGAGTAAATTGAGCCTGTGAACACAGCTGTCCAGTAAGTCTTCATTATGACATTATTGAGAGCAAAGGAAAGACTTCTATACATAAACTATGAAATGAGCCCTCTCCCCCCACTGGTTATAAATGTGTCTCTTTTGGCAGTTAATGGATGAGCAGTTTGAAGGCAATGAGAGAGTAGGCAAGGATAGCAAAGCAGCCATTATTTATAGTGGATCCAACAAGTTACTTGGGATCAATATCTCCACTGAAGCAGCTCAACATGTGAAAAACAAAACCATGAGAAAAAATAAAATATAAGGCCTTTGCACAGATAGGAAGCGTTATTGGGGCTGGTTGGATATAATCAGATTCTATCCGTACTCCATTTCAGAGCAGTGGAAACGCAAGAGATAATCACACGCTGGCATCAGTGATGGCTTAAAAACTTGGGGCCAAAAATATTTTCTAAGATGGAGAAGTTGCCATCCGGGGATAATACATCTAGAGCCCAAGAAGTGTGTGTACTCGGTCCAACTTTTCTACCCAGCTACGGGCCTGACACAAGCTCATAGGGTCTCTTTGAAAAACACTCAATACAGCTGTTCACTTATCGCCAACCTCCTAACCATGCATGCCGACAGCAGTGGCTTAATTTAGAAGCTAGGAAATGGTGGACTGCACAGTCCTACATCTCATTTCCTGTAAACTAGCCCTCCCATTATTTAACGGATAAGTCTTTCTAGACGTTTTGTTCATGTGGAGCATGGGTGAAACCTGTCAGGCATCTGCAGAGTAGTAGCCTAAGAATAGATATACACACCAATACAGTCAGAAGAGAGAAGTACAGAGATAACCTTTTCTACTTTCGACCAAATTGTATGGCTGCATTAGGGTTGTACTTGTGTGTATTTGTACTAAAGAATGTCCGCGCTTTGGAAGGGAGGGCTTCTCTACCGTAACTTCATAATTAACTGGCCTGGTCTCCAGTGAATTCCTCCATGCTTCAACCTGACATTCCGGGTCAAACACAGGGTTAAACTTGACTTTCATAATTTACAGACAACCACGGCACAGCTCACAGAGAACGGTCGAGGGTCAGCTCCCATGTTGCCCCAAGCAACTAAGCCATTGTCTGCAGACATCTTTTTTCAAAAAGTGCAGATTTATGAATTTATATTATCATATTACTAATAATTCAGTAATGCCAAAGGATTGGACTCCTTCACACAAGTAATAATACCACCAGTGCCTCAGGAATGGCTGGCTTCAAATTGAGAAGCAAGTAGGCAATGGTCTGGCCCTCACGAGAAGCCAAAGGGACAGTGAGCTCCAACAGGTTCTGAGGTTTGGTTGTCTAAGCCGTGGTTATTGACCTTTGAGAGGCGACAGGCCCTAATCCCTGCGGCTACTTGGTAGAGATCTGCACTGAGCCATAGGGAGCAGCGTGGCTTGCCTCATATCTCTGCCCTCTGATAATCCAAGTTCAGATGGGCTCTGGTGGACACAAACACCTGTTTGACCTTAAAACAAAACACACGCAAGCTATTTATTATCCTCTCGGAGGACTATTTGAAGCACCAGCTGAGATCAGGTGTTATTAATGGGGAGGTCTGTGGTTATGGCCCCGTGACGGTGGTATGCAGATTAGCAGCGCACCCTGGGTTGCGCGTGTGCTGGTTGGGATGGAAAGAAAATGGCTGGGCTTGAAGTCCTTTCACTGCTGGGAATGTTGTCCCCCCAGTGAGGTGAGCGGAGAGGACACCTCTGTGCGGCAACATTTGTTCAGTTTTCATTTACCCTGTCTCATTTAGCAGGCTTGGGAGAGACAGCTGTTGGCTTACAGGGAAAATACACTGCGTCCTAACTCACACTCCGAAGTAGGCGGGGAAATACTTACATACACACATCTGCAAATGAATACCCACAAATGGACACATACACTCACTCACACAGATCTTTTATGGCAGCAGTTTGTAACACAAAGGACATGTCGGAGCAAGCGACATGGAGAGCAACCAAAGGAAGAATGAAGATGCAATTGCACACGGTAATGAAGGCAGGCCACTGTTGTGGCTCTGCACGGTGTGGCAATAGTAGACAAGGAGTCTGTCTCCACAGTAGCCTAGCTATTTTATAAAGGAAGGCAGCAGCCACACAGCACTCTACGGGCTTGTTCTGCAGGCTAATGGAGGCAATCCGTCATCTCTACGTGGCTGCTAGACTGGCGGGCAGCCGTCCACTGCTCAGCGCTAAAACACTCGTCTAAGACACGTCCAATGCATGAGACGACCGCTGAACTAAATTCTCTCAATCTCACTAGGGCTGCGTGGCACCGCGGCTAATCTGTTGCTGTCCGCTGTTCGAAGACTCCCAAGCAGGGAGGATGCGTGTTCATTAGTGTGTAGCTCCCGCCAGCTGTGCCTCGGTGTCCGACCCTCAGTTGGCTGGCTTCTCCCCCTGCAGCTGTGTGCACAGCTCTCTGAGGTGGCATCAATTCAGAGGTTTCCCCAGGGCTAAGGAAGGGAGGGACAAAGGGAGGTGTTTTCGTGCCGAGGGTTTGGAGCACATGAACGAGGCTGTCTAAACAAACAAAGGAGCATTGCAATGGGATGAGGGAACATTCCAGCAGCCTCCATAGAACACTAGCAGAGAGCCTTTTGTGGCCCATTGTCACAAAGGTTATCCCATCAGTGCTCACAGCTGACAGTGCCTGACACTGCAAACTGCCGAATGATGACTGAGGCGCGTCTGTGTACGCGACTGTGCGTTTGTGTGTGTGTGTGTGTGTGTGTGTGTGAAATTGCTCCTACCTTTTCTAGCAGGATCTTGACGCAGGAGAGGTGACCCTCGTAAGTGGCAGAGAGCAGCGGAGTGATGCCATGTTTGTCTGCAGCCTGTGCGGGAGGGATTGACAGAAAGAGCAGAAAGATGGTTAGTGAGAGGAAAGAAGAAAGCTAGCGATAACAAGCTCACTAGGCTTCATACCTCAGTGGATTATAGGCCTTCGTGATCCTGCTTCCTACACAAGGGCACAACATTCTCATTATCAGAGGAAATAACTGCTAAGAAGAAGCGCAGTTACTTCTCCCTTCCCCTTTCCTCTTATCACGTCTGTAGATTACTTGTAGCCCACTTCGCGCCCACCATATTTATTAAATTCTCTTCAGGAGTCAGTCGTCTTATCTGAAAGGCTGGGAGAGCGCTGTGCGTTCGGAACATCGTCTGACTAGGCGAGGGCTTTTGTTAGTACACCCTATGCCTCGCTGGTCTACCTGCCGCCAGACGGATGAATGTTTCTGCATGAATGAGGGGCGTCAAGATAAGAGGGACAATGGAGAAGATGTGCGGACACGCAGCGCAAAAGTAGGTGCTCAGAAAGTTACGTTCGCTGGCGCAATCAATCTCATGCACACTCGGGGCTATCAGCCACTGAATAAAGAATAGCTTGCCCGGGTTTCAGTTAATGCATTGAAGCAAAGCAAAGCTGGTCCGGATGAGCTCACTGGACAGCCAGATTTGATCACGCTTGGACTTACAGAGTGTCTGGGGGTCAGCGTAGGACACAGAGATGTGGTCAAGATAAAAGATCATTAAACATAAACTTGTGCACCGAGAGCTGTTCACAACAGTTAGAAAGCAAACAAATCCCCCCACCACCATCACCCAGGACTGCCAATGCCGATATGGATGAATAGCTACGGTCCTCTTAGTGAGGGCGGACCGATGGCCTTATCATTGCAGAGAAAGAGTCAATTAACACTCAGGGGACCCATCAGACAAAAGTGGTCTGATCGTTTTTTTAGACTGATATTACAGGGGGGGGGGGGGTGGACATAGCAAGCAGGGCTTGTCTGGTCTGAACAAAATGTCTGGACTCCACAGTAAAATCAATGATTTTCCTGTTGGCTGTGAAAATAAGTGGATGCAGACAATAAGGTTTTGTTGTAGCGTGACACTGAATTGTTGGCGCTAGGCAAATACATGCAAACAATGCAAGATGATGCCCCTTCCTTTTCTCACTGGTTCACTTACATTGACGTCTGCTCCCTTGGCCAGCAAGAACTCCAGCATCTCGGCTTGGCCACAGTCAGCCGCGTAGTGCAGGGGCTTCCTCCCTCCTTCAAGAGTCCGGTTAACATCCTCAGCCTGACAAACACAGAAGAACAGACTTATCATCAGACACCTTTCACTCTTCTCTATAATTCTTGCATGAAATAGGCACACTCTGTTAAATAAACCAAAAGCGATCTACTTTTTAGACACATCTTGCAGCTGTTTTAAACTGCGGACCTTGTTGCTGATTTTATTTTTTATTTTTTTTACATTTGTGTCCTTCTCCAACCAAGGTTTCCTACAGTCAAAGAAGTAAAAGTATTTCTAGTATCACGTGGGAGAAACTTATAAGACCTGACAAAAACTAGTAGACTGTTCTTATCCGTGAAAAGTTAAAATACACAATCATCTACTAGTATGGGAAAGGTGCCAATGTGCCACTATATTGTCTTTCAAATGCATTGGGTGTAGCAGATGTTATTCAGTTTAGGGTTTGCTAAATTTTATATTTAATGTAAAACAGGTTTATTACTTGGCCACAGGGATCACAGTGCAATAATTAGACATACAATTGTATTGACAATAGATAATCCGTAAATTATTCCTGCAATTAAAAAACACTGACACCATACTATATAGTATGATGTTCAAGCCTTTGGCTTGTACCACCACAAACAGAAAATCAGGAACTTAAAACATACACAACGTTAGGCCACATACCAAACTAAGTCATTGTTTCTAAATTTAGCCATCCTGTATCTAGCGCAAAGTCAAAACCACTGTTGCCATCAAGCATGTTTGGCCTCGACCATGACTTGGGATAGACTTTACTGTAAAGTTTACACGCCAAATGCCATCGTAGATGGCCGAATCTTAAAGGGGTTACAGGCGTATGGAAAGAGTGTGTAATATTATCTTATATCTATAAACCAGTAACATTAGTTATAACTACTGTTTAACGTTAAATAATCGATGTCCGTCGTTTGCGAAGGTGACAGAAATCTGACTCCCGCCCACTTAAATGAAAAAACTAGTGTCATCCAACATGATGATAGGTCGGCTAGCCGCTGCTATAATGACTGACACTGAATGTTCAGAAGCAACTAGACAGGCATTAACCACCCAAAACATGTCGCGTACCCTAGGCCGAAAGGACATTAATAACATAATATTGTATCCTGGTAGTAAACCTAATAATATTATATCTAAAATATCACCTGTTGGTGTTGTGGTTGGTTGGCTCCGCGTCTATGCAAGCGGTCCTACCTCACACTGACCCACGCGATAATATTACTAGTGGGAGTGTGGGTGTGGACAAATGCGAGACAGTTAGCTAATGTTTGCTAGCTCGATCGCTAACTTTCGCTAACAACTGAACGTATCTAGCCAGTTAATTATACTTCACCTTAGCTAGCATACGCCAACTACAGTACACCAACTAGCAAGGGCAGGCTACACCAACGGCTAACAACGCTAACAACGTAGTTAGCTAGCTCCGTCCTGCTACTTATTTAGCAAGTGGGTGCCCAAAGCGAGCTTTATGTCTGCAAAATTGGTTAATTGTGCGGCGAGGTAGCTAGATTCGTTAGCAGGTTTAATGACGTTAGCAACCTCCACAAGCTAAGCTAGAAATGTTCAAGGCAAGGTACCCGGCTGCAGCATTTCACAACACAGCGCATCATCACAAACTTTAGCTAACAGCTCGTTACGTGTTCAGGTTCTCCTCACCTTCACCAGTAAAGCTTTAACCTCGTCCAGATCTCCATTTTTTAGTGCCCACATCAATTCTTTATCTCCCATTTTCCTGCTGTGTGCAAAGACGAGTTCTGTATACCGAAGTGATAACTCACTGATGATGGCTTCCCTGGATTCAAATTGCTACTGACTGTCAAGCTCAAGTTATGCTGCAAGTTCGCTAGCGCAAAAACTCCCTGATCTCTCCAACTTTTTGCTAAATTAACGTAACAGCAAATACTGGCGTTAAAGCCTTTATAACAAGTTTTTATCCGACGATATTAACTTGAACTTAAGCAATAAAACAACAAACGACAGTTTTACAACAAACGTGTTGAACAAAATGCAGAAGGAACCGCCTTGCTCTCTTTTCGCAAAGTACATCCGATGTTGCAAACCCGGAAGCAAACGGCAATAGTTTGGCACGCTACTGAAGTGGTCTGACCAATTATGCATACAAAAATAATAAATACATAAAATAAAATAAAAATAAAACGTCGAAGAAACATCGGCCGATCACGAGTCTGAATGAGAAATATTACTTAGGCAACTAACAGGTGTCGGCTAACTGCCCTACATTTGAGTGCTGGCAATGTCTATTTAAATCTTTTAATTTTATTTTAAATTTATAGCATTAAATTACTACCCCTATTATTGCCTTGGGGAAATGGTTGTTCACATCTTCTATCTTGTTCCCACTTGAATATTGATGAGGATAAAGCCTGATTCTTTTTATTTTATTTTTCTACACTAAATCAACATTTCCAAGTGAACAAAAATATTCTGGTCAGGAAATAAAAAGGACTTAAATGGTTGGAACAGCTGGATCATGTACTAAGATCACATCAGTGGTAAATTAAGCTAAAATAAAAGATATAGCGAAGATATATAGCGAGAATTCTCCAATGTAAAAATATTAATTTAGCTCGGAGCAGTGGTCTTTCTGGAACAGAGCTTTCATTTTTTTAAAAGATACCATAATTGTACATGAACTTTTTTAAGTGTTCCCTATGAGTTCACAAAAGATGAGAGGCTACAGTGTACCTGAGGTATCCATGGGTAAGATTGTTTTTAGTTAAGTAAATGTGTCTTTATATATATATATAAAAAAAACAACTCATTCCTCTCTATTCTCCGTTTGCCTCTTACTGAAACACCACTGCTAACGCTGAAAACATACCAATCCCATGTGGTTCATAGGGGACACCATCTAAACTCATATTTTTTAGTTGACTGGGGAATAATCTATCATTACCCTATACAGGAATCCATCTCTCTGGATTCCTTGCAAATAGGATGCTGCGTCTCAATACCCACACTATCATACTCTATAGTAAGCCAGAAAAAGATTTAGTGTGTCCCAGTACATCAAATGCATGTACTAGTACGTCAAATTACAACCGCTATTGATGAAAAAAAGTATACTGTGGGCATATTTATTGATTTAAAAAAGCCTTTGATACTATAGACCATAGCTTTTTGTTAAAGAAGCTAGAAGGATATGGTGTGAGAGGGATTGTGAATAATTGGATAGGTAGTTACTTAGAGAGCAGACAACAATTTGTATACATAAATAACTGTGAGTCAGAATACAAGAAGGTGGTCTGTGGAGTGCCACAAGGATCAGTGTTGGGACCAAAATTGTTTATTTTGTATATTAATGACATTTGTAAAGTTTCAGACCTCTTAAGATTTGTTTTGTTTGCAGATGACACAAACGTGTTTTGTTTAGGTGGAAATATTGATCAACTGATTGAACGTTTTGTAGGGGAGGTAGAGAAACTTAAAATATGGTTTGATAGAAATAAATTATCACTTAATTTAAACAAAACAAAATGTATGGTAATTGGGAACCGTAAAGTTAAAGAAGTTAAAATAGTGATAAATGGGATTGAAATTGAAAGGGTTTATAAAATAAAATTCTTAGGTGTGATAGTGGACCACAAGCTCTGTTGGAAACCACATATTTCCTATGTCAAATCCAAATTATCAATGTGTATGGCAGTAATGTACAAGGCGAAGAATTTGTTGGCCCACAATGCACTTCACATTTTGTACTGTTCGCTCATACTTCCATACATGATGTATTGTGTGGAGGTATGGGGTAACACATACAACACAAATATAAATTCAATAAGTCTTTCACAGAAAAGGGCAATGAGAATCATTTGTAAAGCAGAATATAATGAACCAACAAATAAATTATTCATAATGAAACGAATCCTTAAGTTTTATGATTTATTACAATTCAGGACAGCACAAATTATGTACAAGGTCAAAAACAACTTATTGCCAAGAAAAATTCAGAGTTTGTTTAAGGAACGCCAAAGTGATCATAATTTAAGAGGGTATTTTATGTTTGAAAATAAATAATGTGCGAACTACGCAAAAAAGAATGTCTATTTCATCTCAAGGAGTAAAACGGTGGAACAGCCTGGATAAAAGATTAAAAAGTTGCAGTAATCTACAAAGATTAATTTTTTTTTTACAAAGAACAACCTTTTGTTAGATATAGTGCAATAATTATGTAGATGTTATAGGATGAAATGTACAGTGTATGTAGTATGTATATATGTAAATGGGTGTATAAATGTATGTACATATTGAGGAGTCTGAGTATATACTTGTGCTTATCTATGTGTGGTAGCATTATACGCATGCATGTGTGTATGTGTAGGTATATACATGTATATAATATGGGTCTATTAGAGGTACTAACGATGAAGAAGTAAAATGATAACTATAATTTGTGTTTAGTTAATGATGTGTGAAGGGGTAGCAATTATTAGTGAAAACTTCAACTAACCCCTTTTCGGTCTACTTTTGTGTTTGTGTTTAGGTGTGTAACATATGCATATATGGACCGACATAAATACTTTCAAATCAAAAATCAAATGCAGTATGCCAAAATTGCATGTAACAGTACATACTTTGCAAGTGCAGCTGAAGTAACAACTGAAATAAAAAAGTAGTAGCATGCGATTTGAGGCACTGCATTTGTCAGTACTGCTAACCGAATTTGTTTACTGACTGTGATGAAGTGGATTGGCCACGTCATCACGCAGGCAAGCATGTGCTCTGTCTCAAATTGCATACTACTTCTTTTTTCTTTTTGTAGGTACTGCATCTGCCCTTACAAAGTATGTACTGTTGCATAAAGTAGGCATACAATTGGGATATACTACTTCGTCATAACATCTGTCACGGTCCGTAGCGCCAAATTTGAAAATTTTTGATGCTCCATCGGTGCGGAGAGTTCACTTGACGTATCTTCTGCTTTGCAGAGCATTGTGGGTTAGAATAGCCAGAAAAGCATGCTGGCTTGCTTACTGCAAAATGCGACCGGATGTAGTAAGACATCCTGGTATTTGTGCCATACTGTGTATTGGGACATGTCAAATCTTTTTCTGGCTTACTATATAGGATGATAGTATGGGTATTGAGACGCAGCCATAGACTCATCGCCCAGTAGGCCTTCATACGGGTGCATATCAGTCATTAGTCAGTCAGTCACGCATCATCCCTTCACTGTCCGTCTAGTCAACCACCGTTATTACGTCTTCCCAGTAACCACACTGTGCTTACAATCCAAGGCCCGGTATTTGTAGTAGGCAAGCAATTAACAAAATTTTTCCAACAGTGTGGGCATACTGATACAAATAAGAAAGTGCATGTCTTGTATGTGTACGCATACACATAATGGCTACTGCACTTATTCTAAGCCTCTATTTACCTCAGTTTGGTATGTGTACCAGAAACCCCTTCTCTACGTAGCAACGCAGATACTTGTACGTGTATCTTTGCAGCCTTACGCAAATGCAATGCAAGCGGCATTGTCCAAATATTCCACAGTGTACTATGTCTAAATGGATGTTTAAAAAGTTATGTCCACTAAGAAGGAGATCAGCAACAAAACATGGGCTGTGCCTCAATACCCATACAACCATACTATATAGTAAGACAGAAAAAGATTTAGTATGTCCCAATACATAGTATGTCAAATGCAGTATGCCAAAAATGTATGCAGCAGTACATACTTTGCAAGTGCATCTGAAGTTCCTACTAAAAGAAAAAAGTAGTAGTATGCGATATTAGACAAAGCGATGTTCTACCTGACTGGAAATACGTTGTCACCTACTTCTCGCAGAACAGATGATCTGGTATACTGCCCAACATTTGGTATTGCACTTTGCGTATGCGTACACTCAAGGCCCAGGGGGACGTGAACAAAGGACCCACCAAACAAACGCAGGATATGTTTCTGCTGCCTTTGCATATTCTACATTTACTTATCATGAAGTACATCACTGCTTTTATTCGTCACAACAAACTATGAAACTATGAATCAAAATGCTACAGTATCAAGCTAAGGATTGGTGATTTCAAAATTTCATTGGATATTGATTGAAATAGATTTAATTTGTGTGGTACCTCAAGAATACATTTATTAAAAATTACATTTGTAAACAAAACCTGAAAAAAACATGGTTATTTTTACTTGTCCCCACAGCATTTATTCACACGGTCTATTTGACTGTTTATTATTTTAGGGTTTATTTATATCTCAATAAAAAAAGGTAATGGCCTCACAGGCTTGAGAAATCAGTGCCGACTGGGATTGATTTTTACTGTCAATCGCTTAATCGCAACCTACCGGTAGTATACAGAAATATTGCAGCTGAAGCAAATTCCTTTTTTGAAACTTGAAGGAGGATCAATTAAGATCCAGTAGAGAGAAAAAGCATCATCTGTCTCTTCAACTTTTCAATTTAAACAGTTTTGATAAAGGAGAATTGCACATCCATAACAGTATTAGATCTCACTGAGATGATTTTTCAACTGTGAATGAGATAATGCAGATTGAAAAAGTAATAAAACATTTTTTACAGTGTGAGTGTGTGTGTGCATTCAGAGAATTCTTTAATTTATCCTTTCGCATTGAAGGTTAGGTAACACAAGTTCATGCTATCTATATATCTCTGACCATGCAGAGTGCAGACTGAAAGATATTATTCTGTAATAATAGGGTTCTTCTCCTAACCAAACTGGCTATGGATCTATTTCCATTTTCTTTCCTCTTAATTTTACAGTCCATGAAACTCACACCTGTTAATGTGCATGTTAAGGATTAATGGTAAGACATTAAAATTAACTTAATGGAGTAGCACTGTATGGATTGTGCCTACTGATTTTATTAAAAGGATAAAGAGCCAGAAAGACTGCACTAGACTTTTAAGAAGTTTGACAATGCAAACTCTCAAGCTGCCATGCCTGAAGAAATGCTAACCACTAACCAGACAGACCTCTCATTTTAGTGTATAGTTGACAGCCATGAGCACTAGCCCAACCAATTCTTATTTAATAAAGGATGAGTTGGTTCTGTGGGCACACATCTGATGCCTTTGACACCTTCCTGTGCCTCCCTCTAGAGTTCAGGCCTAGGTTACTGCTACTCGTAATAGGAGTTTTAGTGAGAGAAAATAAGCAGGCCACTGGCCACGACCCTGTCTAGGAGCTGAGACACTGCAATGTGAAGATCATCCATGCTCTCCTAACCCTCATTATGCAGTCTGTGCGAGCTTTGCCAAAGATGCCGGAAGAGAACAACCACAAACCCAACCCTGCAGTGAATGTACAACTTTCTTGAGGTTTATGTTCACACAAGCCTGATTAAGCATGATCTGAATTTAAACTACATGGCACTTCCCTGACTGTCCATTGTTGACCCATAAAACCTTTCATCACCGAGCCTCACTCTCGTCATACAGTGCTTTACCCCATCATTCATCACTCTCAGATCCTGTTCACCATTGGCTGCTCTTGATTGCCCCAACTGGCTCAGACTACAGGCTTGTGTTGCACGAAGTAGATGTGACCACTGATAGGATGTGACAACCTTATTAGGCACAAATCAGCCGGCCCGCTTTCTTTCGCCACTGGACATGTGAGAGATGTGTGCTGTAAGCACTGTTTTGTTTTCGACAGTGCTCTCTCTCTCTCTCTCTCTCTCTCTCTCTCTCTCTCTCTCTCTCTCTCTCTCTTGCTCACCCCTTTTCATCTATTTTCATTCTAATGTTTCAGCCCACCTCTCCCGTTATCAGTGCCTCTAGTTTGCCCTTCGATCCCTACCATTTCCAATATATCCATGGGGATGCCGCTGGGCATGGTGCTTGTCATGACAGAATACTGACAGTCCTATAACTAGGGTTGTGTTTTACTTTGAGAAACTACAGGGTATCACTAAATAAAATAATTTGAGAAAGTCATTCGTGCTTTTATTTCCTCCAGGCAGGAACTGCTATATGCTGGTGTTAGTAAAACATACCCTGTCTGAGTTGCAGCTAGAACAAAAATCCTCCACAAGGCTCAGCACAAAGAAAAGAAAAGACACGTTACTAATGTGCTGACAGCTCTACACTGCCTTACTGTCAAATTTAGAAATTATTTTAAGATTGTATTAATCTCCTTTTTAAATCCCATGTTCAGCCCTGACCTTCAATGCTGAACTCATCTCCCTTTATGAACAGCATTTAATTTTTCAAATGCACACCAACTTTCATGTGTGTAAAGGTGTGTAAAGGTATGCCCTCACGCTCCCTTGATTTAATGTGTGGTTAGAGATAACATTACACTTGTATAGAAAATACGCTAAAATATCTTGAGTTCCATTGACATCAGGTAAGATTATTTATCCTAACACTTTAGGAAAAAGAAAATCCCCCTGTCAATATGTCATTGCTAGGGCCAAATACACAGAAGATTAGCAAGGGGCTGGTTCAAAAGCTTCTCAGTCGAGTGGAAATGGAAATCATCCAATTTCATACTGAGAGTTTAGGCAAATCCAGGGACTCAAAGACAGAAAAGGAGAATGAATGGGATTTGGTGAAAAAACATTTATGTGCACTTCAGCACCATTCTCTTTGCTTACATTTAGAGTGTGTGCCTGAAAGACAAACCAAGAAAAAACATGGACAGAACCGTTTTCATAAAGCTCTTTCTTACGACATATGCTTAGACTTGCGAAACAAATGCATTTGTATCAATATCTTCAATTAATTATTTCATTTAGCAAGACACACTATGTAATTGTTTTACATAATTGTTTAACTATACTGAACTGAGATATTGCAGTTGCACAGATTCCAGCCATGTGCAAAGTTTTTGAGTAAAGAAGATACATATTAAGGTTGGGTAACACAGTTGGGTTAAATCAATGTTATCTGATACAAAATTTAATTTTAAAGCCTTAATTTACTCAATATGAGGAATTTTGCAGAACAACAAAGTAACTCGCATTGATTTAGAGATTAATCGTCAAGAAAAGCAAGTCAATCCATTTGCTTTAAATTTTGTACTCATTGACTGGTATTCGGCCCTGTGACAGACCGGCGACCTGTCCAGGGTGTACCCCGCCTCTCGCCCTGTGTCGACTGGGATGGGCTCCAGCCCCCCTGTGACCCTGCATAGGTTAAGCGGTATAGCTAATGGATGGATGGATGACTGGTATTGCAATTGAGGAAATGTCCCACGCATGTTGTAACATAAGTGGCATAAACCATTTGTTAAACATTTACAGTTATCCTTATTTCTGTCATTCAGTGGAATCATTGTATTTCAAGCTGACTTGTGTGGCAGACCTCCAAAGTAACCTATTATAAAGGCAGTAGCATTGACACCGTTCTCCATACTGTGGAGTTCTCTTAGGTAAAACACTCTGCAGCTGGAAGCTCCATGGGAGGCAGAGCAGCTGCTCCTTGTATATGCCGGCATGTTTCAAAAAAGCTATCAAAGATGGGCTCACTGGATCTCACTCTTAAAAACAGGGAATAATATCTATCTGTAAATGGCGAAGGCTTTGCTATGTACAGTAGAATTCAGGCTGTTAACTGTTAGTGTGAAAGTTAGCAATGGGTAACAGGTAGGGTTCAAGCCTTGTCATTATAGCTCTGCTTTTTCCATTAGGCCCTTTATTTATGTCTTCATTCAACGTTGTTTGGTTTTTATTTTTCTAGGGCATTTAGTCACAGTGAAATCTCTCGTCCAAAATGTGATGCACCATTGGCACATATTACCCTCGTATACTCCCTGGCCGGTTATACTTCTCTAATGACTGAAAAAGTACATAATCAATTCATCACCTGTATCTCATGAGGCTCCAGTCCAGAGCCCATCACTCTTTCTCTATTTGTCTGCAGCTCAATTTCCACTGCCTCAATCTTCTTCTAAAGCAATCTGGGGAACTGGACCACGAACAAGGAAGCGAAGATTGCTGGTCCTTTCAAAATGATTCCTTATAAGAGGCCATGATTTACCCACTTATGTTCTATTGTGCTGACTTGCATATATAGCGGCATCCCTTGCATATATATAGATAGGCCTTTCATAATCTAAATGCACATTTTATGTTGTGGGTGTGTTTGTGTCTGCCTGAGATGGCCCGCATATGCGGTTGTGAGTTTTTTCCAGGTGTAATGGTGGACAAGATTAACATAATTGTAATTACCTCTGTGGGATGAAGTCAGGCCCCAGCCTCAGGTAACTATCTGATGAGCTTGTTTTTTCTCCCTTCCTTGGTGCTTCCTAGTAAATGACTCAAATTGCCAACCCAAAACACCTTGGAGAGTTAAGGCCTGTTGCTACTTCAGGGCCTTGGTTTCTTAGGTAAATAACGTGTTCAGCAAGTCAAATGTGAATTGTTTATTTGCTGACAAAACAATTTTGCTGCTTGATGAATTACTATTGTTTTTGCTTTGATCTGACTTGCAGCAGTTAGTCAACCTTACACCCGCATTACACCCTAGTATAACGCTGTGTCCAAACTGATGTTTTTCAGTCATTGTTGACATTAAGATAAACAGTCGGTGAAGAAAAACATATTATCAAGCAATATAATATTTTCAATAATATTTTAGATTTCTTTTTTTTTGTTGATTCTGTAACTTTTTCCACTTTCTAAAACTGCGTCCTTCCTTCAAGCTCTGTAGAGTTTGTTGATGAGCCTACCGGCCTTATCAAGTGTGTCTCATTTGGTACTTTCTCTTCTTGATTAAGCACTTGTAAAAGAGAGTGCTTCACATTGCTTTCCCTTGAAATGTGTTGATTATAAAAAATCACGCTTGCTGTTCAAGGAGATTACCGGGAATCATACTTTGGATTGATGAATTTACAAACGTTTCTTGAATTATGCTCCTTTCATTTTCATAAACCCGATTTACAGGGATAAACCATTCAGCAGAATTGCTGGAGCTCAATGTACATTTCTGATCGAGGCAGACTTAACCTCCAGGATGCAAATCAGTCAATTTATGATTTCATAGAATCGCTGAGCGACATTTTTGCATCACTCACAGAGACAGTTCACAATGGAGAACTAATGTATGCAGCAGTGTAATTACAGTACATTTTTAAATATTTAGGATGACTGATGTTTGTGTGCTGTGTCTGTGTGTTTGTCTCTATTAGAACAGGGAGTATGGCCAGGCTCTGGACCTGACTGTGGTTACATGGCAGCTCCAACAGGAGGTTGTCATCATTGGTGTTGCTAGCTTGCTAAATTTAGCCTGCAAAACCACAATTCTCTTTGCAGCTCGCTCATGCTGATGTTCTGTTGGGATATAGCGCTCCACTCCCTTGCAATCGATATTTGATGCACCTACAGGGACTAACCAAGGCAAATGGCCCCTGGCAAGGCACAGCCCCTTCCCACCCACTTTCTATATATATTGAACTGAAATGAAAAAATATTTCCTGCTACAAGGGCTCATAACTCTACTTGGAACAGACTGAGGAGTTATGGGAAGCATGGTCAAGACTGATCGAATTACAATTTTATTTTTACCTCCAACAATATTTATCACAAAGGTCTAAGTAGATAAATCATTAGACTTCATGGTTTAAAGATGAAATACTCTGGAATCACTTGATAATGTAGGATAAAAATGCCATCGTAAAACAACTGAATATGGCCTTGAAATCTCATGTGACTCAGCGTGTGCGTGGTGTCTAAGAGAGATAGCCATGCAGAGAGATAAAAACCTGTCCAGTGTTTTCCCATAGGGACATTTCTACACATTGCAAGAGTTCATTCTGCAAAGGAAAGGAAAGGATGGGAAATCAATGAAAAATTATAATGAAAATAAAATAAGATAAGGAAGACAGGGCAAGATAGTACTATATGAGATATATGATGAAAATAAAATAAGTTAAACAAAAAGACCAGGAAGAAAGTTTAAAAGAAAATTTGATCTGAAATTACGCACTATTCATAGCATAATGTACTACACAATTAGAACTATACATTTTTGTTAAAAGGCATTTTAATGTACAATGTAAAAAATATCACTTTAAACAACGCGCTTTTGTTAAAACATATATTGTAGTAATTATGCAAAACCTTTATGGAAAATGCTTTATCTTCCATAATGGGTGGCATTTTGCTGCACACCATATTCTTTGCAATTTGTCTGTGTCACCTTTTTGGCATTATCCACTCAGCATGTGATGTCCATGGTTGAGATATGATAATCCTGCAATAGTGAGTAGTAAGTCAAACAAATTGAGCAAACATCAACCGTTGGTTTAATGTGGGAGAGAGATGAGGGGTTGGGGGTGCATACGTTTGGGTGACAAAATACTCTAGAGCAAGGTGCATTCTACCAAAGCTTTAGCGGGTGATGAAGTAGCTTGGCAGATCTGCTGCATCCTCACTATTTCTGCTTAATGGATGAGCTACATCTAGAGAAATGACAAATAAGCCTTGAATAGAGAGGACTGAATTCCTAACCTCAAGAAACATCGCGAATATCATCCATCCCACTCAAAACTTTGATTCTTGCGTGTGATTGATTAAATTGTGAATGAAGACCAGCCCCACCACTACCACACACACACACACACACACAAACACACACACACACACACACACACACATGCACACACACACACACACACACACACACACACACACACACACACACACACACACACACACACACACACACACACACACACACACACAGTCCCCCAATCTCCCCTTGATTCACCACCATCTCTGCTGCAACACCTTCCTGTATTGATTTGGTTTGTGCTGTTGTTGCTTTCTCTTCCTTACCTGTATAATTTCCACAAGTAGTCGTTGTGGTTCACATTAGGTACATACTAATGACACAACACTTTACTGTATAAGGCCATGGTCTGAGGTTATTACACGACAGATGGTGGAGTCAGCCAATTGCCCCACGAGTCATCAAAATGCTTTTGTAATTTCTTAAATTAATTGTAAGACCAGGACCGGGACTGAAGCTGTTGTTTCCTCACCATAATTCTGGAAAGCATAAATGTATGTTTTGGCTTTTTTAGAGTCTGTCTGTGATGTGACCAAGCTTTTGGAATGCCACACTTCATGGCGATAGGAAGGGCCCCCCCCAGCGTTTTCAGATGCAGATCACAAAGGCAGTGTCACGCGCAATGGCCTGCCGTGGGGCCCTGTACAGGTGGGGCACTATTCCTAACTCAAACTGGCAAGCACACGCATGAAAAACACGTCTGTCTTGAGACAGACTGTCGCTCGTGGCACCGACGGGTTCTCTGCTTGGAGAGAAAAACAACTAAACAAATGCTGTAAAAACGTTATTTAGAATGAGTATCACTCCTTATACCCAGTCTTGGCTGAATTGCATTGTAACACATTTGCCTCTATCCGTTGGCCTCTCCCAAGGCTGGCACTAAGGTATCTGCTCAGTCTTAGCAATTTTCTCACTCGAAATTGAGCTTGCTGATAGACAGAAGTGACAACAAGGTTAGAAAACAAAGCTTAGTGCCATGTAAATGGGGAGATGTGTGTTGATCTGGGTGCACCAAAGGAATTAAATAGGTTCTTGAAAAAGGTAATTTAATTCGGACTAAAAGTATCTGTAAATAATGTTGCTAGAAGAAAGTGATCTAACAGATATTCTTTCATTATTTCTTTTATATCCTAGTGGTGATCTGGTGAATATAATATAGTAGTCAAAACCCAATTTATTTCATTGTAACAGTGTGTAATTGTCTAATAATCTGTAGTAGGTCAACTTTAACCTTTAAATCTTCCTGTTTTTCATTTTACTGTAATTACATCCCAATGAGAAGTTATATTTAAGAAATCTACTTGTGGATAACCATCTGTGCTGAGAAACAGTTGCAGAAAATTATAATATATAACAAATTATAATATGTTGCACTAAATTGTGTTAAGTTACGCTATTTGTGGTTTAACAGCAAACCCCTGTTCAGTCCATACTCAATCGTCTTATAATTGTATTATAATGTAATATTGACGTCTGGTTCAACTCCATGGCAATCAAAAATAGGTATTGAATGTTTTGCACCTAGAATATCCGAGTCTGCTGTTGTTACACTTGGATGACCTCAAATTCACTGTACATGTCAGTGGTTCGTCGGCATTCCTTTTATGTCAGAACATTCTCTTAATAAATAACTTTCTGCTTTATGCTTACTGCTTCATTGACACTTTTTAATGAAGTTACATGCAAAGCTGAGCACTTTTCAGTTAATGTTTACAGCTAATGTATACAGCACACTGTGTATGCTTTTTATAAAGCGTAGTCATTCAGCTATTGGGTTGCCACTGCATTTAAAAACAACAAAAAGCCATTAGTATCAAACACTTTAGTGATATTGCAGAAGTGAACCAAACACTACGTTAGGCTCTATCCCGTTATCAGCCTGTGTGTGTGAGCATAAGAAGCAGTTCTGTAAATTGATCTAAAAGTGGGCTGAGGAAAATAAGGCGTAGTTCACCAGTAACAAAGATAAGACTCTTTACAGATGAAATAATTTTTCACCAGAATGAGAGTGAACCATAGGTCCTGAGTTGACGCATTCATCATTGGACTGCGTGTAAGCCATGAGTCTTTGAGAAAGACAACCTGATGAACAGTTTTTTTGAAGACAAAAATAATAATGACAATTTCAACTCCTTGTAATCCCTAGAAAAAAATTATAGTAATTTTGTCTATTAACAATGTATTGTCTACCGGTCTATCTTCGTTCCTACTCTCACCTATGGTCATGAAGGGTGGGTCATGACCGAAAGAACGAGATCGCGGATACAAGCGGCGGAAATGAGTTTCCTCCGGAGGGTGGCTGGCATCTCCCTTAGGGATAGGGTGAGAGGTTCAGCCATTCGTGAGGGACTCGGAGTAGAGCCGCTGCTTCTTTGCGTAGAAAGGAGCTAGTTGAGGTGGTTCGGGCATCTAGTAAGGATGCCACCTGGCCGCCTCCCTAGGGAGGTGTTCCAGGCACGTCCAGCTGGGCGGAGGCCGCAGACCTAGGACCAGGTGGAGGGATTATATCTCCACACTGGCCTGGGAACGCCTTGGAATCCCCCAGTCAGAGCTGGTTAATGTGGCCCGGGAAAGGGAAGTTTGGGATGCCCTGCTTGAACTGCTACCTCCGCGACCCGACCCCGGACAAAGCGGATGACGATGATGATGATGATGAACAATGTATTGTTTTCATTTGAGGCCCAGAAAACTCCTAAATTCCTCACATTCCTGCCACAAGTCTCCAACATTTATTTAGGCAATCCACATCACCATGTAGATGTAAAATTTGGATGATGCATCAACACCATTGTGAACACGTAAATAAAAATGAGGTTTGTAATAAATGGTTATGAATTCTCATATCCTTTTTCAAATATGTGTGAAATTCATGGGCAGACTTACAACAACTTACAGTGAACAATTAGTCATCAAATAATATTGCCATTAAAAAGATTATTGATGATTTTGAACTATCTATGTCTAATTTAAATAACATGTTGATTAAAA
Source organism: Galaxias olidus (assembly GCA_026901105.3). NCBI lineage: Eukaryota > Metazoa > Chordata > Actinopteri > Galaxiiformes > Galaxiidae > Galaxias > Galaxias olidus. The sequence continues at coordinate 301,310 of JAPMUY010009160.1, forward strand.
CACCTAAAACGTCCCAATTACATGATGCACTAATGTATTCTAATGTATTTTTTATCCATTTTGTTTTTATCCATAGGGTGATGCCAGTGCCGACAGAGCTGTTGGCAAACTGCCCTGAGCTTAATGGCTAAAATCTAAGCATTTATAGTAAGGAATGTAATAAGAAATATGTTAGATCAATATTGAAGGGCTGCAATATCCCCATGAAAAAGGGTCCTGTATTGGGATGAAACATTCAACATAAGGACAAACCACTTTAATTAGTTTAAAAAAAAGACTAGAAAAGTTGGTATCCTATTGAAGAAAGGATACTCTTGGTGAAGGAGAAGCCTAGTTTTATACTGGACTTCAACTCTGTTTTTCTAATCATAGGCTCTGGCTTTACTGTGTACTTGTTGTGTTTATACGATGTCCCCTGCTTCTATAAACACACAAGGAGAGCTATAAAGTCAGTTTATAGAGCATGTGTCTCAGGATGACTACAGCTATGTTGATGGCTGGAGCTACCTCCCAGTGGGGCTTATCTATGCCCACACATAACAATCACGCTCCTGTAAAAGACCACATTACTTTTGAACAAAACAAATTACTTTTTGACTGGAGGAGATCAGCAAAGGCTATGCATAAAATATACTAAAAGAAAGCTGGGACAATTGTGTTAATCTTGAACCAGGGCAGATTAACAGCCATGGCTGCATGTCCTGGAGAATAGTTTACATGGGTTTCGATCCTCTGAACAACCCCTTTCGGCAAGTGCCCCACCCATGGTTAGACAGAAAGGCAAAATAAATTAATTTGTTGAGAAAGAAAATCACCGAGAGCAAGCACTTTTACATCCGATCCACAACTACATTTCATGGTAGTCAGGCAGGCAGCTCTGCTTCTTTTAAATCCCTAGGGGGCAGAAACAGACTTGCTCTCTTGTCATGGTGCTGCACTGTTCCCTGCAGTCTCCTTTCAGTTCACCTTTCGGTTATAGGGATTACTAACACATTGTTATTCTATTATTTTGAACTTGTTTAGGACTCAGACATCAAAAAACAGTAGTTTAAAAGTTAGAAAACTTTTTAATTCCCCACGCAGAGAAAGAAGCTATTGAATTTTCCTCTGCTTGTCCCCCTGAGAGACCGAAGAGTCGATAGGTGCCCTCAGGGTCCCTCACAGTAGCACCATAGGACACGATATGGTGGCATAAAAAAAAACATTAACTGCCCAGGCAGGCCTATTTTTCACTGCAGCTTCAGAAGTTTGCATGCTGATAAAGACTCGAGGTAGCAACAGCCCATTCAGTGCCATCTCTGTCTCACTTTAGAACCCTCCCTCTCCTTTTCTTTATATTCCTAAATCTACAGTGCATCCTGAAAGTATTCATACCCGTTCACTTTTTCCACATTTGATTATGTTACAGCCTAATTCCAAAATGGATTAAATAAAAAAAAATTCTCAACATTCTACATACAATACCGCATAATGACAAAGTGAAAAAAGTTTAGAAATTTTTGCAAATGTATTAAAAATAAAAAGAATTTATGTCACATGTAAGTTTTCACACCCTTTACTAAATACTTTGTTGAAGCACCTTGGCAGCAATTACAGCCTCAAGACTTCTTGAGTATGATGCTACAAGCTTGGCACACCTATTTTGGGGCAGTTTCTCCCATTCTTCTTTGCAGATAGTCTCAAGCTCCATCAGGTTGGATGGGGAGCGTCGGTGCACAGCCATTTTCAGATCTCTCCAAAGATGTTCAATCGGGTTCAAGTCTGGGCTCTGGCTGGGCCACTCAAGGACATTCACAGACTTGTCCTGAAGCCACTCTTTTGTTATCTTGGGTGTGTGCTTAGGGTCGTTGTCCTGTTGGAAGGTGGACCTTTGCCCCAGTCTGAGGTCCAGAGCGCTCTGGAGCAGGTTTTCATCAAGGATCTCTGTACTTTGCTCCGTTCATCTTTCCCTCGATCCTGACTAGTCTCCCAGTTGCTGCCGCTGAAAAACACCGCCACAGCATGATGCTGCCACCACCATGCTTCACTGTAGGGATGGTATTGGCCAGGTGATGAGCAGTGCCTGGTTGCCTCCAGACATGACGCTTGGCATTCAGGCCAAAGAGTTCAATCTTGATTTCATCAGACCAGAGAATTTTGTTTCTCATGGTCTGAGAGTCCTTTAGGTGCCTTTTGGCAAACTCCATGTGGGCTGTCATGTGCCTTCTACTGAGGAATAGCTTCTGTCTGGCCACTCTACCATAAAGGCCTGATTGGTGGAGTGCTGCAGAGATGGTTGTCCTTCTGGAAGGTTCTCCCATCTCCACAGAGGAACACTGGAGCTCTGTCAGAGTGACCATCGGGTTCTTGGTCACCTCCCTGACCAAGGCCCTTCTCCCCCGATTGCTCAGTTTGGCCCGGCGGCCAGCTCTAGGAAGAGTCCTGGTGGTTCCAAACTTCTTCCATTTGCTAATGATGGAGACCACTGTGCTCGGTGGGACCTTCAATGCTGCAGAATTTTTTTTTTTACCCTTCCCCAGATCTGTGCCTCGATACAAACCTGTCTCGGAGGTCTACAGACAATTCCTTGGACTTCATAACTTGGTTTGTGCTCTGACATGCACTGTCAACTGTGGGACCTTATATAAACAGGTGTGTGCCTTTCCAAATCATGTCCAATCAATTGAATTTACCACAGCTGGACTCCAATCAAGTTGTAGAAGCATCTCAAGGATGATCAGTGGAAACGGGATGGACCTGAGCTCAATTTTGAGTGTCACAGCAAAGTACATGTGATATTTATTTTTTTTATTTTTAATACATTTGCAAACATTTCTAAAAAACTTTTTTCACTTTGTCATTATGCGGTATTGCATGTAGAATGTTGAGCATTTTTTATTTTTTTATTTTATTTAATCCATTTTGGAATTAGGCTGTAACATAATAAAATGTGGAAAAAGTGAAAGGCAATGAATACTTTCAGGATGCACTGTATATATATATGCCACCAAATAATACCCAGTACTGGTAATGGCCGTCTGCTAAACTCGAGACAAAACAAAAACTATAAATTTTGTCAGAGACAGTAATACATTTACGAAAGGCGAACATATACTTTCTACATATTTATATCCACATCATCTTCTCACATCCTCTTCTGTCATCTGTAGTGCATTGTCACCAATCTCTTAATCAGAGAAGGTTGTTTTTAAACCATATTCTAGGCAGTTTTCCACTCATCTGCTGACAAATGCAGGATAAATTAATCAATGATGAACCATTCAATCATCCCCATACTACTTCAGGGAAAATTGAGGGAAACAATTTTGTGTCTCCTTTACTGCAGTTATAAATCAACAAGTTCCACAGTAGACAGCTCAGATAAAGGCCCTGTGAGGTAATTAAAACCTTAGATACTAAACTTGCACAAGGACTTCAACACTCAACCTCTCATCTTCACCAAACAAAACGATACGTGGTCCTTTACTTGTACTTACACATAACCTAATAACAATTACTAGTTAAAACATTCTAAAATGAGCCAAATATACACGTGAAAAGAGATTCCTGCACTTGTGCACATCTCGATGAAAAATAGCCCAGCTTTGTCATTGGCTGACAATAGGTATCTGACCTTTTCGTTATTGTGAGGTTCTTGTTATGTTTTCCTGTTTTCTTGTTATGTTTTAAGCTCTAGAAAAAGTGGGAAGGTTCAACCCAAGGTGAGCAGAGTTGGTGTCTGAGCAATTGTCTGTGTGCATCCTTTGTTGGAATTAAATAAGCCACAAGGAACCAGGTGCTGTGCAAAATAATGTATCTTGCGCGTTGATGTGTTAATATTGCGGCCTATTTTACCATGAGTAATCTGACCTTCAGTCCACTGATCTCTGGGCTCTGTGTAAGACAAAGGTGATTTTTACTAAGTGCTCCATATATTCTGAAGACATAAACTAATGACTCAGCAATTCAGGGAGGTCATTGAAGGACCTCCATGAATATGTACCAGGTAGCAGATACATCTGTGCATCTCAGAGCCTCTGATAACAATAAGGCCTACTGCTAATGCAACTAATTATGAGCATTGTTGCCTAATGAGCAGATGATGTGTCAGACATATAACCCATCCACTCATCCAGACACATAAGTCCACCTCATTAAGTTGTTAATTGCCAACCAGACAGCTATCATGCAAGGGGACAACTTGCTGTATAGCCACACTGTTATCCCTTTAACAGTTGTTTTATGGTACCGTAAAATACCAAGAAATACCGTGATATGCACCTTACCATAATTCCAAATCACGGTATAACAAAACTATACCCTGATTTTGAATGTAGCATAGTACTGTTTTTATATCATAAAAGAAGCCTGTACCATAATTGCATTGTCGAACAGCACATCTTTTCACAGTAATAAAAATGGTACAGTAATTGCTATTGTGGTATTGTGGACGAAATAAATTGTGGCATAATTCTTTCTCGGTAATAAAAATTGGGCAGTTTAAGTTTTTTTTGTTTTCAACGTGGTATTATACTCCTTTTTACAAAGTGATTTTTTTTACCTAAATTTCTATTGTAAAGCCCTTTTTATAGTAAATGTAATATTTACGGAATTTCCATTCCTATATTGCACAATTTTTTTATGGTAAAAATAATCGTGGCCCTTGTTAATAAACTTATACTATACTTACTGCTCTTGAATCACAGTTTTACAGGAACACTTTAGTCAAATAATGGTAATATCCAGTTTTGCAATGTGCTTCCCATTTACTACAATAATTGATTAGGCTTTGAATGGAGGCTTTCTTGACACATATACGACTTCATATTTATGGACAGAGTGGGCCTATAAGGAAATCTCAATCCCACATGGTACTCATACAATATTTCTATACAAATGCAGCTACAATTCTAAACCCCACATAGTACCACATTGTTTGGGTGTTCTCAGATAAAGTCAAACAAAAACTATCAAAGGAAGTGTTCTGTTGTAGATATTGTTGATTGTTTTTTTTCATTTAGGCATTGATAAATGGTTAATACATAATATGGTATTAAAGAATGGAACAATAATGAATCACAATAATGTTTAATAAAGTAAGTATGTTCTTAATAGTTCAGCATGGATAGGTGGCTCATTGTAAAACAGGCACCCTCAACCCCAATGCATGCTGCTTCCTCTCTCTCTCTCTCTCTCTCTCTCGAGCCCTGCACATGTACTTACACTGAGAAAAGTGTTCCTGCGTCAGTTTTAAGAGAAGCAAATTTCTGTGCAGAAATAGAGACACATTTTAAGGACCCGGTTTGGCTTGATTGGTTGGTTGAAATGTACTTGCACTGGTGTACATTGACGCAAACATTTTGATCAGGTCATGGGTTATTCAAGCAAAAGAGTTCCAATGGATTTATGAACTGGTCAGATATATTTGTCCAATGGGATCAATAGTTGGATGTGCTGTAGCGTTGCTTCTAAAATCGTATAAAATATCATCATTGTAATGGTAAAAACTACTACAGACTGTGTTTTTCTCAGGTTTTCACAAATTTTGTGTTTGTTACTTCCTTAAAATAAATCTACGGTAAGGTACTCTTATTTTTTCATGGTAGTTTAATAAATTACTGGATGTTACAGTAGTTAGTAAAAACTTTAAACAGTTTACAGTACCCTTGCTGTAAATAGCTATTACGGTATTACACTGTAGATTTTGATTAGACATCATAGACCAGTGGATGATGCAGATTTTGCTGTAAATATACGGCAAAGCATAACAGTTTGATGACAGGAGCCAAACCTGGTTGGAGAAACAATGGCAGGAAAAAAGTAGGGGGAGTAAATACCTCTCATCTTTTTCAATGTTCAACACAAAAAAAAAACTGACTATTGATAGAAACAAACACACAGGATTTAGGATCTTCTCTCACAACATCAACCATACCCACTTTTAATTATCAAGGCAATGCCCTAGATGTACAAGCAATTATGCATTCAATTTCAGTTTAAATTAGGCAATGTGTAAACAATGCACCAGCAGGATGATGGCACAGCCCCCTCACTTCTCAATTTAGACTTTGTGATTGCCGGCAATATGGGGTTGCTGGTGTTCATATATACTCTGAATGTTAAGGATGGTAATTAAATTGTTTTACAGAAGCATAACCTCACGTCAGCCTAGATTCACATGTACAGTACACATGCATTGGACTCAGCACTATAGGAGCCCAAACCAAGAAAGAAAGACTGATTAACCTCTTTTGGAACCATGCAGACATCATGCTGAATTAAGCATCAGTGTTAACTTAGAGTGGTGATATCTGTCAAACAACTAGTACGGATCAAGTTAGGAGCAGTGAAGCTCTTTCAGATTAAGCCTGTCTTGAAGTAAATTAATTTAAAAGCCGAAAGAAGAACATAGATATATATACATACATACTTATATATATATATGTATATATATATATGATACACCCCCACCCCCCCCACACACACACACACATTTAATCATTTAATATTATTTTTTTGATTATTATTTCTTTGAGGTTTATATTGTACACTGCACTGAATTGACGTGGAAGGGCTCGGATCATATAATCATTCCATTCACTCTCATACTGTGGCTGTGGGAGGCCAGCTGATTGTCAGGGGACCATAGCTCGCCTCTGGGGTCAATTCAGCTACACACTTTGAAGGCAATCACACTCCGTTAATTGAATTGCATGGATGGTGGTTAATTAAGTGATTAAGCTGGTGAACAAAGGGGCTATTAGTGAATAAACCCTCCCCCTGGTGATGGACAGGGCAGCTGGTGACCTCCCCTGGGGTATCTGCCTTACAAAGCATTGTATTGCAATCTCTGGCTTTGAACAGCAAATTATTCTGCTGTCATGTGTAGACCTGAACCATATAACGATAGTATAAAGATACATTCAGATATAAGAGCAATACATCACAATACAGATATAATAGGCCAATTTCAGTGTTACATAGCAACGCCATAGCAACTGCACATGCATACTAAGTGGTTGCAGAAAACCCATGGGAACAGGTCCTATATTTCCCTGTCCTTGAAAATGTGCTGTCATAGCTGCTTATTGAGACAGAATTATCAAATAAATTACCATATTTTGTAGCTGTTGCTGTATTACAGTTGTTCTGTAAGTCCCACAATGGGGTCACTTCGAAATTTAGCCTCTCTATGCCATATGCCCAAGGTTTTTAGCCATTCAGCTAGAGTGAACAAAATATTAAACAAATAGACATTAAATGTTTTCACTAACAGCTTACTATCAATAACATTATATCATACAGTAGCTGTAAATAAATAATTACAGTGATATAACCAAATAAAATACAGTAAATTGTTTGATCCTGGCATTTCTAATTATTGTAACAAAAGGTTGTGTACAGCATGATGTGAAATAATAATAACATGTTATCTAAATATCATGAACTACAATATTTTGTCAAGAGTAAACTTCCTAAATTTTTATTTAAGCTGTTGATCTACCTACACAGAAAGTCTTGGTTTCAATGCAAGCCCTATGCCTACTAAACAGAACAACAGTGCTATTATCCACGTTACGAGCTTCATCAACAAGGTGCATCAAATAATAAACTAATTCATGTTACAATATGCCACTCTGCCTACTATTATACAACAATGGAATTGTCAACACATATTTAAGGAAACGCAACTGTGCCATATGTCTGATCAGCATACTTAGAAACATTCTGTTAGTATTGGAAACCACAATGTGTTTACTTGTATCTCCTGTCATGCTGGGGTATCCATTATGGAGAAAGAGCCCACATTTAACCTGTAAATAATTGAACAATATAAAAGGAAAATCAGTTTTTTTATATCTAGTTAAGCATAGTTACATTTTCTAAGTGGTTAACCAAAGTATATGTGGCCTTCAACAGTGGCTAGCTCAATGTTTGTGAGGCACATACGTAGATGGATAACAATCTACTTTGATCAGTCAGCAAAATTACTTTATAGTTTTGATTTATGTAGCTTGAATGCCATTTCACACAATTTCCCACTTGAACTGCATACATCATTTAATTTTAGGGGGACAATCAAGGCATTTTAAAACCGGGCTATATAAAGAAAAGTGAAGGTGAACCCTTTTCCCAAATCTATTCTTGCACGTCCTGGTTATTGATCTTTTGGAATTCAGAAAAGCTGTGTGGAAGGAGAAAAGGAATTAAGTGAGAACCTGAGGGAGGACAATCCCTCATCTAAATTTTAAAGGGAGCTGCAAAAGCTTCTGGCTACAGGTAGACACAAACAATTCCTTGACCACTTGTAAGAGAAGAGAATGGGTGGGCATTGCGTGATTCTGTGGACTTCCGTAGATGTTTCTGTCTGTCTATCTCTTTCTCAGACACATGGAGTGTTGATGTCTGAAATTGTAATCAAGTGTCTGCAGTGTCTGAAGAAAGACTGTTACAGGCATAATTAAGTAGGAGACATAAGAGTGAGAGGTTTGTGGATGTGGGAGAAAAGAGATGATTCTCTAGATTGCTGTTGTATTGGGATGCATCAAGAGTAAGAGTTAAAATATTACATTTATGTTTAGTGTTAACCCCACACTGTCATCCCTTTAACAGTTATTTGACAGTATAATACCGTGATAAATTGTAATAAGACAGTACCATAAAATGCAAAAAAATACTGTAAGCATTTACAGTAAACTTACCACAATTCTAAATCGCTAAATTATGCTATGATTGTGAAAGTTGCATAGTACAGTTTTTATGGGATTAAAACGTCCTGTACTATAATTATTTTTGTTTAACCGCTCCATTTGTTACAGTAATAAAAATGGTACTGTAACTTCCACGTTTTCAAAACATGGTGCAGCTGTGGTATTGAGCAACATTTTCCCTACAAATAAAATGGTTCCAAAATAGTACCGTACTCGATCTTGTTTTTGCATGGTATAAAAAAAACACAAATGACGGTATATTAAAAGTTTACCAAAATGCAACAGTTTACAGTACCGTTAGTACATAGACCAGTCGATTACTGTTGATTTTGTTAAGTGCAACATGACACTGCAGAGTGTAGGATATACATTTAAGATGTCATGGAAGAGAAAAAACATACTGTTCATCTGTTTCAGGCAACGGAGAAGAAGCCTAATTTGAAAATCTAATTTTAAACAGCAACAGTAATGTATGCCATCAAAACCTAAAGCATGTGTATAATTTTCGTGACCGTGAACTCATATGTTTTTCACTGTGATCTTTTTCTCAATGATCTGACAGTAAGTGATACATCTAAACATACATTTACATCAATCACCTCAGACGGAACATGTCACGCATTTGTGTTAAATTTATGATGTATCCCCCTCCCTCCTGTTCAGTAAGAGAATGACAGAAACGCCTGCGATCTTATGATTTGGAGCTTACTCAGTGCTTGAGTGACACATGTATGGTTCAGAAGTAATTTTTATTTATAATCAGGCTTGGCTACTTGTATAATTAATCAGACTCAGCTCTCAGCCTTGTCATGGCAGGTAATCATTTAGTGGCCAGGTTTCAACAACTAGTCCAGGGAGTAGGAGCAGAGATGGAGACTAAGCAATTTGTATGAATGTGTATGTGCGTGTGTGGGTCTGTCTCTATGTGTCTGCAATTGTCTGCATGTGTGTAGGGGGAAGGGAATGATAGGCATTATTTAAAAAAAAAAAGCTGCGGAGTTTGAAGGTGAGCCAGAGTTTTAATGACATACATTATCTTTTTAGTGGTTTACCTCTTTTGAAATATTTTTTAAGCCTGAATGTCTTGCCTCACTGGGTTCAGCAGATTAGACATTAGCTTGACACTTTGGGGGGTGTTGCACCTTCTGCCAAAAGGTTTGAATAAGCTCTGTCTTGTTTGAAGGACATGTGATGTCTCCTGCCTCATTTGAAAGAGGCCACCTTATTCAGAGTGACTGAGGTATGCTTTTCTATTCCTAATCAGGGTATTTTCAGCAGTAGCCCACTTGCAGAATGCCAGTTCCTCTTCAAACATGAGGGGCACAGGGCAACAGGGCTCTAGTTAAGTTGCCAATGTTGTGGTTGAGAAGGGGTCCCTTCAGAGCAGGTCTGGTTATGGCTGAAGCTGCAAGGGCTGGAGAAGGCCAAAGGAGATGATAAGAAATGGGAGAAGACGCAACCAACTCACGAAGGGAACAACAAGTATGTTATGCCAAGGAAAACGAAACAAACAAACACTCAAAAGTGAGCAATACAATACAAAATGCCTCCTGCACTGCTGTGGCCAGATGAGACATGAACAATGGCATAATGTTGAGAGAAAACAAAGGCCAAAGTGAACAAGAACTGTTGGCCTTGGTTTGCTAGGGATTCTAACTACCATGAAGACTCCTGTTCTTGCAGAGTGGACACCAGCACATCAGCATAAAAGCTTACATCAATCCGCCTGATGAAAACTATTGAGATGAGGTGTAAAATGAACAGCAAAGTAAAATGTAATATTTTGCTCTTTTGTAAGCGTTGTATACACAGAAACTGATACAATTTTGGAAATAAGGAAATGGATGCAATTGCATTAATCATTGCAAAACAAAAAGGAACACTATTCTTTTAAATGAAAGTATTGGACCAGCCAATGATTTCAGTTTCTAACTTAATATTTAAGCAACATAGCTGAAAATCCTTGGGTTTTACAGATAGGTGTAGTTGAGCATACCTCAGTCACTGTGAATAGGGTGGCGGTCAGTAAAAGACGTAAAAATGGCAAACAGACTCGGTGGTTAGATTTGGATTTCCTTGTATGTCATCATTTGTATTATGTATGCTGAGACAGATTACTTTGAGCTCGTTTTCCTTACAATATTAATATATTACATAGATTTTAGAGAAATTACACAGCTGTTGTTTTTAGAAATGAAGTACCAACTGAAAATGTGTGATGGTCTGGGCGCTACAACTTCTGCACAATTTGGATATTGGCTATAAGTTAATTTAATTTAAGACAAAATTCATGAAAGTTTCTATTTTGTCAGTCCATTTGTTCATTTAACCATTAAAACCTTTGCCCATTTGGATCAACCCCATCAGTTAGCATTGCAGACACACTGGGTTTACAACAGCAATTAATTGGCCTATCACTACTGTGTAACATGGTGAATGCATAAGTGGAGGGTATGTCAAAAGGACTTTCATTCAAATGACCTCTGCCCCCTGCTTTGTAGTGGATCCCAAATGCCACTCAGCTTTAATGCTTGACACAAATTGCTGTTTTAACCCAAATTACCCCTAGCCTCAGATCTTTCGCTAGCCTAATTAGCAAGGGCAGATTCAAAAGCCTTTCAAGTTCTATTCACCAAACGAGGTCGGTTAGGTTTGTTCAGAAGCTTCATTGAATGCTGCCTTTGCATCTCGCCATTTTTTATACACATACAAATGACACCTGTAGAGACGGTAGGGAAGTAAGAAATGGCAGAAGTGCATCCCCTCCATCCACTAACACAAACGCAGACCTACCTTATTTTTCCCCAAGCCACTATGAAGATCAGAAGGAAGGAAACCCGCGTCAACAGAGCTTTGATCTTTGGAGATCATTGCACAAGACACTTAGAGATGCATAACAATGACCCTGTGCTAACTGGAATCACACTAGATCTCTTTAAAACATGAAGGGATAATGGAGAAAAAAAACAAGAAAATTATGGAGGATGAAAAGTTCATATACGAGCCAGTCGGTGGGAAAAAGGCTCTGGTGGGATTTATTTTACTGACGTGTAGGTGGCTTTGATGTGAGGTTCACACATATATTGCTCTTTCAATTCAAGTGTTCAGTTCAGTGTTCAACAAACCTGAGATGTATCTACATCTCACAGTTCAGCCCCTTTCCACATTGTGTTTCCCCTATCCATGTTTCTTACATGATGTACAGTAACGCCCTATGTGTACTTCACAATTTGGTTGAAATAAATGTTAGACTAAGAGATTGAACGATAATGTTGCATGGTTGAGTTGAAAACATTCCGTCAAGTGTTGGAATCAATACACTGTTGCAGTTTACTGAGGCCGAGGAGAAAAGGGGACTGGGTAGAAAGTGTCAATACATGAAAAGGCTGCTACTCCTTCAATATCAAAGCATTAAGTGAACTTTTTAACGTGATGTTTAAAAAGGCATGGAACAAAGTGATAGTACAGTATAATACCTGGCAGAATACTTACAAATACAGGTCCATGCACCATTGCAAATGGCTTTTAGTGGCTTTCAGAATGTGTTGTTACATTCACAGCTGTACTCTATCTTGTGAAATATACGGTATACATAATGTATAATGTTAACAAATCAATATGTGAGATTAATGAATATAAACAGTGGCAAGCAAGATTTACATTTTACGTAATGGGACTATAGTATAGACACATGTCTGTATAGATATGACAAAGTGAATCATGCTGTGACAGCCCAGCCATTTTTATCTCGACTTTTCTTCTCCTGTTCCTTTGGCTTCCCTCCACAAATTAATCCATATGCAGCACAGTGGAGCACAATGCCATTTTCTGCTGTCACCATCATTTTATTCCCCAGTTAATATTTCCTGCTCTCTCCCTGGCTTCTGTGGCACATTGCACTCCACCAGCATAATTTCCTACCTGCTCACATCATACTGCCTGCGATTTCATCCACAACATATGCCAGTCAACGATGGGCTGTAAATGAAATTCAGAACTTGGAAAATGGATGAAAATGACAGGGGGGACACAGTATGTGTGTGTAGGTGTTTCTTTAGCTACACTGCCCTAATGAGACCAACAAAATGTCTGTTGATAAGTAAATTGCAGACTGTACCAGTTAAAACTCAGGTCCTGGGTAGTAACTAGATCTATAATGAGGAGAGCCGTGCAGGAGAAAGGAGACATCGAAGGAACAACTCCAAAGTCCTCTTTGTGGATTGAAATAGAAGGAGGAAGTAGAAAGGGAAGAGTTTTTCTGAAGAGCCCTGTTTCTACCACACACACACACACACACACACACACACACACACACACACACACACACACACACACACCCTGAAGGCAGCCCCCAACGTTTGCTCTCTGTAGATGGTGTGGCACATTTTAGAGTGCTCATCCTATACACACAGTGAGTGTGTGCGTGTGTTACAGAATCCGACCTTGAAGTCATTAATACACTAATTTGACCGATAAAGCCCTCAGTTTGTGTTATCGCCCACATTTCCTTATCGGCCCTATTGTTGAACAGCGGGCACAGACTGTTACACTGTGCTAGAGGGGGGTAAGGGAGGTGATCCAGAGGAGAAGCTTTAAATAGACTTACGGTATAGGGCGAAAGACACTTGGGTACCAGTACAATCAGTCTCCCACACTGTGTGCTCACCCTTTAGCATCAGCCTTGCCTGACGGGGGAGGAGCGTAGTGATATCAACAGTGGAAACTACAGTGACCACTTAGGCACACTTACTCCTGTGGCTAATTTAAGACCCAGGAAAGCCAAGCTCTTATTTGGTCCTCGCTTGGTCTTGCCAATGGAGTTTGGTCGGTTGCAGTGGACCACCCATCGCCTTTTAAAAGAGTGTTATCAAAGTCGTAGGATATCGCTTGACACGCTTTTGCAATTGAGTGAGAGAGGTCGAGAGAGGCGAGTAAGGACACAATACTCCCACAGAGCTTAGCTGCAGCCTATCAAAATGAACCAGGGGAGGACATAGATAGCCAAGACAGTTGGCTGGCAGTTTAGCATAAGGTGTCAAAAATGTAGCAGCCCCATCTGCCTCGAATATTACGTTTATACAGTAGATTGGCAGGTCACTGTTTCACATGTGGAATTAAGTATGATTTTCCCTTTATGTGGACCGAGATCCCCACAGCGCGTCCCCTGGACAGACCGAGGGGACGCACCACATTAGTTTGACAACAAAGACCTACATTTAAAAAGCTACACAAACAAATTTCAAGTTTTTCCAACTACAACTTGGCTACCATTCAAAATGGGAAATGGATTATACCGTATGTAAAATGTTCTACTCATTTTGTGCAGTGAACTATTTGTCAGAAACTGAAAAGAACAAAATAAAGGTTTTTAATTATGTGGTTGTGTAACATAAATGTAATAACTTGACAAAAGCAACAACAACAAAAATGTTATTGTCTGCAAGTCAAACCACGAATGGTGAATGTGTTGCTATTATATCACGGTACAGTGAGTCAACTAGGACCTTCTGTACAAGGGTTTATAACCAGACACAAATCTGGGGTTTAGAAATGACAATGGACAGCATATTGGAATGCGTTGAAACCTTGCTCTTTTGAAGTGCACATCAGCTATTTCCATGGCACCATTGAAGCAGCTACCTTGCTACCTCTTCAAAAAACAACCAATTTGCAATGGACATGTATGCTGTTAAAGCATCTCCACTCTGGAGAGGCTGTCGTCCCTGTTCACCCTCTACAACATCCCTGCCAGCGATTAAAGGGCCCAGAGTTCAATAGATATAGACCATAATATGTAATGAGGACTGGTTTCATCATCTCAACTGTTGTCAATGATTTTGATGAGAAGGACAGAATAAAGGACAGAGGAAGGACACCAATGGAATAAAATAGAACCAAATATAATCTCAATTTACCTTTTCTATTTGCATTTCTCTCTATCTCTCTGTTTATCCAGGATGCTTTAAAAGGGCAACTGATCTCAGAGCGCTGAAGAGTTGTGTGTGTAAACATTTCAGAAAGAGAAGTGTCCTTCTCATCACCAACATATGGAACCTGTGTCCCTAAGGACAACGCTAATTGCATCCAGCTCTTTACAGCACACACTCACGATTACACACACACACACACACACACACACACACACACACACACACACACACTCACGCACACAACAGATGCAACTGAATACCATGAAAACTCTGATCTCTTCTTCACTTAAATGGTGGCTAAGATGGCGTTTTAAATGCAGTTGACTGCCACCTCTTTTCTTCCAAGCAGCTGCTCCAGTTCTCCTGAGAGAAGTTAGGCTAACCCATTAGCGAGGCTTAGCCCACTATGAAATCCCTGCTAATGTCTTAATGAACGCCATGTGTTTCCAGTTAATACCTGAAGCAGCCCTCTCATCAAACACTAAAGAAAGCAGAATTAGGCTACCACTTTACTATAAAGATGCAAATACTAAGCTTTCGGGAACAATAATATTTTAATATATTATATTTATATATATATATATATATATATATATATATATATATATATATATATATATATATATATATATATATATATATATATATATATATACACATATTATATTATTATTTACATATTATTTTAGTTCATATTAACTTATACATATAGACATTTATTAACACATTGCGTAGAGTGTAACAAGTTAAATGTATATTCAGTATATACAGTATACCAGCAAATATTGACACCTCCCCAGCACCAGGGTTTTTATGGGTACTGCTCAAAAAGATAGAAGGCTAAAATAAGGAAGATGTTATAATTTATAAAGGAAGTCAACTCTGACTATCTGGCAGTCCAGAACTCAAGCTGCTGGCTGAAGCAGTCTGCCAAAATGGAGTGATGGGATTTCGGCAAGTGGACCATAGTCGGGTATTTCTATTGACTTGGCACCTGCCCCTGGCAGGGCTCCCCTTCCTGGACTCTCCTTTGTCTCCAGACGGACACCTACTCCTAGACAGCCAGGGATCAAAATAAGATTTTCAGCCCCACTGTTTCTGCTCTTTTGGCAAACAGACCCGTTTACCACTCAAACATTGACAGAACACCATGGTGACGCAAAGAGAAGGATAAAATACAAAAAAAGAGAATCAATTAAGAATTAAGGCTGTTATGTTTGTACATGTATAAGAAATTACAAAGTCTAGCGAAATATAGATAACAATGTATGTTTTACTAATCCAATTAATGCAAGGCAAATCTCCCTTTTCTTTGGGAAATGGTATCTGTAGTGTTAATTGTAGAGAGAGAGAGAGAGAGAGAGAGAGAGAGAGAGAGAGAGAACATGCTTTTCGTATATTTTCCTTATTGATTTAAGTTTTATCTCAGCTAATAAAAAACAAACTTTAAATGAACATGGATCTTTTTCTTTTTGACGCGTCAGCTCTTTATCATAACTTTCCCACCTGAGTTATTTAAGAGGTAGCTTGATGGACCCTCATTGATATATGGGGCAGCAACCACTTTTAACTCCCAAGCGGAGGTGAAAGACGATTGCCTCCTCCAGGCCCAGGCTGAGATTCGTCATGTGACGTCGACAAGGAACATTAGGGACTGCAGCAGCGACCGTATTTGTCGCCAGGGAACAGGCTTCCTGGTTTGGCACAGTCCTTATAGATGCACACGGAAAGCATAGCTAGCAAGTAGTCTGGAAAATGACGCTCACATATTTGGTGGCCGATGATGGGAGTAATTCACGGTGACATTCACAGTTGTGCAATTCACCAAAATCTAAGAAATTAACCATGTTCCACCGGGACAATATCTTCTCTCGACAATTCAACTTAGCATCACCTCTTTCTCTTTCATAACCAGTGTTATGAAAATGAAAGTATGTTCTCTCCTGGTGGTAGCTGTTTTAGACGGAAGGAACCAGACTGAAGGAACAACTGAGTAGAGGAGGAGGGAGAGAGCGAGAGAGGGTGGAGTGTAGGCTCACAGGCTCAGATGAAGGGGCTCTGCAGAGGCCAGGTGGCAGATCGCTGCAGTAAGGAGATGAAGGTGGGAGAACACCACTGATCCTGGGCGAGCGCTGGGAGGAGATGGATAGCTCTCCTCTGCATGCCTGGAAGCCGGTGATGCATCAGGGCCCGGCCCCCGGTTGAGTACTGGAACGATCACAGACAGTCGGCGCCCACTCAGCAAGGACCATAGACACGGGATGGGTCAGAGGTGGAGCGGGGGAGAGAGAGGGAGGCGGAGGGGTAGATGGAGGGAGATCTGGAAAAAGAGAAGAAGGAAAAGACAGGAGAGGAATAAATATATCATTTGAACAACCACTGTGTGCTGTGCACACTTGATACACTTGAACAGTGCCATGAGCACCTTGCAGGTTCCTTGAATATTTATCAGCGTCTTCAAGGATTAATGGGGAGTGCATAATCTTTGACATTTGGTCCATTTGGCTGTGTAGAGGCGTGTAGCGGTGCAGTGGGCTGCTCTCTTTTGTCACTGTGACTGCTGCGCCACTGCATGCCCACGGGTCAACGGCAATCACGTGTGTATTAGCACTTCCGATCCCATTGTTCTGTAGGTAATCCAATATCAAATGACTGATGGAAGTCTTGGTGCTGCTGGTCTTCTGTCAGGAAAAACTTAATATGTGCATTCATTTGCATAGCTGATGAGCTGCAGGGCATCTGGTCCACCAGGTAGTTCATATTTAGTTTAAGAGTGTATGAGTTGTAACTTAACCCTTCAAGTACAGCTGTTTTCACTGCTTGCTCTGCTTCTCTCTGTAGGGTGAACTGACTATAACTTTTGAACTATATAAAATAATAACCCACAGCTATGCTTTTAATTCAGTCAGCATCTTCCTCTTTTAACTTCAAATGATAAATATGGAGTTTGGCCATTTCTATATCTCTAACTTCCAGTTGGAAAACCTGAAACAAAAACAATAAAGGTATTCATCAGGCCCCCTTGTTTACTGACTTTCTTTAGATTGTTTTCACTGTGGTAGGACCACGGGGCATGTTCTGTCTAAGGGAACATCCCCAGAGACAAGCCATAAGAGCAGGGAAGAGAAGGTGGAAGATTTACCCAGAAAGATTAAAATCTCTGAAGCTCAGAGAGAAAATGACCCCTTTACAGTACAATTTAACCAGACTTGACGGTAGTTTATTATGTGTTGAGTTATTTACTGTTGCTTTGACATTTTTATCTCTATTCCCACCGGCCAAGCACCATGACCTTGCTGCAAGAATTCTGCTGCACTTTTACTTTTCTTGTCTCCTATCATAACTGTCAGCAAAAAAAACAAAAAAACTGTTTGCTTTTATAAAAGTGGAAAAAAATGAATTTGCATTCTTTGGTGGTACTAAAGCTCATTATTCAAGAAATTTGAGGATGGCGTGACACAGCCTTTTGAAAAAAGCTCCTTCTAATACAGAGCAAATGAAAGTCTCAAGGAGGAGAGAAAGGACGGTGAGCAGAGGTGATGAGCATCAGGATTGTCGTTTCCCGTCTGCGGTGTGTGATCATCCCGAGCCGCTAATTACTAAATAAGAACTGTCGACACACCACTGCGCAGCGCTAATGAATACCAGAGGTGCTGTGCCACAAGGGACCCAGCCAGGCCCCCATTGTGCAGTTGGTGGAAAATGGCTTTGTTGTGTGTGTTTGTGTGTGGGGTTAGGTGTGGGTGTGTGATTGGGCATGCATGATTGTGCATATTAAACATGCATCTGCTGAATCATACAAAACAAAATAGGGATGAAGAGGTAAAACTACTTTTTTGTGATGTCATAATGCATGTGAAACAACAAAAAAAGCTGAAAGACTTTTCAGACAGATTCCCGCCCTGTCACAGCTCTGTATTTCAATGGGGTGTGTGAGAAATGGCATCACTTTAGAGAGTCAGTTCTTAGATGTGCCCCCATGACCACCTCTGCAAATGATCATCAGGCCCCGGGGAGGAGCACGCCTGGGAAGGGGGGAAGGTTTCGGGACGCTAGATAGAGAATGTACCAGGTAAGCGGACAGAAGAGAAAACATGAGGAAGGATGAAGAACAGGGCTGCCTGCTGGATGACAGAGGCACATCCGTCCTGGTGACAAGGACATAAGCGCTTATCAGTGGGCCGCACTCTGCAGGGGCCAGACAGGGATAGAGAAAGCTCCTGAGTTTGTTTTCCACTGATGAGAAATGACCATCATCTCCATCGTGGCTTAATGCCAGGGCATTCCTTGGCTTAGTCCTTCCTCCAGTACAAGCCACTTAGACCAATCAAATTCAGATGAGTGCGGGTGAGGTTAAGCACTGTCATTTACATCAGACAAATCTCCCTGAAAGAAAGGCCACAATTAAAGCTTGGCATCTGGCATCCTTATTCTTGACAGGCTACAGCCAATAAGCTGAAAACCCATCGGAGAGTGTCACTAATCTGCTGTGAAATCTGCCTGCTATGAAGGAAACATTTCAAGCGATAAGCCAACGCCTGTCTGCTTTCTGCTGAAGTATATCTCCCACTTGGCTGCTCTGATGTATACACAGACACAGAAAAAACACACAAACACACGCACACACACACACACACACACACACACACACACACACACACACACACACACACACACACACACACTTATCAGTGTGCTGATTCTTGCCCACTGACCTAGCATTGTAAGGGCCAAGTGAACAGGGTGCGATGATGGGGTGATCTGGGCCCAGGACATAGGCTCCTTTCTGTGATAAATGCCCTGTCTCTCTCTCAGGAGTTAGTAATTGATCAAGCCGGGTACGGGTACAAGGCCTCTTAATAACAACACGTACAAAGCTGAACACGAGCCCCAGGAAAGATAGACGGACATTTCCTTTTCATAGACATGTCACTGCACCACCTTCATTTAGCCTCTGAGACGAGTGAGTGTCGCACCCACTGATCAATTGTGGCTTTGAACAGTATCAACTAAGATCGCCAAACCACTAGCACTAGTGACCTTTGCAGTTGTCAAGCGATGAAGGACTTCAAGTTCGGTTCTCAACCTTTAAGAGCTGCTTACAGTCATGGCCATAGAGGGGACATCTTTTTAAACAGTCTCTTTTTGAAACCAGCAATGGATTGTTGTATGCAAAAGGGACTTCTACAGTTGGATGGTAGCCCATAGCGAAAGGTTAAAAGGAGTTGCTGCCCTGCTGCAAGATCCCATGCCAGGCCAGTCTGCAGGGTAACGCAGCCATGAGAAATATCCAGGGCCTGTAAAGGTACTCTCAACAAAACCCTCTGTCACCTTCCATGGCTGACATCACAGCAGGCTGTCTCCGTGTGTACGTATGTTTGTGTATATAATGCGTTGAGCCCACGCATCTGTTCCGTATGACCCATGCTGATTACAGAGGACTGTGTGCCGCATACAGAATAAAAGAGATGCAGATGACCTGTGAGGGGACAAAGAGTGAAGGGGGACAGTCCCTGTAGGACATAATGTGCTCATAGTATTCACTATTGAGATTGAGATATTGCCATCTAACTAAACAGAAACAAAGACAAAGACAACGTGATCGCTTTACGCTTAGTATAGGTTAGGTTTCTTCATCTGTAAAAAAAAAGCATATGACAAAAGTACAGAAAAAAAGAAAAGATCAAAAAAAGATTACAAAGTCTCTCGCAGAGAAATCCATGGAGAGGAAATGGGGTCGGTGTGCCCTGTCATTGATGCAGCCCGGCCTTTCCTGTCCTATAAGTGCGGCTCGGTGTGGTGAGAGGTGCACTGCTGCCCAGCAGACTGTGTCGGTCACACACAGGGGAGCTGAAGAAAACGTGTGGACAGAGTAGAGACCGCCGTCTTACACTTCAATCAAACCACAGACCACTGACCAGTGGGCCACACACACACACACACAACCATACACACACACACACACACACACACACAACCATACACACACACAGAGAAAGTGAGAGGGGGGGGGAGCGCACGAGCGAGAGAGAGCGCGCGCATGAGAGAGAGAGAGAGAGAGAGAGCGAGAAAGAGGGAGAGAGAGAAGCTGCCAGGCAGAGAAGAGGGAAAGGTAGGAGAATAAAGAATCAGTAAAGGAAAGAACACTGAAGCTAAACACTATTTGGAAACAGATTGAAACGGGAAGGGGGGCCCACAAAAAAATTGGAAAAGGGTGAGCAAGGAATAATGGAAAGGGGGTAATGGACAAACAAAGGAAGGAATGGAGAGGCATACCCACAAGAGCAGTAGAAGAAAGAGAAACATATTTCAACATGAAAGCGGTGGAGGGTCACACTACGTTATATTGAAGGGAGACTGAAAAGAAGATGCATGCTGAAATCCACCATGAAACTTTGCCCACCAAGGGAGGAGAGGGTTGGCCTGGCTGCACACCAGCCACAACGCTCCACATACCACGAAGACCAACAAATGAAATTGGCAACTGGCCCCTTACCCTGGCCATAGGGATATCAAAAGCAATTTCTCACGTTGGCAGAGGCAAATACAATCATTCTTATTCTAAGGAACAAGGAAAATATAGCTATGCTGGTTCAAGTTCTTCCCAATCTTAACCTTAGGCTGTTGTCCTTCTCCCTATTTCAGAGGACATATTTAGACAATTATCATGAGTAATCTGATGTGTTCTGTAATGTACGCATCTCCTTTCAATCACAAGTGCTCCTTCTAAGACACATACTGAAATACACACAATAGAAGACAAGCACCAAGAAGGAAACACAGAGCCGAATGCACACAAGCATCAAGCACAGCCACACTTTCCCCGCCCACGTAAAGCCTCGGCAAACACACTTTTAAAGCGTGAATGCAGTAGCAAATAGCACTCACAGCCTCCCTGGCTATAAACCCACTCAGACAAGGGCACTTTGCTGTTTTTCTCTTTCCTGTGTATGTAATTAGTGAATGTACTCCCTGGAGCCCCCAGTATGAGTTGTGAGCTGTACTCTCATTAATCCTCCGGCCCCCTAGTCAACCGCAAGCAGGCCTACCGAGACCTTCTAGGGCGAGAGGTCAACCTTTGATCATCGTCTGCTCTCCGCACACAGCCACACACACAGCACACTTACAAACAAATACAGTATAAAGATAGAGGCAGAACGCCGGTCGCCTACGGTGCTGGAAGCCGCTGGTGCGGGCAGCGAAGTGAGTCAAGGCCCTTCTGAGATCACGCCTAGTGGCAGCCATGTCTACCCTGGCTTTCAGCACCAACTCTAGCCCCCCGCATGTGGTCTGTTGTCTGCGTTCAGTGCCGTTAATCACATGCTGAGCTACATTTTGCCCCTCTAATCTTGTATTACTCTGACTTCACAAGCTGCAAGTAGATTTAGGCAGCCCACACAACTCTGTCAAACTTTAGAACTGCGTTTATATTAGCACAAATAAAAAAATCAAAACTTTATTCATACAATCAACACGCAATGGCTAACATTTTGAAATATTAGTTTCAAACGGCTACCTACAGGTGACCTACAGAGATAACAGGTCTGCAGAGGGAAGCGCTGCGTCCAGCATTTTATGCACCGTGAAGACCACAGCCACTTATTAGACATTCTCTAGATGTACAACAGACTTTGTTCAAAGGCTTTGGCCCTGCAGCGAGGAATGACTCAGCAAGTGTATAGGAAACTAAATGTATACAGGATGCAAAAGAGGAGGAATAGCCAGACTTGAATTGAGCGAGCAGTGGCCATCATTTATTGGCTGTGTGTGTGTGAGAGAGCATAACAGCCTAAGGGAGGACCTGCTGTGAGCAGTTAGAGAGGGAATTGTGCAGCTCTTAGAAACCCTAGATCAGGGATTGATACAAGGAGTGAGAAGGAGGAGGAGGTTTGAGAAATACAGATGAACAGCTTGAACATTTCTTATTCTCCGCACACACTGTATTCACTCTCACACGTAACATCATGGCAGCAATTTGCTCGCACAAAACAATCATTGTTTGCTTAATCGAAATGTCCATTATTTCAATAGGCCATGCTTGAAAAGGCCATCTAGGTTCTATTGCCCAGCTGTGTGTGAATGTCTGTCTGTCTGTCTGTCTGTGTGTGTGTGTGTGTGTGTGTGTGTGTGTGTGTGTGTGAGTATGTGTACTTGCATGTATGAGAGAGAGAGAGCGAGAGAGGCAGAAATCACATGATTGCAGGTCTAGTACCAATCCTTCTTAGTCAGCTTCCCGAGTTATCTTTCAAAGGGCTATAAAAACCCTCCAACTGACCACAAGTCTCTTTCTCTAGCGTCACTTTCTTTTACTGTAGAAATGCTGTACAAACATCCCATGTGGTATGTCATTTACTTCCTGTTGCTCATGCTCTACTTTTTAAGTAGCTCTCGTCGTTTTGGAATTAACCTATTGTTTGCTACATTATGGAAGAATTTGCCCATGGCTATTTTTTACTGCTAGCGTTCAAAACAAAACAAAACAAACATGCAGTCCTCAGCCTAATTTAAGACAGCCTACTGACAGACTGTCATATATTAGTTTCATAGAGACACACACGTAGGTTGTTGTTTTTCAGGCAGAGTAGTGTATGGGGATTCTGGTTGAGAAACTCGTACTTTGACTTCAACATCACTAGAGGGTTAATTTGCAAAGTAGGCCTATTATCATTTCCAGACATAAAATATCAGACATCTGAATAAGCATAGCTTTTTGTCCTTTAAGCTTCATTGCTCTGTTTTAATTCCTTTTAAACAAAATAGTCTATTGACAAGCTGTTTGGAAATCTTCCATCCTACAAGTTCATTACCTCTCTGGCACTTTTTCCTTGTTTTGTGGATATGGTAAACCACTTTTTATAATTAAAAAGACGTTCACTGAAGACGTTCACTGAAGTCTAAGTATCTTATTTTTGTTGATAAAATTTGCCAAAGCTCTATCAGAGGAATAGAAGTAAAGAAGAGAGCCAGACATTGTCTCATTTTGTTGCAAAGAATAGGGGGTAAATGGTTCAAAAGCTCATTACACTCTTGGAGTGAACATACATCTCAAATGGAGTTGGAAAAACAGGTAAATAACTTAAGTGTACTTAATAGTATACAAGACTAATACACACATATGTCTTTGGTATGGAGCACTAATTTATATTCTGTAACAACTTACTGTTTTAGTACCAAGATTGCAGGAGCAAAACAATATGACTATCTGAAAAGTTTCTTTATCTTAACAATATCTAAATTGCAATGCTGGTGTTTGGCTAACAGTGTCATTGGAAGACAAAAAATGTTAGCTAACTAATTTCTCATTGACTAATAGAGGCATTTTACAGTTGTCCCTGTTCAGACCAGCACAAGTAAGGCAAACCATCCGACAATAAGAAAAATTGTATCTTGACACTAAGCACAATCCATACAAGTTGCGTGTGTTCCGAATTTTTTTAAACTTGTTTAACAGGAAGTTGATCCTGCACAAGTATGCTTACCACACTTTCAAATACCAGTGGATACATCCCTGGATATCTAGAACACAAAAAACCTGTATATTTTCAAGATATCCTGTTTGCCTTTCCCTGTATTTAGCTATGGAAATTCAAATATGGGAAAAATGTGTGGAGACCATTTACATGGTTTGGCATATATGTTTATAAATATGTTGGCATATAAAGCCATGTATTACGCATCTGTGGAAGCAGAATGTAGATGAAGTTAGCTCTTGGCGGTGTTCATAAAGATATTTGGATGTTGACCGCAATATGCCAAGTCTGCTTGCCAAAAAATAAGTTGGATGTTGCCACATTGCAGCCCTGGTCTGCTGGTCTTAATGAAGCCAACTTTTCAGATTTATTTTGAGTAGGGTGAGCTATTGTATCGTGTGCATCTTCTATTGCTGCTATCACGGTTGTTATGTCATGTCACCCCTTCACTGAAAATAACCATTTAAACAGAGGGAAGGATAAGGACAATGATCAAATACAATTTTCTTGAGTTCAGAGAGCAAGTCTGTACACTGAGAAATCACTACTGTCAGTTCAGTCTAACAACATAGTAAGTTTTGATTTGTTGACAAGATGCGAATGAGTATATCGGTCTAAACTAAACACATCCTTCCATTGGTCAAGGGTGAACAAATGTGTTACCTCCCAGTATTGAAAAAGCATGAGTGCAACCAGGAACGAGAATTAATCTCTATTATGTCACACTGCCCTTCAGTGTCTCAGAAAGGCACATGCTATCTCTTTGGTGGCCTGGCTTTCACTCTGAACCTTCCCCCACATTGGAACAACAGCTTAAACTTAGCAACATCCCTGAGGTTGCCAAAATGTGCCACCATACTGTGCTACAGTATACCAGCAATGCTGGGATGACATACGTATGTAGCTTTATCTTCCAAGTGGGGGGGCTGGTGTTGTGTACTGTTGACACTGCTGGGTGGAATTCCATGGTGGTAGAGGTATCCTGCAGGCACGTCTCTCCTCATTGCTATGTCAAGGTTAATGCTGGCCACAGCCACTTTAGTGGTGGCATCTGCCCTTGAACACTGTTCAAACAACCTTGACCACTGGCTGAGTGTAAAGTTAATGCAGTATGTACACATGTACATCAGTCCCAGCTAGCCTTGGTGTATGTGTCAACGTGTGAATTTATGTTGGTGTTCTTCATCTAGAAAACCCATTCACAGTTGATAGCACAACTCCTGAAGCCGTCATGCAAGCTATTTCATTTCATAATGGCATTCTCTTTGAAACCTAGGCCAATGCAAATGGGTCTACTCCAGAGAACAAGGACTCTGTTTTCAAATGATCCATAATGCAGTCATTTCCATGGTTACAAAAGTGTCTTTGAAACCCTTCATCCAGGAAATCTTAGGTACATTACGAGGTCACACTGGGCTTTGAAATAGGACTTACAACAGGGGCCAGAAAACAGCCTTTAAAAAACTAAATGAATAAAAAAATTGTTGATTTTCTGTTATAATCTCTACCCTACCTGTATTCCATGAACCTCAAGGAGGGGAATAAAAAAGCAGTGCCTCCAGCTATGACCGACTGAACAGAACATTCTCTCCGATTTCTGGTTGTTAATGCTAGGCTTGTCTGTGGGTGAAAAATTTAAATAGCTAAACATTTACGTTACCCCCTAAGCAGCTGAAACCAATCCCCGTTTTATGATTGTATAGTGAAGGGACAGTAGAGGAGGTCCTTCAATCAGGCATGCGAAAGGAATCCTGTCCATTCAAGATTAGCCTGAAACCCCACTCCCAGAAAACAGTGTGCTCTCCATGGATTTGCACACGGCATGTACTCTCACCACGGGACTGTTTAAAGCTCGGACACCTTCCCCTGCTGCTGCTGGTCTGGGTCAATCAAGCACCTTTGGTGTCTTCACAGCAGACAATGTGGTGGTGCGAAGAGCACTAGACCCCCACGCAGATATATTAGCACGCCATGGCTGCAACCGAGCAAATGTGTTATCCATCACTGCATAGTCAGAGCAACCGGGTGTTTCTCATTGGCTCATATCCCCCTTTGGATTTCCCTTGTGGTACACGTTTCCACTGCCACTGGACTGAATTTCTATTCCAGGCACTGCTGTCCATCAAACACTCATCATTCACACTCCAGGCAATGAGAAGAAGGTTCACCACTGACTGACACTTTTACTGTAAAGAGCCACATCCTTGTTCTTCATGCTACCCAATGTCTCTGGCTCTCCCTGTCTGGGGTATACAGGGGGGGGGGGGGCATTTCACCAATGTCAAACACTGCCTGGGTGGAACCACCATGGAAGGGTGCCCTGATACAGTAGCTGCCAGCATAGCCTGCTGTAAAGGCAAGCATGAACAGGCAGCACAAGGCGGTTTCAGGCAAATGACTGTGAGGCATGTGAAGACTGTGAGATGCAACATGATCATGATCTATCTATCTATCTATCTATCTATCTATCTATCTATCTATCTATCTATCTATCTATCTATCTATCTATCTATCTATCTATCTATCTATCTATCTATCTATCTATCTAAGAAGCTTGTATGGGCCGCTATTTAAGTGGGTCCTGACACGAGCGGCACCTTCCTGTTTACATTGGGTAGAAACAACTTCATTAGTAACTGTAGAACTCGCATCTAAATGGAAGTTTACCGTGAGGCCACTTTTAACTGGAAGGGAAAAGGTTGCTGTGCGAAAAATGTAAGCACTCCTTGCAAACATAATCATCTTAATCAGATAATTGGCAAAAAATGTATCGTCGCCATAGACAAACAGGTCCCCAGCACATATATTTGTAGCGTAGAGAAACCAGCTTGGAGTACTTTTAAAATGCTCTTCATTTTGTGTGTTTTGTGAGTGTAGAAACAGTAAACCAGGCCTTACAGTGTGCTGGTCTCTCAGGGGCTCTCCAGCACAGTAATGCATCTATTCATCCATTGCTGCTCGACAACTCTCCATCCCTTCTTTAATTTAGATGTGTGGAGCCACAGCAGTCCATGGCCTGCTGTTTCTTCCATGAGCGTCCCTCCTTGTATAGGGTCTCGGGCTAATGGCCTACCTTGTCTATGGGCATCGGCACTGTCTGACTTTCCATTAAATGTCAGCTGTGTACATAGCCCCCCGCTGACAGACTAATGGATGAGGCCAGGAGACACTGTCTCTATGCGGCCCACCGACAGGCCTCTTCAATGTCGCTGCTCGAGCACAGCCAGCAGGTGTGGTGATATAAAGATAACGGTCGCCCTTGCAACCTCGCTTTAATTGCCAGCCGTTTGATGACCCCTGACAGGTGGACAGCTCGTTTCCCTTCTTCCCTGCTGCACTTGATGACAAATAGAGGTATTGAGCCCTATTATTTGCATACAGGGTTAGTGTTGAATCAAGCTTGTGGCCCAAAGATTATTCAGAAAAGTTTTTATTTGCTAGATTATTTCAGGTTTTGTGAGATAGAGTTGTACGTGCAGAGTGACTCATTTACATACCGATGCCAACAATTACAGATGAAACCCTCAGAAGCGTTATAGGGACTGTTTTAACTCTGTTTGGTCTTAATGATGGATATGAAACCCGCCACATAGAGGGGTGATAGTTTCACCACTAATCATTTTCTTGTAAGGGATGTGATTGAGCTATCAAATGTAGTTGCTAGGATACGCAAATAATGGCTCTGCATTGGGGAGGAATATGGGATTCGTTTTGCCGTTGTCTAGTCTTTCTTAGAATGGGTATATGGGGTGAATGATGGAGGGTAAGAGGAAAGCTTGGTTAAGGGTACTCTGGAATTGTTTTTGAAATACAAAACTAAATCGAACCGATAAATACAATACAAAATCCATATTTTAGTGAGTGGGGGGAGTTCATTAGTGAGTACTTAAACTTTTGGCTCTAGAAGCTGGAGCCAAACAGCAAGTAGCTCCTCCCTCAATGTAACCCCCTCCATCCCACCCACCAATAAATCCTTCATACATAGCAATCAATTCAGCATGAATAATTCAGTGTTGCCAAACAACTCACATATAATCATTTAATGAGTTCCTCTTCCTTCTCTTCATGCTCTGATTAGAACTCAGAGTGGAGCATGTAGATATTGCTCTCCTTGAGAAAAGTGTCCCAGTTTTACCTGCAGTAATCTTGACACCCTTAAGTCACATAGCTGCAAAAATGTTTTGAATTTTTTTTTTTACACGTATTGCAATTAGCACCTACAAACCTAAGTACACCCAAATGTTTTATTATTGACTCAAGATGTACATTTTATTTTGTAATATATAAGGACTGTGTCTGTGTGACAGAGACGCACAACAAAGTCCAATTTAGATTATTTTGTATCGGACACGATACCTTAGACTAAATTGCATTTCCCCCGTCCACCCCCCAACCCCACCCTGCCCGCCAACAGACACACACACTCACGCGTCTCTGATTTAAAAAAAAAATGTAGGTAGGAAAGTATTCATGTTCTTTGTCATCCTCTTTCCTTCATGTCCCAGTGAAAGCCATATAACTACCAATAACAAAGTAAGGTATTGTAGCCATGCAATACTTTCTTTGGCAGATTTAATATCACAGCTCAGTGTGTTCAACCCAAATAAATCCTTTTCTAACGCTCAAAGTAAGCCCAAGTTTCACTTCTCTTTTGCAGGAGTTTGGAACACAGACAAAACTGCAATCTCACAATAGAAACATTTAGACTATCAATCAAGTTATTCAATGTTTGATACTTGCTAACCTTTCATAGCTATTAACTGGACTTACTATCAGTTAAAGCAGATCACTGGGTCTCGGTTTCATGCTCACATCTCTTCAACTTCCATGTTGCTATTACTCAGTCGTTGTAGTACAATGCATGCAATCAAACAGATTCCAAGCTATCCTGCGGGGCTTACCTCAGCCTGCTATGTTTGATAGACAATAATAAACATCATCAGTCAGACAATCAGATACCCCCTTAAGTAACTTATTAAATTACCAAGTAATTGCTTATGTGAAATGAATCCTAATTCAATATCATATCCAGGCTTTGTTTAGCATTTAATTAACAGGGCTTTGTTAGCGGAAAGCCATGCCGCCTGACTTCTTATGATGTATTGGAGCTCAGCATTCTTTTTTTTTTGTTGGCTATGCTGATTTATGACTTAGATAGTGGGCCTTGGGTTCAAACACATTCTAATATCTTTTTACATGAAATATCTTTTTCAAGGTTTAATGTGCTTTCCCATTTATTTTTCATAGGATCCCTTATCTCTGTTGTGAGAACTTTAATATAAATGGAATTTTAGTGGTGACACCATTTCAAAGCAGTTTGTTCTGAACCAAAAGGTGGTGATATGGTTGGAAAAAATATGTTTTTTCTCCCCTGACAATGACCTCTAGCTCTAAATTGGATCTAAAACGTCTGATATAAATAGGACCAATAAACAAAATCAACTATGCCTGGGGAATTTACCAATTCGTATATATTGAATAGCTTTTAATGTTATGCTCGTGTTTTGGATCTCTGCAATGGATAATAGACATAAATAAATGCTTCGCTTGAGAGGTCCTCAGATAAGCTGTTTATGTACAGAAAGAAAACAATAAATGGTGCATTTCTTGAGCTATATAAATCGATAGTAACGGTAACAATGCATTATGTATTGCTACCAAATTTTACGTTTAGACATACTGATTGAGAGAATAAAGGGCCCACTGCAGATCAGCAAGGTTTGTCACATGCTACTTTGAAGAAGCGATATTGAAATGGGCACATTGACAAAGAGGGAATAGACAGAAAACTACTATATTAGTACTTACAAAAGAGAATACATTCTCTTTTGAAGAGGAACACACTGATGTATCACATCCTTTATCAACTTAATGAGATACTAGTGGTTTTGTGTACCTTGGAAAGCATTTCACGATCAGCACTGCAAGTGGGATGACAAAGGCTTTGTTGGACAGAAAAGAATAACACATCCCACAATGAGCGAGAGAGAGAGAGAGAGAGAGAGAGAGAGAGAGAGAGAGAGAGAGAGAGAGAGAGAGAAAGAAGTGAGAGAGAGAGAGAGAAGTGAGGCAGTGTTTCCAGACTGGAGATAAGGAAGTGACAGGATATTGCAACAAATGCAAAAAGTATAGATTGGGGCAGCAGTTCAATCATTATAGCACTCAGAGATTGGTTCTTGTCACAGCCTTTAATAACAATTCACATGATTATGTGTTTCTCTTTATCAAATTAACACAGAGGTCAGACTGCAGGGTCTAACTTTTAGTGCTGGGCACATGGGCGGACTATTATGTTCATTCAAAAATGTATTTAAAAAGTCAGTGAAGGGAGTTCTGAGATCTATATGTGTATGATAAAACACATACACACAAGACTAAGCCTGCACATTTCATGGCAAGCAGATTATCCAATACCATATTTGAATTCAGCCATGGGCTTAACAGTAAAATATTATCAAACGTATGTGTAACTGACAGATCAACAGTTACAGATAAATAAGGATGGTGGTGTGTTAAATCAATATTAATGGTTCACCATAAGTTTTCCTTGTGGGATACCACCCATATCATAACATGTTGCAGCATTTCTACTAAAGAGCCTTGCAAAAGCATATTTAAAACCACTTTCTGCTGCAGTGCATCTAGAACATAATTGATACTGGTTATAATTACATTTGGAGTCAGGGAATCAGAAAATGTGTAACAAAAAAAGAAAATTTTATTTCAAGAGAGGTATAACAGACTCTGGACGCAATTCATTATGTCAACATTAAAGCCTGCAATGTTTTCCAGTTCCTGCAATAGTTTGATGCCTTTTAGGTAGTTATTCTTGCCTGTTTTTTTAAGTGTTCTGTGAAAGTGGTGATTGCTGCTACAACGTGCTGCTACAATGTGCTGATGCAGGATTCTTTTTTGCTTGAGTAATATTTAACCCCAAGCACCATCCTCTTCTTCCACCTTTCATCCTTGTCCCCTTTCTTGTCCTTATTTAGCATTGTCTGTGGCTTGTATTCATTACCTTCCAACAAGATGAAGTGTTCATGCAGGCTGTTCTAAATCAGTGATGTGAGCAGCTGACAATTCCATTATGGCAGAGATGCCCTTCTATGGTCTAGGCATAATGTCTTTATTTGGTTGATGGGTTTGATATTTGTCATCATCATTTGACATTATTGTTGATGTGCATTAGCCTGTCTGCCAGTGACCAAGAAATCTATTTGAACATGAAGTTATTTCAGTTATTGAAAAATCAATGCAAATTTTATGATTACAAAATGAAACTTTGTAACTGTATGGTAGTGAGGGAATAAACTGTTGTAATAGAATGTAGACAATTTATAATACTTCTGTGCATTATTTATGTTAATTGAGGGTTTACTTAGACTAACAGCCAGAAAATCTAACTACGTTCTTTCTTTTTGTTATGGTCCATGAATAATAAATTACTGTATACCATCAGCTGCAAATTACTACAAAGATGATCTAAGTAATTTGCTCAATTAGAACCTAAACAGTTAAAATGGATGGTTAAGAAAAAGCTATGTTGGCTAAGTGTTTGATGGTCCCTTCCATTCTAGGTGGACAACATCTAAGAAATCAATTCAATTAAGTGGGATAAGTGAACAAGCTGACACCTTCACGTGCAAAAGCTAACTTAGTAGAATCAACGGGAAGACAGCATGACAAGAAATAAAGTTTTTTTTTCTTTCAATAAACATCAACATTGTCCTATGTCGATGTCTACAGGAAAACATTGTCATACACCTGATCTAAGATTTCAATAGCTATTCTATTTTAGACCATATCATATCTCTTTTAATTTAAACGCCTTCTTGCAAACATCCTTAAATAACTGAACTATCTGGGGTGGCTTAGAACTGCTTTTTAAATAGCATTCCAACACAGCATGACAATTTATTCAACTCAGATAAGTCGGTATAGTAGTACAAGCTTCCGTGGTTGGACCTACTATGCGTATAACAGCCTCTCAGACCTATTGGGTTGACCTGGGTGTTACCATTCCTGCTGGATAGATTAGGGACCTCTGGGTTTAATAATCAATATGGAATGCTTCTGATTCTCCTGCATCATTTGAAGTGATCCAAATAATTTAAAGATCATGTAGAGCAAAATTCATTATCGATCGTCAGATGATACACACACATGCACTGCTGCACCAAGCCAATCCAATAGTTAAGTGAGTTGGATAAACACTGCAGGCAGCAACTGATATGCTCCTCTTCCTCTCCTACTTTCTTTCCTTTGCCATTACATTAATAGTATTACTGTCTGCCTTTTGCTATTTTTTCCACATTATTTTCAAGTAATGAGACAAGCCTTTTCTCTCCCAGCATAAAGCCAAAAGTACACTCCATTAATCACTGACTCAAACCTAAGGCTTTAATCACGCAGCTTGGAGCCTGCCTATGCACATGTGTCACTGTGATAGCAGCTGTCAAAACTCTTTCTTTTGGAAAACATCTGAGGCTCAATATATTATTGTACTTTGCGTTAAAACAAAGGTGGAAACATTAATCATACAACAACTTGACTGGGATTAGTGTCTTCCAAACTGTGTGAGAAAAAAACAACAATCCTTTTACTGCCTGCAACCATCTCTCCTAGGTAATCATTTTCTGTTAGTACCTCTGGGTACGTATGTGTTCATTATGTATTTTTCTAAATTGCTATATAATAATGATGGTCTGGAAAATGCAGACCACATTAATATGCTGGTATACACCTACGACAGCTGCATTTCAGTGGGAGATCGACTCACACCTGATATGACAATATCGCTCGCCACTTGCCGTTGAAAGTAATTTAATTATGTATTAGAGTGTGAGGGAGTTTCCTTTAGCTGTTGGTAAATAAGTTTAATGGTTTGGAACAATGCCAATGCATTTGAAGCAGTGAGCTTACAGGGGACTTGAGAGCTGGGTGTTATTTGAAAAGAGAATATTATGTTGGTCGAAGGTCCATACACAAGTAAAGTGAACTCAGATGCCTTGTGTGTTCACAATATATTGACCATTTACGGTTATTTAGCAACTGTAATTCACATGTACATTATAACATCCTACATATTACTCCTTGGTCAGTGATTTTAAAAACAGGATCAACAATAAGAAAAAAATACAATATTGAAAATTTTTGTCTGGAATGTGCCTTTTGTTATCACAAAGCTTTATGTGTTGGAATGTACTTGGCATTATTTTTTTTTACAGAAGAAACACAGTTCATGCAATCTGAGGAAGTGTCGCCGTAAAACCCTGAAAAGTGAGGACCGAAGGAATTTTTATCAGCCAGAGAACACAGCGCTGTTTAGCTTTCATTCAGCCTGGCAGAGCTATTGATGTAAAACTGCTAGCACTCGCCTGTAATTATTCCTTGCATTCTTATCAGTGAAAACTAAGGGACAGAGAAAGAGACAGACAGAATTAAAAGATTCAGCAGCATAAGCATAGCTCCTGTCAATCACTAAGATTGATGCATTACAGTAATAGTAAAAATAGACACCATCTAAGTGCTCTGGGATACAATGGTCATGCATAGAGAGCATTTTGGGTGATTACAGCCCTAAGTTGTATTGTACAACTAGGATGCTCTAAGCAGAACACTCTAAAATGTTTTCAGGGAGGATATAAAAAAAAAAGAACTTTTACAAAGAGTTTTGCAGGTTAAGACTCAAACTACCCGTTGAGTCATCACTTTTTAAATGAACATTTTCAAGACACCATAAAGCTTGTTTTTTATGTTGACGATAACTCAAACATTAACAAATGTAAAGTTGGCAAGAAGGATGTGTCTTCTCACCTTCACACGACATGATGTTTTCTCAAATGTTTCAACTCTAATAGCTTTGAGATTCTGATGTGTGTAATAATTGTAATATAAAATACCAAACTAACAATCACTCAGGAATATTTGGAACAGCCCGGGAAGTGAACATGATTAACTTGTGCTTGTGGTGCTCTCAGCTCTGCGCAGTGAGTAAGGCCAAGAGAGAGGAAAACTCAAATGTGTTACCATTTTGAAGTGTTCAAGTTTTCCCCTAGCGAGCCCATTGACTCCAGCCTGCTTAGGGCCTTTTAATAACACCCTCACACTCAGGTCGGACCACTGAGGCTAATTGAAATGATGCTATTTATGAGGCTCTCTGGACTGAATTAAAAGAAAAGGCAGTGTAATTTAAGTGTTCCCACATGAAATGCTGTGCTGATCAAAGAGTCGGCTAAAGGGTAAGCTATGGTTATGGGAGGCGCTGTGCAATAAGATATTCTTCAGTCTAACACACACCGCTCATTGAAATAGGCACAGCATAGCTGTCAAGGTGCTATCCAGCAGAGGGATACTACGCTCTCTGAATTGCCACCTTCATTATGATTATGATTTGCACCTGTGTTTGCTTGCCTATATAAGTTGTCCTTTGGTGTTGTATCCCTCTGGGCCATTGCACGTTTTGTCCCTGGCAATGTATGTACAGTATACTGTTTCTGTGTTCCAAGTATTCAGGTAAAGAACTAGTCTCCTTCTGGAGCTGTTGTTGCACAGTGTTCCTGCCTTCTTTGTTTTCTTTTCGGATAAGTTCTACTATTTCTAGTTTCTTTCTGCCTTCCTGCGTTTGGGTCATAACTTACCCGCCAAGATCCTGATAATAGCGGCCCCCAACACACATACAAATACATACACATGCAAACACACAAAAGGTGTGCACAGGCATTTTGAGGGGTGGGGGTTCAAAAAGAAGAAGAAAAAATGGCACATCCACACAACATAACACCCTGCGTTTTAGATGTTGTGATAGTACAATGCCTTTGGCCCCTGGCTGTTCATTTCATGGATTAAAGATTGATAAAACAAAGGCCTATAACAAAAATACTTCATTTGGTTCAATAGAAGTGCAATCTGTGTTTAGTTATCCAGATCAATCTAGTTACATTGAGTCAGTGCTTAAAGAAACAAGGGAAAGGATTCAATATCAGAACAGAACAGGTACATGTATCTGTAAGTGATTTTAACAAATGTATTAAGTCCTGTGCTTATTATCAATATACCAAAACAAATAATTGATCTAGAACCACTAACATGTTCCTCACTGAGGCAGTGTCATAATAACACATTTTACATGTTTATAATTAAGAAGGAGAAATTAAGCATATAGCTGAGAAAGCCACAAAAAATTTATATTTAAGGTAACAGTGATTACGTTTGTTGTACTACTCTTTCTTTATTGACAACTAAAGTTTAAGGATGTGACAAATGACATGAAAATAAAACAACACTATCATATCTAAAAGCAGCATACCCTTACTGAGAACATTACTGCGTAAGTAAGGACAGAAAGAATTCATGATGTTTAGCAGTGCCTGAGCATGGAGAATAACCATGGCAGCTAGTATTTGCTGGAGTGGATAGGCTCAAGGTTCATTTCAAGACAGTTGACAACAAATATTTGGTGGATACAGTAGAGTTCAATGAAAAGAGACAACAAGAAGCGTAAATTGTAATATGATCAACAGGAATTCAGCGTAAGCAAAAACATATTTGACAGTTTTTGTCAGACACTTGAGAGTGGTTCAATGAATAATTCACACCTTTCACTATTGATTAAAATGCAACATAAAGCCTATGGACTATGTAGAAAAAAAGTATTGATTTCCTTTACTCCAAGACCATCCTTCCCTCCACCAAAACATTTCTTAAGAATCCCAGACTACATGATGTTGTCCGTGTAATTGAACTGCTAACACATTTTGCTTTTTCCTCTGCAATGCTAGGAAATCTGCAGATCCTGAGGTATAGAAAATACCACAACTTTTCCTACACTATGTTCGATGATTCAGCATGTTTGTGCCTTTGTTATCTCTGCATAAGTCCCAGAGCAATACAAGCCCTAAGAGATTACAGCCATGATAAACATTGATGTGGGGGGCTTCCATTAGGAATATTTAGTGGGTCCATACATTACCGCTCTACACTGCTACAATGCAGTAAAAGGATACATTGATGCTCTGTGTGTGGATACACATTTTTTTTTTACTGTTATTTTACCAGGTAAGTCCAACTGAGAACGAATTCTCTTTTGCAGTGGCAACCTGGCCACATAGGGAGAAATGCACCAACTCCAGTTCTATGCCTGTGCCTCGGTCAAGGCACTGATTGGAGGATTAACCCTGACATGTTTGTTTAAACAAAAAGTATCTCTCTAAACTAAGGGTTGATCAGGGGGAAGGGGATAGTCACCTGAAAGGTTAATCCGATGAAATGATAAAAAAAAAATGTATATCTAATTGCCAGGATGTAGATGGGCCTTGAAATAATGCCAACGCTACACATGGTGTATTAACCAGTGGCAAAAAAACAAAACAAATGAATATTCATTCATACCGACGTGCTTTACTTTTACCACCTATCCATACATGTATCTCCTTCTGGTCACCATGCAGGTGGGTCTCTCCAACAGCAGGAGCATAGCACCCGTCCAGACAGCCTACAGCAGAGCTGCCACTTCATTTCCAGTTATCTGGCAGAATCTGTGACTGGCCCTGAATAAAAAATGAACTCCAACCTGCTCATTCAAAGTTTCAAAACGGCAGAGATTATAAAGCTTTCACTAGCAAAAGACAGTGAGGACGGAAAAAAACATGTTCCAAGGAAAATAAAAAAGGTTTAGGATTTTCAATAAAGTAGCCCTTCTCATCTGAGAGGCAGAGTGAGGGAAAAAGAGAGAGCAAGAGAGAGTATGGCAAAAGTAGAACTTTGAGCACAGAACAGGGAAGAGGGGTAAAAGATACTACTGTTGAATTTGGAGATTGGAACCAATATCCGTACTGCAGGTAGTGAAATAGTTTTTGGAAGTAACTTTGAACAGAAATCAATTAATATTGAAGTTATCTATGAAGAAAAAAAGATGAACAGAGAAATCCTCATGATGACTTTGAGTCTACTCACAGTACAGGCCAAATATTGATATTTAAGTTACAGATCATTCAATTGCCTCTTTTATTAGGCTGACTGCCAGTGCCATGCATTTCTGAGGGGAAGTTGGGGAGGCACCCTTTCAATGCAATTAATATAAAACGTCCCGCTAGTCCAGTAAAGTTGATTAAACCGCTGACCTGCCTGACTGTTAAACCCCGGAAAAGTAATCAACATACTAAGTGGACAGTCTTAATATCTGCCTATAAATATAAAACAGAAAGTTTGACCAACTCCCTGATCCACAATGAAAGGTGCTGCATAATTTCCCTTTAGATTTGGCCACTGATGCTTAATGTTACCACTTAAATTTACAGCACAATTAGTGTACAATAGAAGTAACTTTCATTGCTCATTCTCCCTCTGGTGATTTCTTATTACCCTCATCATGACAGGTGATTTAAGCCCATGGCAGCTTCTCATCAACTATTCTTCAATTACACTAGTCTCTCCATATTGAGGAACTTAATTGTGGCCATACAGTCATGATACTACTACCACTTTGCTTCTTATAGATAATATCCACAGAGTAGACTAAAGATATTGGGCCTCATGCATGACTGTTTTCTTATTTTTCTCTTAAACTTGTTCTAAGCAATAATAAGAAAATAAGAAAATACTACGTGGGATTCATGAAACGTGTGCTACAGCCAAGTCTGTTCTTACCCACATGTTCATGAATTGCATGCATGCAATTTTCAATTAGCATATGTAAACGCCCGAATAAACCCATAGAAGGGCAGCAGACTTAAGTGCCGTGTGCAAACCACAAACAGACAAGCCGATGACTTTTAACGTTAAACCCTACAAAACAAGACAGGACAGAAGAGAAAACATCACCTAAGGCTAGCCAAAACATTTTTTCTGCTGAGTTAGAAACGTAATCAGGAGTTCATACGAAAGATTTGTTTTCTTAACAAAACTTAATTATCTCGTAGCCACCAGCCTTTTAGTATCCTGATAGCACGCTCGACCACTGAGAGTGCACATCAGTTTCTGGTGATATGCCATCTGGGTCTGAGTGGTGCCATAAACCACGGTGGCGGATAGTCCCGATCACCTAAATTAAAAGTTGTATTTATGTAGACAGGTATTAATGCAGACTTATGAAAATCGTATAATATTATAACACTTACCAATAAGCCACCCATCTCCAGTAGCGCCTTGATTCAAACCACATGCCAGAACAGTTGTACACCAGCCACCGGGTTCAAGATGTGATTCTGTGCCTCACATTTTATTGGTTGTTTGATTAAATTGAATTGTTTTCTTTTGAACAAGGGAAACCAATTTGGAGGTGGTTCCTTGATGCGCAAATGAGTACAGTCGATTGATCCAATAATATTGGGTAGTATTGTGTTGTCATTTAGGCTAGACATCTATAAGTGTAAACATTTAAAATTAAATGTCTAGTTCGCTGCCAGTCAATATGCCATTGATAGGGGCTGCCAGTATTGAGAATCCTGGAATGTGACGCCGGTCATAACCTGGAAGTCCAAAAAGGATCGTACCTGGCAAACTGTAGATGGCGGTGGCCAAGTCCTTACCACACTGAGCTTATCAGGATAAGTCGCAATGCCAGCCCGGCTAAAATACAGTGTCCCAGGTATTTCACCTCCTTCTGGAACAGCCGGCATTTCTTTGGCTGCAGTTTCAAACCCATGCTCTCCCAGCTTCTGGAAAACCTGTTTGGGGTAAGAAAGATGCTGGGCAAAGTCACTAGAATAGACGATTACATCATCCAGATAGATCAATAATGAATCGTTTACTTGCCCACTTAGACAACGCTGCATCAGGCGTTGAAATGTAGCCGGGGAGTTACACAGTCCAAAGGACATGCGATCGAATTCGTAGAGGCCAAAAGGTATTGTGAAGGCTGTTTTTTCCTGGTCCTGGGGATTGACCTCCACTTGCTAGTAGCCACTGGCCAGATCCAGCGTGGAATACCAGTTAGCTTCCGTTAAAGTGTAGTTAAAGATTCTTTAATTCGTGGTAAAGGATATGCCTCTTTATGTGTGAGCGTGTTGAGTTTACGGTAGTCCACGCAGAATCTCCACATTCCATCTTTCTTTCAGACCGGAACCAATGGGGCAGCCCAGGGACTTATACTTTTTCGAACCACCCCCTGCTCAATCATCACTTTCAACAGGGTGCGAAGCTCTTGATGCAACGAGGGGGGTACAGGCCTGTATCGCTCTCTCGACGGGGGTGCCATGCCAGTGGGGATTTGATGGAATATGGCATCCGTCCGACCAAAGTCTTCCTCATGGTTGGTGAACATATGTCTCCATTTAGATAATAATGCGTCCAGGCGCTCCTGTTCCAGAGGGGTCAGTCCGTCGCCCACCAACCGTCAACCGTTATGAGTCTCCAGCTGGGTCGTTCGCATATCTACCTCCACCTCCCCTATAGCCAACGGTTGGACAAATAAGTCCCCCCCCCCGCACTGTCTGGGGATCCACCCGATGCACCTCACCCAGTGGACAGAGCTGGGGAACATTCACTGCATAGGGGTTGGCATTACGCAGGTGTGGAGGTAGTTTTCCTTCCTTCACCACGGCTAAAGTGCGGGCTAGCTGCCATTCCTGGTCTTCATCCAGTCCTTCCACCAGGACGCATATATCCTCTTTCTGGGGTGCCTGAGGCACTCGTGCCCATAGAAACATTTCATTGTGGGGGGCGATGGTTACTGGCTGTTGCCGCTGTAGTCGTGCAGTCCCCACCAGGCTGTCAAATACTCGTTCCCTCTCTATGCGGCTTGTTACCCCGTGTCTAAAAGGCATGGCAATTTCACCCCCTCCACTTGAACTTCCACCCCAAAACACTCCCCCACCAATGCAGGCATATCAATAGAGTCTCTTTCTGGCTCTGCAGACCCCACCACTCGCCCAGTAGTGGTTGGGGCCTCTAATCTAAAGGATAAGTTGCAGTAGAATGTTGGGTGCAATAACGCCGAATGTGACCTCCCTGGCCACACTGTAAACAAATTGGCCGCCCTTGTTCGTCCTACTGGAGTTCACTACTCACGCGGTCCGGGGGCGTTGAGCAAGTCTTGCTGTAGGCATCGGGGGGTATTGAGGGGGTAGTGGTGCGCAGGTCTTTCCCTGCAAAGAGAACTGATCACGAATCTCATGGTGTAGGGACTCGCCTATGGTTCGCATCTCTACTTGTATTTCCTTTTGCATTTTGCGCTTTAAACTCCCTTTTCCAAGCTTCCAAATCCATAGGGTCTGGTAGAGGGGGGGGCAGTTACCACCGGATTGACTAAAACCTCGGGTTCATCCCCCCAATCTTTCAATTCCAGTGCCCGGGCTTCGCTTCCCACTTCCTCAAAGTCCAAAGTGGGGTCTCGTACTAGACGCTGAAGCTCCTTCTTAATAGGTCCTAATACAAACTGGTCCCTTAAGGTATACTGCCCCCTAGCAGACCCGGTCGGCTCCTCTTTGCGCCACCTAGCAAATAGCT
This sequence comes from Galaxias olidus, assembly GCA_026901105.3. Classification (NCBI taxonomy): domain Eukaryota; kingdom Metazoa; phylum Chordata; class Actinopteri; order Galaxiiformes; family Galaxiidae; genus Galaxias; species Galaxias olidus. The sequence continues at coordinate 341,846 of JAPMUY010009160.1, forward strand.
CCCAGAGTCTTAACGTGAAAGCCGCTAGTCCTTCTTCAGCCCCTTGCCTAAATAAAAAAAAAAAAGAACCCGAATATGGGCAACCAAAATGTCGGTAGCACTAGCCTCTTCCACTAATTTCATCAACAATACCGCCCACTTAGCATCCCCTTCAAGTGCACTCATAATAAAATCTACTTGTTGTGGAGCGGATAGTCTCTGTGCCCGTAGTATTGCTTGTACTTGAGCCCGCCATTCCCCAAAACTACTGGTACTCCCAGCACCTTTAGATTTCGGGCACCACGAGGCTGCCATAAACCAGGGCATCACCATAGTCGAATCACCACTTACGGCTCGATCCATGTTCTGTGCAAACAAAAGGCTGATCCTGCCGACCACGCCAAATTTGTGTCACCTAATCTAGGTAGGTATAGAACCAACTATGCCACTGGGTGAGGTAAGGCCCAGAAAGAACACCTCCACATTCGTTTGCCGCCTGAGTTTGCACAAGAAACAAGGACAAGGTATGATTAAAAAATAATAAAGTTTTTATTTTTAATACGATTTGGTTTATGCAAACACTGAGGGAGGCATGAAGGTCCCGAAATATTCAGCTGACCAGAACAATTTGGGCTCAAACACAGCCTGACTGGTGTTGGAATGCGTTTGAAATTTTTTGGGGGGTTTTCATCCACTTCAAGCCTTCCACGGCTGGCACAGTCAATATTCCAAGATTTCCAACGGGCGGTGCAGGTGATTTCCTCCTACTTTCCCCCGTGTACTCACGTTGTTCCTCTTGACTGATATCCATTGGTGACATTAATCAGTAGGAGAGCTCCCAATTTGTGTGAGAGGTGTCATCCTAGTCGCAATCGATTGTGGTTCCTATCTAAAATTCGATCCCTGTAAAAATGTTATCCCATCACTGCAAACCAAAGTAAAAGCACAACACGGTACTATAAAAGTAAATTAATAAGATAACACATCTAAAAATACTTAATAAAATCTCAGTTTACAACACAATGATCATCACTTGTGACAAAAACACTAATGTATTCCTTGAATAACTGTTTTCTTTTGTGTTTTCATTAAGTTAATTGCTTTTTCATTATTAATATTTCACAGCACAAAACACAAGTTGGCTTTTGTGTGTACTGGCTTATGTGTGGTCTAGGGTAGGCCTACTTAATTTTTTATGCCTAAAAAGGTAAAAAAAAACTGTTAATCAAAACAAGTCATAGTCCTATTGTCTCTTTCTTATGCATTAAGGAGCTTGAGGATGGATTAAAAGGAGAAGTTCTGACTTTGGTCGAAAGGTTGATTATTTTACAATAAAATCCATCACTAGAGGTTTCACAGTCTCCTGCTGAGATCAACGTTGGCTGAATTCACTACTCCCTGTCCAAAGACATCTCCAACATGCCTCCAGAATAATTTCCAATTTCCTTACACCTGACGTGCTCCACTTGGCATAATCGATTGCAATTTCTTATTAGTTGAAGACAAAAAGGTTTACGGTTGGTACCAGTTCTCTGAACATGTCTTTCTATTAACTTCTCCTAGATTCACAACATTCATTTCTGATTTGGACTGACAACACCCCTCCTTTATTTTACTCTCGTATTTCTCTTTTGATTCTCAAAGTATAAGTAAAGTATAAGTTTTACCTTTCTACAATTTTGTGACAAAAAGCAACTGGCATGTGGTATTCAAAAATAAACAAATAAAACCCCAGTTATGCCCTTACAATGGGAAAAATGTTATATTCTAACTCTAACCAGTAAATATATCTATTCAGTTATAATGTCACTAAGAGGTCTTCAAATGTGGCTAATTATAGTTTGTTGAATAACGAACTGACTCAGACATTCCCTCTAATGACATGAACTTGCTAGTTGGAGAATATTTTTGAAAGTATTGAGAGAAAAGGTTCAAATATTATCTGTATGCGGTGGCACACTCTACATTATGGATTTAAGGCTGTTTTACTTGCAGTAAAATATTTGTTTAAGATAGGTAGTCTCAGGAGATATGTGTTAAAGCTCAAGAAAACAAAGGCCAAATTGCTTCTTATCTGCATTTTATTGCAGGGAGATTTATTCAGTGAGCTGAACGTTTCAGAACATCTGTGTATGGTCTAGCTGGTACTTACTGAACTCCAATAAAGTTTATAGTTTACATAGACCTTAATAACAAAATATGATTCACACTACTATTCTCCTGATGTAAATTACCACTGATGCTTTGAGAGAGAGATATATATAACCGGAGTGAGTGTTGTGTCCGTATACTCGGCACAAAGTCAAATACGTTTTCAGTGGGTGGGTGAACCGGTGGCTCCGTCAGGGTTGCCCCTTGTCACCAGTTCTGTTTGTGATTTTCATGGATAGAATCTCAAGGCGTAGCCGGGGGGAGGAGTGTGTCCAGTTTTGGGACCTCAGAATTGCTTCTCTGCTCTTTGCAGATGATGTGGTTCTGTTGGCTTCTTCAGACTGTGACCCTCAGCATGCACTGGAGCGGTTTGCAGCTGAGTGTGAAGCAATCGGGATGAAAGTCAGCACCTCCAAGTCTGAGGCCATGGTTCTCTGCCGGAAAACGGTGGAGTGCTCTCTCCGGGTTGGGAGTGAGTTGCTGCCCCAAGCGAGGGAGTTCAAGTATCTCGGGATCTTGTTCACGAGTGAGGGAAAAATGGAGCGTGAGATTAACAGGCGGATTGGTGCAGCATCAGCAGTAATGCGGGCGTTGTACCGGACCGTCGTGGTGAAGAAGGAGCTGAGCCGAAACGCGAAGCTCGCGATTTACCAGTTGGTCTACGTCCCAACCCTCACCTGTAGTCATGAGCTTTGGGTAGTGACCGAAATAATAAGGTCGCGAGTACAAGCGGCTGAAATGTGTTTCCTCCGTAGGGTGGCTGGGCTCAGCCTTAGGGATAGGGTAGAGAGCTTGGTCATCTGCAGGGAGCTCGGAGTAGAGCCGCTGCTCCTTCGCGTTGAAAGGAGCCAGATGAGGTGGTTCAGGCATCTGATTAGGATGCCTCGTGGGCGCCTCCTGTTGGAGGTTTTCCGGGCACATCCTACTGGTATGAGACCCCGGGGTAGACCCAGAACATGCTGGAGAGATTATATATCTCATCTGGCCTGGGAACGCCTCAGGATCCTCCAGGAGGAGCTGGAAAGCATTGCTTGGACGTCATTCATTGGACGTCTGGACTACCCTTCTTAGCCTGCTGCCACCGCTACCCGGCCCCGGATAAGCGGCGGAAAATGGATGGATGGATGGATTTGGGAGAGAAAACATTACCTGATTGTCCTCAATATGAAAGAGGTAATCCATTATAAAGATCCTGATACATTGTACAAATATAGATCTCCCTTGACTCACCCCAGACAATAATTTAGTGAACGATACATCTCAGCCAGCTAGATCAAACCACGTCTGGATCTCACCATATACTAGTTCATGATTAATAGGTTTAAGCTCCAGGCTGTAATATTTGTGCCACATATGCATATCCATCAAATGTATTTGTTCCATATTCTTTGAATGAACTCGTATACGTTTTGTAGGGAATATTTTAATGAAATATAATTTAGCAACAAAAAAAAAAGTACAATAAACATGCTTAATACAATCTGAGAAATAACACATTTTTACAAATAGAAATGGAGAATAAATTATATATTTTTGTTTTTATTCATTTTGAGTGGTCACCATTAGTGGCAGATTCATGCTTCATCCTGTGGTAGGGGGTTCAGCACATTGTCTGACCCACCAGTGCTATCACTTCACTTAATTACCCTCAATTAAGACACTATAAACCAGGGCTTTGCAAAGAATTGCTAATAAGCTAATTTACAGATATATAATACTGAGAAGGTGATCCTGGATGCGGGATAATTATCCCAAAGTGGGATCCGAGCCACTTCTCTGTCTCTCTCCCTCTCCTTTCCTTCTTATGGAGAGTGAGAGGATTGCAATGATTTCTATCAAATCAATCAGGAGTTGAAGATGAGCTGATGAACACTTTCCCAGAGTGGTATGAATGGACAAGTCTAGCCTTGTGTACAGCTAGAGAGTGGCATATGGAATTAGGATTCAGTACAGAATAGTATGGAGCCAAAGCAGAGACCTGGAGGTGCTCCCTGGTGTTCCCATCAGCAGCTTCTAGTGCTGAAATAGTAGATCATGCTAATGATGACATTGGCTCTCGATGTGAACTGTAGCGTGGGGCACACAAAGGCCAACAGCTGCACCTCCACAACTCAAAGGAACAATGAACAGAGTGGCAGCTAGGTCAACAGAACCCTATGAAATGTGCAAATGCAGACAAAAAAAAATCCGTACACTCATTAGTTAGCTACATCATGTAGTATATTCAGGGGAGCAAAGAAAATTAATCGCTTATTCCCGATATAGCGCTTTCGTACAGTCGCTTATATTCCATCTAAATTCAAACCACATTTTAGTCAGAACTTGTATGAGCAATTGCTAACCTAACAATGAAAACGTTGAGATTTCCTCTATCTGCCAACCCGACTGTACATTGCTTTTAAAGGAAACTTTTCAATTGTTCTGTGTGCATATTTTGGAGCGGTGGCACTTTGTCGTGGCCTTTCTCTCACTGGCTATGCTTCTCTTGTAGCACTTGTCCAGTGGGGATGCAGAACTTAGTTTGTCATTGGCTTGTCAAGCTCAATTAAGATTGAGTGCTCAAGAGTCGGCTCATCTACCTATTATCAAAAAAATATCCTGCAGATTTCCAGGTCAGGGGTTTTCTACCGAAAGGACAAAGAGGATCCGATGTTCCAATTGTTCTAGAAATGTTTTATTCGTCCCTTTAACACAAGCAGGTGTCTTATTGCTCTCTGCACATTTTGTTGGAGTGACTATACAGAGCAAACACCAGCACTTGATATTTAATGGCCACTGGTCACAAGAGGGGATTAGGCAGAGAAAAGCCTATTTGCTCCATCATTGGGAAAAAAGTGACTAAACAAGATGTTTCTGCTACTGTCCTTGCCTGAGTGATGCTTTGGAGTTCTTGGATAAGTCCAAGTTTTCAGGGGTCGTTTGCCGATAGATAGCCAAAGGATCAATGGCTGTCTTGTAATTTCCAACATTCTATTCACCAATGCAATCACTTGAAATGGCACTGTTTGATAAGGACTGCTGGAGACACTCTTACTTTTAATCAGAATATTAAGGCAATACTGTTGGCCACACAAGGGCACTACCCCAGCAATCCTCCTACTCTGAATAAACAGTCCAGACTAGGTTATTGCTGCATTTTCTACTACAGAATAGGCAGTTTCATCTCTATGTCCGTATGTCACCATAAATAAAATCAAAGAAAACACCCAGCTGGTATAGTATGTGCACTTTATTTAATATGCAGATAGGCTCATTCAACAACCCACTTAAGGTTGGTTGATGATTTGCAGATCTTGGCAGAGTATTTCCAAACCACAATCTAATACGCTCATTATCTTAATTGACAGCTTGTCATGTGGACCATTCTATCTAGAAAGAGGTTCTTTATATGGGAATGCTAGATTAAATACTGTTAATTTGAGTTTATTTGACATTTGACACGTTTTTAAAGTGAAGATGGTTTTTCAATGACTTGTCCATCAAAGATGTGATGTGCTATGAGATAAATTGGGTTTATTGCATGAAGCTGGTGCTAAACAGTTAGGGAATTTGTGTGCTAACATGTTAAAGCTGCTATAACCCTATATAACTTTAGGCTAATAAAACATGCAGCAAAAGCGTATCATGCCCATGCAGAGACACATACCGTCATTTCTGCCCTTTAGTCTCTCTCTCTCTTAAACCTAATAGGTTCCCCAGTAGATGTCAGTAGAACATCCAGATTTTAAGTTTGCCGTGACTCCACATGAAACAAAAAAAAGATGGGCATAAGTATTCTCTAATAAAACAATGTTGTTTTCAGCTGGTCTTAGAAAAGCCATGGTTTTACAATTTCTTTGTAAGGTTATGGAGCTTCATTTTACACAAGAGACCTTGAGCGGAGCCCCTGTCATAGTCAGATATTAATCGTAGAAGCTACCCACCTTTATGCGATATGACTGTGACGATAAAAGATATGGTTCGTCTCGAGGCCAGAAGTCTTTCGTTGTCGAGTGGCTGATGACAAGTTTGGCCTTCGTAGAATGGGCTCAGAGATAAAGAGACACTAAGGACATTTAGATAACGAATGATTCATAAAGCTATGCCATTTGCGAGACAACAAAACTCTGGAGCCGGTATCTATTTTCATCGGTCATGTGATAAGGCTATATAATTGTGGAATCATTGCAATCCTCGAGGCTACTAGGTGAGCCGCTGAAAAGCAGAGAGAATGCCGACTACTCAGAGAGAATGCCGATGCTTTGTGTACACGTTCAAAGAGCCAAACTCCCTTTAATTCTTAATGCTTCAGAGCTGTGTTTGCAGACAAGCAACAAGCAGCAGCTCCGCCAACTCATCGATAATCAACTCGTAGGCCATTACGCCTGCGCTATCCGTGGTGCTGAAACATGCCGCCAGTATCCGCGTAAAGCAAGCATTCCAAGAGCATGTCCAAAGTTGAAGCCACACGGTTTTCTTTGTTGATTCCTAAAAGCATGCGTTGTTTTTTTTTCTTTTTTTCAAACGTCAGTCTTCCCTGTGATCAAACTAAACTCCTCATTACATTTATAGTTTTGGCGGAAGCCTACTTTTAGGTCACGTATTACAGTACAGTGGTCTAGTGCGGGAAAAAAATATTATGGGGCTGCTTACGGACAACTACTTTCTATCAAGTAACCCCCTCCCCCATTCTCTCTCTCTCTCTCTCTCTCTCGCTCCTTCTATCACTCTCTTCATCTCATACACACTCAGACGCTCTCTCCTCCCTCCGCACTTCCAGAGCCCCGGAGATAGATTGTCTCCAACGTCTGACTCTACTACAAGCATGTCCTCAGACGTGCAGTTGCGTGATGAAGCGGACAAACTCAGGACCAGAGACTTCAACACAAAATGCACTGCCAGTAGAAGGAGCATGACAGCCTAAGAACAGGTAGGCATGATCAATGTTGATTAAGTGTTTCTAAAATTTCAAGAAGTGATGAACATTTAAACTGCACGCGTACTGAATGTAAGCGCAAACATATTTTAAATCAAGAACAATTCCATTTACTTGTTATGTGTATATATACTCCTTATGTTTGATAAACAATTTCGTGGTGAGATGATTACAAAATAGACAAACAATTGCAGTTCAACGAGAATGCAAGCATCACTTTGACCAGCACCCGCATAGGCTACAATATTCTATAATATTTTTTTTCCGGGCAGCCTTTCGCGAATTCACTGCATGGCCATATACAATCCAATGCTATTAGATAACAGTCAGAAAGTATGAAACATATGAGTAAAATGTTTTAACTTCAAGCCTAGTACACTACCAGGTCTTTAGCGCATATGTTGCACAAGTTGCGACCACGTTTGCGCTCTTAATATTACGTCCTTCAACAAGTAACATCGATAACTTTTCTCTAGATTCAAATAGACTATACCCTGTTATTTGGATAGCTTGCTAAACTGTGAATGTTTTACTGTTCTCAGACACAAACGATAAGGATGTTTTATATTACACAGTTGTAACAGCTATCATTTCAAAGATGTACATGCGTGACTATTTATTTGAAATTCAAATGATGCAGCAACTTGGTGTTTGCTCTGGTAAATTTCAATTTGAGAAGAGATAACCATTCGTGGTGCATTAGAGCTTGTTTATCTACTTGAGTTGTGCTTCCGACAGTGGAAATAGCTAACGATGTTTGTGATATCTGTTTAATGTTTCGCTAATATACAATGACATTATGGTTGAAAGATCTAAGCAGTTCTGACTTTACAAGAGCCTTGTGCTTTTACAGGATAATAAGGCACCATCATCAGTGCGCACCTTTCTTTGGTGTGCGTAAAAGCGCGGCACCGCGAATGTGGAGGCTTGTAATGGAATGAAATTTAAATTTGATTTGTCTAACTAAAATGATCAGACTCAATGTGTTAGATGTTTTGTGCCACCTTATTTGAGGTTAAGGATTTATGATTCAGTGTATCGAACAGAATTTGACGTGGTGTGTTCTACCTTAATGTTTTTTAGTTTGCGTGATTATTTCAATCGTTGTCTCGATTGATCCTATTGCAGCAGATGTTTTTTTTTATCCACAAACAATTGCAATACAGTTAGTGGTATAAAGGTAGGGACACATTGTCAGGACGATTTTAAACACTAGTGTTTGCCAAAAGAGAAGGCAATGCTGACGATATGAATGTCATTCATTTGGAATACCTTTGTGATGGCTTAGTATGGTTTGCTAAAAAAAAACTAAGAGATAAGCTACAATACCATCATTTGGCTAGGTTACTTGGAGTTAGTGGTTTGTTGGAATTAATTTGTTTTTCTCTGATTTGACTTAGTTTATACACTTTGCAGAGCAATGGTATATCACCCAAGGCTCCATACTGTTCCTTGGTGAAGAAACCAGTGGTTGTTCTTGTTAATTCAATAAATGGCTCTTGAAGCTTTAAATTAGGTTCTGAATCCATTGTAGGCTACTCTGTGTAGATTGCATTACTGGAAAAATGCCAAGTTTGTTTATATGAACAATGCTCTATTCTTGCTTGCCTACTTAGTTTACTTTGTGCAAATGTCTCATAAGGTCATCATATTAGCCAAATATCTACGCAGTTTATGAAGAAACCTCCTTCTCAGCGTGTGTACGATGTGCCCACTTCGGATATTTATGGATTCCATCCATGATTGTAAAACGGTAGTCCCATGTTCTGCTGTCCTAAGGTTTTCTTGAGTCATACGTGGTTACCACCAATGTCTTCAGTGTTAATATTGATCTGTAGACAATATAAGTGTTGATAAGGTGAACCGTTTACTAATTTGAAACATCTATAATTGAATGATAGATTATGCATTATATAAGTCAGTTGTTTAAAATTTAATTATATAACAAAATACACATCAGGGTTTGATGAAATACGAACATTATAAAGAGCTTATTTACTTGTACTGCACAAAGAAGATCAAAACCCAAATATCCCTTATCAATATTATATATTATGGGAATGATGGTAATCTGTTTTAAGTGTATATCTCCACGTGACAAGGTGAAGTTAGCGGCAGCTACCATATGATGGTCCCTGTAATCTACCAAGTTCAATAGTTTTGCACAGAGCATATTTCATGCTATATAATACATTGATTGATTCACTTGCAAGTATGCAAGCATGATACTTCACTAAGCATTTAGCTGCAGACTAATCTCACACACAAACACACACACATCGTTAATACCTCATACTAACATGCCTGCTTTGCATGTCAATTCATCCATGTCTTTTTCTATCACCTTTTATGTCATCCCTAGATCCCTGTTTCTGGCACAGCTGGGAGCTGTTAGAGGCCAAGATGTTTTGTACAAGTTTAAATTTAGCAGGTGGGGTGCTTGTTTCTGTGGACATAAGCCTCCTGGTTGTGGAACATCATCACAGTGCACGTCATTGGTGCTGGGAGCTGGCACTCACTGAAAGGAATGCCTAATTATCGCGCTTTTAAACACAGCAAGCTCCCCCATTTGCACCGAGATGATTCTCTAATCACTTCTCTTTTCTATCATTACACAAGTTATTTATTTTATTCTTATGCAATTAAAATGTTATTTTTAATTTGCATGTACAACGAGAGGAGACTGTATATGGTCGGGGGTTGAGAATAGACGGTTTACTCAATTGTGCTTGAACGGGGACTGGTTCTGTGGGAATGTTCCAGTAGGTATTTTTGATTAGTGAGGATGATTAGTGAGGATCATTCTTCTGTGTTTGTTCCTAAACAAACACATACAATGTTTGTGCCAGTCTCCACGATTATCACATTGTGGCAACAATCTATTGATTTTAGCCAAGATTGCAGTACAGTTGGTTGGGTGGGTTCACAAAATTGTAGATATTAATGAAGGCTGTATACTTATAGATTTATTTCAAACCCACACATATTTAGTTATGTTTGTATTTTACTTTTGCATCAACTGTTATAGAAAATTAATCAGAGTAACAGATATTAAGAACTTGACAATGTGTAGTGGAGCCAGTGTGAGGTATGGATAGCACACACCAGTTTAATTGCAACAAATAATTCCCCAGAAGCAATGCTATCATCTAGTTGCAAGTTGTCTTTGGGCTATCATCTGTTGTGGCACAACAATATTAATACCAGCAGCAGCCACAGTAGAAGATGACGATCTATATATTTATGAGACCGTGTCCAGCTCTGAAACTGAGCTAGCTAAATCCTCATGTGTTCTTAAGTCCTGTCGATCCTCCTGCAATAATGTTGGATGTAATTCCGTGTTCTTGATTGCCCAGTGCTTTCCTTCTGGATTCATCTCCTTCATTATGATTGGCTTCATAAAACATTTACTGTGGCTGCTTGCTCGCGTTGGGCTGACGACAGTGGCATTGCAAGTATAGGCCCAATAACCTATTTACTCCATAATGGAACATTGTAACACACAACATGTGTCTATGTATACATACACACATGCTAACACGCAGACATGGACACACACCTGTATTACTGTAATCGTGTTGGACAAAGGAACAAGTGTAATGACTGCATTGATCTGCATAACGTTTTTCCTTCCAAATTTTGTTTTGCAACCAGAATAGATAGGTGCATTTGCTATTTTCCTTTCTCAAATTCTTGTTGCTCAGACTATTATGACGGAAGGTCTGCCAGTGTCACTGTGGGACTTTGGAAGCTGCGTGTGTGGGTGTAAAGGAGGTGGCCATGTGTCAATTGAACTTCGTTTGGGCTGTGAGCATTAACGAGCAGTTAGCCATCAGGAAGATTTGGGGGAGAAAAATCTAAGCTGAATCCTTTTTCAACCGCCTCTGTTAGTTTCTCCTCCTCCAGTCATGCTGTCATGGATGGGTTTAAATCATTCAGAAGCACTAACAAGGCCACAGGGACTGAGCCCCAGAACGATATTTACTCAGATACACATGTTTACACACTTCAAACTTTCCCCATCTTTTTTTCCTTGTCTATTTTATCAGTGAATCTAAGGAGTCGCATTGGCTAGGGCGTATTACTATTAGTGTTATTATTATTATCATTATTATTATTACTATTATTATTATTATTATTATTATTATTATTAGTCAATACAAAACTATTTTGTAAGCTATGTTAGCCACCCGCCACCCTCAACTGGTCTGCTATCTCAATGTAGGCTGCATAATGTTTGTTGCAATTAATAACAACAAAACACAGCACAGATATAACTGCTGTGACTTGACAGGACACCTACCTGTGGCCCTGTTTGGTCCTGCCTACATACAGCTCACCTGAGAGAATAATAAGTACTCTAGGCTTGATTGTAAATGTTTAACCAATCAGGGGAATGGAACATGTAACACATTAAGCAAAAAATACAATGTACGTATTTTAAATTTTTTTTGTTTTAGTTAACCATCAATTGCAGTGACGCATTTGGTGGATCAACCCTGTCTGTAAAACTCTACCGCAATTAAACAAAATATTTGTGCTACCCTTCTCACTGTAAGTTTAGAAAAGCACTATTTTAAATCCAATCTGATTTGGCTGAGCTGACAGAGAGACAACGAGCTCCGTAATGTGTTCACCCTCAACAGCAGATAATCACAGGTCATAAAGTGACAGAGATCAAATCAAATGCAAATGCTCGTGTCTAGAAGTCGAGAGTGGAACATCGCAGTGGCCAAGCAGTAAATTCAGTCAATTTATTTTGTTGTTATTGCGTTATGTGTAGCCTCCTGGATTTGTCATCACGTTTGCGAGTGAAGGCCTGTTTACTGCCTCCAGTACAGCCTAGTTGTCCTGTGTTCTGTTTCTGTCACTGCCCCGCCACACAGTAAAAGTGTGGTTTCCTTTTATGTGGCCAGGAGGTTGGATTTATTGGTACTGTCCACACTGTCTAACTAAAAGTAAGCATGAGACAGATTCCAGATAATGATTGTTGAAGCCATTGTGTAGTTTGAAAGCATTTCACTGATGTCTTTCTATGTCTTGAATCCCTGACAAAAAAAAACAAACGTAGTGTCCTGGTTAAAAGAGTCCTGGGGGCATGGGAGGAAATCATTGGAGTACACTCTAGACACGGCCTAAAAGCTGGGATATACAGGAAACAGGGGCATGAGATCATTCTAAAAGCTTAACATCACCAGGTTACGGAACGGCCAAGTGACTGCAAGAGATTTCAGAGATGTTTTTTTTTAACATCCTGCTTCCACAGGGTCTTTTCTGTAAAAAAAAAACACTTTCCATTGTCCAACACAGGGAGTCAGGGCTATCATCCTGACATTCACGAGGAAGGTCTAATTGTGTACATAACCCAATCCTTTTTACTAAACTGACATTTGGAAATGCCAAAGACAGAGAGAAAAGAATTGTTTGTAGTTTATTTGTGTATGTGTTACCTAGGAGCAAGCCAGGCTTATTTTGTATGGCATTTAAGGCAGAGTTTTGTTCTTTCATAAAGGGTTCCCACTTGTTTTCAAATTCTCTTTGGCCTCTCGTTGAGTCAGCTAGCGGTGTCAGAGTGAGCTGCCCATCTCAAATTCTGTTATTTGACTTGACAGAGACGGGACTGTGGTGGGAGCCCAGAGAATACAGTGTGTCAGTAGAACACAAACAGACTGTGGGATAGATTCACAGTGTGAGAGAGCCTCCCACCTCGACTTTCACACTCACCGACCCTCAAGGCCCTGCAAAAGCAGTCAAGAGAGGAGTTAGAGCACACAAAGCAAAAAAGAAAGACATCCAATAACATAAAAAACCTCAAGCTGCTTGTCAGTGCAGGGTAAACAAAGACCACTGTGGGGCATCAAAAAGGCAAATAAACATGAAATAAAAAAAGAAAAGAAACACATGTATTTATGAAAAATGGACATAGATGTACAATTGAACCCTGCATTTTTCTCTGTGTGCGCTCAACTCAGAGTTGAATGCAAACTGAACGCAAATTCTTCACACTGTAGAGGATTTGGAAACTGAAAAACATTTGGGTGGAAGTTTTCAATTCTAACAAGGTCACCCCCTCTGTCCCAGCATACACACTAAAACTGGTCTTTTAGTTGAATCAATACGACACAACAAGTTCAATCCAGATAACTGTCAATCCAGCCATGTTAATGAAAGAGGGATGTTACAGTGCTGGGAGGGGAAAGTGTGCCAATTGGCTTTTTGCTTTCTGAAACTATGAGTGATGAGCGCAGGATTTTCTAGAAAGCTTGGAATCAGGCAAAAAAAACAATTTTCAACAAACAAAATATGAGTATGAACAGCGGACAACAAAGCAGCAATAGCAGGTGACCTATCTGTAAATAAAAATATGACTGGCAAATGACTACATATCTAAAGCATCCAGAATTAGGACAATTCACTTTTGGAATGTATTTAATTGCATAATAATAATAAAAATATTCCCTATTTATTACTTAACTAAGCCAGCAAAGTGATAACGTGCTAAGCGGATCTAGCATTTATGGTTTCTTGGATTTCCAAAGTTTGTCTCAAATGTGTGTTATCCCAAGTAAGGAAACATCTAAACATACTGTATTTTTCCAAATAATACAATGGGCCCATGACATATTATAAGATGTCAAAGGAGCAATAGTAGTAGAAAAAAAATCAATGACACATGATAAGCTCTGTCAGACCTCAGCTGGACATTGTATTTTATCAAATGAATCCCCAGCTACACACCTTGCTGGCGAGCTGCCCTGAGTTTAAGTTCAGAGTTGCAAGGCAAGCAATAAGTATCTCATGACAGAATGCTCTAGGTATAAGCATTTTCTTGAGAGGTAAATTGATTCTTGTCGCTGAAGTAATATATGATGAGCGTTCACAAAAGAAATTATAGAAAGGATGAGGAGGACTCTTGAACCTCATCATTCAGGCTCTGTGTCAACACCACCATTGAAATGATCTGGGTCATTTGTAGTCCATGTCCCTGTGTCCAATTCAATATAGGTTGGCCATCAGTCCCAGTGTGTGACAGTGAGAGGTCCAGGAGGTCTTTAAATTACAATGATAGGTCCTCCATCCCAACTCCATCTTTAGAAGTAACATTAACGAAATTAACACAACCCCACTTCTCTGAGTTAATTGCAAATCACAATGTCACTTTTGGTGGCCTTGGGGGATCCCTTGGGTACCCTCAATCTATTTATACACTGGCTGGTGATTTATAGGTCTGGCTTTTTTCTTCTGTCCGTTCCCAAGACCAGCCTTTTTCTTCTCCAATCCCTTATGCTATGTCCAGCTTCTTTTATTATTCTCCTTTCTGCTTCATTCGTATTACCTTCCCAGTGCCATCCTCTGCAATGTTTTTCTCACTCTGTTTTGGGCCAGGCTGATGATGGGTTGTTATAATGTTAGTTAATGAAGGAGACCATTGTCGAGAAAACTCATGTTAGTGTTGATGCTGGGACCACAAATTCTGCCACAAGGTATAGGGTGGTGACAAATGACAGTGGTGGTCCAGGCTGGATTGTCCAATTTACTAGTGTTAGGAATCCACAATGGGTACAATATAGTTGAAGGATTTTTTCCAGTGTGGTTGTGCTGGGGATAATAGCATCTACAGCAAGCTTTCAAAAAACCTTGAAGATGATATGGGTTAGAAACCAGTGATGGTAAACAAACAGTTCAGAGTAAGTTAAGCAATTTGGGCACGTTCAGGCTCAGCAGTACAGTGAGAGTGTGCCTGTTTCTCTCTCAAGTATTGGTTCATCCTACTTGTTGCCAAAATCATTTACCAGCAGTCTGTATGCTTTTTGGCGGCCACTCTGACCTCCTTTAACCTCCACCGCACAGTCTGACTGTGAGGAGTGGCACATTCTCACATAGGTGTTTGTGTGTTTCTCTCTCTGTCCGTGTGTCTTTATGCTGAACTCTATGACTACCTGTCTATTTTTGAATGTCTTTCTTTGTACCAGCAATTCGTGGGTAGCTACTAGCTACATTTATATCCAAGGATCGATCACGACAATGACCCCCGGCTGACGTGTAAAAACAAGATTTTTTTTTCACTTCACTCTCAACCCCTGACTGGCGTCAGCAGAGCAAGCTAACCATGCAATAGTTTAAGTGACAGCACCAGAAAACATCCTGTCATTACAGGGCAATAAATCATCTTTGGTGATTCATTCTCGGTCTTGTTTCTCTACAAAATGACATGAAGCTTCCACTCTAGACGGACTGGCACCTGCTAGTTGGACCTGATTGGGTGACGATCTTGGACGCTATTGGAGGGTCATAACATGCCAGACTCCAAAATGTACAGTAACTCATTCCCCAACACTTACAACCAGTAAAGCCCCATCCGTCATGCAAAGATAATCCCAACCCTGTCTCTTTGAAGTGGTGGTTTGGATCTGGTGAGGCGGGACAGCTTCATCCACACAATTTTCTCCACATAGTGATGCTAGTGTGAAAAGGTCTCACTGCTATGAAGCAGCTAAGAGGAAATGCATCAAACTCTAAATGCATGAGGGACCAGGTGTGTAAGAGGCTGGCCAAGCCAATCAATTTTAAATTAAGGATTGCTTCTAGGTAGTCCACTTATTTGTTTCGCATTTAAGTGGCAATTATACACAGGTATGCTTAACCTCTTCGCAAATTAATGAAAAATATGAATGATTGTAGAAGCAGGAATTACAATTGTAATAAGATTGATTAAAACTTTTATTTTAAAGAAGCAATAATTATTTATAATTCCATCTATATGTTTAAATAAGTGCCAACGATGCCCAACCCACTAAATCGTATGCAGGGCCCTACTAAAAAAACCTCCAGAGATTTATGGCCTTCCTCCACTAGCCCACATGAATAATTTATTACTCAATCTCTCTCATATAAACCCAAGCAGCTCTTTAATCCACACTGATATCAGCCGGCCTGTTTATTGAGGAAGAGTCAGAACGGAGCTGCGGAGACAACACAGTGAACCTTTGTGTTTGTCTTCTCTTTTTTTTCTTTTGCTGAACTGTGAGAAGTAGATAAAGTGACTTGTTGACAAATTACGTCGTGGAATCACAAAATGTCACACTATGTAGGCAGGGTATTCTTGTTTGAATAACTTATTTTGTTTCTAGAAGACATATATATATATATATATATATTTTATTATTTTTATTTTATTCTAATAAATTACGTATCCCATAAACATATATATATATATATATATATATATATATATATATATATATATATATATATATATGTTTATGGGATATATATATATATTATAAGAATAAAATAAAGAAGAGTACGACAAGACTACAAAGACAGAGTGGGAGAGGGCGAGAAGCCAGCCCAAAGGGAATTAGCTTGCCTGATTTTTTTACAGTAAAGGTGGTCAATTTGTTCAGTGTGGGCATTGTGATTGAGGATGTCTGGTGGCTCCTTAACTCCCCAGCCCCCCTCTTGGAAAACCCTAGGATTGATTGAGCCATCCCAGACAGTGTTCCGTTGGCCCTGCGCCCGTCCTCGGGCAGCATTCGCCTGCCCAACCTGTCAAACAGTGAAGTTATGACATCACAGGGGCCCCATATAAGGCACCTCCATTGTTTTGAAATGAAGGCACATCAATTTTGCCGACACCAATGCCTAGAGGATGATTTGTGACTGCTATTATCCCCAGAAATCGCTCCAGAAAATGGCTGTGGTATGAAGACCGACTTAGCGAGGGTGTGACTAACTTCCCTATTCAGAAGATGGGAAAATAACAAAGTTACATGCAATATACCCGCATGCATAGGTTTGCTTATGCATATATTGAGACAAACTTACAGTATATTTAGTTATATTGGCATCACGCATAAGCCTAAGATAACTTGCCATAAGGATGGCAAAAAACAGAGTGAGAGCCGAAGCATAAGAGAGAGAATGAGAAAGACAGAGATAGGATATGGATGGTATGTTGATGTTTTGGGAACATTGCAGTGGGACCATTTATGTTTCCCCATTTGCCTGACCAGCTAACAGCATTTTTTTTTGACCGACATACAGATTTGAGGCATATCTAATCCATTATCAACTAATAGAGTCCCCAAACCCTTTTTGGTTGTTATCTGATTCTGGAGAAAGTAATGAATATAGGAAGAAAAAAACATGTAAATTACGTAACGCAAAGGATGCGTAAAAAAATGAAGTGTTCCCAAAATCGTCAAAACATATACTGAGATTGCTAGCCAACCTTTTGTTCCCTCTTCCTTTCAATTGTTTTCCTTTTTTATAACTTTTTCTACAACTGGCCTGATGTTTCAGAGAAGATAAACCCAAACATGGTTGGTTCCAGTCAGAAAGAAGCCTCTACTTTTGCTTTTAGTAGTTGCTTGCTTCAACACAATACAGTATGTGATGAAATGCAAAAGTTATCACTGAAGTGCAGGAGTGAAAAGACCTCTTCACCATTCCCCTCCACACCTCAACTGAAGCTTTTCAATGCACTGGGAAAGCGTCTTCTGATAATTCAAACTGTTCTGCTGGCCTGAGATAAACATGGCACGGGGAAACTAAATAATCCATTCTAAAGGTCTGCTTGGTTATTAATCTTGAGGGCCTGTCAGAATGGCCTCTCTCTACATTCTACCCAAGGTTTGTGTATTACAACACAATATTACCTTATTCTCCTACTCCAGTGCTTTGTCTGTTGTGCAAGCAGCACAACTCATTAGCCTTTCCCAATGGGAATGCAAAGGCTAAAGAAGAGACTAGAATGAATGGAGATGACCCAGCTTACTCATTATACATTCTTTATACATTGATCATTTGAATCTGTTATTCTTTGATAATTTTGGGGGAAGGAAATGATTTGGGTTGAAAATAACCCCAAGCCCTATAGGAAGCCAAAGTAATTTCCTAATTTTACTGCTGCAACCTTTGACAAAAATCTCATGTTGCGTCAGTGATGAGAACCTATATTTATAATTGACCCAAATTTCCATACAAGCCACCCCCCACCCTCCCGGGATTGTCCCCTGCTGCGTATGTTACGTGATGAAAATGTAAAATAAATTAATGAACTATAATTTGAACAGAATAATAGTACATAGCTTTGTATTTTTAATACATGACTCACTGATGAATTAACTATAAGTTTAGGTTACATCTTATTTGCTAACACTTTTTTCTCAATCTTTGGATGTCTTCCCAGACTCATCAAACGTTAAATAAAAAATGGAAACTTTAAAAGGTATAGAAAGTAAAGTCTAGCCTTGATATTAAGATGAGCCCTAGGCCTGGATCAAACAGAGGTTTGATCAAATATCATTGTGAGGGAGCAGTAGTAAGTGATTCTAACTCTACCTTGTGATAAAAGTCTTTAAATATCCTTTCTCATCCTCTGTAAAGGCAATCATTGCTATATTCCCTCCACAACTCTCCCCTAAACTAGGCTGACATATTTTTTATCCTTGTGTGAATTTAACACCAAGCCAAAGAGGGCTTTATGATGAAGAGGTGAGGAACATTGTTAAAGCCAAGTTTCCAATACCAGGGATTTGGAAAGAATTAATCTCCAGTTAGGATTAGATTACATAAATATTTAAGGGACACTTTTGTTTAGGACAAAAGTGAACAGGCCTACGGACCATTTAGATAGTATGCACAGTAATTTTATACCCAGACTCACAGACCTCTGAGGTCTACATGCACAACTTGCAGGAGAGGATTTGCATCTTGTAGAGTATCTCCCGCACGTCAAGGCATTTAGTTAACTGTTTAAACAAAAGTTTAAGCAAAACATTTGAAAGAGAACATAATAATGTACATGTCACCAAACGTAAATGTGAAGAAATTTGCTGAATTGAGAACACATCTCCTGGGGGCTCCGTGGTGAGCTTTAACATCTCAGATCTTTATATCCGTTCTTGGCACCACCAGATATATAATTTAAAAAATAGACTTCATTCACCTTTGTTATATTGCCCAAACTAGGTTCCAGCTGGCCTGCCCACCATGCAGGAAACTTACCTTTTGTACTGAGATACTTAATCTTCCCCAATTCTATGCCGACTGGCATGTGCAGCCAGCTCAGCAGGAAACCTACCTTTGATTTGTATATTTCCATACTCAATTCACGTTGGCGTGTAACAGCCCGCTCAGTAGGCGACTTTCTTTTGGTTCCTTGGTTAATATTCTTCATTTAGGGGAGACCACAGCCACAGGCTTTAGCGCTACTGACATATTTCCAAATTCATTTGTTTGTTTATTTTCTGTGTCACGCTCACTTAGCGGCACTGCAAAGTAAACGCCCTTTTCATGGTTCTCCTACTAATTAGCACTGATAGTTTTTCCCAATGCAATCCAGGTTAGAACTAAGGGCATAAAACAAAGCATATGCAAATACAATATCTGGGTAAACAAACTAATGGCTGTGGTCCGATGCTTTGGGCTTAAATAGACCCTGTACATGGCTTGTTTGGTTTGCCTTTGTTTACTTATGAGAAGCATCCAAAGAGATGGTTTTCTGCATGCACTGCCAGTTCTTCTGTCAAATATCTGACGCATTTTGTGAACCTATGCACTGATATAGTTATCCAAATACAAACTACAGGTGTTACAGTTTGTGCCTAAAAGTTTTGTTTCTGCTATGCATCTTTACTTGAAAGTCCCTCAAACTTGTCCTGGAGGTCTTACTGGTGTACATTCCTCCAGGAAGAGGAGTAATTGCTGTATTTTCCTACATTGTTACTTCAACACTTTTTATTTTATTTTATTTTATTTTATAAGGAGGGTATGGACAAGGGAGGACACACTGTAACACCAGACACAAGAATCCATGTTAAAAGGGTGGCAAAGAGTACCCTATGAGAAGCTAGCTGACGACTCCCTGGCATAAGCCTCAAACCATGATGGACAAGCAGCAAACACTTAGAGCAGGGCCCCAGGAATTGTTGTCAAGGGACTGATAGCACTATAAAATTACATTATCAACGCTCCCTCCTGAATATCTAAAAATGAAAACATGTCAGTAGGTTTTTTTTCATGGGCTTTGCTTCCAATAGGACGTTTCCAAAGCATCTAAAATTCCATGCAAATATGTTTTTCTAAAACCAAATAGAAAATAGAAGCCCTGCTGTGAGGGGATCACTTAGAAATACGGGTGTATTCAGACATAAAACAACAATTGAGGATTACATTGGGGGGAAATAATGCTCATTGTAAAATAGAATATAAAACATCACAATGTACATTCAACAAAGGAAACAGTTTATGTTAACATTTTTCAACTTCAGTGTTCAAGGTACATTAGAATCCAACTTGAACCAGGATTTCATTCACAAGTTATAAAACCATTTGAAATGTATGCACATAAACCTAAGCATATACCTCGCATATAAAACTTGAGCTTATAGGGATGTATATGAAATCATACAAAACAACGTCGCTCACCATGAACCAGCCACATTTATCCAAATATAGATAGAGGAAGCTAGAGTTAACTAAGACACTGCCACTGGGACACCTGCTGTGTCCAATCTAATGAGAGGAGTACATTGCAGGCCTATGGATCCTGCAGGCATTCAATATCCTCTGGCATGGTCTTAGCATTATACAGCCACAGATGCACAGTGCTTTCTAATAAATATTGTGCAGTCAAGATTTTATCTCAATAAACCTAAATAAATAAATGGAGGGTACTTCATCTTATCCCAGTACTGCAGTTAGGTACGATACAACATTTCAGCTGTCACCCAACCTCTATTTATGCAAGTGGCTTTTAAAAATGTAAACATTTGACATGCTGTATGTTGGCAGTCTTGTAATGGTGATCGTCGGATGCAGGAAAGATTGGCAGGCAAATCTTTGCCCCAATTAGTTTTTAGTAAAATTGAGCAATGAGAAAAGTGGCGCGAAGCCATGCATAACTTTCAATTTAAGTTTAGTCTGTAAATAATCAATCTACTCCTGCACATGTCTTGTTTTTATGCTAAACTAAGAGGATCTTCAGCCACAAGCCATATACGTATTTTTATTATCTTTGACTTGGCATAATTGACATTCAAATCAACAATCAGCATTATGACTGTCCAGCTTTTTCAAATTCTGTATTTTCCAAGGCATGATATAAACCTGTATGATATTGTTTATTCCAATTTGGATGCTATAAGAAAGCCAAGTCAATGCAGGCATTTGTCCGTACAGAGAGATACTATGAAAGCATCATAATTAAGCTGTATATTGGCAGCAGGGACAATGTTTCAGGTCTTAAGATATCTCTTATTATTCCCAGCAGTTTGTTGGCATACGTTAAACCGTGTGTGACCCTGTGGAGAGGAGATTTACGCCTCCTTGAGTCAACATTCAGGAGCTTGAGGCCAGGTGCTTGGCACTCTGTTGTCGTCTAAACTTTGTGAGTCATTCTGAGGTACAGTCTTGCAAGTGTCAAGTGATTTTTGAGGCATAGCAACCAACTTAACTAAGCTTGAATATTCTTAGATTCTGAATAGCCCAATGAGCAAGAGTTTGACAAAGGGTGTTTTCTACCAACCATTTACAAGGCTTTGTAATTAGCTTGGACCTTTTTTATGACCTATTTTTTGTTGTTGTGGCAGGGCCATATAGTGGAAGTGATGTGAAGTCATCTTTCCTTTGGGATTTTCCCTATATATAATGTAAGAATTGTCTGTCATCCGACCGCAGGGGAGCAATAACAGATAATTACATTAGTAACAGATAGTTATAATAACAAATAACGATTTAAATTCTCCACTGCATGGGTGTTCATTGAAAGCAGACTAGTATCTATTAGATAATAATTTGACTATTTTTAGTTGTGTAAACTTGGCAAGCAAATTATCTGTCTTCAGGACAATCTTGGAACCATACAGTGCAATCCATGTGAATTTCTGACTGACTTAATTGCCACTGATCTAATATAAAGCTCTGTGAACCCTCAGTCAGTACGAGCATAAAAGTATACATTGAATTCAGTGGATGTTTTTTTTTTGTTTATTTATTTTTTTACAAATAAGCCCTTAACAAACTATATACTTCAATTTAAGAAAGTAACCTGCAAAAAACAAAAGTAAAAAAATCATAAGCTGAGATCAAACCATTGGTCAAGTTTAACAACACTGGAGAATCAACAAATGAAAAGCAGTTTTTCTAAGATACTGTAGATGCCTAGAGAGCACCCACTTGCACTTATAGACAAAGATTGACGCTCGGTGATGTTCTGACACAGTTGTGAGGAAGTCAATCAGTGATGGCAGACTGTTGGGACAGGTCAGCAGCTTTATTAAATAAAAGCCCGCTCCCTAGAGGGATGCAGTAATTTATGGGAGGATATTAAGGTGACAGAGTGTGGAAAAAACAGCCAGGCAGGTCAGCCAGCAGTCAGGGAGAAGACTTCTCCACTGTTTATAGCCCTGATGGGCTTTTTCATTGTAACACACAACTGTCGGTCTAGAAGATTATTAGCCATCCTTACACTTGAACAGACAACTATATACAACGGGCCTGGGCACAAACTAGTCCTACACATGAAATTGTGGAAAAACAACGAGATTCATCACAGAAAATGAAAACAATGTGACAGTGAATGTTTATTAGACAATTTCTTAGTGTGTAAAGATTCAATATATCATGGACTTTGCAATACAATTGAATTATGTAAATTTTAGTGGTTATTGGGAATGTACAAAAAGCTATGTGGGATAGTTTCAAGAAATACCTTTGTACCAATGACCTTGTTGAGCTATACAGTTAAAAACTGCTTAACAGTTTTGCCAGTGGGGTAATAAAAACTTTTATATTACAACATGTTTTTGAGGGAATTGCTGCCGGCTGACACTGTAAGTTATTTTTGCCAAGTCCATGCTCAGTATGAATTGGCTGCTGGAAACATTTTTTTACTTCATATAATTATGTTGATTGCGTAAGCACCAGAAAAAAAAACTAATTCGTAGTTATGAGACCTGAAGGTTTACTTAAGACGCAAAACTAAAAGCGACATCAAATGCACTGTTTAACCCGAAGAACCAACTACCATGATTTGGAATATTTTGAGAGAAAGACTAGAGAGACTGTGATGGAATGATTTCTCAGACTAATGACATCTTATTAAATAATTAATTATATTACAGAAACTGAGATCATTAAGCAGATTTAATGATTGTTCAGGGGGGTGGGATTATTTGCACAATGTGGTATCTAACTGTGTGAAACAACTCCAGTAGGTCATGCAGTGTTGGTATAAACCCTCCAGCTATTTTAAGGTCTCCCTTCCGTTATGTTCTGAATTACCTGCCACCCCTGTTCACATAATGGCTGCAATTTTATCCTTAATAAGCCGAAAAATGTTTGCTGTGAGTTTATTTATTTTTTACATTCCATAACGCCTATCTCTCCTTTTAATTAGTCTTAGTTGGTTGCATAACACATGGTCAGTAATCACTAAATGTTATGGAATGCATGCCACAGTGTGCCATAAACAGAATGTGATACCATAACACTATCTTTTTACCTGCTGCATAGCTTGACAGTGTACTAAACACCACTGTAGCCATAGGGATTATTTCCTATCTAATATGTCTGTCTTTTTCTCCGTTTTGTATTTTCCAAGCTTGAGTTATCTTGGTGTGCGCAGTTCTAAAGCAGGTGTGGCGTTTATTTCTATGCATTCTCATAAAGAAGAGTAGCGGGTTAAGGAGTTATTTTTTTAAGAGTGCTCTGTTCAGTAAATAGCATTTGAGTGCTTTAATTTCTGAAAGGTGCCGTGACGTAGATTTGCATTTGAACATGAGGCTTGCTTATTAGCTGCACATTTGCAAATTTGACAATCCTATCATGGAATAATGATCTCAAAGGGGGATGACTTCCTCACACGATGTATTATGAACTTAGACCATGCTTATTTACATTGGAGGCAGTCATAATCATCATAGCGCACCATGATTCCCTTTGATAAGATTCATACAATGTGCTCATTATGTGTATCTCAGGTCACAGGTGCTTAAGTGGTAGTGTAGACTGCATAAATCAAGAATCAAGGCTAAAAATGGGGGGGCAAGAGGAGACTCCTTTTCCTCGGGGGAACAAAGTCATGACCTCTTTATATCCTTGTGATCTTGCCACTCACAAAACGACTGTGCATCGTTTGTGTTTTACTTCAAAAAAACTCCTGTGCCACAATACATTTGACATGGAAACGTAATGCAAACAGAATGCTAAATGACCTCTCTCATTAACACCTCCAGACTAGCGTCTTTTTTAAATACATACATTATTTCTTATTTTTTGAGCTCTACTATAGCTAAGCAAGAGCTCATCTTACATAATTTAAACTAGACCTGTATCAGCCCAGATTGGATTCTTTAAAGTCCTCTAATGAAGCATATCTGCAACATAAGGAACATACTCTGTCCTGTCACGTTTTAGTGCTGAAAAATGTCGGCAAGATATTGACCCTTCTGTCTTTATAGATTTCAAATTTACATACCATAATGTTAATCTGAAAAGTGTTCCGTCTGCGCGGATATATGGTCTGTCATAGGCTTCGATCCTCTTTATGAATTTAAATTGGTCTTAGAGGTTTTATGGCCATGATCATCAAAGTCATCTACACCACCTAAACGAAAAGGACGGACATTAAAGTCCTTTCTCTGAAGGAGGGGCACTTTTTTTCAAGGCCTACAGTAACATTCATTATCTGGAATTGGATCATAAACCAGAAATTATCCATCAATGCTAACATTTGAACTCCCCCCTTAAGAATGTGAACAAAATTCAATACAATGGAATACGACCACCATGGTGAATCACTGAATTTTATGTACTGTCCACTGTGTACGCTCAGTGTTTTAATACTCCAAGGCATTGATTCTTATTGTACCTGTGTGTGTGTGTGTGTGTGTGTGTGTGTGTGTGTGTGTGTGTGTGTGTGTGTGTCTGTGTCTGTGTCTGTGTGTGTGTGTGTGTGTGTGTGTGTGTGTGTGTGTGTGGGGGGGGGGGGGATTTGACTGTGTGGTAATGTAAATGAAGTGGAGAAGTAGATTATTTCAGTTGACAGAAAATTTTATATATCTAACTGTTTTATTCATACTGTATACCTTCACTTACCTATTATCCCCTTAAATGCTACATGTACACTGATTTTTAAAAATTGTGTCTATCAGTCGCACTGTTGAAGTATAAGTCTACTATTATGGAAGAGAAAACTCATGTGACAAAACAGCAAGCGATTAAAACAACTATTAGGCGCTGGTTTCAACCCCACTTACTCTACATGTAGCTTATCTCCTTTTGGTTCAAAGCTTTGCGTCTTCTGTTGAGATATGACTGTGGACAGAGCTGCTATACGCTTAAGGGGTAGTGTTCCAGACAGACTTGTCGGTGGAGCAGCATCAAAGCAAGGGTGTGAATGCGTGGATGTTTGTGCGTTGGAGAGCTAGTACTTCCCCCAAGACGGTCAGGCTAGAATAGTGCCATGTTGCATCGCTGGCTGACTAGAGTAGGCAGCGGCAGTCTCCGAGTGATCGAGCAGTAGGAACAAAACCTCCAATTAGATACTAGTAATCCTTCAACCTTGCCCCGAGTTGCCCGGGAGTGGGTCATCTTCCAAGGCAGACACCCGTTTTTGAAAATGTATTCACCACAAGCCACCCCCACATCCACAGGCTTTGCTGAAATGAGCACATGCGTGCAGACAAGAACACGGATATGCAGACACATGCATACACACAGTAATTCAGTACAAAATGATGCATCTACACCAGCACATATATTTCTACATAATAATGTTCATAGTATAATGAATAATGTTCATAGTATAATGAAGCCCATCATGACCACTGTTAAGAATTATTCCCCAAAATGCAGATGATTATCAAGCTTTTTTCCTTCCTATTTTAGACATTATGCAAATAAACACATTTTCATAACCTGTATAATGGGTGAAAAAATTAAGAATTTAAGATGAATTATAGCAGTAGTATGTTTCATTTAATACTTGTTGTTTAAAATGTAGTTTGTTTAAGGTGAGACAGATGTTTGTCATGTGCACTTCACAGATGTTCAATCTGTGTCCTGCTGAGTGTGTGGACTCTATTTTGAACAGTGTGTATCCTCCTTAACCTTTCTGTAGCATTTCATTCTGCCTAGGCTTCTTTTGTTGGTATTTATGCAGATGTATTTTTGTCTGAAGTTATTGATTGAAATGTTTGCAAAAAGCAAAGAGATTCACCCAATTATATCCAGTAAATTTGATTGATTGCTCTTAAAAGATAACGGTTGAAGCATCCCACATTGGAACATTGTCCTTATTTTCCCCCAATAGATATAAAATGCAGAGCAGAGGAACAGTGAAGGTTGGTTCCCATAACATGAATGCTCGGGTTCTTTAAAATGACGTACCAGTATGGCTTGTGTATACCTCAGACACACAGCCAATGGAATTTATGAGACCATGACACATTCTGTAAATACTGTAAATAGGGTCATACACACAAGTGAAACGTCTTCATAGTACTGCCCATAAAGGCATACATTACAGTGCCCAGGCTAGCTGGATATTTCAGACAGTAGGTATTCAAGGGGCTGCCTGGGCTTCCACCAATTTTACTGTGCATAATTCACCAGCAGCAGGCAGGACTGAGTGTCTCTCCCTCTCTTATAATCATCCATCAGAGGAAATTGCATTATCCTAACATTACTCAGTCACGGAAAAAATAACAACAAATGTAGCCAGGCAGAGCACCACATGATTACAGATTAATAAGACCCCAAGGTCAAAGGGCAGTAACCTCCATTACAGGGTCTAGCCTAAGAGGAAATGTGAATCAACTGTACCTAGGGGTCGTGTGTCATGTAGGATTGTTGTAAAACACCAAGTTGGGCTGTAAAATCTTTGCTCATAGAAATGCCAATTGGATGCATCATACATTGAGGTCCTTTCAATGATGAACATTTTCAAAAGTAGGATCAGTGAGTAAGTGAAAGCATGCGAGCGGATATGGTCGTAACCTATTGAAGTTACATAATCCATGTGTCTGGCAGTCACCTTAACTAGCATTTGACATCCCTCCTGAAATGGCCAGCAATTCCAGACTCTGCAGTTGAATATTTACAAAAAATGTCCAACTGAGGTAATTGGGCAGGCATGTCTGGTTGTCAAATAGGTTAGGTACACTACAAGCAACAGAAAGGGACAGACAGTGGAGGATAAAAACACAAACTCAGTTTGCACAACTTTCAAATTGTTTTATTTGTTACCACATCACTTCAATTATTAAAAATAGTCCAGTAATTTCCTTGAACACATTTCCATCCTCTCTGATCATTCTAAACATAATTTACCCACACAAGATACAAAATAAAATAAACCGAAGAACAGATTGGATTGAAGATGACATATTTATTTTTGCGTATTATAAGATATACGGAATACAAAATGGAGATATGCATGGGCAGGAAGACGATGTGAGCGGTGGTGGCAAAAGCAATACATGTTCCAAGATTTTTTCATACAGGATCAGGAAAATAACCCTATTTAAATAATGAGTGTGTGGCAGCAGTGGCACGGGCATGCTTCAGTGATCTCAGTTTCCTTAAGCCTTGCGTTTTCCTTCGTCTGCAATGCCCGCAGGTTCCTGGTTCCGCTAAGGCCTGTGCTGCATAGCCAATTAGCTGCAAAATATGAAAGCCGTAAAGCAGGTTGCAAACTTTAAGAGCGTGGAGTGATTAAGACAAACTACACATCATATATTTACAGATTTAGGCTGCCTGTGAAAACTGAGGGGCCAAACTCATTTACCTTTTTTCAAGGAGCAAAGTTTGAAACACAATTTAAACCCGGAACACACTGCTTAAAGTTGAAATACAATTTAACAATTGCAACATAAAATAATAATAAATGAAAAAAGAGCTGTCATTGGTGCCTGCAACAGATTTAATTCCATTGGATAGTGTTAGTTTGCTCTGCTTGTTGTGTGCTAGAGGCCACAGTGGCAGCCTCTGTTCAAACAAAGAAGGCATGGCACTATTATTTGAGGCGTGAGGGAGTGGCACAAAAACAATGTATTAGAGTCTTTTTTGGGATTCCTTAAAAATAACATTTTTTTAGACTGTCTCTGATCTCTGTTGTCTTGTGTGTGGCATAATATGAGGAGATGAAACAGTCTGTTGATTTTGAATACAATTGGAGGGAAGAAAGGCTGCGTGTGTATAACAATATTTGATAGGGCCTCAAAATTTGTCTAGATCCTCAGAGAAAAATAAATCAGAATGAGAAAAAAGTACGAATTGTAAAAAGTTATAAGAATAACAAAATTACCCTCACAAAATAAATATTGTATTACTTTGGTTACTATGAGCTTAGTGTTTATAAGTAAGCTGTGTGTGTGTGTGTGTGTGTGTGTGTGTGTGTGTGTGTGTGTGTGTGTGTGTGTGTGTGTGTGTGTGTGTGTGTGTGTGTGTGTGTGTGTGTGTGTGTGTGTGTGTGTCTGTAGGTGTTTTTTGTGTATGACCACCTGCTTGTAATAAGAGTCAGGCCCTGCTTGGATCATTTCCTTCCTGGCTTTTAATCAGGTTCTAAATGTCAAGATATGAACCCTTCTGCTGTGCTCCCTTAACTTCAATGTGTAAGCAATTTACTAGGATTCAGTCTGTCAAAGGACTATTGTTCATCTTCTGTCATAACTCAACCTGACAATTATCAATGGATACAAAATCAAGGAAGTGAAGAAAGCATAGCTGCCTTGGATTGCACTCTCTGATCTTTGGTTTTTCACATGAATTTTACTTACTACAGAATTTGGTTAAAAAGTCATCAATCGAGCATAATTTTCTTCACATCACGAGCATTGATAAATCAAAGCTCTGAGAATGCCAAGCAAAGAAAACAATAATTACTGGAACCTGGTCATTACTATAATTAAATATAGGTGTCTAAATGGCCCTATGGGGATTTTTCATGAGCGAAAATTAAATCAGTATTCTGTGATTCAGTAACGCAACAAATGGAACACAATTGAACACAGAAATAATTTGTCTTGCAGAATTGCTATTACCCTTATTTGCACTGTGATGGTCAGGTCATATTCGGTGCGCACCCAAAAAATATGTCTGCAGACTGTAATGTAGACATACTAAATGTAGCTACCTTTAAACTAGATAATCTGCACATTGCACACATTAATTTGTGATAATTAATCCATTCACACTCCAGAACTGTGCAGTGAATTATGCATGACCTATGGACTTGCCCTCAATACAGGGAGGTGGAAACGGTTTTCCTCAGAAAGCTGGCATCTCTTTACAGAGGGCTCCACATGGGATTAAAAAAACAGATAAGTCTGCATCTTTCGATCAGAGCCAACAACATTACCTGGATTCTGGTGTTGGCTATTGCATCAGCACAGAGGTGTGGGTAACTGTTAAATAATCAAAGACCAGTGTGTTTGAAGAGAAAGTGATATGGGTCCTATAAATGTTAGATCAGGTTTGAGATAGTGTTTTCCCAAGAGCGCCCTAATAACATCTCTTGCACATGGCAACCGACAGTGAGTTCTCTACAGGAGAGTATGTAAGCAGCCTAACATGGCTGGCCCAGAAGATCCCTGTTAAATTACAGGGTTATTAAATGAGCCATGCAAATCCCTTCTCCACTAATGTTTTTGTACCTTTTCTTAGAGAACATCCATTCTAAAAGGATGGATGCACATGAGTTGTTTGTCTAAGTGAGATTTGAGTCGTGCAGTAACGAGAAAAGCTATTGAATTATCCATCCGCGTTTGTTTGTCTTTTGCGGCAAGAGGCTGAGACAGCCGTAGAATGTGCTTATTTGAAGGAACATTAGCTCAGACACATGTTAAGGCAGCTCTCTTGGATCATTATCATTCATCCCCAGTATTATCACAATAGGTACACCCATAACGTCCTCTACAAATAGCGCTTCTCGTGGCACACACTGTGTATACATGCATAATGTTCTATTGAAAGGCCTGGCAACCCATGCCATTTACAGAAAGTGAAGGATTCACATGCGGTGCAATTTCCATACAGTACCCTGTCATCCTGTACAGCAGGCAAAATGTAGATTTCCGTGTGGCTTGTCTTGTACATGGCAGTCTGCAAATTTGTATGAAATTTGTGCATTACTTTCTGCAATGCCACACACAATTTGAAACGACAGGCACTGTAGATGTGAACTTCAGGGCATTTGAGGTCCTGCAACAGAGAAGATCATTTAAAAATGTTTTCTCTCTGGGGTTAAGGGGCGCTATTGAAAACAAAAGGGACTAAGAGACAAAATGTGGGAATCTGTTCCAGGGTCACAGCTTGCTCCCTGCAGTGTATTCATAGATATCCCTCCATCTGAATAAAGTCCTGTGATATAAGAAACCTTTAAATTATTTTCAATCCAGCCACAGCATTTAAGACAAGTACTCCTTTCTCGCTCTCATTGGCTCAAAAGGAACAACAATTGTCATTGGGATGTCCAAAAAAAGGAATAATCTAAATAATATTTTAGATATGATGTTAAATTACAGTCAAGTCCTCTTGCAATTGCATCCAGCCCTTTAGTAGAGCAGGTAAAGGGGATAAGGATAGGATCGAGCGTGAGCAATGAGCGGGCATAGGCTGAAATGAGAAATAATAAACGTTTCCTAACGTAAATCTTGTATCGTTTTTCAACTTCATATTGAATAAAACAGGATTACTTCAGAAAGGGAACGCTTTATGGAGGATACCTTCCAATATGGGTTTGTTTTCTGCATTGGAGGAAATATAGGATGCCATTCTTATTCAAGTCATTCATTGAAATATACAATTACGTCATATGATTTTCGTGCTTTCTATTTGGTTAGCACAATTTCAACCGCCATAAAGTCACTCCGATAAGTATCCCAAGCGCAACACATCCAGTGCATGTAATCCCACAGCTCCCGCACTATGGAAGGCCCTCATTGCAGCTAAGCTGCACACCATTACATCTGTTATGTCTGTAGTTGGAGCCATATCCGGACATTGGCTTAGAGGGTGTGAGAAAGGGCACATGTCCAAATCCGAAATGTGAGGTGTCAACATTTGATTAATGCCTGACATCATTGTGCGTTTCGCCTTGGGCAAGCTGATAAACCAAAAGAAATTGCTGATGGATGGCCAACTGTTTCAACGACAAGCCTCATTTCTCCCTTCTCGTAGGTGATATAGGAAGCATATATTTCTATTTCTATTACTGAGTCAGTGTTTACATGCCACATTGGTGATACTATTTCTGGATGCAACAATAAAGAAATCGCCTTGCCTTCACACAGTCCTCTTTGAAATGGTTCTCTCACCAGTTGAATGTAGTTTGGAAACAGTGTGGCAACATTCTTCGAAGCTACTGATTGCAGTTGTCTAGCAACGTCAAATGAAACGTTGCCAGATGACCTAGTAGGACAGTCCTTTGAGAGAGACTCATAATTTGCGTATGTCCGGTGATGTATGAACACGCAAAGGATTAATAGACTGTGTTTGTCACATAAAACACAGAAACAATGTACCTAATCTGTGTGGAACGCAATCGTGTGTGTTAGGGGGAGATGAAGGTCTCTCAAAACCAAACCAAATAAAGTTAAAACTAACTGGCTCGCTAAGAACCTGACCTGCAACACTTCCTGTACTTTAAATATATCATTTGCTATGTATAAATCAATGCCTAAAAACATGTGGAAGTGAACAAGAAATATGAAGTGCAGCTTTGTAGTGACTTTAATTTGGCTAGCTGATCGATTTACAACCCCAGAAGACTAATGCATGCTTAGACCAACCGTCTTAGTACTGTAGGCCTTCAGTTGGGGAAAGAAAAATGACATTAATTAAACAGCTGTTCATGGTTTATCTTATTATCTAATGTTAGTGACAAAATAATATCCGATATGCAGTGTATACGTTTCATTGTTGTCATTACTGATCTTTAATAGTGTTAATGAAGGCCGAACCTGGCCAACACTGAGTGGATGATTAATAAACTGGATTTATATCTTATCAATTGGGTTCCTGATTACTTGCTTGACTTAAGGGTTAGAAATGTAGTAGTGTAGTACTGACTTAACAAACTTGTAAGGAGGAGACATAATTTACTGCAACAAAAAAAAAAAAACGACAACTGTAAGAGTAAGCTGTTTCAAGAAAAGGTGCTATTGCACACATTTAGTAAAATAGGTATCCAACATTAAAGGTCCAGAGGGGTTCCCTTACTTCCTCTTTTCCATAATACTTTGCTGTACTTGGCATAGAAAGTTATAAAATATGCCCTTTGGCATAAATGTGATGATTACAAGTTTTCCTAGTGTCTGGGATTAGTATGAAGTATTCCCAGAAGGAGATGTTCGCCTTCATAATGTCAATGTCTGTATGTCAAGTGAATAAATTGACTGGCTCATCAAATTGGAAGGACACGCGTGCAAGAAGATAAAGGGTTGGCTGCTTTACGGTCCTGTTTGCTTTTAAGTCACTCTAGATATAATGCTGTTGAAAAAGAGTTACCTGCTGGTCTGCCAGAAGCACATTTATGAGAATCCATCGATCAACTTAAGATGGTCTTAGTTCTTATTGACAATGATTACCTCTTTAGCTTGTGGCTGTATAGTGTTGCTATCCCACACTGCGGATCACCTCTCCTAATCTTTGTCATACACCTTCCTCATCTAGCCACTCTAATTACCGGCTACCTTCAACATGACTGATTTGGCAGCCCGGCGAATCGCATTACGTAATCCAGCCGCTGAATAGAAGTGATGGAACATTGTCAGTGAACTTCTGAGGCATCTGTAAGAAGCTGGAGGATGGCCAGACATGACTCTGTTCCACTGCTGTCACTGTCCCTTTCTTACAACTGGATGTCGTTTAACCTTCAGCGGGTAATCCCTTCAAATAAACCACGTTTAGTTGCTGGTATTTGCTGAGCGGAGACAAATTAATTTCTTGGTGGAATGTTTTGTGTATTGATTGTATGATTGTGACGTGTTTATAGCATAAATAGCATTAATTCAAGTAAAATGTCTAGTAATCTCACACTAAGGTGATGGGCTGGCAAAGGCAGTTACGATTCTTGATTTGAGCACAAAAGCTAGTGTTGATCAGATCAGCCTGTTCAGCCAAGACAGGCTAGGGGAGTGAAGGCAAGCTTAGTTTGATGTGATCAACGTTGTACATGCGTTTAAATTTCACAGACTCTGGCATAGGGGAAATTCACTGTTCTCGTTTGCCACCCACAGGCTCATTTACACCTAAGCCAATCTCAGAGGGTCAGGAAAGAAGAAAATATACAGGCTGATCATCAGCCTTATTTGCGAGTTGTAGCAAAAACCATATGCAATATTAATGCATCATAAGCATGGAAAATTGTATCAGAAGTATAACATAAATTATGGTAAAAGGCTACTTTCACAATACATTTTATTTTAGTTATTGGATTTCACCATAGTGTTTTATAACGATAAACTTTTCTCTATGCATAAGAAGATCAGCATTTTTACTATCTGTCATAAAACCACATTTTTAAAGAGATTCCAGCAGCAATGTTGTTTTTTCAACCATTATAACTTTATTACACCTATTATAAATTCAGGCTATTAAACAGTTTATGTGCTATGGTCAAGATGCCAAAAGAGAACAATATGTCTTTATCTCTTCCTGGCATCAAGTCTAGTTCAGGCACAGTGTTTTTCTCTCTTTCGTCACATAGGCACGAATAGACAAACCGCGGTTTAAATCTCATACTTTGTTTCTTTGGCAAAACTGTCCGCTAGTATAATTTAAAAGACAGGCTTGATAGCTGACTTTAATCATTTTCTGAGCTCCCTGGCTATCCAAAGAATAGCTGCAGGCACACAGACAAAATCATACCATCGTAACCGACCAGATAATTGCAAATTACAGCCCCGAATAGGATGAACTGCTTTCTGCCTGTGACAAAAAAGGTGCCAAAGGGAGTAAAGCATTTTTAGAATATGGATGGAAAATATGTTTTTGACCGAACCTGATTGTCCTTTGGTCAGGGCTAAGCAGTAGGCAGCATGCAGAAAACCTGTATTCTGTGTGATTATTGCCCTAGATCTAAGCAATGGAAATTACTGGCAATTGGTTCTTTGAAATAGACTCGCAATTAGCAGTTAGATAGCCTTGTGAATATTCAAAAACTATATTAAGAAATAACCTAACAAACATACAAGGCCAATGCATGTACATTCATACTTTTTCTAACAATTGAAAATTCAAACGCAAAGGCTAGCTTCATATTGTAGAAAAAAAGGTCAGCTCTACACATTTTAGACTTTTCTCTGATTGCTAACAATAGGCATACAATTCTCTGATCTCTCCACGCCGACCCCAGCAAAGCTACCGAAGCAGAATGATAACCTAAGTGAGACCTCAGAATCTGCTCCACTCAACACCTTTCTTGCAACTTGCCAGATTTGCAGTTCTCAACTATGGCAATTACGTCAATGAAAATAGAAGTGGGAGGACCAGTCCCTGCATTGAGGTAAAAAGAATGATGAAAAGAGAGCTTTGAAAAGCACTCTTCTAAGAGCGTGCAATGACCCATCACTGACGTCTGGCATCTTTGACTTTTCGTTACAGACTGTGGTCCCATGCGCTACACGCCTCCAGTGCTTTGGGTCTATGGTAATGCTACTGTCAGGACTGTATGTCTGAGATCAGAAAGTTACGCTTTGCTCACAGACTATCTAATTTGAAGCATATAAAGCATCTTGTACATACTATATGTTCCTCTATTTTGAGTCATACAAAAAAAAAACAATCGTCAATGCTTTTTTCTTTATGTTCCATTCACATGCCATTGCACTGTAAAAGCACATTTAGCATATCCACATTCATTCAGTCTAAACATCTGTAACATAGAGGCATGCTCTTGGGTGTAACTGTCTACCAAAGACAAGCCCTAAGGACATGGTTGTGGTCAACTGGACATGTGCCTAGCACTAACCCTGCACTTCTTCCCACTCAGGCCCAGAACACTTAGCACCGGTAAATCAAACCTACCATGGTGGGTAATCAGGACGGCGTGACGCCTGCAGATTAAATCCGCACTGTGCTCTGTCACTGCCAGAATAAATGCATGACTCAGTAATACTTATATATATGATAATAATCATAACACCGGGTCACGGGCAGATGGAATAATCTAATTTCCTTCAGCTCAACAAACAAAATGTTCCCCCAAATCTTCACGGAGTGCCCTGCCAGATTTTCTGCATTTGCACCCAGATTTATCCTGCAATCGCTATCCAATAGGTTTCGTTATTATTATCCTTTACTAATGCTAGTCTTAACTGCTGTGACTTGACTGCTGATACTATTTTGACGTTAAAGCTACTTTCAGTCTAATTTAAGATATGCCATTGGATATTTACTGTCAGCATTTTGACATGAAACATCATAAACCTGACCTCCCATTCCCTCAGCACCAACACCTACGTAGCTGCTGTCCTGCCAGTGCTGTAATTGCTTTCTAAAGGAAGTTATGCAACAGCAGCCAGGGGACGCAACACCTTTACCTCCAGCTTTGTGGCTTTCCCCTCTGAGGCATCCTCGACTGGGAGTAAACAGATCAATAGGTGTGCGGAGAGTTGGCCACTTACCCCCGGCTCTCTTAGTCCAAGCAGCAGTGAGCAGATTGGACTAAGTCTCTCCACACGAGGCCCTCTTGTCAACGAGAGCCTAATGATACTAATATCCTAATGAGCGCCAAAGCTAAGAGACCCCTTATTACACTGATTAGTCTAACCTGAAATATGATGTCTTAATCTGATTATGAGAGGCCTTCATTTTGTATAAGCGAGATGGCTTTTAAGATAGAGAATTAGAGGGAGAGAACGATAAAGGGGCCAAGAGTCACATTCTCTGTTTAATTGCTGAGCCGGAGT
Organism: Galaxias olidus; assembly: GCA_026901105.3. Taxonomy (NCBI): domain Eukaryota; kingdom Metazoa; phylum Chordata; class Actinopteri; order Galaxiiformes; family Galaxiidae; genus Galaxias; species Galaxias olidus. Next base: position 377,813 of record JAPMUY010009160.1, read on the forward strand.
ACTGTCCCCTCAGGTTGAATAATGCTCAAATATCAAGAGTGTCTGCTCTTGTTGGACCACACCCGTAATGCCGAGCCTAGGCCCACATGCATTGAGAATTCTCTTTTTGCTGCCAATACCTAACCCCACTAAGTAGAAGTATGCAGTAGCACTTCACTGACTAGAGGATGACACAATTCAACCATTACGGTTTCTAAAGATTAAGTACAGCCTCTAAAACTTTTCACAGTGACCGTTGAAGAACAAACATTTTCAGACAGTAGACGGTTTCAATTGTCAGAGACATCATGGTAACCAAGGGCAATCAGCAATCATTCACCTCTTCTGAGATGAAACCTGTCGTGATTGATACTCTCATCCTGCAGAAAGAAGTCTGACAGTTTCATTGGTAAGCTACACTTCATTTGGCACCGCTCCATGGGGGAGCCAAGGGAAATCACACAGACATGATGAGACAATAAACAAACAAATCATCAAAAGTACTACACCCAGCAAGCATAACTTAGGAATGTTTAAGGAGCGACATCTCCATTATTCTTAAGTGTCTTCTTTAGTAGTATCTTCCTTTTACTCAGGAGCCAATTACTTCACAGGTTAAACTGAGAATCATTAAATAAGCATACCCACTAAAGTATAAAGCTTGAGACCAGTGCTGTTTCAGAAAGGTGTCAGGGGCAAAATGTCTACCCATTTTACAAAGATTAAATTCCATTTTACTTTCTACACTGACCTGAACTGGGGAACTTGGAAGCTAGCCATGATCCAGATCTTTAGGTTAGGGAAAGTTATATATTAGCTGAAAGATGGCAAAATGGCTCTTTAGATCATTTTAGCGGTTAGGCTACATAGTAGTCTAAAAAACTTTAGTTATATATAGTACAATATCAACAGCAATTTGTATTTTGATGTATCATTTATTGACAAAACATGTTTTAGAACACAGTAAAAAGGGGTAAAAATAATGATAAAAAGAGGGCTTTGAAAAACACGTTTTAGAACTCAGTATTGTCATCTGTGTTAAAAATTACCCTTCAATTTGTATTGTATTTTTGATGTATTTGTAAGAGTGAAAGAGAGAACATTTATCACAAGACAATGTAATTCTGGCCGTTTCAGTCTGGTAAAATATTTAAAGTTGTAGGTCACCATAAAATCACACAACAAAAACAGGATAAAAATCACAGTAATTTAATTAAGAAATGGGGCTTTGCGTTGTTATCCAGAAAATAAATAAATTGGACACTGAAGAATACATCTTAATCTATCATACTCTATCAATGTCAAACAGCAAAGACAAAACCAAAACAGTTAAATGCTGTACAACACTCGAGTTACATAAAAAAACATGAATGTGATAGTTCAGCACGTTGCAGTCGTCAAATTACATCCATTTATGCAGAAAAGGTTAATTAATTGACTCACACACAATCTACTACCCAGGCATGTCCCTTAGCATTATCTCATTATGAGGTTATTGGGTCTTCATGTATTCAGGTCACATACAGTATTGTGTATTTCAAGTTTTCATTATGGCCATTAAAAAGATAAAATGTTCTTATTACCAAAATGAGAATTCACAGCATGTTTCATATGGCAAATTGTCAGACCTCCAACACTGAGAAACAAAAGCAGTGTTAGGCCTTCTAATCAATGATGTTGCTCAAAGGTCAATGATTTGACTGGCTTTGAGAACAGGTTTTGATGCATTTCTCTACTAGACACAATATGTCTGTATGACCAATTAGCATTGTATTGTCTGGGGTGAAAATGCTGTTAATCTGAGGTAGTTTCTGAAGTAGAGATTTGTACTCAAGTGATCCTGGATACAGTTCAATATATATTAGATACTGGTCGCAGAGGCACAATTAAAAGATAAGATAAAAACAGTCAGGTGGAACAAATCCAACAGGCACACACTTTATCGCATTTTCTTTTCACTCTCTGCCTTTTTTCTATTTTTCCTATCTTCCGCCATCTTAATGAGCATCCGAACCATTCCATCTAGGAACAGTGCAAGTGCAACACATCACAAGCAGGACGCAGAAGAGGGGACAAGGAAAGGACGAGAGCAGTGTGACGGTGATGCTTGCAGAACACCGCGCAGAACGATTAGGATTAAGTAGGCAGCCATAATGATTCTTAGCGAGGAAAAAGAATGCGAGAGAGCGAGACAGACAAAGCAACAGAGAGGGAGTGGGTGTGATGGAAAAAGCCCCACCATGACAGAGACTATCCGATAGGTTACCTGATGAGGTATCATTATGTATGTAATACATCTATTTTGTGACCCAGGGAAAGGCTAATGCTTTTTGTGTCATTTTAGTGAGGTTTTTTGTGTCAGCTTTGACACAAAGCTGGCAGCTTTTTACAATTTCACAAAATGATGACTTGTGATCCTTTGGTCAAGCTGCCTTGAAAACCAAACGTGAGCATTGTATAATTTTGGAAGGTTACTGTAAGTTACTAAATAAATCACAAACCATGATTTTTTTTCTCCAAATTGGCTGATTAAGCACACTAAAATGTTTTTGCTTCATAGGTGTTTTTCCATAAACCCTTTCTGGTTTGACCTTGTTTGTCTATTGTCTATCAACACTTTCCACCCACTAGGGGATTGTAGGCTCTCAGAAACAAGCACATTTGGTTGTGAACACTCTACATTAGGCTTTGCATAACATGGTCTCGGTATTCATAGTGCCACACTTAATGCCACATGTTCACATAGGAAGGTAATATGTTTGTATTGTGCAACTGTAACAGGTATAAACCTGGGATTTTAATCCCTTATCCTCTCTCTCAGCTACCAATTAATCAAATACCATCCAATGCAAAAACAACCTAATTCACATTGTTAGATAGAATCTGAATGGTCATGATGTACATCGATGCAGGCTTCCTCCCGGCAGCTGTAGCACCAGAAACCTGTTGTGTAAGTCAGTCGTGCTGCATCATTTCAGGACAGCAGGGCTTAATTGAACATAGCCAGGGGGAGGCGGCCGGGGCCATCAGGGCTCTGTTTTGTCTGCATGAGATGACTACTGAGCCACAACACCATGTGAGATGGAGGCACGCAAATGAGAGCGCCTGCATTTCCAAGCACTATATGAAACTAGCCAGCGGCTGCCTTGAAAGACCAGCTACCTGCTCATTGGCATTCATAGTATGGAGAGCCGGGGACAGCAGGGGATTCCCCCAGGAAATATTAAAGTGGGAGCTAGGTATATTGTCAATCTTGACAATGTTGACATCTGCGCTTGGTGTACAGCAGGCTAGATTACAGCACTTTTGGCTTGTATAGGGGATCAGTGTTCTGTCTCTGGCCAATAGATTGTAAGAGAGGTCACTATGAGTATGCGCTAAGCCTTATGCTTTAGCTTGATTGTTAACGTTGAGCTGTTGTGTAAAAAGATATGACATACTTTAGGCATTTGTTTTGTTAATTGGACTGTGCTACACCCATTTCAATATCCAAAACAGCTTGGTCTCATGTTATTTCTTTATACTGTTGCCAACTTGATGCAGTCAAATACGGAACTTATTTTAGACAAGCACAGACAGGCAGTGTTTGAAATAATACAAAAATAATAACTATGCCTTTTGAGTTGCAAGTCTTTTCAAACTCAACTGGAGTACCTATTTAGGGGAAATCATAGGCTGTTAGGCCTATGGTTATAATTGCAATATACAGTTACATTACATCTGAAGAACCAAAGTGGCCTGTCAGACCATGCCAGGCCTGTGTTTGAGCTTTTAGTGTATACAGTAGGGATCCCTTGTTAATGAGATTACAGTATGACATTTAGGTCTGTTCTAAATATGTGTCCCTTTCCATATGTCTTTTAAGCCATCAGGACCCTACAAACATGGCATTTGCTGTGGGCTGTCTATGACTCATGGCATCCTGCCAGTGAGATGGCCAGTTAGACAGATGTTACCTTCAATATGGCTGTCTGCCACCAAAGGGCTGTTTCAGAGGAGCAAAGATTGTCCGCCAACAATGACTGTTGAGACACTTCAATCTGCCGTTTGGATGTTGTTCTAAGTATTTTACTTACCATGTAGGATCCCAATGGTTTTATGCCTCTGATAAGATGAGGATGTAAAGTAAAAAGCAAGAAAGTAAGAGAAGTAAAAATATAAGACCACGCTTCTGGTATATTTTTCAAGCGCTCGATTTTTATTAAATTTTTTCTGTACCAATCCAGTTGGTCATCCCTAGGGAAATGATTATGATCTAGCTAATCATGGTCTTTAAGAATTAGGTAAACTTTACAAGAAAAACCAGTAAAATGTCACCTCTAATTATTAAATTGACAGAGGGAGCATGCTAACGGGTTTTCTAGGCACAGGTAAAATATGAGTGCAGTAATATGAAATGAGAGACAAGATTGGGAGTATTTGGGTAGGAAGCGTGACTGTATTTGTCAAGTGGTGGCTGCCGCAGGGACGCTCAGTGTGACAGGAGGAAATTGACTCGTCTGCTTACCCTTCGCTGCTTTCTTGAGGGTTTTGTTTTGCCATTATGGTTTAGGCTTCAATGTGTTTTGCCAAAGAAATGTTTGATATTTCATCTACCTACCTTGATGGCTTTAAATAGGAACTCTCAGCTAAAGTATGGGTAAAATATCTTCCCATTGCGTTTCCAAAAGAGCTTGGGCTGTTACTTTGCGTACTGGATGCTCATGGTTGAGGCTGCTCATATGTTCAATGCACATTCTATTTTATATAGACTATATTGCTTCTGTTCAACACATTTTGCTGGTGCTCATCAGATGCATATATTTACAGCAATGTGAGCCTCCCAGTCTATTGGAGTCTTAGTGCTACTGGTTCAGTTGTTCGGCTAGACTACAGACAATGAGTGTATAATGTAGTATTTTTTCACGGATTGTGTTAACACTGCCTTTACAAACAAGCAAAAATATCAATAAGCAGATCTCTGGTCACATGGGAAAAGCATAGAGGGCACCTTAAAATGACAGTCCTGCCACGAGTAGTATAATTTGTGGTGAACCAGAAATGGTAAATCAGAATGAATGTAATTTCTGGGAAGCGGCATGTAAAGGTCATCAGTAAAGAATTGTGGGCTCTCTGTCGATAGGAGTAGAGATCATTCATCTAAAGCAAAAGGGGAGAGCACAATGCAATGAGGGCTTTTTTTCATTTGGTTAACCCTCGAAGTGGGGACCAAGACAAGCAGATGGGAAAATGTCATAAACCGTAATGCCGCCTGTCTGGGAGGATCAAGGTTACTGGTTCAGGTTCCCTTCTGGCACAAAAGCTACAAGCACAAAGACAGACAGACACTGGAAGTTAAATGATGGGGGGGGTTTTCACACATGCGATGGAGTCCAACAGTCTGTTTGCTGATCAAAGTGTTTTTCCACCAGCTTGAATGTAATTTACTGCTAGTTAAGTTTCCATTAACCTCTCTCGCTTTACGTCCACTCCACCTGCTCCTTAGCGCCTTCTATGAGTCAGTTTCTATTCACACCTGATTTACACACCTCCTCCACATTGACATTGACACAGAAAGTAATGATTCATGGTGTGACTCCTCGGAAGCTTTTTTTTTTACAAGAGAGAAACAAATGGAAGGTTTGTGTGCACTGGCATGACTGCTAGCAAGAATAAAAATGTGAAAACATGTTTGTTGTGAACAGATGAAAGACGTAGCTTGATTTAATAAAGCAATGAAAGATCATGTCAAAGTAGTAGGCCTAATATTCACTGCAGGGCTGGCAACTGCTAGTCAAAGCATGCCTTCTTGTTCTATTTCAATGCTGAATATTGTGTTCATGTTAAGATGGGGATGGACGGTTATGATTTGACCACATACTACAACCTATAAGGAAATATGCTTTTTTGTATATATGGCCATGTCTGTCCACTATTATAGGGTAAACAACGTGTGTGCTTGTAAATTGTATGTGAGTGTGTGTGTCCACTAAAAAAAGGAGTAGTGAGTGATACCACCAGTGGAGATATTTAAGTGAGCAGGATTGTGTCCCCACGGCAGTAGCTGAAATTTCACTGTAGCTCACTGACATTTCATGTGTTGACATCAAAAGTGCTCCACACAGAGCACATGTAATTAATGTGGCTTGGCTCGTCAGGGCACACAGCCCACTTTAAGGTGAAGCTATTTTTTCCCCTAAGCAAATTGGTATTGGCATTCTAGGAGACACAAGGCAGGCATCAAGGCCTATTTTTTCTTAAACACACTGTTAAACGGCATGGCTTGATCACAGTGTGTGCAGCTCTTTTCATATTTTCTGCTTCAACTATATCCGTGTAATACCATTGAGAGGAGCGTTCAGCAGATCTGTACCCCCTGCGGCCAGCTGTGCTGCAGTGACGATAACTTGTGTATTCCAGACATGCTTCCCGTAAACAGCACAGTAAACGAAGGCCTTAACCCTTTACACTCCCATGGAGAGGCAAGCAATAAAATTGCATCTAATCATCTGAAGCAGGGAGGCAACTGCCCAGGGCTTTACCTTGGATCAGTGAACGGATATGTGAAATGGGAGTCTGTTTCACAGGGGAGTCAAACCTAATGGATCAGTTCAAGTGCAGCCGCACACTGCCCTGCCTCATTCATTGCAGGACGTGCTGTACATTCGCGAGAAAGTGGTATTTAACCCAAATTGAAAGTTGTCTCACCATTTAGGAGATCGTTGTGACTTCTCAAAATGGCAAAAATAAAAGGAACAAAACAGTGGTTGGTTATCCACATTTTTGACAAGTTTATAGGCTTTAGTCATGTCTTTTTTTAGAGAAATGCATGTGTGTATGCTTGTTCTAGGTCTCAAAAGTGAACTGACAACTCAGAGTCCGCTAGAAATTACAAATTAAGGGACATAAAGACAAGTTAGGAAAAAGGGTGAGGTTGGCCCTCTATGCCTCCCAAAGGGCACAAGCAATTTTCAGCTCTAGTGAGCCAACACCAAGAACAGCAAAAGTCCAAATCCAGAACAATACTCAGCTCATTTATTCACATCCACCGCAGAGCAGCAAATTACTCACCCTTACCTATTTTTAAGCACAATTAGTTCACGGAAAATAGTTGCCGTGGTAACTTCCTGATATAGACCTAGAATCTAAATGACGGTCTACCACACTAGACTAAAGACGCCAAAAAGATTCAACCTGGACATTACATACTTACACGCATTAAGGGGATAGACAAACCACAGCTGCTGTTTGTGGTCATTCTCAGTTCTTTAGCCAGGTGGACTAGAGTAGTAGTCAGACTTTGATGTTACCTCTGATTGCTAGCTAACTTTCAGCTGCCACGACCACTCTTCTCAGGAAATTGTAAGAGTACCCACACTCAGGACTGCAGACGTATGCTCGCTGTATTCCCCCACCTGTACAACCTCTGCCTGGCATTATTCTCGATTTCTGCTCTCAGAGGGAAAAAAATCCTAGAGTTACTGTACTCTCCTTTCTTACCTTTGGTAGACATATGATGTAACCTTTAACAGTCTGTAAGGGTTGCAAGAGAATAGACACATTGATCTCTTATGAAATTTCCCTCAACATGACCTTTTCTGCACAGGGAACAGTGGCAAGCCTCTACCCGCAGTGAAGGTGTCTGCAATACTATGCAATAACAAAAAATGTAAGCACAGTTTTTGTGGCAAATATTGCACGTGTATGACCAGGTTTATGGAGCTGAAGGTGGACAAAGAGGGGTTGAGGGACTACCTCCCTTGTCCTCAATCCATCTATGCTGATCCAGTTTAGCTCTCTAATCCACTTGTCTCTAGTAAGCCACAAGTGTCTCCTGTTTGTATTGTTAGTGGTTTTGAATATAAATTGGTGGACTTAAACATTTTATGGGGATTAGGCCAGCTTAGCTCCATGGCTAATGCAATGATTAGGGATTTCTGGCATGGTAGATAAGTGAACGCTCTCTAGTTACTCTGTAGCTGGGTTTAGCAGTTAAGGGCCATAAGCTTACATGGCAGGGCATTAGAAGGGGAGCTGTCACTGCTTGTTGGCCAACAGCTCCACAGTAAAATTTTCCCTGGTTAAATAGAATAAATTATGTATTGACTTGATCTTAAAACAAGTTTTGAATGCAATTCTAGGTTTCTTATTTGAGGTTGTGTTATTTTGCATTCACATAATCTACCTATGCTTCTGACTACGTGTAGGCACATCAATTCATAACCATTTAACTTTCCATTTAATTTTGACCAATCAGTGGTATAATTTTACTTTTTAACAGACAGCCAATGAAAGTCATATTTTGAAAATGTGGCTTTGAAGAGGTGATGGCAATTTCAATCATATGTATTTATTATTTTCACAGACATTTTCGCTTTATAGTCCCATTCACATTTTGTAAATGAATGTAGCCTCTTTTACTATCATACAAAGTGGATAAGGAATAAAGTTGTGACCCTGACCTTTATGGCCTTTTTAAAGTAGGAAGTCCAATTTCCCCAGAAATGATGTGCTTGGTAGTTAAGCACATGATGGTTATTATATCCAGGCCTACTACTGGTGATCAATTCTAGGCCTACCACTTTTTGCAAAACGGAGCACAGGAGCAAAATGTAGACCTTGTCTATGAGTCATAATCAACATAATAAAAATGCTGAATTAATGCCAATGCAAAGGATAAGGGGAATGACAGAATTACGACCATTGCCTTGTACTCTGCTTAAATCCTTTGGCTAACCAGCTCTATGTTTTCTTTCCTTCTTTAGGTCTAACAAGCAATAGACCAGGCCCCAGTTAACGGTTACCAAGACCAAAGGCAATGGATGTGTTTAACTTCACCTACTGGAACGCCTCTTTAGGCAATGACACAGAGCTTGTGGAAGAGAGTGAAAGTGCCTACAAGACCGTGGAGGTTGTGTTCATTGTGCTGGTGGCCGGTTCTCTCAGCTTGGTCACAGTCATTGGAAATATTCTGGTTATGCTTTCCATTAAAGTGAATAGAAATCTACAGACTGTCAACAACTACTTTTTATTCAGTCTTGCATGTGCTGATCTGATCATTGGACTGTGCTCTATGAACTTGTATACAGTCTATATAGTGATAGGCTACTGGCCTTTAGGGCCTGTGGTGTGTGACTTGTGGTTAGCCCTGGACTATGTTGTTAGTAATGCATCGGTCATGAACTTGCTCATCATTAGCTTCGATAGATATTTCTGTGTTACAAAGCCGCTCAGCTACCCTGTCAAAAGAACCACCAAGATGGCCGGGATGATGATTGCCGCAGCCTGGGTACTATCCTTCATCCTATGGGCCCCCGCTATCCTTTTCTGGCAGTTTATTGTTGGTGGGCGGACAGTGCCAGATAGGGAGTGTTACATTCAGTTCTTCTCCAACGCGGCTGTCACTTTCGGGACAGCCATCGCAGCCTTCTACCTACCGGTCATCATTATGATTGTGCTCTACGTTCAAATTTCAAAGGCCAGCAAAAGCCGGGTGAAGAAGGACCCCCGGAAGCCATCGGCGCCCAACCCAGCTCTCCAGTCCCCAAGCCAGGAGAGGAGTGCGGTGGCGAAGCCTAACAACAACAATGTGACGGGGGAGGACACAGAGAGGGTTCCGACCCAGACTACTAACGACGTGGCCGACCAGCATGACGGCAAGCTGCAGAACGGCAAGGCACCTTCCCCTGTCGGCGAAAAGAGGGAGACTGAGGGGGAGGATCAGGTGAGGGAGAACTGCGCCCCCGGGGAGGAGAAGGAGAGTTCCAACGACTCAACGTCCGGCAGTGCGGCCGCATCCATCCCGAAGGAAGAGGAGGCCGTAACATCCAAGCCCAACTGCAGCGCCGAGCCCAGCCAGCCGCCCCCGCGCCACCAGGCCAAGGCAGGTGGCTCCAAGCTAACCTGTATAAAGATTAAGACCAACTCGCCCAAGGGGGATTGCTACACACCATCCAATGCAACTGTCGAGATTGTTCCTGCTACAGATAGGCAAAACCATGTAGCTCGCAAGATTGTCAAGATGACAAAGCAGCCTCCCAAGAAGAAAAAAGCTGCACCATCACGGGAGAAAAAGGTGACGCGCACTATCATGGCCATCTTGGTAGCTTTTGTGGCCACCTGGACTCCCTACAACGTGATGGTGTTGATCAACACCTTCTGCTCCAGCTGCATCCCCAACACGGTGTGGACTATCGGCTATTGGCTGTGCTACATCAACAGCACCATCAATCCAGCCTGCTATGCCCTCTGTAATGTCACTTTTAAGAAAACATTCAAACATCTCCTCCTCTGCCAATACAAAAACATTAGGTCAGCCAGATGAATATTTGTAATGGTTTGTTTTGGTTTGAATGAATGCATGGTGGGATCTAGTGCAAGTATAAGAAATGTAGGAATATGTGAGTGAGTGAATGAGTGAGTGAGTGAGTGAGACTGGCTGGCTGGCTGACAATTGCAACGTATGCATTTGGGTGTTGGAATTGGGTGTGTGTGTTTGTTTGTGTGTGAGATAGAGAGAGAGAGAGACTGTGCATGAGTAATGGTTAGAAGTAACTACCCCCATTTACCGTTGATTTCTCTCTTAATGACCTGTTGTAGCACTTTACACAACTTCAATGGCAGTACCTTGTGTATAGATGTGTTGCTGTTTTTAACAGTGCCGTAAATAATTGATTAGAAATTAAACATTATAGCAGGTGTCAGAAACCACAGTGTGAAACAAGCTGTTGCAATACATTGCAATGCCACTCTTTGCCATTGCTGCCCAAAGAAGCAGTAGCTCAGTGCATTGTTAAACATCAAAGAATGAGAGCATCTGTATTTAACCACACAGGAAAATCTAATTGAAAAAGATATTTTACAGAAATTCTGCACCATCTAAAAACATAATAAATTCTAAGGGAAAATAGGGCTGACTGAATTGACAAACCAAGTTTGAGGTTCAGTAATAACACTTGTAAAAAGCTGTATATAAAAATGTATACTCAATATTAATGTGTACAGGTGAGCGTGTGTTTGTGTGGCCGTGTATACCGTATGTCTGTGTTTATCTTTTTGTGAGTGTGTGCCTGGACGAAGAATTAATCTCAATAAGGATGACCGCCAGTAGCAATAACTCAAGGACATATTGCATGTTACAAGCTGTTTATCTTTGCTAGTGGCACTTTGTGTTGGCGTGATCAAAAGTAGGACTACTTGTCTCAATTGCATTTGGCATGGTCATAGGCTACCATTCCGCCTTAACGCCAGGAGCTATCTATTCTCCAGGGATAGGGTGCCCACAAAAATACACTCAAGGCCAGGGTCCGGGGTTTAACTCCCAATAAAATTAGGACTTAGTTAATACAACTTTTAGATCTGACCTTTCCATCAAGTATCTATTTGCATTGCCAAAAACTAAGGGAAATAAATATTGTTGAAAATCACAAAAGGGATTGTTCAGTCACATTCTTTAGTTTGCCAATTGTTTTACCACTTAATTTGAGATTCTACTATTTGTGACATGATGTCCTTAATGTTTATTTCATAATGAGGATTAAGATATTTAGGTTTCGGTTGTCAGGCTGTCAACTGGTGCTTGGAGCCTTCCTATTAATTCAGTAAGAGACACGTGGTCTTAAGAGCTCAAGCATGATTATTTTGACAGGAAGGCCATTTCTTTCCATGGATGTGTGGGAGACTTCGTACTGTAAGTGGGTTGAACTTATGGTACAGTACGTTCTGTATATCTGGCTGACAGTTGATGAATTTGAGATTATTACAGGAAGTGTGTGCATGTGCGTATGTATGTGTGTGTGTTTGTTTGCCTGTAAGACATAAATAAAGAAATTGAGAGAGACAATGTGGCAAAGTGGTGAAACAAAAATGGTGTGTGTGTGTGTGTGTGTGTGTGTGTGTGTGTGTGTGTGTGTGTGTAGGTGTGTGTGTGTGTGTGTGTGTGCGCGTGTGTGTGTGTGTGTGCGCAAATGTGTCTGTGCATGTTTGCACACACCCCGGACATGGGGCTTACTACTAATCACAGACCAATGTCTTGTGGAAAAGGGCTATTTCATGTTGTTTCATGAAATTCACGTAGTTCACTATGAATTCATTGTAGAAATAAGTGAAGATCTGTTTGTGTGAGTGTTGTAGGAAAATGATAATGCATTATTTTTGTCAGATGGAACTGGATCACTCACAAATATTTGTAATCATAGTATTGCAAAATGTCCCCGTTTCTGTTCTGAACCTTTCATGTGTCTAAACATTTTGTTCAGAATGCTGCAACACATCTTTTATTTTCTTCTCGGTACTCTCCAATTGAAGTCATGAATATAAAGCAGCATGTTTGATGGGTTGGTACCTATCGAGTCAGTTGGGGGCTTTCAAAGAATTACGCCTGCACTGAACAGACCCTCGAGGCTAGCTCCTTAAAGAGAGATCTGGGACAGGGCCGTAATGGAAAAACACCATGAGCTTGATCAGATTATGAGATGATGTGAGACACCTACATCGGAGATTAAAGATGGCCCATTACATGCTTGGCATGCACTGCGGGTCCATGTCACACTTAGTCCCACTCGCTGCTTATCCTGCTATGTGTGACCACTCTCATCTATGGTTTATATCCGTGTAAACACAACCAAGTGCACATGTACGTTTACAATTGGTCCAAGTTTAGTTTTGTAACCACATTTTTCACTGTCTGTATTTCTCATTAAACCTCTAAACAAACTGACAGGAGGAGCTGAGAAGCCAGACAAGCCAGAGCCCGGTACACTTTGCTGATTTATAAAAAGCCAATGCATGTTTGGGCACAGACGCCTAAAGTCTTTCGGTGGCTCTTGACGGTCCAATCCCAAGTCGAAGTAAGCTGAGGCATTCATCCAAGTTGACCATCCAGCCATCCATCACCGTGATAAGTGGACTCATGTCTGCGTGTCATCTGTCACACGTCTCAGTAGTGGGTAGGAGCCTAAGCCAGGCCTCACAGAATGCCTGATTAATCTCACACTAAGCTGTCATTTGAGTGAAACCAGAAGGAAAGCAAGTGCCCTCCAACGCAACTTGTGGCCCAGAGCCCTCATTCTGAAGAGTTAGCGGGGTGTTTGATGGAAAGCGGCAACCATCTATCAGATGTGTAGAGACACATGACAACCCTTCTAGAAGGCACACTGCTCGCTGTAGCTCATCCGAATGCTCTTTGAGCTGCGTTTTTACACTAAGCAAATTTTGCGTATAACAATAATCACGTTTGCCACTTCCTCTTTGATTATAACAAATTTGTGCAACAATAAGCTTTGGGGGAGAAAATTAACCACCATTGGAATGCATTTAAGAGCATATTTCTGGTGCGTTTTACAGAGGCACTGTGGTGGCCACTTTGTACCATCCAGATAAAAGTGCCTTTGTAGTCACGCTTACAGAAAGGAGGGCTGCTGTTGACAGGATACACAGTAGGCTTTCGCCTCTTCAAAAATTCTCTCTCTATATGTACCATGTTTGGATAACCACCATCGCTCAGCACAAGTCGTGCAAGGGTTCCTAAATGGAATTAACCGTCCATGTGGAATCACACACTCAGAAGTGTATACACAATGTGTTATGTTGCCATATAATGTCTCAGTTGAGACGTCATACAATAGCTGTTCATTCTCAGGTTGCAGCAACACGTTGGGCAGAACATGCTGATCTCTGTGCTCTCCAGTTCACACCAATTAATGTTGAGTGTATAGATTTTCTCACCTAGTCATTGTTTTGCAGTTTGGCTTCATTTCAGTGTTCAGATTCTTTTCGGCAATAAACATTGTCTCCATATTGTCGACAGACTATAATGTGCCGTCAGAGCTAACTGGGCTCCCTTTCACACGGCTTATATCAAAGGGCTAAACTCTTTTTGAGGAGGAAATAAGAAAATCTATAAAATTTATATTGTGGTAGCTTAATCTAGTATTACCATTTCAGTGGAATTGTTGGTAGCTGTAACTATTGTGATTAGGTTTTGTTTGATGTAGTCATTGTTCAGGGGCTCCTACTTTGAAGAATACGGTAGTTGCAACCCGGGTGAAAACTCACAAGGCCACTGATGTTGGCACATGAGGGTTGAAGTGGTCTGCTAAAGATAGTTGAAACAGTTATTATATTGTCAGATTATAAAGAGCAATTTCAAGTGCCTTCCTATCTAGAGTAACGTTATAGTTTATAAACTACTCTTTTATCTCAACACCGATTGTACTTTTTGCTTTAAAATCTTTTAAAACTACTTGCTGCTGCAATTTAGGGTGGCAAAGTTATACAGTAGGCTCGGTTGAAAAGCACAAAGTGTTTTCCGTTTATCCCTCACCATGTTATTGGTGCTCTAGGATCAATTTGTGTCATATCTGATCTCCTGATTTTTATAAGGCAATGAATGGTTTGAGACTGAATAATCCCATATTAGTGTATATACTAGAACCCCTAAATAAAATAATATACTTATTGTAGTAATATGGTATAGAAAATAGTATTAATTTGTGAATTGAACACATGCTATTACAATCAGAATATATCAATACAATAGGACATTTAAGGGGAACTGTTTAAGCTGATTCCACCCTGGAGGTCATGAGGGTTCTTTGTCTTTATTTTGTGTGTGTGTGTGTGTGTGTGTGTGTGTGTGTGTGTGTGTGTGTGTGCGCGTGCGCGTGCGCGTGCGCGTGCGCGCGTGTGTGTGTGTGTGTGTGTGTGTGTTTGGCCCATGAGGCAACCAAGGCATGAAGACATCAAAAATCAATATTAAAATATATGGACAGATATACACACATGCACAAACCTACAAAGTAATTATGTGTTATTGTGTTTTCACCAACTTCTATTTGCCACATTTTAAAGTATAATGGCTTTCATAGACTCCCTGACATAGTGTTGTGGGAGATACATTGTTTAAAGATAAAGTAATATTTGTATGTGGTGACTACACATATACTGTATAAATAATTACATCATAATACTGTACATTTTTATCACATTTTATAAACCTCTATTTATTGTATTTCTGTAAAAAGTGTATTTTATGTAGAAAAAAAGTGTGTGATAAAGCCAGCAAAGTAAGATAATTGGAAAAAAAATCGAATATGAAATATATCTGGAGGGACTTTAGAATCCTATTTAAGTTTTAGTTTTGATTCTTGTTTAAGTTTTATGTTCTTCATTTGTAATCATGTGTGGTGACTTTGAAACTGGAGTCTGTTTGGATACCTGCTCCTTCTTTGGAGAGAAAAAAAAACTGTGACAAGAAACTGCAGACACCACGGCTCTGTGGAAAGGAATGGTACCCTACTGGAAACTGTACAACTTCTTCATCAAAACATTTTGGAAAACTTTTAGGAACCTAACAAAGGCTCCAACAAGTTTATTCCGACCTAGTTTGACTTATTAGGTAAGAGTACGGACAGGCATGTGACTCTGCTTTCGTATACTGAGCGCGGCAGATGTACATAAATGATTGTTATATTTCAGTTGATAATTTGTAGATGATCATTGTGTTCTCATCAAATGTGTCTCGTAGGTTCTCACAACATTGATAACTTGTCTATAACTGCATAATATTTGCAATGTATATATCTATATATAGTATACATTACGTGTAATTCAGATGTGGTACAGTTGAAATGTACAAACATGTGTTTCACAGCTTTCTGAATGTTTCCTCCCTTGCTTTACCCTCTACCTCTCTTCCCTCTATGAAACTCTCTCCTAATATATAGTAACAAAGGTATTGATTTAATTTAATGCATTTTAGACTGATTATTTGTTCTGAACAATTAATCTGAGTGTCGATGTCATTGACCATCTATGAAGCTGTAAGATTAAATGCATTCAGTGGATATGTTGTTTAATATTTGTGTAACATTCTTTCAGAAGGTAATTCAAATAAAAATGGGTTTACTCTAGGAACTGTCAGCTGATGGAGCATGCAAAAATGAATGCAACAAAATAGGTTTGAATGTCTATTTATTAAATGTTTTTGGGATTGGAATCAAGCAACATGTTAACTTTCATAGAGGGCTTTTCAGGCAATTCAAGACTGCGACTCCGGACTATGCCGATTTGACTTGGAGAGAGCAAAACTTCAAATTGAGGTGCAAGATGCCACGAGTACAGAACAAATACCAGGAACACTCACAGTTTACACACACATGTAGCTTCTACTTTATGCAGTTTCTGACAACAGCATACAGATTTCTCTGTATTCTCACAGTAGATATATCACTGTAGATTGAACTAACAATTTGTTTACAACTGCATATTGATTATCAATTTACATTTTAAAACCAAACATCTCATACTTAGACAAGATATAACTTTAAACATAATACTACTAATAATTACAATAATGTTGTGTTAATAAATGTATACACAGGTACTAATTAGGGCTTGGATATCCGAGTTTTTATTCAATATAAGGAAAAACGTATATTATTGTCTTTCCACAAAATGACCATAGAAATATAACAAGGAAAGGAATTTAGTAAACATATATTCTCATCAGCATTATTCATAAAACTGAGTATTATATCCCCTACAACAACATATAACTGTTTGTAATCATATATTAGGAAAGAAAATTAACACATTTTGTTGCTACAACTCATCGCTCAGCTGGTGTGTAGCTTCTATATGCTCCTAGTGTCAATCTAAAGAACATGCAAACATGGAACCATGTTGGATGGTGGAGAAGGTTCCTTGCTGACCTGTTCCCTCAACTTGGTAGGGATCTGCCACACCACTAGTCCAAAGGAGTGCGCTCCTTCTTCTTCCCCTCCCTTTTCGGCTTCTTTGAGTCTGTCAGAACAAATGGGGAGGAATGTTAAAACCATGATTTAGTTTGTACCACCAAGACCTATGAAAGCTCTTTATAGTCGTTAATTAATTTTGACACTACCAAGGTTGACCATATAGTTCCCTGTACAAAAAGGTTACTGGTGATATTGCAAGTATCGCTGGTTGAAGGCACATCCCTTGGACAAATAAACAATCTGTCTATCTCACTCTAATTGTTGTACAGCAGTGGGCAAGGGTGTCAAATACGAAAAACGCTTTTTCTTTTTCTCGCTAAATTGGACTGGTTGCCAGGCAGCCATGACAGTACGACAACCCATGTCCCTCTCTCTGAATGGGTCGTTAAGGTGAACAGTAGCAACACAACCTTAGACAGTTTGAGTTCAATTTAGACTTAATCAAAACTGTCTGTCTGCCTGCCTGCCTGTCTGCCTGCCTGCCTGTCTGTCTGCTTTTCTTGCTATTTGCTTTTTCATCGCTGTATATGTTATATCTCTGTGCAACCACAGGTGTCTGGCAGCGAGATGGAGATGGGATGGAGGCACTCAATTAATTCCCCCCAACAAGCATGTCAGTGTTATCTTCTCTAATTCTGTTCATTCAATCAAGGACAATGATTTATTCATATAAAATAAATCATTCAGGTCCTGAAGCTGGTTGCTTGGTGCTCTGAGAACAATCTTGTTCTAAACACCAAGAAAACCAAGGAGATCATCATTGACTTCAGGAGGCACCGCACGGACCCAGCCCCCTCTACATCAACGGCGAGAGTGTGGAGCGTGTTCGCACCATCAAGTTTCTGGGCGTGACTATCTCGGCCACCATCTCCTGGACAGAGAACGTCACCGCCATCATCAAGAAGGCTCAGCAGCGGCTACACTTCCTGAGAATCCTCAGGAAGCACAAGCTGAATTCCACCTTACTGCTGACCTTCTACCGTTCATCAATCGAGAGCCTGCTGACATACTGCATCACAGTGTGGTATGGCAGCTGCTCTGTAGCAGACAAGGGGAGGATACAGAGAGTCATAAAGACAGCACAAAAGACCATCGGCTGCTCTCTCCCTTCCCTAACGGACATCTACACCTCTCGCTGCCTCTGCAGAGCCAAAAATATCCAAAAGGACAGCTCTCACCCTAGCTCTGGTCTGTTTGCCCTGCTGCCCTCCGGGAGGCGCTACAGGTGCCTCAAGACCAGAACAAACAGATTTAAAAACAGCTTCTTCCCCCAGGCAATAACCCTGCTGAACTCAAATTTGTAACCCCTGTGCAATAGTCATATAGGTATATTTATTTAATTCCTGCAATACCTGTCAATTCCGTGCAATACCTGTATAGACGTATTTTTCAGCTGTGAATTTCATACATAGATTTAGATATTTTCTTACTGCAATGTACATAGACATGTGGATATATTTTTATCGGGACTACGTACCCATCTTATCTTATCTTATTTTATACTTTCATTTATTTTATTTTTATCTTATCTTATTCCTGTTTTAATCTGTACTGCACTGTTTGGTGGTTGCTTAATCTCATTGTACCTGTGTATAATGACAATAAAGGCATTCTATTCTATTCTATTCTAAAAATGGTTACATCTACTCGAAAAATGTGCAATGCCTCAAACTTGAAATCAATAATTTTCCTCCCTTTCTTTTAATTTAAGGAGTGACATACCTCTTGGTAAATAAAACATATTATCTAGCTAATGGCTTCTGGCTACTCGACTTCACTTGTAAGTTGAGATATTCTAAACGTACAGTGAATGGAATGGAAGTGAATGGCTGGGAAATGTGTTCGCAATGTTCCGTGTGTAAACAAACTGCTGCTCAAGGGCTATTCAAATTGTTTAGGTTTTGAGCGTACATCCACAAAACAGAAATTGCTCCTCTGTTCCATTTGTTTGTTTGTTTTCATTTGTTTTACTGTTTTTGTTTGTTGCCTTTGTCAGCATATTCTGTCCCTTGGGAGATGGAGAAATGCGCTCATTCGGGAAGATGGCTAGCTCTCACACTATACTGAAGAGCAATCTGCTGCATGGGCACATTACCTGCTCTCTCCATTCTGCCTCTCAGACCCACTCAGATTTTTTCTGTTTACCTAGAACATAGAAAGGCAGGCCCAGTGTAATAAGAACACACTGTATCCTATTCAAAGCAGTCAGTTGAGGGATTAACGGACATGCTGGCCCTACCAGACAACTATTTGAGTTATCAGTGTAAATAATGATCCCCCAATCTCTCGCTCTCTTTCTCTCAAATCATATCTAGCTTCCAACACTTTCTCTGTGGGTCCTGCTCTTATTCCAATGAAAGAGAGGGAGGGAACTTTGAGGTTTCGACACATTTTCATAATGTTTAATGTTCCCCTCATCTTTGTTCTCCGTTGTCTGTCTTCAGCTCAAGGGGATACATTTCATCTGGGGTTGAGATTGGAGGCATGCCCCTCTGAATCTCCCAACGCTCCCCATGCTACACTCTGTTTTGTTTCCCGCAAAATCTGCCAATGACAGATGTTCCACGTATCTTAGCTGGCTGGTGTAGTCTGGGGAAACCTATCTCCAAGACACAAGGTGTCTGCTTAGAATTGCAAATGCGGCCAGGTGGATCGTGCCCCTTGCCTGAGGTGTAATAGCCCCCCTTTCTAACCATCCCGTCCCTGTAAGACAGAGTAGTATACAAGGCCTCATATGGAAGTCTTGTGACTAGGCATGCTTTGCCCCTTGACACCCACAGTACTGCCAGGCTAACACACACTCACACATCCCACACACAAACACATGCCACGCTGTGCACTCCACTGTTTTTCTAAGTAACCTCTTTGCTTCTCTTAGCTTATCTCACAACTGGCAGACATGGAATAGCATTGCTCTCTTAGCAGGTCTCTCTTCCAACTGCCCCCCTTCATCACTTCACCACTGTCAGCAATGCCGTGGCTCTCCTCTACCGTAGCCGTGACTTTTATCCCTCTGGGGCTGCCACCTCCTGACTTTTCATATCTGGCTTTCATTGGAAGAAAGCTACACAGGTGGTGCTGACACATGCCTGTATAGATTAACACACACACACATATACAAACACACACATACATACAAACACTCACACACACAAACACAGATTTACTCACACAAAATAATTCCAGACATTTGGCTAATTTCAATTAGATTACAATTCGGACCAACTTGCTCCATGTGACATGCTAATAAGCTTTGCTAGCCTTGTAGACATCTATTTTCATTGCTGGGATCTGCACTGTCATTTAAAAAAAAAAAGTATTATTATTTTCAGATTTGGATTTAAAGCGCTTTTATACCGGCTGCATTTTTTGTCACACTGTATGTTATTAAGATGCAAAGGAAACTTGAATTCAACCCAAAACTACTGATCTAATATACAAACCTGCAAATTCCACTTCATTTAGCTTTTAATGTGTGTATGACATCAATGGAACCCTGCTGTATGGCTCCAAATCACGTTGCAAATCCTTTTTGTCAAACACCTACTGGCAAATTGGTGGCATATTAATGCTCTTAGCATACTGTAAATGATACTGTCAAATATGTTGGAAATGGTGCTGTAAAATATACTGGGAATTGAATGAAGATGTTTCAACAACAACAACCTCATATTGGTATAAAAGGTTATGTTTTAGCTTAATGGTAGGCAATTCAATAATTAGCTTTTATAAAAAAATAAAATAAAAAATAAAGCAATTTCTGCAATATGTTCACCCTGACAACAGCCTGTCATGATGCATTAATGATGGACTTATGAGTGAAATATTTAGCTTATTCCTTTGAAAGTCAAAATCCGTTTGGGCGGGAGGCATGAATCTTAAAACAAACAGAATAGCAGACAGGCTTTTTTGGGCTGCATATACTTCAGACACTAACAGATAAAAGCACTATAATTTAATTTCCAACTATTTAAATGTCAACTATTAAATTAGTTAATGGGATTTGGTAAAATTGGGTATTAGCATGCTAACTAACAGCCAGCTAAAGCTTGTATGTATTTTTTGTTATGCCACACCAACCAGGCATGAAATAGATTATTTCCTTTTATGCAGGTCGTGGTCATTTCACATATTTTTGTGGGATCAGGTTGATGTCCCTACTAACTGCCTTCACCCTTGTAATCAAAATCACCGTTAATAAATGAGTGCTGATCAGTGGATTGGCTGTAATTCCGCCGCAGTAAGAAACCATTTGATTGTATCCATGGTTTTCAGCAAGAGGTTTTAAGCACTAGGTGTTGTAATACAATAACAGTGTCATGGATATTTCCACTCTTTCACAGAGAATAACCATTTAAACAGAGGGAAGGAAACAGGCAATAATCAAATACAATTTTAGTAATGAGTACAGAGAGCAAGTCTGTACACAGATAAATCACTACAGTCAGTTCAGTCTAACAACATAGTAAGTTCTGATTTGTTGACAATGAAGAAACGAGTGTATCGGTCTAAACTACATAAATCATTCCCTTAGTCAAGGGGGAAAAAAGGGTTACCTCCCAGTATGGACAAGGCACGTATGCTCTATGTATATAGGAACACATCTCTATCATGTTACAATGGCCTTCAGTGTCTTAGAAGGGTACATACAATATCTTGGTGATCTGATGTAGGCACACACTTTCATTTTTGGTGACCTGACGTTCACTCTGACCCTTACCCCACATTGGACCAACAGCTTAGGCTTGAAATTTCATGAGGATGGCAAATTGCCCTTACAACAGTATAGTCACCAAATATCGTGAATAAATACACAGAGGACACTGGAATATAAGAACTGTAGTAATTGGAAAACCCTCAAAAAACGAATCTACTGAAATGGATGCATGTTTGCTTTCAACTTTTAAAGCTTTCACTAGTCTACAATATTTAGCGTCTCTTGTGGACAGACTAAACAGGGCAGAGACTCTCAGACTACCTTGCAGCTTGGTCTTGGGGATCTTTCCACAGGGCTTGGTGGCGTTGACTGTAGTAGGGCAAGTGGCGTCCATTAGGGCCCTCTTTAGCACCCCAGTCCGATTCTTCTTGCCTGTTGCCAGGTCACACTCACCCCAGGCCTGGAAGTCATACTTGCATTCACCTACAGCAAGGTGCACACAAGACAAAATTACACGCAGGTCTAGCCGATATTTGTATACATTTGATTTTGTATTTATTTTCTACCCACTTTATGAAATTTTGTTCAAATAATACGCCTCTTCACCTCAAAGCTGAGTTCATGGGAATAGGGCCTGAGTAACAACAACCATGACTGAACACTGTAGGAGATTACACAAGGGGGAAATATTGTGTCACGGTCTGTTGTTTTTTTTCTCCCACTTATAATTTATATTTTACCATTTAAATATAAATAAATAAATGCCTCTTTTTAAAAGTACTCTTGCAATAATCTGTACTGTCTTTCTAAATGTCTCCAAAATCTCTTAATTGAATATGTATCAGCTGTAAACGAAAATAAAAGAAACATTGATTTATTAAAAAATTGTTAAATCCTTTCCAGATACGTATTAATGTCCACTTTCTATTTCTTTTTGCTGTGGACCGAAAATGGATTGGCAACAGCTAAAATGTTTTCAGTAGCTCCTAAAATGGATTGCACATGGGCTTTCATTTGACATTAAATTCAGCTTTCTTAAACTCATTCCCTGAGGATGTAGCATTATTCTGTGAAAGGACAGCCATGCCCTGTGTTTACTATAGAAATGTGTTGTAAATGTTTGTATGTGTGTGTGCTTGTGTGTGTCCCTGTGTGCGTTTCTTTTTGTTTATGTGGGTGTGTGTGTGTCTCGTATCTCCATTCATTCTTTTGTTGCAGCTCTGGCCTGGTTCCCTGTGACACTCGCTCTTCATTTCCCGGCAACTACTCAGATAAAAGCGTGGGCCTTCTGTCACCTGGCCCTTGAGTTCCCTGGGTACTCATCAGAGGGAAGGAATAGGAGAGGAGAAAGGAGGGAGACAGTGATGGGGCTATTGTTGCAGAATTCCTTCAGGGAGCTTGTGAACACTGGGCTCTAAAAGCATGTGCCGCTGTACCTATAATTTGGCTGTGAGCGTGCTTCCATGCCGCCCCAAGCGGAAAGTGGCAGCCAGCCCATGCTCTCCTTGGATATGACATTCACGAAACACACAGACAGACATGCATATGCATAAACATTCACTCCCATGCACAAACAAGTCTTACCATACTGTATAACCATGCAGTTAGGATTAGAAAAATATATGCGCTATGCACAAATTAAAAAACATACAGTTTTTATGTGTCTTCATAGTAATGGATCCACATTCATTAAACGTATGTGTTTCATTAATGCTTTTTCTCAATTAACTCAATTTTGTCCCCAGTCTTAGAGCTAACATGTAAAGTTGGATGGAACGTTATTACATGTCCCTGTATGTATGTATATATGACTGCCCTTCACTACCATCATTCAAAATACAGAGATTAGTTCAACACCTTTAGACTGTGTCTAGTACACAAGACAGCAAGATCTTTGAGTGAATCGTCCTCACCTCCGAATTGCTTTTTCCAGTTGCAGGGGATCTTGCAGCGTTGAGTCTTGATAGTTTGCTTGCAGTCGGTGCCAGTGCGTGTGCCCTCCCTAGTGCCAAGACCACAGTCCCCCTCGTTGGCCACACACACACTCCACTGCCACTCCCCGCAGTCGGACTTACGGTCTTTTTTCCCTGCAAAAACCCATACAAAATTGCACTCTAATGGTATACTCTATAAAACATTTAGCTATGTGGGGTGCGGTTATTACCAGTAAAAGCTGTATTTGTGCCATGTAAAAAGAGGATTCAAATTGACTAATATTTGAGTAAATATGGTTCAGTCATTATAATTCACCAGCTATCCCATGTATTCACTTGTAAAACTATTTTTCCTCCATTTGGCCTCACCTCCATAATATAAAGGGACTATTCAATAGGTTGTCTGCTGTTTGCAGGGCAAGTAGAGTATGGGTCTCACCTTGTTTCTCAGCTTTGCCCCCTTCAGCGGCTGTCACCGTCAGCACCAGGAGGGCCACAATGGCCATCCGCATCCACTGCTGTTGTACATGCATGCTGAAGCAAAGGGAACAGACAGAGAGAAGCTCAAATCAAGGGAACATTGCAGCAAGCTGTGGAGATAAACAGCCAAAGACAATGTCAATAATAAAATGCATTTCTTATTTGATTATAATCCTGTATTTCAGCATCATATATTTTGCAAAGGGCAACTAGGGACTGAACAAGAGGACTGGCTCTATGTACTGAATTATGTAATTAGTTTGGTTTAGCATTATCTGGATGAAAGCTTTCCACTGTTCTATTGTCTTAAGTCCTCCCAAATGGGTAATAGAAAGAGACCCCACCTTGTCCTAATCCATTTATCATACTCCGCTGTGGATCTCTGGGAGACGGTGTTAGTGTGCCACCTCAGTGTCTCCTTCTTGCTCTGTCCTAAAGCTCCCAGCGCACTCAAAGAAGGCATAGCGGCATGAGACCTAAACAATTAACAGCTGCATTGATGCCAAAACTGCTCCACTGTGTTCAGATTACTGAAAAGGGTACAGCCTAGCGGGGAAATCATTTCCGTTAGTCAATTTTAATTAATCATGAGCTGGCTCTCAGCCTCCAGCCTTCGTTCTTTGGTCCGGTATATTCACCTCTGCTCCTCACTTCATTCAGACTTTGCATAAGCTGATGTCATCCATATTAATTTATGGTACAGGGAGCACAAGGCTAAAGTATTTAAAAAAGGCCATTCAAGTTCTTTATTTCATAATTTGTTCTTATTAATGGTGAATTCTATCCATAATTTGATTCATTTTTGACAATCATAAGAGTGGAAAATGAGCCCTTCTGTGGAATCATCACTACATTAAAGTCATCCAAGTGCTCTGAAGACGGGTGTTAAACTTTAGTTACTAAAGAAGCTTGCCGAGCAAAGTAATTATGATTAAAAACTTAAATACCTTTCTTAGCAGTTTGTGTCAACCTTATTGAAGGATTTGAAATTATTCATCTTTCTAATGCAAGAAAATCTTTAAATATCATCTTCACATTCATGAAATAGCTCCATGCAATTATGCTTTGAAGGAGAAATCGAATGGCTTTTCAATAGCTAGATAGTTATTTATTGGAAAATGTCTTTAAGGTTTCACGAAGGAACACTTCTCAAGCAGTAATAAGTGCTACTCGTTATGTTAAATAGTTCCACCTGCGTGTTCCTTTAATTTCACGTGTACATTTGTTTTGCTTTTCTTGTCTGTTCGGTCGCCCCTTGTCTGATCATTTTGTGTGTGGACTTGTGTTTATGTTTAGTTGTATGGTTTATGCTGGTAGACTGTGTATGTGCAAAAATAAAGATTTCACTCCTCCCCATTGAATTTTTCGGCCATTACAGTAAATCCACAGAATATAATATCAACGGTATTTCACATCCTTGTTTTCAGAGATGAATAACTTTGGGTTAATGGATGAATGATTGGATTGGAGCGCTTGACTGTAAGTCACACATTACTGAATAATACATTGCAATGCAAGTGGACAGACATGCACACACAAAAGGTTTATCATAGTTTCTACTCTTTTTGTATTTGCACATATAATAAAAATCCTGACACAGGTGTGATGAGCAACCCAAATATGCCACAAGTTGCCCCCCACAAGTATGCCCCCCACAAGTTAAACTAAAGCAGCGGGATCTGCCTGACTGTTGAAGGTAGTCAGTCTGAGGACCCACACCATGAGTCATTCCTCTTTCTATCCTTCAATGACCCAGGATTGCTAGCTGCAGGGGGGCAATGTGTTTGAGTGGGTATTGCTTGACAACTGCTCTGTTCATTAGGAAACCTAAGATCTGGACAGCGAAACCTTTGTGTTACGCTTTGTACTGGGGTGATATCCACAATTCCAGAGCCAGTGGGAATTAGTTCTATCAAACACTCCATTTCCTCATTGATCAGCAAGGAGTTGGCTGCCAAGCACAGAAGGAAAGCCAATACTGACCACAAATCTATGGGCCTTCACTGACCCTTCGCGAGCCTCTTTCAACATTTTCAACATACTCTGCTAGAAAGGCAGAACTCCCTATACCATCCCTCCCCATCTTCTTTCATAATTATTGACATTGTAAAGCCTGAGTAACAAAATAGTATTGTATATATTTATTTTAATTATGTAATTCTCCACTTGTGTTTCATAGTAAGGCCATAGTAGATTTACTTTCATGTACAGTGTACTGTGTACACAGTACTGTGTGTACTGTTCACAGTACAGAATAGGTGTATCAGAGTATCATCCACTCCTCTGCATTGTACATATGCAGTGATCTCTTCAGCTGAGCCCTCTCCATCCGCCTCTAGCCACACACTGGTCATTTTTAGAAGATATCAAATAGGTCTCTCATTGCAACCTTTTCTTTTGGAGTTACCACAGTCATGTATGTACTGATGGAGCTGGCAAAACTTGATGCTACCGGCCTTGCCCTGGGAAGCTGCCACTACGTGTGGGTTGATGCGGGTAGCAAGGGGAGCCTCTGGTTTTATTTAGTGTGACTCTCTAAATGGTAGTCTGGACTGTTTTAGTTTACAGTACAGTATTGTAAGAACTTGGCGTGGGTTTCTATGTGACCTGACTGAATAAGGAGAAGTACTTATTTTTGCTCAGTCACCGCTATTTAGGGAACAATGTCAAACTACTCCTGACGTCTGATATGGACGGATGAATATATCAATAACTAAGAGCAAGTCTTCAACTCTTATCAAGGCTATTGTGGGATTAATCTGACAATAGGACACTGACAATGCACATTACAGGACAAAGGATATATCGTGACATGCCCACAGTTCAGGACAGTGTAGTTTGCCATGTCTACAGATTATTAGCTAATATATCTTGCAAAAGATTCCTACCATAATAATTCTACAAGAAATGAATTGTGGTCCTTTGAATCAACAAATCTTACAAATATTATGGACAGGTTATTATGATGCTGAATCACTCTTGTGGTGTTGTATTAATAAATACAATGTATACACTATAGCACTGCAAGCATCAGTTTACTTTGTTCATCACCCTTGCATGAATTAATCATGTATACATCCCTTCATCCCTGCAGGTATAATATAATAAAAGACTGTAACAATCAACATCCAATGTAAATCCCCATTTCCCTGCAGTTAAATTATACAAAGATTTTAAAAGCAGATTAGTTTTGCCTTTGATAGATCATTTAGGTAGTTTGACCTGTATACATCAGCATATAGATGAGCTATTTTCATTTCAACGTAGAGAATATTATTATCAGCAGAACAGTATATTCTATTCCCAGGTTAGTACAATGGTGTCTTTATGTCAACATGGAAAATTGCTTACGCATGTCGTGAAACATCCAGAACAGTTTAAAACATATACTGAGTTTAAGATTAGCCTACTAGCGAAACGTTTAATGTTGAATTTAAATGAATTTCAACTATGAATTCCTATTAGGTAAATTAGTCCATATTACCTGGCTTGTACTTACGTGCATTGAACTGTAATATTAAGAGTAACAAATAGTAATGTTGCTTAAAAAAAGAAAAAGCTAGAATGCAGACTTTCCTGTTTATCAATTGCAGTGAATGTTTGTGCACTAAAGGCACTATTGTACTTTCACTATAAATATATATTTTGGATCAGTGTCCTATTTTGGGTTATTGTTTACTCATATTCCATAGCAAGAAGGTACATATTTAGGTACATATTTCTGTCCTTGAGAAAGGGTGAGCTGAAAAATCCACCTCTAAGTGTTTAAATTGTGTTTGTGGAATAATACCCCACAAAGTGCAAATACGAGTGCTTAGAAACTATTTCTCTCGTCTTGCTTGGACGGGGCGTTTGAAAGACATGAGCTCAGATGAAATATAAATTGTATTGACTTCTGACTTCAGGTAACAAACGGTTTGGAACTTAAAAAAAAAAAAAGGAAAGCGAATTCCAGTTTAAGCTCAAATGCTGTGAAGAGAAAATGCTCGGAGAAGAGGTGAACAGCCGAAAACATCCCCACAGTACTACAGGAAAAAACTTCAGACT
Organism: Galaxias olidus; assembly: GCA_026901105.3. NCBI lineage: Eukaryota > Metazoa > Chordata > Actinopteri > Galaxiiformes > Galaxiidae > Galaxias > Galaxias olidus. The sequence continues at coordinate 405,646 of JAPMUY010009160.1, forward strand.
GCAAAGAGCCACATATCACTAACCGTTTTTGTTTATTTGTACTCACTGGATGGCAGCCATCATCAAATTTTGGTGTGGGAGGTTATGGAAAAATCTGCCTTATTTCCTAACTACTGTTTAGTAAAGGTCAGACTGTGGGGGGGTGACTGCCTTAGAAGGATCCCTGCTATCTGTCACAGAGCAGCCCCACAGGACCCCCTGAGACTGCGGTTTGCAAACAAAAACAGCATGTGTGTTGTGTGTGTAAGTGTGTGTGCAAATGTGTGCGTGTGTGATCACACTGCATATATGAGCCCTTATTTGAGAGAGGGCAACAATGTCTGAAAATAGCTTAATTTGAAAACCAAGGTATAAGTTTGTTTCATGACAAAAATGACAAATAAAGTAATAAACATGTTCTTGTGGATGCATCAGAACCTAATCCACAAAGAATTTAGGACAGCAAATTGTGCCTTAACGCTGGTTATTTTCAAGTTTTATTGAGCTCCATACTAGCAAAGTTGCCTTTTTCACTGTTAAATCCACAAAAATTTTTTCAGCATCTAAACCCAATAGCAGAGCATCACACGAGCACTGATTTTGTAAGTTGACTTTTGTTTATTTGTGTCTCACAAACAATATTTTCAAGATATAATGTTTTCAGTCATGCCTTTTTTTGTAAAGGCCACACATGGAGAGAGACATGGGGGTGCACATATAGCAAAAACTAGCATTAGCCTTAAAAACAAATAGTTCCATCCCTTACCAAAAAGAAGTTTATTCAAGTGTGATATTAGTAAACTTATTCTAAACAAAAAATAAGAGAGTATGCTTTCAGTTTACTTTTATATACTTATCGGAGTTCATTCTTACCAAATTATACTTAAGTATACTTGGCTTAGTATACAGAAAAGTCTAAGTATATTTGGCATATATTTTGCTTACATTTCTGAGAGCCTCTTGCATGACACAAATTTTAATATCAACCTACACTAAATACCACGTTTTTGCTGCGTGTTTGTTGTGTTGAGTTAAAGATCGGGACGTTGTTCATTTACTTTCCAGCATTACTTCTCACCAACTAAGAGACAACGAAGCGTGAAATCATCACTCAGACAAACGTGCTGCACTATTGCCAGTTGCGCTGCAAAAGATAGTCGTGAAGACGTCGCTTGACTCTTGACCGCTTGAACCTGTCCTGATAGGCCATTGGGTAAATATATTTGCATATATCCCAGCAAGCTCTTCGATGTAATACTAATAATAATTAAATTTATTTGGATTGCGATTTACGTTCCAAGAACAATCTCAAAACGATACAATACTGCTTAAACGTACGTAGTAAAAGATATAACGCATATGCATTTTTTTATTTAGCAACCTTGACTCTGAACATCGTACTCATTAATAAACACCCCTTCAGTTATTTCGGGTCTAGAATTTTAACCTGCGTTATCTGCTATGCCTGGACTTTGTCGAGAACTAATAGCACATGACCTATCAAGCACAGGACCAAAATGGGTAGACACGAATGCAGAGGTCTGGGCGATAGGTTGATATCTACTGTAACTGTTGGCCCACCGCTTTTCCGATCGGGCAGTACTACAATGTTCATGTAAAGCTTACTTAAAGGAAACTTAGTATGTTTATAGTATAAAAACTAGCAGGCTTATAGTTTACTAAGAGTAGACTTAAAAGTGCACCTCCATAAAGGTAAAGTGGGCTAGAAGTTTATAACCAGTAAGCTTACAGTATACCTATAAGTTCACTTGTAGTATGCTTCAAAGCTTACTACTGTTACACTAGAAGTATACTTAAAAGTAAACTTTTTTGGGCCAATTTAGCCCCAAGAAGTATTAAAACAGTACACTGCAAGTACACTACTTTGTGTATTGATATTAGTATTCTTACTACATAAAGTATACTTGAGAAATATACTTGAACTTCACTTAAGTTTACTTGATAAAATTTACTTGAAGTATACTTCTTTTTGGTAAGGGATGCTAATTAAATTTTCGCTCATAAAAAATAGGACTGAACGAAAACAATTCAGCTATTATGAACCTTGTCTATTCTGGAGAGCCAATTCTAAAATGTAAGGATCCTATTTCATCTACCCTACCTTTCCCATATAAATTGTGTGTTTTAATACAATATTCTATCCTATGAAAATCATATGTTGATCTTATTATCTAAAAAAATTAGGATGTTTCTGTATGACTTAAGGTGTAATGATGCATTTGATTTTAAATTTAACTTTTTTACTGAAAGACTATTGGCATCAAATCTTTCCAGTAAGTACTCAACAATAAGATACATTTTCAGCATTCCTAGGATCCTTTATTTCATTACTTCTTGTTCATTAATCTCCTCTTCTCCAGATGAGAGAGGATGGGAGATGTGGTCGGTTGAATTACCTTTATAACGCCTGTGGCTATTGGAGACGCCCTATCTCTCCTGCTTTTCACTTGCCCTTAGATTACTAGACATAGCTTTTTGTTCCCCTTTAGATCCTACGTGTCTCGCCACTAGTGCTATACTGTGATCCCCATCCCAGGACTGACAGCCAAGAGACATCAGGCCCTCCCTCTAGCTTCCCGCTGGTAACAGCGCTAGTCATCACCTCCCTCTCTGCCTCTCAACCCTTCATCTGCCCACACTCCGAAAGATGCCAATTTGGACAAGTCTGTCTAATTTAAATTAAAGTGTGTGCATGTGTGTGTGTGTGTTTCAGAAGTCGATGAAAGCACCTAGAGACCCTTGTTCATTAAAGTATGTAGAGGAGAACGCTTCCTTGCAGTGTAGGCAGTTTTGTCTTTGATGAACAGGTCTTTACTCTTCGCTCTCCATGCTCTCTGCATCTTCTCCTTCATATCCCCGCCGATGTTTGACTGAATACTCGCCAAATAATTTGTCTGCTTACCTGGTTCTCTTTAATGTCTTTATGCCTCTGTGCTTTGCAATTTTACAGTGGATCTTTTTTTGTTGGCAGAAAGAGTAGATACAGTGTATGAAAACGCATCGCAGGACCAATTGGCCTATGAGGAGGAGAGAAGTCAAATCCTATCACATAATGTGCTATTTTAAAAGTAAATGATTTCATAGCCACAATTTAAAAATACAGTTGCGTTTACAAATTAACGCCAATATTATTATCAAATGTTATGTAATTAAACACTTGCACCTTAGAAAGTCACCTCATGCAGGTAAACAACAGCTACCTTTCACATTGGGGATTGGACTGAGGCATTTTTATATTTCACTGAGTATTTTGAAGGCACTGAGGAGTCAAATAGATTTTATAGAATCGAAGGCAATAGCAAAAGCAAGGGGCTTATAATTCTTTCTCTTATCACTTTGTGGTATTTGTAACTCTGTAATCCATGCGAAAAGATTTCTGAAGTTACTTTTTTGCTATCTTATCCCATAAGTGCCATTAAATCTCCAAGTTTACATTTTAATTTTACACTGCTCAACCCTGAACAAGCCGGTAACCTGTTAAAAGAGAACCCATTAGACAAAGGTCGGCGGCATCTTCAACATTTCATTGTGTATTTTCAAGTCCAATGGTCCATCTGTACTTTCGTATTCATATGCAGGTTCTGAGCTTGTGTTCACCAGATAAATATGTAGTAATCCCGAATTAACGCTGCCAATCTCCTGCAGCCCCCCTTTTAAGACCTGAACCAGTACAAACTCCATATTACATAAATACATGATAAAAAGAAACTTATTTTGTGTTTTTGAAAAGAGAAGTTTGTTCTCAAATGTACTCAAAGTGTAATGACCCAAACATGTTGAGGTATCTCTAAAAAGCTGAGGTATTAAAGGTCTAGACCTTGGTCAAATTGTCAATACTGGGGTAGTAAACTGGCTGGGGAAACAGAATGTAGCTTTGCTGAAGATTACTATTGACTCACAAAAGAAAACAGTAGTACACTTTTGTGCCAATGTTTTCTCTCATCAAATCACTGCTGCTCTAGGTTACAGTTAGGAATGTCAACCACTCCTACAGCCTTCCAACCGAGCCACGAGTGATATTGCCAAATAAAGATGACAGATTTTGAAATGACAATAGTTGTCCTTCTTCAGCAAGAACGCAAATGAACACCTGTCGACCCTTTCTTATAAATACCCTGTCCAATTTCAGGGCTGATTGGAGCTAAGTGGTTTGGAATTTATTTGCTAACCTGTTTACTTTGGTGTGAAGCAATCATTAGTGGTCATTTTCATGCATTTTGTCTGAGTTCACTTTTACTGACCTCTTAATTTGTTCCAGATGTGCTGTCGTGGTGTGCGCAGGTGTGCGGAAAGCATTAATTAAAGACATGCCCCAACATTAATAACAGCTTTAGATTTCTATCTCAAAGTTTAAAAGTTATTTGATTGTTATCTACACACCTGTACCCATATATCCATAGAGAGAAGGGCAACGTTGTGAAATGTGTAAATACTTCACAATGAATTTGAAAGAAAATTTAAAGTTTGCTCCGTAAGGTCCTGTACTGCACCTGGGTTTGGTCATGTGTGCATGGTGCAGTAAATATGAGTTACTGTCTGCAAAGTGGGTAGAAAATGCATAATTAAAGAGTAACTCAATAGATTTGCTATATAATAGTCATGTTTGCACAGCTTTTTTCTCCAAAAATGATTGCTATTATTAGTTATCGTATGAGACTTTCAAGCTCTGTTGGTTGGAAAAAGGTGCAAGGAAATATTTTCTTTAAAATCAGTTGTTTTTGAAGACAGTTTGTTTTTTTATTCTCACATTATTAGAAATGCAAAAGGGTCACATAGTGCATGTAGTTTATGTTAAGAATGGTGGTAGAACAAGACCAAAATCATTATAAAGGGCGGTACTATATTTGTGTTTCTGGTAAAGATGGGTTTAACTGTCAGCAGAGGGCTCTCCTGATCTATTCTACGGGCCTTGACCTCTTCTATGTGTCCTGTTGTATAACTGCAATAATGACACCCAGGAACAACATTGTTCCATGGTAATATTGAACAGGCATCTCTGTTTTCCCACTAACAATGATAGGAATGACCTTTCTGTTTATCATAGTTTCTGCTCTGCCGGGCTCTCTCACGTCCCTGTAGTATTGTTTTCCACTCACTAATGGGCCATGGATTTATTTTTTACTGCTCGATTCCCTTTCCACAGGCTTTAATGATATGACCCCACCTTATTTTGATCTCCATTTCCAGGTCTTCCTTTTCGCCTTTGCTTCCTTTGTATTTCTTCCAACCCATGTGGTGAACCACACCGATGACCTCATCAACTACACACTGCCCTCTCCTGGTGTCCGAGAATGTGAGCTGAGTGGATATGACATAATTAGCTAAATAGAGCTCTGAGCAATATCAAACTCAACAAGACTTAGGGTCAGAAGATCACCTCTGAGAGTTTAATCATTTGTGGAGAGATGTTGTATTTTCTCACCTAATGGCTTCCTCTTTTCTTTATTGCGAAGGGCAGTTTCTGCCATGACTCTATAATGAGGTTTTAGATTTTCTGACTTTCTTACAAAGGGAAAAACTGTCTTTTCAGCTTACCCACAACATATTTTGTCATGTTTTTTTTTCTTTTCATTGTTCCCTGTCTAGATTACTCAATTATGAGTCTTTGAGGTTGATCAAATGGAAGTCATGTTGGAACACAGGGCTGACACTGCATCCCCTATGGGGCATTGGGGATCAGACATAAAAAAGGCAACAAAGACTTGTCGGGATTGTTAAAGACACTTGGACTGCTGTGGCCCATCAAAATTCATTCACTGCAACAAACATGAAAACCTGTCCAAGTGCAAACCTTCAAGCATGTCCACAGTCCCGAGAGATTGTCAATACAATGGTGTCAAAAGAAGAGAGAGAAAGAGAGATAGAGGTTCTTAGCAAACCATGGATTTCTCATTGTATGTGTACTATGATATGCTGACGATTGGTAAGAAAGGATTTCCTTCTGATTCCAATACAAAGAGAAAGTGGTGTTTCAGTGTTGGAGGGGGGAAAAAATGTGTGTCTTTGACCGCATTGAAGCAAGCATGCATTTAAGAACTGTTGTTTTAGCTTCCCACGTCAATGATTTTCTACATATTTGTGTCTTTCTGGGCTCTGTTTCTCAAGTGTACTGGGAGTTGTCAGGAATTCTGGCCGGCATATAAATGCATACTTCACAAGACGTGGTAAAGCATATCATTTGAAGGATTGTATGTCTTACAGCCCTAGCCAACTGCTCTGTATTCCTGTAATGTATTCAAGCATAACTTGAAAAAAATGTGGGATTCAAAATGTCCTCATATCAAAAGTCTAAGCCCAGGGTCTGTGGAGCCACATGAGGTCAGAATTAGAGGCTTCGATCCAAAAGCTTAAGAGTGTATTGGCTAGATAAAGGTCAACTGATACTGTCGACAGACATTTGTGGCCTCATTTGCTATTTGCTATCATCAGGAAATGTCAGGCAAGTATGAAAACTTGAAGATAAACTTCACACCAGTTAGCGCTCATGTGTTTCTCATAAGCCTTTTTACACACTGTCATCCGAAGTAAAGCTTAATAAATTGGAATTATCTCAATTGTTTAGGTGACAATAATAATATCTCTTTCACCATGTGCTTAAGCATAGCTGTCATAGCTGACAGAGGTGTGCTTGAGTGTGTTTCTGTTAACTGGGGAGCAGTCTCCGAGCAGGACACACTTTGGCAGTGCAAAGTGAAGCCCACCGCCTGTGGCCCTCTGACGTCATATGAAAGAAGAAAAAAAAAAACGGGGGGAAATTAATACCCAGGAACTGTGCCCAATCTATTCTACAATAGAACTGATTGTCGGCATTCATACATAGTAATTACACTTCCATCTAAACGCTTCACCATGATGAGTGACAACAACATTTTTTGGGGGGTGAAATACCTTACTCTAAAAAGAAAAGACCATTACGAAGGCAAAGTATTGTACTCTTCTACGCATCAAGGAACAGAGTATGTGTTGTGCTGTAAAGCCTAGCAATCTGTTCTCTTTGCTGTCTGCCCCATTCCGGCTGTGTAATTTTCTTCATTCAACTGAAAATGTAGCATTCTTCTTTTAACCTATCCTTTGTTGTCTACATTTCTTTGCTAGCTCTGTGCTGGTGTGAAACAGCTTCTGCTCTACTTAACCAAGCCTTACACATGCCAACTTTCTATTCTGTAATATGCAAAGTAAATGAATGTGCTCATCTCTGCTGTGTTGATTTTGCCACTGTAATCCACCCCCAAAGTAAGAGCATGACCAGGGGTGAATCTCCACACCCCGTCACTTAACTATGACCTTTCCTATCCTATTTTTTTTAATGCTGTTTCTCTCAGTCTTTAGTAAGTCATCACATAGGATTACAGTGAGCTTTTCCGAAAGCTTCTACCACCTGCTCTCACCAGCCACCTCCAGGCACTGCCTGTGACCTTTCAACTTGCCACAACGCATTAGGCTGGACAGAGGAGAGAGGCTATAATATCCAACGGGTGTGATGTGACCCCTTAGAAACCCTCTGTCACTGCTAACTGGGTCACACAGGCTCAAAGACACAAACGCATTCCAACGTAGGTAGTATACCCGCAGAGAAAAGCAGCATGGTTATGCATGGTAATCTGACACAGCGGTCATTTCACTTCACTGTTTGTTAGTATCCCTGTGATGTATGCTTATCGTAAATCATCTGATCACGAGTTGACGGTTTACATTTGTTTTCTAGAAGTGAGTTGTTTTAGAGTCTCAGAAAGTGTGTGTTTTGCGCAGCATCAACTTGCAGCACACAAGCTAAAGACACAATTAGCTCCATGGGATATGGGGCCCTCTCATAGAGAGGCACCAAGGGGATTTGAGTGATATGGTGGGGGAAAACTGGTCATCTCAGAGTACTAATCCTCCTTCATGGTCTTTACTGCTTCACACCAAGAAGCCGGAGTGACCGTCCTGCCGGCAACAGCGACTCGAGCTCCTCCTCACCTGCCTCTCTCATCATCTTGTTCTCTGGACCTTGGCTTCTCCCCCCAATCCCTTAGCATACTGTGTCAGAGTTAAACATGGCTGGAAAGGTTGTGGCCGCACACAGCTGCATTCCAAAACTTCTGTGAATTAAGAGGGCGAGGCGGTGGCCTTACTTGTGTTTGCGGTCAGACGCATGTGAACTCTGGCAAAATAAAGTGAAAGTTATAATGAGCCATCTCCTGCTCCGGTGTTTGTTCAGACCGGCTGTCTCACAGAATGGGCTGTGGGCAGAATACTAATGCAGATGACTAATGGCTCTCCCTCCCTCACTCTTTCACTTTCGCTCCAACTACTCCACCACTCTCGCTCGCGTCCCTGCTCTCTTTCCTGCTCTCTTTCCTTTTCGTTTCTCCCTCCAAACACTGCATGTTTATGAAAGTATAATCCATAGTCTAGAAGACTCCAATTTTAGTCAACATTTGTTTTGGCCAACATTTGTTTTGACTGCCACAAAGATTTCTGGAACACATATGACACGTCCGATGTTTGTGGAAGGTTTAATATCAACAAGGACAAACATGAAATGCCTTCCGGAATGTTCTCCTTGGGCCGTTTTTGAGCACAAGTCTCGCCCCTTCAATGACACTCTCATAACTTATTGGTCTGTGGACACTAGAGCTGATTACTACTTTGCGCCATAGAGTGGGCCTATCTAATCCCTCTCTATCCATCTTATTTGGCTCTCTTACTCAATCACTCCTGCAAACAGCCTCCATAGGAAAACAGAAGATGTCCTGGAGTGCTATTAGACTGTGAAAGTCTCTGCTGTGGCAGATTAAAACCCTGTGAGATTTAACTAGGATTAAGCTCCCCCTTTAGCATGTGGAGAGGATAGAAACTGTTAAAAAAACATATTTTAAGATAGATTTGATTTGACAAAATTAAGCATGCACAACCCATATGGTGACAACCAAATATTAAATTATTATGTTGTTTTCCTGTTTCTTTTATCAATTAAGGTTTTATGCTGATTGTTAAATTGTGGTTTTATCACCTTACATAAAATAATTCTTATGCTAATGGCCATATGCAAGACCAAACCAATTTTAGTTTTCTTCACTAATTCTGTCCTCATCCCTCATTTGATCTATATAAAGCCTAATCATTATGCTATTACTCATCCCATTGCATCTCTCATTTGAATTAGCAATCTTATTAGCCCAGTGCCGAGAGATTGGAATAAAGACAGTAAGTAGGCGAGCACTCAATACTTATGCCCACGATCAATTAAACTTTCCATTCACCCATCACTGGCCACATCACAACACTCATATGTTTTCTAGTAGTCTACTAGGAACAAAGTAGGGAAAGCAATTCCTATTTCCCTAAAGACTAACATCTTTCTAGTTTATTTCAAGTATTTGCAGTATGTAGGTTGTTGCAGTCTTTTTACTAATATGCTGGCAGGGCAGAACTAATTCTTTGTGTAAATAAAATTTTATCTGCCTCAAATCAGCACGCAGATTTCTGCATTTTGTGTAAAGGTTGGCAGAGCATGGTTATTCTGTGAAATAAGTTCTGTACTCTCAAATTGGCCCAACATCATAATGAAGACAGGTTTTTTAAGATAGAAAGACATATTTTATGATGAGCTAAGAATTGAACATTATCACACATGTTATGGCTTGTTGGAATAATATCTTGTGATGCACCAATGACGCAATGACAAAGTATACATTTATATCAGTTGGACAGCACCACCTCTTGCACTTCATCATGCGTTGCCTATCACATCTGCGTAATGTACTGGACATTCAAACCCATCTGCCACATACAGCAAATACATAGTAATGTGCCTCGCACGCTCTCTGTACTGCTCTTTATCGTTCACTCATTCTATGTTGGGTATAGTGAGACAATACAGGAGAGACAGGATCATCTTTCAGTCATTAGAGAAGCACAAACACTCCCAGGTCCCCTGTGGCGTGGTAACTGCAGCCAGCGCACATAAACACAGAGAGGGGGGAGGCAGGAGCAATAGCAGCCCCTCTGGGGAGTCATGCTCCCAGTCTGTGACTCATCTAGTCAGCCCTCCAACAGATACAAGACCACAACCTCTCCAACCACACTCTTCAGGGGATACATCCACACTCCATATGCAGGGAGTGTATTGTTGCGCCATATAACAGGCATGGCCTGTAGGCTACTCCACAGGCTGTTTTCAAAGGCATGGTCCCATCTGAAATGGCCAGGCAGTATTTTCCAGAGCATTCGTATGCTGCAAACCCCTCCCACATAAGCCGTGCCTTCTCCTTTCATGATAGATCAGCCAATCTCTGTGTGGGAGACAGTGTGTGGGCGAGCGGTCTGGTGTGAGTGACGGTAGGTTTGATGAAGTAATTGATTACAGTGAAAGGCATCAGGCCATCATTAGTCCTCTGAGGATCAAACTTCACATCAAGCCAGTACATAGGGAGAGAGACACGCCGCTGCATTCTAATGACGCAGTTAGAGGTTTATTCTGCCCAGTTGCACACTCATCGCCAAGTGGCACCTTTCCAATGTATGATTCTGGTACTAATTTACTTTCTGTCATCTTTTAATAATTATCTTGTAAGTTATCTGTTGAGTTTGAATCTGCCTGACACATTTGCATACACACAAACCATCTCATGTACACACAGAAACACTTACAAAGCTCTTACAAAGCTCACACATTCATTGGAATTCAATCACAAAAGAAATTACGACCTCCATCAACAATGCTCCGCTCTCAATTTAAGATCTATCTTACAATAGGCCAACCATCACTACAGGAAAAATCATGTCAGAAGCTTGAAAGAATTCCAGTAGATCTAGATTGTCTAGTTTTACTAGTAATAAGATGGCGGCGTACTTGATGGCTCAAATTACCACTCATGGTACCACTCATTTTCACTCATGACTGTTTCGCCACACAACCAGCAATGTTACTTACTATCATGTCCTTCCAAGTGGCTCAAATTTATCTGATTCTAACTCGCTGTTAAACGTGGACGAGCACGGTCAGAAACAGTTCCTCATCACTACATCCTTACTAACGAAAGAAAATATGTTGCAGGTGTCTTATTTCTCTGTTCATTCCACATGTGAAGGGTCAAAGTGTCTACCAAAAGAATGAGCCAGCCAGCCTGTCAATGTGGGGATCTTTGTGCTTTTTTATCCCCATACCCTTTCTCTTTTTTTACTAGTGGCCCATGAACTCTTTCTTTTGAGTGTGCTTCCCTCCCCCTCGTGAAGCAGTCTTCTATGGTCCTCTCTCTACTATTATACTCTCTACTATTATATGTCTTATTGCTTAAGGTTCTCCACAGAGAGCGGTCTTGTGAATGCATTTGTAAAGACACAGGGAGAGATGCACTTGCTTTGTGCTCTACTTTGAATCCCACCCAGTGTGTCGCACATAGGCAAGATCACGTGTTTATGTGTGAAGGGCAAATGTTGACAAGAGAAAAGGGCACTATGTGTAAAATGTCTCCTAAAATTACTTTAGATGTTCCTAAACGGACATATTGGTGGGCATGCCAGTGGCCATTTATTAAACCAGCAGTTACACAAGCTACTCTAAATGGCCTGGAGCCAGCTAAATCCACAATTAGCTCTGACTTCCCATTGACCAAGTCTGGTTTCTTAAGCTCATCTCGACGGTGGGTTTAATCTTCCAGGACTTTCATTAAGAACACCCCATGTGTTGATTCTAAAGAAAGGAGCTGGCTACCTCATTTGGAGTAAGAATGTGCATTTGAACACAGTTGGAATGCCCATAGCTACGAGGGGCTGTTGGTCCGACTTGGGCAGCTATACCAGGGGTGAGCATAGCCATGGCAACAAAGACGTAAGGTCCCATGGACCACATAGGGGATACAATGCGCTTCCCTCGGGTTTGTCATTCCAGTCAGGCCTGACCCAAATTAAAATATCTTGGGAAAGCTATCACACTTGATGACCGGCACACAAATGAACAACAGTTATAATCAGTTGAACTATGCTGGACTTATTGTAATAATAAAAAGTAAAAAAGCTGCAGCATTTTTGGTTAGAATCATGGCAGCAAGGGAAATTGAACTATTAACCATCTGTTCGCAATTTTAAAAGAAATTAGTAAAAGAACTGTAGTCGTTGCAAAGAGAAATTTCTAAAACACAGTGTTTTTAATTTGCAATGATCTTTATGTCATATTACATAGCAGTCTGAGATTGGTTTGGGAAAAATTAAATCTACAAACAAATCTTTGTTGTGCCCATCCTATTGAATTAGTTGATCGCAACACGGAACAAAGCCAACCACCTCCACATCACTTCCAAAAGCAACAACAATCGCCTACATACCTTCTGCCACCAACCCTTTTTGTCCAAGAAGGATTGTTGGATTGACTAAATCGAGGCCCTCCAAACACAACCACAAGTCTCCCTGTATGCCTCCAAGTGTTGGAATCCCCTTCGTGATAAACCACCAGACCATTCTCTCACATACCCATCCTCCCCACCATTCAACCAATTGCATAGTGCATAGACAGAGGCTACTTACTTTGATTTGGAGGTCTGTAAGTTGTGTCAATGCTTGGAGTAGGTTTAAACTCTTTTCTCATCTGCAACTCACCTTTGTCCCTCTGTCCCTCAGACTCTATCTTTCTCTATATCCTTCCTTCTATCTCTCCTTGCCCCTGCACAGGGCTGGGCATACGATAGCTGCTTGTGTGTGTATGTGTTTTTTTTTCTCCCCCTGTTTTTTGTTGCGGAGGGGGCCGTACTGAAAGCCTGGTTTCCTGACTCGTGATTGGGAGCTCATTACCACAAGGTCACTCCAGGGACGGCTTGCTTGGCAGGGGAGTAGCACTCACAGACAACCAGGGAGAGACTGTGAAAGAGAGGGAGGAAAGGATGGTGAATGAGAGACAGAGAAATGAGAGCACTTGGAGGCAAAGTGCTGGGGAGTTGTATGACAAAGAGTGTGAGAGTATGTGCATGTTTCTATTTGTTTCTGGTTCTATCTTTGTGTGAGTGTGTTTGTGTTTGTGTGTTTGTGTGCATTTCTGACTGTGTGTGTGTGTGTGTGTGTGTGTGTGTGTGTGTGTGTGTGTGTGTGTGTGTGTGTGTGTGTGTGTGTGTGTAGAGCCGCCCCTATCAGGACCGGCTGTAACAAACCTGCCTATGCCAGTTGTCAACCAGTTATATAAAACATTTGGAGAAAAAGTCCGCTCTTGTCCCAAAGCAACACGTTCTATGTACTATTGACAAAACAAGAGATTGACTCAGACTGTAGATAAAGACACTCATGAAAACATGCTTTGTCACTAAGTTCCTATTTGCCTTTGCAAGCCTTTTATGTGTTGGGTTCCTTTCACCAACTGTCCGATTGATCATTTGTTGGAGGAAGCAGATGGCTGTAGATGACCTTATGGGCTGCCAGGGGTCCTCTGTTGCAGCTGGCCTAGACAAGATCATGCTTTGACAGATTACAGCACACTGAATCAATAACGTGTGCCATTAGCACTGTCCACAGTCCTGTGTACTATACTGATGTCAGACTAATGCTCCCTCCTTCTCTCCTTACTCCACACACAAGGAAATGGCTTTAGCTGCAATTTCACAGAGCCATCGTAGTATTGATGGGTTGTGGAGCCAGTAGCTGTTATCGTACATATCTGTCCTCATATTTTCTGGATCTGTTTGCTTGATTTTTTTGTTTGCAGTTGATGACGTCATCATGAGTGCGCTTTTCAACGAGTGCTTTAGAGTTAGTTTGGAGCTAACACAAGAAGAAAATAGAATTGTACATGTTCAGTGCCACACATTCGTATAATTTCCATGGGACTCATCAGTCAATGCATCTCATTGAGGGTTACTAGGTGGAATGAGTCATGCTCCCTGGTGACGATGATATGACCCGCTCATATTCCTCTCATCAATAATGAACTCCATCTATTTGCCTCCACCAACCCTCCCTTAAGTGGGTGATATGCCTTAGCAGGATCCTGGGGAGGTTCCCCAGACATACCATTCTCCTCCACTGATTCAAATTTTTGATGATAAATGATGAAAAGGAAATGAAAAAAGTCCTCAATTGTCTTTAGTGGTTTATTGCCTTCTAGCTTGTGGTGCTGAGAGCTTGTTAGTCTGCTGTATGAGAGCACCAAAGGCAGTCTGACTAACAACTCAGTCAGGCAGAGAGCTTTGATAGTCACTCTGTCCTGCAAGTTCACTCTCTTTATTCGTTTTCATCCATTTAAACCGTGGTTTAAATCTTAGTCCCTCTCTCCTTTTTGCTAGTGGCTGCTCTTCACTGGCTGTATAAGTCTGTAAGTGGAGAACCTCTGATGAAACCAAATGAATTCTCACTGTTACCATCAGCTTAATAGAACACCTTGCACAGTCGCCATTACATGCTGGAGCACTGTCATTCCTTGACACAAACACCTTTGCTGAGGGAAAATGGCTGAGGCGAAAGTGAATGCATTAAGAATGCCACTAAAAAGGGACGGGGTTCAGATTTTTTTTATCTGTCTGCCCCACTTCTTGCAAATGTTCAATTTCGGCTGCATGTCTGAGCTGAGATTGAGATTGAACTTGTTACAGGGGAGAGAGAAGTCTGTCTGAGCCCTCGGTAGGCCGTATGGAGACGGGCCCAACGTAGTTTAGAGAAAAGGACCAATCAACCACCCGGACAGCTCTGATAACTAGCGGTCTCTGGAGCCATCGAGGGCAGGCTGACATGTGCATCTCAATCAGCCAGACTGAGAGGCCATTTCTATGACATGGCTCTGCTCCACCTTTCTTCACTTTCAATCCCTGTTGATATAAACATTTATTGTGTTCTTGGTCAGACGTTTAGAAGAGATCCCAATAGAGGATCAAACATAGTTACATTACAATGTGCAGGAAATCAAAGGGAAACGAATCATTGCAGATACAAGTTAAGTAGATCTGTCCAGGAAATCTGTACGGATATCTTCTCCTGGTGAGGTGGACTGGGTCTAACAGTGATTAAATAACCATTGCTTCAAGAACAACTAATTGTTCTGTTTCATGATATTCTCTCTCTCTATAGAGTATATAGCTGACATTGCCAAAAGGCCATACCTTTGACTGGGGGAAAAAAGAGGCCTTGGCCCCACATGAATCTACAACATTTCTACTGTGTTCAGAGGACTAGTCTAGTGTTCAGAGAACTAGTCTGGATTTCATGATTACCTTGGGGGCTCATATGTCACACCATGCAGGCCATTTTCCATCTGACATGTGGGCCATAGTGTCAGGGCCTATTGGAGTAAAGTAGGAATGCTTCACTATAAAAACAAATCTCTGAACAATATACTAAAATCTCATCAGTGTCAAGTCCTCTTCAAAGTAGTTCCATCTTAAATGAATTTTACGGTCCCCATCAGTTCAGCATTAACCAAAGAAAGAAACGTTATTATGCTGATTACATTTCACAAGAACCTCAGTTTCATTAATAAAAGAGGAGGTTTGTGAATTTTAATATTCATAAATTTCTATGCCTCAGCTAATTAAAGTTTAGAGATTTGCACTCCATTGGTGCTGCTGAGCATTAATTTAGAGTGCATTCCCACAAACATTAGTTGGTTTCTGGCATGAAATGCTCTTGTTCCAACAGTTGATTTTTATCGAACTGGCTTATTATGCGTAGTTAAAGCCTCAGCTATATATATATATATATATATATATATATATATATAGAGAGAGAGAGAGAGAGAGAGAGAGAGTACCATTTCTTATTTGTGTCCAAAGTTCAGGACAACACAAGTCCAACATAAACGGGCATGTGGTCAAATCAAACTATAAAATTGGTTTTTTTCATACATTTATGTTTCAATATGCTGAAAAACAATTACTATAGCCAACATTCAGAATGTCTTGCAGTGAATGGATTCCTGCTCGCGATGACACGGTAGACCTAACAGCTCCTTATGTAATGGCCAACTGGCCCTCTTCCCTCTCCAACATCGCAGTGAGCACTGCGTCCTTCAGAGTACTGTTTTAGCTCGCAATTGGATCGAAGGAAAGTTAATTTAGCACTGACAATTAATTTGCTCGAGCCAAACACCCCGGCGAGCCAACCGAAGCATGTCAGGCGTAAGCGACGAAGCAGCTCGGCACGATCCGTCTCCCATCGACAGTCTGGCTCAGTTGTCTGTCGTTTATCCGCCTACATATGCTTCCTCTAAGAAGCTCATTAATCTTGAAGGACTTGTTTTTATGTTCCACTATAGTTTGTGTATGTTCTAATTATTGGCTTTCAATCCCATGCAAGGGAGCAATTATAAATATATTGTAGAAACATAATGTGATTTTCTTTTTTTTGCTAAAATATATTATAACTTTTGTTTAAAATATCATGGCAGGACATCATTGCTTCTCTTGCTTGTGGGAAATAAAGGCTTAAGTTTTCAGTGCAGTCTGGAGTCGATGTTGATGAAGGAGTTATGTCCATCTAAGTACATGGTGGAGGAGACGTTAGGATAAAGGCTGGCTTGGAACAGAGGCGCTACCACTGATGAAACCTAAGCCCTCGGGGATCGCCACACATCTCAACAAATCTCTCTACTTGCTTTGCTCTTCGTTTATTTGTGGTAAAGCCAGCAGCTTCAGGGGTATTTGCCGGGCACCGATGGCCCTTTGTCTGGCTGTGTAAGCGATTGAAAGCGAGACAGAGATGACTCTGTGACCAGACAATGAACCTTCTGCCCAAACGACACTGTCTACGCTAAGTATGGACCAAGTAAGGACCGCAATAAACACCCTCAGTCTGACAGCAAACACTCACCTGTTATGAGAATCTATTATGTTTTAGTTTACACAACAAATCTTTGAATAATAACTGAACTATGACTGCACGCCATTCAGCGCAACACACTGTTACACCTTACAATGTTCCTGCCTGGTTGCATTTGATGAAAGGTACCTGTCCATGGGGCTTAAGTGGATTTAGATAGACATCGATACCCCACATAATAAAACGCCTTTGTCTCACTTCAACTGATCAGTGGTCATCAGTGATCGGAGGGGTCTTGCCCCCAATCGATGAGAAAATGAATTACCTGTGACAGAGTAGACCTCGCTCCAGGGCAGGAGAGATATTTGAGCCACCACTATATCTAAACAGTAATCACTGGAGCATGACCGAAATATATTTTAAACACTTCCAGATAGGAGGGTGCCCAACTGCCCATTATGGAAAAGATAAGCGGAAGCTATATTATGTTTTACTAATCTATTTATCTCTCTCTCTCTCTCTCTCTCTCTCTCTCTCTCTCTCTCTCTCTCTCTCTCTCTCTCTCTCTCTCTCTCTCTCTCTCTCTCTCTCTCTCTCTCGCTCTCTCTCTCTCTCTCAAATCGACAGAAAGAGACAGCTAATATTTTTGATTGGCACAGAGGCCTGCACCCTCATTTCTCTAAAGGCAGACTTCATCCTAAGCCACCTGAGCATGAAAACACATTAGCTTAGTGGGAGAGGCCCCTGCCTTTCACAGGTGCTCACTGCCAATCCACACACTCCTAATGTAAACAAAAGCTTAACTTGCAGGTGCTTGCAATCTTAGGCACTTAAATTCCACCACCATGACTATTAATCAAATCAGCAGACAAGAAGAGGAAATTAATCAGGTTTAAATGGTAATAAATGTAGTCAATTTGTGAATTACTAGCATATTTTTGGAAAACTTGAAATGGCAACATTGTAAATGGCACTACATGTTTGTGAGATAAGAATGGATATTAGAAAGCAAACCGATAAAAAATAAAATAACCATAAACCTAAAAAGGAGATCAAGTTATACAGCTTAAAACAGCATGGGTCATTGCTACTCAAACTGATTGTCCTCATTTGACACCGAGTAATCCACCGTAATAATAGCCAATGAAATTCATTTTAACTTTGATCACAATATTCCGAGCTCATAACAATTATTAATGAAACCATATTCTGTAAATTCAGGGAATTCATTTGAAAGGTATTAGAGGTATTACATTATAACCAATGGAGAGACATAAAGACTTAAACTTTATTGTGAAATATTAAAAACATTTTGACTGCTTCTAAGTTGCCTTGATAATGAGAAATGAAACTGCCTGGATTCACTTAATTCATAGCCTTTAAAACACTTCTGAAGATATTTTATCTCAAATATTAAATAAATGCAACTTAATGTAGGTGAAGCCCCACAAATTAGGATTACAAAATTAGACTCCCCAGGAAGAGAGTTTTTTTCTTCTTTTAAATTTGATTAAATGTTTGACTGACACTTTACTTGTGTACACAGTTTAAAGCCAAACAACTTGAAAAACAAGACTGGTGAATGCCGGAGGGTTGATTTAAGCTGTGCAGACAGTGTTGAGCTGCCACATTGAGGTCTGAATTATTGTGCATCTATCTCCTGGCATACAGATGAGTGTGCCTCTAAGGTCTCCCCTAATGAGAAGGAGAAGAGCCCAGTGCAGGACAGCAAAGACAACACGGTGTAGACCTTTACACCCCGCTCCCATCCATCATCAGGCTCCAACCAGAAACAAACCACTGGCCACAACACCCAGCGGTGACACAGATCATTCACTGTGGTGAAGCAGCTGCCAAACTGAAGAGGGAGTAAGGACCAGGAGGCAAGATACCGTAGATCTCCTTTCATCGTCCTCTTTCTCTGTTTCATGCCCGAAGGTTGAGTTCACCAATGATTGCAAACACGTTTTGGAAATCCTATGCCATGATGATACAATCTACAGTGTGTGTACTGTAAACATGGCCCTAAATCTTCCTTGCTGCATAGCGGTAACAGATTATCTTTTCATGCTAATTTGACGTACAGCAACCTTAACATGACTGACAACAATTTAACACTGTGTTGGTGATCTCTTTCAAAATTTCAGATAACCGTTACAGTCATTACTGCTGCCTGTAAGAATATTTTTTATGTCACCTTAGACTTATGGTATTCATTAGAAATGTAATCTTTTATTATTGGCCATTTTGAAAGGTAGTAAAATACAAGATTGCTGCAATGGCGGAAATCAATAGTGCTATTATCCATTACAGCGTGGTGTTGGCTAAAAGGGCTGCCAAACACTCAGTAAAGCATGACCTTCACTAGCAGCCCCAACACTGGACTAGGGGGTGAAGACCAACAAAACAATTATCCCGTCTCATTTCCCCCTCTGCAGCGCTTCTATACATTCTTGTTTATCAAAATCGAAAGGTTCAGCTGCATATTGAGCCGCACTCAGTCTGGTCCTCTCTGTCCAAAGATCAATGGTTGATAATAGTAGCCGGGCTGTGTTTTAAACACCCCTCATCACACAGCCAGTTCAGCCCAACTGCAACAGCAGTCGATACAGTTGGCAGCCAGATTACAGGCATTGTTATCCTCCTGCAGAAGATGCAATAAGAGGAGCACTTTCTATCAAAGTGATAGAAGAGCACATTGTTGTTTTATGACTGCACAGATTCACATTTTAACACAGCAACACTGGGCGAATATGTACCCCTGCCTCTACTAGATGTGAGTAATGAAACAGAAAATGGATAGATATTCATTAAAAAAAGGATATATACACATTTTATTCTCACTGTTCTATTTCAATACATTTTTTACACAGTTTTTGCCTGGAATTGCAAGCTCTAACCAAGTCTCCTATGTGCCATTATAGCACACCTCCTTTTATAATTGAATGCATAAAATGAAGGTTTCATTTCAGAAGTTTGGTTTCCTCTCATGTCCCTCAAAGGTAATAGAGTTGTAAAACAGGTAGCTTATCAGCTTCTCCCTCTCTGTACTTTACTTAGTTTTACCTACTAGTCATTTTTGCCTTTGTGGGCACATTAAAACATGCCAAGTCATAAAAATCATTAGGCCTCGGAGCTGACATTTGAAGGTAGATTTCCCCTTGGAATCATTCAGGACACTTAGAAATGTCAGACTAATGAGCTACAAAACCACCACCCTCATCCGTACACGTTTAAAATTTTAGGACATGATCGCCACTTTCATTGGCGATCTCCTGGCAACACATTTCCGGTCTTCCTGCCCGCAAGCCAAGGAGAAGCTGGGCTGGTTGCTGGAGCGATGGCCTCCTGAGTCCATTCACTAGTTCAACAAACAGAAGGTTGACTCGGCACTGTAATACCTGCGTCTGAATGGACAGGAGACCCACGCTTTACATGACTCAACACCAGTCAGTCAGTTTTAATAGGGCATGTCAATGCAGACCACGCACTGTAGGTCGCCACACCTGTCACCTCTCACCTAATGGCCATCTTCCTGATGACACGCGGCTCGCTGACTGGATGACACTCCTCTCTGTGCCGTTTCATGACTCCTCGGCAATCCAAGAGTAAGTGCAGGAAGAAATGTGAGCGCTACGGAGATTAAGCCAGAGTAGCAAAAGTCCAATTTAAATTCTCTGCCAAAGAAGATAACTAATAAAAAAAATCTATTCAGCTCACAGTGGATAAGAGGTTTCACTCAGGACAAAAGGTTGCTGAGACAACACTAGAGTTGTATGAGGTGTGTGTGTGTGTGTGTGTGTGTGTGTGTGTGTGTGTGTGTGTGTGTGTGTGTGTGTGTGTGTGTGTGTGTGTGTGTGTGGAAGGCGGGGGCGGGGGGGTTGCTGTGCTGTCTGTTCAGATTTAAAGGATTATTTGCATTCTCAGTCAGTCTCCTGGACACGACTGTGTCAAGAGACGGTTCCTATCTCTTTTCTCCAAGTGGGATTTTTATTAATCAAATCCCCCATGGCAGAGGAGCGGATAACATAAAGCTTCATCACTTTACTCATCATTTCACACTTGTTGTTTGATTTGTGTGTTGACCTCAGAAGAATGCAAAGTGATGGTTGGTGCTTTAGCCACCAACGCATTCTATAACGGCGACAAGCAACTACTTCATCAGCCAGCATCAACCCACCCGGACATATCCTTGAACACTCATTGTCTCACTAATACACTTACAAAATCACACTCACACACAAATGAACGCCCATGTATAGGTCTACGGGCATCTTTGAAGACAATGGGGATCATAGAATATCCCCCTAGAACCATCAGCATATTTTATATTACCCTGTAGCACACAGCCAATCAGGGTAGATAATCCTTCCCCAACAGCAACACTTCATGTCCCCTATCATATGACGAGAGCCATTTGGTGGCATGTTTAAGGAGCACCTCCATCTATCTTGGCTTTAAAAGCAATCTGTAATTCCCTTTGGCACAGAGCTGCGGGGGAAAGTGCTGTTTTGCTCGAATATAACAGTAGGTGTTCGTGCTGTCTCTGAGACATTGTTGGTCCAGTCGGTACTATCTTAATTAAAACAGTGAACAAACCAAACACAAGGACACATCTGCTCTCTAGAAATGGAAATTGAAGCAGCCTCTTTAATTGTGTCACCCTTTGATTTGATATGTCTACGAATACTCTCTTTCACCACTCCGCCACCACCACCGCTCAGAGTTACCGAAAGATTACTGAAAGAAATATCTATAACCTGAGATTCCAATTCCAGCAAAAATGATTTTGAACGTTTGCCTGACACCACAACTATTTCCTCGGCCTCTACACCATTTTGATATCACAGGGCGGTGAGACCTAATAAAGATTTGAGTCATCACCGAGCACACATCCATCGCACAGAAACAACTCAGTGACCAGTCTGGCCTTCTCAGACTGGGTTTAAAGATAAAGAGAGCTGAGGGAAATGGAATTAGATTGCAGAGAGCGGCTGTTCTGTGGTGTATTGCTTTGTCCCTGTCAGGTCTGCCTTACTGAATTGATGTTGCTCTTTTAAACTCCATTGGCAAGGGTGACGGTGTGTGTGAGGCAAGCCTACTTCCAGCAACTCTGGGCTTGTTGTGAATCCCAGGGTTCCACGGAGATGCCTGGCCACCTTCCAGGGCCTCAAGGAAGAGGTTGATCCTTAGGCTTTGCCCCCAACAGCCAGTGCAAATTAAGATCCAGTGAATCGCTAACCCCATGTATGTTGGTAGAGAAGGGGAGCAAAAAGAGAAAGGGAAATGTGTAAATGTACTTTATGTTTGTGGTAGCATGCAAGAGTGTGCAATACTTTTATTTAATCGTTAATGGCTGCCAGGGTAACTTATAAAGTGCTGCTCATGCCTGCGAAGCGTCCTTTTTCCTATCTCTGGCTTTATAGTTATGTCTGCCCTATGATTGTTGTCAAAAGCTCCTCAACCATCGCCTATATTAAAAATAAAAAATGCCTTAAAGGTATCTGCACTTGGTGTGCAGCTCTTGTGGTCCTGGTGAAATTGTGCATTTAATCCAATTTATATGGAGGCCTCAATTCATGTGTGAAATGCTGCATTGAAAGCATCCTCTAATGAAATGGGTGTGCAGCGTGATGTCAATGTCCAATAAAGATCGTGGTCCTCTCAGCTAAGAACCTGAAGGGCATGGCAACTATATGTCTACGTGTTGGAGATGTTGTATTTTTCTCCAAGATCAAAAATTGATAACATATGGCAATCAATTTAGCTCTGTCTGTGCTCTATCTTTTTATTGTAATAATCATTCCAGTGACGGCTTACAGGCAAGATCTGCTATTATGTAGTATCTGCCGGTGCCCTGAGTCCATAATAACATCCCTCTCTCGATCATTCTATCAATCTCTTCAGGAGCCCCGTGACTAATAGTTCAAAATGTGTTTTGTTACCATCTCCTTAACGGGTTTTCACTGCAGGTACGTATAATATATTGAGTATTGATTGTTACATGTTTGTATATTGGTTTGCACAGTAAAATAAAAAGTTATTGTTATGCTCTTATCAACAAGACATCCTAAAATAGTTGCTGATCCATAATCATCAGCACTGTCAGTCCCGTTTTAGAGAGCCATAACCTTTTGGAGAAAGAAAATTTTCCTTTTTCCTTACACCAACCCATTAGATTGGTAGAATCTGGGATTTGGACTGCCAATTTGTTATAAAGTCCCTGATGCTATCCGTAAGGTATTAGTCGGGAGACAGGCCCGGCTGGGGTTAGTAGAAACATTGTCTGTCAACCTGCCTGTGCTCATTAGGACATGAAGGACTGACAGCCTTCTCCAGTCCCAAACAGGCACCGTTCAGAAGACTGATAGAGTGAGACATTATTAACCATGCCCTACCTGTGTCACTCTATCTCTCGGACCATTTAGACAGTTCTAAGGATTGTATCAGACAGTAATATATGTGATGATGTTTGTACGCTTGTTTATTTCTTCCCATATACCATTTACATCTGCCTTCGGTGTATATCACATTTTTGCTAAATTTTAAACCCTCTACCCTGTTCATTGGAGTGTCCGCAAGTGTGCCAGAAAATGTAATGTTTGTCTGATCATTGCAAAAGCTGGTACAGCCTGACATCTAGTGGTGTGGTGGGCTCACTAAATATGTTTTTAATCAGTATCACGTTTTGTTGTTTCAGTGGATAAAAGTACCCTCCTAAGGCTTTAACCAAACATAAAAAAAGGTGAAAAAAGGTGTTTGTCAGAACACAAAAACATCAAAAACATAAACACATCAAAAGGTTCGTGTCCAAAGCTTGGGCGTCAATAATGTCTTAATAATTACTCCACAACAAGAGGGTATTCAGTCATTACAAAAGTCAGTCAAAAGTCAAAAGGTTGTAAAATGGAGCTTAACTCAGATTATTCTGTTGTCATTCATTTAACATAACCATCTACAGAAAAGTAGGTCTTAGTACTGGTTGAAGCAAAAGGCCAGTATGTAACCAGAAAAAGTTATCTTTATCATCAAAAAATTGCTATAGAATTCAATGCAATTTAATGTATATGTTTGGAGTAAGACAATGATTGTATAGTTGGGACACATACAAAAGAAAAAAAAAGTTCTCAAATGCCTGTTTGGAATATGTAGGGTTAAAAAGGGTGTGACGGGTTTCTCTGGAATTGAAACCTACTGCATTATCAGGAAGAGGATTTACATTTTCTGCCATTTTAATTTTTAGAAAACATTAAGCAGTGTGTGCTAGAATGGCTTCCAACCTTGCACTTCTTGAGGAGCATCTGTCTTGTCCAGTTTGTTGTGAAATCTTTAAAAACCCTGTGGTCCTCCTATGCAGTCACAGTTTCTGTGAAAAATGTCTTCAGCTTTGCTGGGAGAACACAAAAGATGACTTTTGCCCGGTGTGTAGAAAGAAGTGTTCTCCCGAGGAGCCACAAATAAATGTACCCTTCAAAAATCTCTGTGAATCTTTTGAGAGGGACAGTGGGAAGACTCAACACGAAGTTATGTGTCAACAACATGGTGAGAAACTCAAACTCTTCTGTATTGATGATAAAAAGCCAATTTGTGTTGTCTGTCATACGTCAAAGAAACACAAGGGCCATGAGTGCTACCCTATTGAAGAAGCTGCGTCAGAGTTAAAGGTATGTTGTGCAATGTTTTATGAAAGTGTTTTTATAGTATAAATATATAAACATAGACTTGTGCAATACATTTGACAATTAATAATACATATTCTTACTATTTAAGGACAAAATTAAAACTATGGTTTTGAGCCTGGACAACAAATTGAAAGTTATGAGGTCAGCCAAAGTGGATCATCAAACATGGAAAAAACATATCAATGTCAGTACATTTAAATAAAATTGCATAACAAATTGTATTACACTCATAAAGTTTTGTTTATTATTCACTAAGTAGTAACCACCATACACAAAGAGGGTGAGGTGAATATATAATATATAAATAATGCATCAAGTATCCTAAAGTAATATTGCTAAGATCTTTGAGCTTGTAATCTGTCAAGAAACCGCCTTTATTTGATTGTAGAGTCAGGCACAACGTGGAGAACAACAGTTCGGGACTGCATTCCAGGAACTTCACAAATTTATTGAAGAAGAACAGGTTGCAAGAGTAGCTGCACTGAGAAAAGAAGAAGAGCAAAAGTGTGCAGCAATGGATGAACTAATTGAGTCAATCGATAACAACATACTGGCCATTTCAGCGACAATTGAAATGATAAATGAAAACATTGAGACAGAAGAAGTTGTTTTTCTACAGGTAGCCTGTTATTTAAAAAAAATGTAGATACATGAAATTAACATACTGTACATCTGGACATTCTATCACACCAAACGAACTATATGAACACACTTTTGTTGTTGAAACTGACTTTTCTTCTTGTTAAATTTTATAGAACTATCAAGCTTTATGTGATAGGTAAGTGCAAATTCACATTTCCAATAATATATATTTTGATTTTAATAGAGATGGTAATTTTCTTTCTCCATTTTTAGCGTGCAGGGCATACCTGAACATCCAACAAATGTAGAGCCCAATCTGGGTTCATGTATGGACATTGCCAATCATGTCGGATCCCTGAAGTACAAGGTCTGCAAGAAAATGATTGAAAACATTGACTACAGTGAGATCAATTTTTTATAATTGTTTTCAATCAGAATTTTCTCTTTTTCTTTTCTTCAACTAAAAAGAAATAACTTAATAATAAATATTATTTTCTACCCATAAAGCTTCTGTAACCATAGACCCAAACACTGCATGCCAAAAGCTTCTTCTCATGGATGACCTCACCGGTATGATGTATTGTGAAGAGAGTCAAAATCTACCAAACAACCCGGAGAGGTTTATGATAGGTGCCATAGGATCTGAGGGCTACAGCAATGGATGCCATTTCTGGGATGTAGATGTCGGAGAAAGTGACCACTGGACCCTGGGAGTTGTCAAAGAATCAATCAAACGTAAAAAAATGATCAAGATGGATCCTGAAAGTGGATTATGGAGCATAAGATATGTCAGTGGAAAATATAGAGTAGGTGTTAAATCAAGGAAAGAGATTAATGTGGTTTACAGCCCCAGAGTTATTCGAATATTGCTCGACTGTGATGAAGGGCAGGTGAAGTTTGTTAATCATACCGATAACACAGAGTTACACACATTCAACTGTGAGTTCACAGAGAAAATGTTTCCTTACTTTAACACAAGCAGTCTTATTTGCCCATTGCGTTTTTGTAAGCAACACCTTGTTTTCAACAGATAATATGACATCTATCCCTGTCATAAATTATTGGAATGGTCATTTATTAAATAATAATTTAAAATGTAATCAATCATGTTGTTAAAATGACTGTATAAATTGATATGGAACTTAAATATAAATAGATTACATTATATGTGTTATGTCTGTTTAAAATAAAAAATTAAAATAAAAACTTTTCAATGTGAAATAGTGGAATATGTTTAAATAACTGAATATGAAGAACTAAAAATAATGTGTGAAATTAATTTACAATGAATAACCACTAGATGGCGAAAGTGTCATAAGGTTTACAAAGAGTTGAACAAATAGTCGAATGTCAAATATATTTCTAAAATAAAAACAAAATTAAACTACATCATACAATGTATAAAGGCTTGGAATACTGTTGCCAACATTTCTCTTCCAAACATTTCGTTTCCCTGCTAGTACCCCATTTGTAGAAAAAATCCAACACATGGTAGGCTATGCCAATGAAACACCAACAGATAAACCAGTACATTTCTCTGTACAATAACAACCTTACAGGCTATTAAACAAAAACAACAATTGTCAGATGTTTTGATGGTTGAAAACTGATAAGCTGTGTGAAAATATACGGTGGAATAAGGGTTAAATCTGCTTGCCTCACTCCACCCTTATGAATGCACGTAAACAGGAACAGGAAATTGAAAGACTCTTGCTACGTTGGTACCTTCTATCACTGTGGCGCCAAACGTTTCCACTTACAGGTACGTAGTTTGTAAGGGGAATATTTGGAGACTAAAACAGGTAATTTTCTAAAATGAAATATATTTGTTTTGGAGTAAACGAATATACCCATATATGTGTACCCGCAAAGTTCCTACTTTCACTTTTACCCTGCTAAGGTGAAGCTGAGGGTGAGGCATAATGGCTGGCAGACTATCTCTCCAAGAAGTAGAACTCTCCTGTTCCATATGCTGTGATATCTTCCGAGACCCAGTGGTTCTTAAGTGTAGCCACAGTTTCTGTTCTACCTGCCTGCAAAAGTACTGGGCTTCACATGGTTCCCACAGGGACTGCCCTCTCTGTCGAAGGGAGTCAGACGTTGAACCTGTGGCAAGTCTCACTCTGAAGAACCTGTGTGACTCATACATCCAGGAGAGTGAAGGACATGAGGCCCCAGAAGGAGAGCTATACTGTGATCCAGGATTGATGTGCTCTATCCATGGGGAAAGACTAAAACTATTCTGCATACAGGACAATGAGCCCATCTGTGTGGTTTGTCACACTTCTAGGAAGCACAAAGATCATGAGTGCTGCCCTATTGAAGAAGCTCTGGTGGATATGAAGGTGAAGTGTTCGGCTTATAAAGTAGTCTATAACTGTAGGAGATACCTTTTTAGACAGTTTTACCTGTGAAACATGAAGAAATTAGATACAAGTTGTGCCTCTCCAGGATATCCCAAACTATTAGCATGCATGTAATCAGATTTTCTGAAGTGGTTTTGTGGTTTAGGATGAACTGAAGTCCACGCTCAGCTCTCTACAAGAGAAGAAAGGGGCCTTTGATGCAATGAAACAGAAGTATGAGGATGCCGTGGCATACATTCAGGTATATTTTATTAATGTATACTCTTGGTAATTGCCTTCTACAAATGTACATACAATTTACAGACCTTGTTACAGTTTGTTTCTGATTGCTTAGGCACTATCTTTGAAACCATTGGCTATTTTTGCAAAACTCAACACACTAACTACAAAACCATACACCAAACCAGCAACATTTATATCTCTCAAAAGCAAACTATTCTTGCAATTTTTTTTTATTCTTAAGTCTTTTAAAGTGGTTTGTTTTTGGGTCAATACAGTACACACCATAATTTGAATAAGCACATGAAGCACCAACTACGCACTGATAGTATAGTATAAATAAAAGACACTTTTTTTCTGTGTGCAGGGCATAGCAGTTTGCAATTAAGTTTAATCATACATGTACACACGTACACACAGGTATCCAAATGTGTAAAGTATGTTCTAACACTCCTCAAACAACTTAAGATTAGTAGAAAAATATTCTATATTCCAAATTTCCCCTTCTTTTTGTATTTCTAAATTTCCCTTACTTCTGGCCATAAGACTTGATCCACATCACATGTGATGTTGTCTTGAGCTAGGCGGCGTGGAAAGCATCGCCTGGAGGGCCTTATCCAGGCCTGGCATGACCCGATCCCTCCTGAGACCAATGTTTACAGTTTTGCTGGAAGTGTGTTGAGCGCAAACTAAGTATTAAACAGAGAATGTGCATTCAGTTTGGCACACTTGGTAATGGTTTCAGAGATCACTGTTAGTGTTTAAGCTTTCAGAAAAATATTGCAATTTAAGTCATATTTCAGGTCCAGGCACAGTTTGTGAAGAGGGAGACCCAAAAGGAGTTTGAGGAGCTCCACCAATTTCTTCATGCTGAGGAGGAGGCTAGGGTGGCAGCTTTGAAGGAGGAGGAAGAGAAGAAAAGTGGGAAAATAATACAGATAATTGAAGAGATGAACAGAAATATCACTTGTCTGTCTGACTCGATTAAGGTTATAGAGGATGAAATAGCATTGGAGGACATCTCTGTTTTGCATGTGAGTTGTTCAGATATTATCAAAATATAGCCAACATTAACATTCTATGTGAAAGGAAATATCCATTGAAACATCAAATTTAAAATCGTAATTTAAGATTTAACTATTTTCGTTTTGCAGAAATACACAATGACGAAGGCAAGGTAAAGCAAATATTCTGCGGCTTGAACCAGTTCACTATGTTGATGATTGTCTTGGGTTATTTTTTATAGCCATGAGGCTCAAGCAAATTTAACAAGGTGTAAAACAAAACAAAAAGTTGTATCAATCCAGAGCAAGAGTACCTCTTTTATAGACAGTGAATAATACCTGGACACCAACCAGACGTCAGGGTACAGTAAGAACATTGTAAGGTGCACACAAAAACAAACCATGATGTAGAACACAGCGTCATTGCCATGACGAGGTAACCTTGAGGGCCCCTGTCTCATTTTACACTTCCACTAAAATATACTGTATGGTAGTTACCCGAATAAACAATACGAATGTGACCGGTTATACCAATGTAAATTTGATCCCACATGTCATTGTGCTAAATTGAGTTTAACTTTCATCATGCTGTTTTTACAGAGCTCAGTGTACATTGGAAGACCCAGTAATGGCTCCAGGATTACTCATTGATGTAGCCCTGCACATCGGCTCTCTTAAATTCAATATATGGGAGAAGATGCAAGGGATCATTAAATACAGTAAGTACAAAAATAGCTACAACCAGTTGAGTATTTCAGAAGAGAGGGTGTTTCACTAGTGATCGATGCATACAAGTTCTTGATAAAGTCCTCTTTCATTGTAAAATGATTAAATAAAGCTTTTACAGAGACATTGTTACAGAATGAAATAATAGTATTATTAATTTAAGCTATGAAATAATGATGTATGCTTAATGTTGGAGCCACAATAGTGTATTAGCCATTTAAAAATATATATTACATAACTAAAGGAAATACAATGTTTCTCTGCAGCACCAGTGACCCTTGACCCCAACACTGCTGCCCCCTGGCTCCTGCTGTCAAATGACCTCACTAGTGTGAGAGACAATGATGAAAGGCAGGTGCTGCCAGTTAACCCAGAGAGGTTTGACCCCGATACTGGTGTACTGGGCCATGAGGGTTTCATCTCTGGGAAGCACGCCTGGAATGTGGAGGTGGGAGAAAACACTGCATGGGTCCTTGGCGTGGCCAAAGAGTCTGTGCTGAAAAAAGAGAAAGTGTCGTCTGTACTGAAGAATGGTTACTTGTCTGTGTACTTTTACCACAAAATGTACTTTGCAGGAACCTCCCCTTTAACACGTCTTACTCCCAAGAGAACACCACAGAGAATCAGGGTGCAGGTAGATTGTGACAAGGGGAGGGTGTCTTTCTCTGACCCAGATGACAACACACACATCTACACCTTTAAACACAACTTTACTGAAAGGGTCTTCCCTTATTTTTGGGTGGGATGTAAACAGTGTCCTTTGAAGATTGAACCAGTAGAGGTCTCTGTGAAAGTTGTTGATCTTTTTTGAGTACATGTATTTATTCCGTGGCCTTGATCCAATCTGATTAGATACAATTTGCATTCCTTGCAGTATATCCTTTCTCTGCATGTTGTCTACTAATGTGATCTTTGTTTTGTCAAAATTGACTAAGTTGGCTATATCTAAATTTTTAATAAACGAATGGCATCTTGTGCTGTAAATAATAAATTGAATAAACAATACTATTGTTTGTTTTAAAACATGAATGCATGTGGACATACATAAGAACCTATTTAAATATATTGCCAACCTTTACACGTAGGTATACGTAACGGTGCTGTGCATTGCCTTGCGCCAAGCTGAAAAAAATAATCGGTTGGCCAGTAGCCATAAACCTGATACGCCTTTATCTCGTCGAAAATCACCAGCTTAATTTAGTAGATGCATTGCAAAGATAACATTGTTTGATATATTGTTATAAGCTGCGCTTAGTTTATTTTCCCCAAAACTCTATACTGCAAGTTTTCGGTAGAATTTGATTTAATTGTGGCCAGTTTTAAAACCATCGATTAGCTGCTTTTTTTTTTTTTTTCGTCGATGGACTCCAAGACTTTCGTGCTTACAATACATGCATAATAGTTTGGGGGGGAAGTACACTACAAATTAATACCATTATTCTGCAAGATAAGGATTGAACATTTGTAGAGAGGCTCGTAAACTTTGTTTAATTTTGCATAATTAGTGTTTTGATAACTCTGAAGACCCCATTAAAGCGAAAATGGCTGACCTGTCGTCCAACAAAACTACCAGGAAAAGGGAAGGGTCAGAGTCTACACCCACTGAAGGCCAGTCCAATACTTCCAAGGTTCGCCTCTTGAGTCCTTCTCTCCTCCTGCTTGAGATTCCAGTTGACAGCAACATCAGTCTCCCAGTGTGGGAGGCCTTGCGTTCACAGCAGGTGGACATTGCCTGGAATTGTTCTCCTTACAGCATCAATGTCTGCTTCACTCCTCTTTTGATTAAGCCAGATGACAATCAAGGGCCCGAAACCAGTACCACGTCCTCCATTTCGACCACCAACAGTCTATTCAGCACCACCCAGGCCTTATCTCTGCCTCCAGTTCTGAGTCAAATGATCATCCACCCACTACCTTCACAATTGGGCTCAGTTGTGAATTCACCCAGTGTCCTGGTCTCCTTCCCCCAAAGCAGTGCTTCGCCACAGGCTGTAGTCCCTCAGGCCCATAGCGTAGCCCAAAGTCCTGGGATGACAAGCTCTTTCATACTGCCATTACCTCTCATCATTAGTCAACTTCAGCCCATACCACAGCATATCACTCCAGTAAAGCGAGTTGGTGGCTCCTGTACCACGGTGTCTACACGGACCAATGCTGTGGTGTCAAGCAAACCGGCTGTCTGTCGCCATTTTCATACGAAGACCTCCTCTGATGTGCCAATCTGCGACCGTTTCCTAATTGCCGTGTGCAGGACAGGAGTTAAATGCAAACAGCATCACACACCATACCCCTTCCACTGGCAGCTGAAGCATGTGGGTAACAACTCTTGGACAGACCTCTCCCTTCACGCCCAGGTCAGGCTTGAGAGGGCCTACTGTGATGTCAACAGGGAGGAGATTTCTCTCAAGGAAGGGTGAGTTGGATTATGAGTATATGTATGTGTCTGGGCCTATTGACATTTCATAATTTGGATATGTGATAGACCTGCAGTTAGGGCTGGGCGATATGGCTTATAAATAATATTGCGATATTTTTAGGCTATATCGCAATACATGATATTTTGAGATCCCCTCTATCACTTACTAAATGCTTGATTTAACCCTTTGATGCATACAATCACACTAGTATTATGATTCTAGTAGTCCCTGCAATGAATGTCTGCATTAAAACATTGTCTATATTCATTAGTGGTTTCTATTTGGAACAATTTTAAACTTGCAAAAGGGAAAAATCACAACCAAGTTAAATTTAACAAAACAGTTTTCTTTTTGTGTCTGTGAGCTGGCAGCTTAACAAATTATGTGACAAATTTATACTTGAATGTTTGCGATATAGTCATTTACTACATCCCACAAAGATGAAGCCGCAATACATAGAGCATATTCGATATATTGCCCACCCTACCTGCAGTAGGGTAATGGAGTTGTAATGCATTTAGGAATTTACGTAAAGTTTGTAAGTACTTCTGTGATCTACAACCCTGGTCCAGGATAACACTAAATGGCAGCCAATTGATAGAGTACTTTTTATTTTGGACAATGTCAAACTGACGATTGCACCATTATGACACAAAACCACAGGGAATTACTCAAATTAATTCACTTTATTCAGTTAGTCAAATCCAAACTTAGTGGGCAATTATTATAATCAGGTTTTTAAATTAGGTTTTGAAACACTTCAGGTGGAGGGTTGGGTATGTCTGCTCCTCCTTTTCCATAGATGTTAATATTTTCAGTAGTGAATGTGCTGTATTTTGCTTTCCATTTAGAGTTAATGTGTTCAGCCTGAATTTTGGCCACACGCTGGGCTCCATGATTGTGGAGGACTCTGTTAAATACAACCAGGTGAGACGCCTGTCCAACACAACTGATCCAGCCAAGAACCCTCACTTCCCCACCAAATGGTGCATCTTCTGGTGGAACAATTCCAGCTGGGAGGAGTATAAAGAGGTAGATAGATCTACCTTTTTTCTCATGACCACTAACAACTAACAACTTTTTACATTGAATACCTTTTAGTACATGCTGTAAATGACAGACTTGCCTTTCCTTTAGGATGTGTCAAAGCTCCTCCTGGAAAAGGTACAGAACAAGGAACTGGAATGTCGGTTCCACATTCGCGCTCAGGAGTACAAGTTGGATGTCACTGGTATGTTCCAGGTCAACGTCACCACTGGGTTTCATCGAGCTGTCCGCTGTAGACCAACCTTCCGCTCCCTGGAATCAATACAGCCACATTTGAGGTATGCATTTGTTGTCACATCTCTGAAATTGTTTTCTTAGTTTCTACAGTATGTTATGCACACCTTCCTGTGTGTTTATTCACGCTGCTTTTTCAATTCCCTTGCACCCAGAACGGTTGCCAACAGTGTGTGCTCCACTGCTCCCATGGAGCCTCCTGCAGCTAATTTTAACATGGACCCCCTTGAGAATTTTAGTACCTGGTACCCTCCAGTGTGGGACCTGAGCACAAAGAAAGACTACAGCATGTTGGATGTCCCTGTCAACTCCTTGGCCTACCTCAAAGTTCAAACCATGTTCCACCAAAGCCTGTCTGAGACCAAGGTGGACGTTCTCAGCATTCATCAGGTCCAGAACACTCTCCACTGGGACAAGTTCCAAAGGTTAATACCAACAAGATAAAAATATTTTGTGTGACGCATGTAGCAAAATGTTATTGAATATCAACTTCACTTCAGTTAAAGTAACTTTGATAGCCTGTAAAATATATGATGTCCTATTTTAGCAGTGATTAAATCACAATAAATCTCTTGTAGGTACAAGGTGCACATGATGAAGCGTGACACAGAGGCAGAGTCACTGGAAAAGTTCCTCTTTCATGGAACCGCTGAGGATTGTGTGGAGGACATCTGCCACAACAACTTTGACCCCCGTGTGGCTGGGCTGAACGGCTTCTCCTATGGTTATGGCTCCTACTTTGCCCGTGACGCCTCCTACTCCAGCACCTTTGCAGAAAAGAAAGCGGGCGAAGTACGCCATATGTTCCTGGCCAAGGTCCTGGTGGGGAAGGTGAGCCTGGGGAGTAACAAGTACCGCCGCCCTCCAGCCGTCACTGGAAAGAAGGAGGACTACCACCTCTACGACACGTGTGTGGATCAGCTTTTAAACCCCTCCATCTATGTCGTCTTTGACAACTGCCAGTGCTATCCGTACTACCTTATCAAATATAAAGACTTTCCCGAGTTCATTGACATTCATGAGTGAGTGTTTACATTTTATGTCATTGAAAGTTAATATTTTAGATGACAGTCCACGTGTTAAAGAACAGAAGGGTAATATATCGAGTGCTTTGAATAATTAATAAACTGATCAAAACTAAACTTAAGAATGTTAACATATTATGTGCAATCAAGTTGAATAATTTCACAAGTTATAAAAAAGGATAATTATCGTTCCTGCCTTTTAGAAGTTGAACAAATGTTAAAGTTGAATCGCAAGGTAAATACTATGGAAAGAGCATTGTCTCAACTGTTTTTCATGACAAGTGGTACTTTTGAAGAATGTTATTTTGAGTTTTAAAATGTTCTGTATCAAATAAATGTTTTTAAATGGTGTTAGTAAAAACATGCGTTTCATTTAGTTTTAACAATCATCCCGTCATATATACAAAATGAGTCTGATTACAGTAACTTCTTTTATTCAACAACCATGTCTAAAATTGCATATACACATACAGTATGCACACATACAGATTTGTTATGAATGGAATAGAATTCTTGCAAAAGTATCCTTATATCCTTGTCTCTATAGTAAAAACCATTCCCTCTTGATATTTTCATTAAAAGCTGCAGGCGCACACCTCCAGGTACTTAAATTATTTTTGGAGAATGCTAAAGGAATTTGATCTATCATCTAAAACGTAATTCTAAGAAAAACATTTTTATTTAACCATTTCAGTCCAAAATATCAAATTAAACCCAGCAATCCAGTTTTAGAAAATAGCACCTTGAATGTGATCAATTATGATCAGAAATGACATGGTTCCTGTAAACTGCCGTTAACCCATTACCCAACAAATAAAAAAGGTAGCAAGAGGGTTACTCTCATGATATGGGCAGTGAGTTTGGTGTTTCCTGAAACTGGATTGAATTTCCTAAATCTGGTAATGGCCTTTAATGACAGCTCTCAAATCAAATACATGTATGCAGAAGCTATTTACTAATGAGCAGATGATAAGAACATGTCAGAAAAGTTAGATTTCCCTTTTAGTTGCAGTTTGTATTGTATTTTATAAATGTATATGTATTTTTGTATTATTGAAAGGGAATAGGCATTTTTTGGCATATAAAGTTAGGTACAGGCCACTACTTAAACTGTCCATAAATTACATTGTGTTGACATTTAGTGACACTTTAAGTTAATTACAGAACTAACTTTAAGGCATTAGCATACTATATTAGAATTAAATTCCTATCATATTAAACTGAAAATTTTATTTAGAATTTTGCTGTAATGTTCAAACTTGCGAGACAACATGAAAATTGCAATATTAATAAAGATAAAACAAGGCATTCTACCAACACAAGCAAATATAGAAGGAGGAGTAAGCCATATTCTTTTCAAAGACACATGATTTTTCCCAGAGCGAAGTAAAAAACATGCATGATTAGTAAAAGCAATATAAAATGCAAACATAAGCAACAGGGGAAATATTTTAAACATACAGAATGTTGAGTATACTATGCTCAAGATAGCCTTTGAATCAATTTAAAAGATATCAATTACAAACTAAAGATTAAAAAAAAAAATTAAGGTAACATTTTGTTACAATGTCTTTTAAACTTGTCCCTTTTCTTTTTCAGTGCACACTCGCAAACACACACACACACCCATACACAATCAATTGCGCACAAAACAAATTAACAATGTGATATACTGTGGGTGCTAGGACCCTGACAAATTGGAACTCATTAAAAATCAAAAGCTTGATGATTGCAGCGTTTAGGGAGAATAGCTACGGTAGTTTAATTAAGATCAACCGCTGGTAGGGGACTGCCGAGTTGCCTTACTCTTCTCTTTTCTATTTTCTTTTGGACATTACTGTGACTCATGACACTCAAATGAACGGAAGAGAGGTTGGTCAGCAGTTAGTGGGCCTTGTCAAAAGAGTTCCTTGTGGGCAGATTTGCTGGTGCCTAACACTGTACAGGAACGTTGGCTGTGCATTTAACGGTCCTAGTACAAGTATTGAGTGAATTTCTATACGTTTCCATACTGTCTTAAACTGTGGTTGGGTGGCTGGGGATTATGGGGGTAAGTCTTTGTTGGACACTGTTCATTCGCAGGCCAGTTTGCTGTCAAAGCTGGACAGGCCAATGGCAAAGGCCTGTAGGGCACACATAGGATAGTTGTAGTCCAGAGTAAAGACATCTTCAGCCACTCTGCCAAACTGCATGACTATATAGTCCGCTGTGGGAAAAGAGAAGAAAATGACTCAGTAACTGATAGAATAAAAAGGAGGGAGTGAAACATAAAAAAGAGGGAAGCAAAGGGCTAAATAAAAGGAAAGAAGGAACAAACAGACAAGCTTACGGTCATTGTCGTGGACTATCTGAAAGTTCTTGACGGAAGCCTGCGTGACGCGGCCGTGGAAGTTGAGCACGTACGACTGGGTGTCATCGTTCCACACGGGGGCTTTGTTGTGCAGCTCGATGAGGTTGTCCAGGGAGTGGTTCTGCCACTTAATCAGCAGGCTCTCTTGCTCCTGGAAAACACAAACAAACAAACACCCACACACACATGCACACCCACACACTATAAATTTGTACAAATCCTAAATATTTGTAGAACATGCTCAATTCAAACATGAGTTGAATTTGCCCAATCAAACGCCATCTACTGTTCACTCTCATCCTTTTGATTAATTAGGAAGAGCGAGTAGCACGCATTAGCAGTGATGACAGCCCACAGCCAGATTGGGGATCTGCAGTGAAACAATAATGAGTGGTAGACAATGGCTCCACAGACTCACGCTGTTGGGGCGAACAGGGACCCTTTCAAAGTTCATATTCATGCCGGGGATTATGACAGTCATCTTTCTTGGCCCTTTGAACCCAAGCACATTGGTCTCCTGAAAAAATAATGAGCAGTACATAATTAAAAAAAACGCTGGTTCCTTCCGGCCATAAATGGCCAACATGAAAGTGACGTACAGATGGCGAACCACAAATAAAGCTTTGTGTGTGTGTGTGTGTGTGTGTGTGTGTGTGTGTGTGTGTGTGTGTGTGTGTGTGTGTGTGTGTGAGACTCACGTAGCAGATAGCTGCCAGCTCTTGCCGTGTGTTGCTTTCCTCCAACAGTGTGCCGGGATTCTTGCAGGGGTTGGTTCCATTATCGAACACAGTAAATTTGGTTCCCATCAGGTTGGACCTGCACAACAAAAACATACAACAGCATTGACACCGCTGGATATAGAATCCAGGTCTTCTGTTTTAGCTTTCAGTTGGCATTGTGGGTCTCAAAACAATACAATGATCACATCGCGGGTAGATGAACTGCACCACTAATGCTCAGCAGTAACAAAGAGCATGCATGCTCATTGTTTGCTACTGTTTCTTGCATTTGAAGCAACACCATATTAATAATCAGAATAATATTGAATAAATAAATGTAGGCTATAGCACAATATGGGAAATAGCCAATAATAAAAAGGCACAACATGCAAGGCTCAAGATTGGACTAAGGCATTTAGATAAAATTTGCATTTTATGACAATGTTATGCGATATCTTGTATTCATCCTAGCAGACAGCCAACCGTATTTCCAAAATAAGAGAAAGGTATGACCATATTTGTGAAGTAACAAAAAATTGTTTTATAATATCGTAACTGCATCAAAGCCTCACACTGATTTTACTATTGTTTGATTTGATGATTCTAGGTGCACATTATAACCGATGAGCACTTCATTAATACAGAGCAATTTTTCCAGCGTTAACACGTGTAGGCCTATAAAGTTATATGAAGAGCTTTGTACACACTAGACATTTTTCATAAACACTCACACCCCTGTGAGATTCAAACAAAATCTTGGATTAGGATTGCGTAAAGATCTACCTGAGTTTACCCATGAAGCTCTCTCCCTCACGTGTCAGGTCAGTGGCATCCACAGATATCAGGTAGTTGGAAGTTTTGCTCTTTTTCCTCTTCCTTCCTGCCAGCAGAAACAGCTGGAAAGAATAATAGTAAATGTAACGTGACCGAATCTAAAGCTTTACATTTCACTTGGAAAGTCACAACTCCTTTAAAACGATTTGATTTACTTTAAATTACATGGATCTATGACTCTTTATTTACTTGGGATAAAAAAATGTAATAAAATAAGATGGTCCAAGCATCATGTTTGAAAGCTGTTTATGTCAAACCCAGAGCCTATTTTCCATGTATTTCCATTGTTAATTCCGAGGCAAAAAATGTCTCTTCTCACCTTCCGCCCATCATCTCTCTCCAGGTGCATGAAGTACGTAGGGTACAGGCCCCGGTCCATGCCCTTCTTGTCCCTTGTAATGCGACACTTGACGGGGACACCACGTGGTGCCGGACGCAGCACAAACTCCTCCAGGTTGTCCACCTCGATCGGGGAGCTCTCAGCTGTGGGTGACTCCGGCGTCAGAAAATCCTTAAACACACAGCTTTGTCAAAACTCTATTTCTTTTTCCAGTTTGAACTATTATGCTAATATATTGGAGAAGACCATCTTGCCTAATACTAACAAGACAATACTGACAAGTTGAACCGTTACATTGCTCACTGTGTTGGACTTGGTGCTGGAGGCCGATGCCGGCCTGGTTGACTCTGTGGTGTTGGGGGACAGGGAGCAGGTTCGATCTTCATCATTGTCATCATCCTCCTCACTAACCTCGTCATAGTTCATACTGCCGGACAGCCCTGGAGGAGGGGGAGAGCAAGTGAAGATAAGACAAGGATGAGCAAGTCAACTCAAAAGCTCAACCCACTCCACGGTAATCCTGAATCCGACTTACGATTCTTGAATTGCTATTTTAGAATTGAACAATAATTGCCTTTGATATCTGAGAACTCCTTGGGCTGCCACACGAGAGAAAGAACATCAACTGATGCAATATTGTGGCAATGGCAAAGAAAATAAGATATTAACAATTATACCCTTTGGTTTGTTGAAAGGAGTTCAATGGATTCAAATGCATGTTGATTAAAATGTTTTGTTAGACTTTACAGTCGTTATTAGTATATGACAAATTTTTCAAAAATCACTTTCTGAATTAATAATACAATACTGCACTGATGTACAATTCCCTAGCTAAAGTTTCCAGGGCAACTTAACTGAAATGTCAACCATTAAGGTTACTTTACAATGATTGGCTACTATTGACTACTAAGCCCTTTTTCAAAAGCAATACAGTATTCGCCTTAAAAAACTAAACTTACCAAAAACTAAGCCCATACTACAGCGATATAGTATATCACATCTTATAGTCTTATAATATTACTATAAAACCCTACAAAAGCTACAAACTGTTATTATGCCACCTTCCCTTCATCTTAAGGGGATAGGGGAGGGGGTTAGTTGAGGACATGAGAAAGCGAGAGATAACTTTGGGTCTGAGATCTTGTTGAGCACTTAGATCAGTAGTGCAGAAAAGCCATTTAGCTAATAGCCATCAAAACATACACACAGGCGGTCTGTGAATGTGTGTCTAGACAAGCCACAATCGGTTTTCTAATTGGATTTATTTTGGTCTGTGCATGGTGCTAGTGGGCAATATGAATTATTTGGCTCTACAATAAAGCCAGTTCTTGGTATGTAAACACAGACTTAAAAGTGATCCTTTGAAAAACCGTCTGTACCCAGTGTTTACGACTTTATGGTTTCTCTGACTTCTCTTAAGTCAATAGAAACAAATAAAATATATAACAAAATTTGCAACCAGTTTCTTAAATAGTTCTTTAAAATATATATAGAAAAACAAACATTGTTTATACTCCCCAATGCAGGTGATAACCGCTGTGTTAGTTCAAAAGAGAGAGAGAGAGGAAAGTTTCCCACCACCATTCACTAACGTGAAAGGTGCTCTTCACTCTACCTGACTGGAGAAGTTTCTCCCTGGCAGACAGAGGGCGCACCCTGCTGTCTGACCCCTCCGCTAGTGTGCCACTCAGCTGGATCACTCTATCCTGGGAGGGCTCAGTCAGAGAATGGGAAGGACTGGGAGAGACATCCCACGCCTCTGTAGACAAGTAACAATATGGAACAAAACATCACAGCTAGAGGCGATATTTACAATACGGTACTCACAAGACAAGCCCTGGAAATGGAGCGGAATGTCAACACACAAGCAAGAATAAAACGTTTGGACTCAAATTTTACTCTAACGATGACTCCAGGGCTCCAATTAAAACAGCCTAACGAAGTGGCAGACCAAAATACCTTTTAATAATAAGCCATCTGGAAATATCAGAGTGTGCAGATAACACAAAAATATCTGTGTTTAGAAATTATGATAATTAAGAAATATTAAAACGACCGAACTCAATTAACAACTTAATGAACAACTATAATCTCTTTCCCAAATTAAATGCGTGACGGATTATTAATTATTACAATCATGAGCACTAATGGAACAAAACAGTCCTCCATTTTCTTTAGAACTCTGGGGGAGTCGTTATTATCTGCTGGGCCACCTGAGGACATGCTTGTGCTAAATAGGGGTGAAGTAAAGATAATGGCTTGAATTATTGAGGAAGGAAGTGTCTGATCCCTTTTCCCGGTCAAACTAACTAACGGTACAGTATGTCTTTTTGAGGGTCTGTGACCGTAATCATGCCTTAGGTATAAGTATTGCGGTATATAATAAAAATACAAATAATACATAGTGCGCTTTACATTGCAAGAACAATCTCAAAGCACCACAATGACACATTTCTTACTGCGTCACTATCAATGTCCTTGCATTCCCATTCCATAGCACTCAGCAAAGCAGAAACACTTCACACTAGAGCACACTAGTAAATTCACACTAAAGGAAAAGTGGCTGCGGCAAGTACCATTACATGAACAGTTTTATATTCATGAATGTGTTTCGATGCAAATTTCAAATGCCCACACCTCTATGCCCTGCTCAACAAGCTCCATATTTCTCTGTCTCTCTCTCTCTCTCCACCAGCTGCCTAACATACTCCCCCCAACTCTCCCACATTCTTGCTCAGAGGCCCTACTGACCTCCCTCTAGACTCCGTCATAGGCCACAGGGTTGATTCCACACCCAGAAATTCAGTGAGCACCAGAGGAGAGTTTAGGGCTGGTCAGACTGAGTGGTGCAGCAGACTGGATGAAATCCGCCATACTGTTTGGTAGTGGTGTATGTCAAGACCACACAGGGGAATCACAGTGTAAATGACAGAAGCAAATAAATGACTAACTCGACCAAGTCCCCTGCGGCAGCTGCTATTAAGGATAGAGTGGACTTGGGGAAGCAGTGCTAAAATTCATTTTAAACGCACTTTCATTTTCCACACACCCTCTGGCTGTGCCACCGGTTCAAATCTGTAAGGAAT
Source organism: Galaxias olidus (assembly GCA_026901105.3). Classification (NCBI taxonomy): domain Eukaryota; kingdom Metazoa; phylum Chordata; class Actinopteri; order Galaxiiformes; family Galaxiidae; genus Galaxias; species Galaxias olidus. Next base: position 446,990 of record JAPMUY010009160.1, read on the forward strand.
TTCCATTCAAGCATGCTTCACATTCAGCTTTTGCATGAACAATGCCCGCGAGCACTCGGTACCACCGGAACAACAACCTTCTAACCTTGTTTTTTCAGCAGCTCGTGGATGTCTGTCTTGGTCTCTAACAAGGTCTCTGTGTCCCCATCTCTCTCTGGTTCTTCAGCAAGTGGCACCTGGCCACGGGCCTGGGCCTGGGCCTGGGGCTGAGCCTGCTGGCTTGCTGGGATGATCTGGATCTTAGTGCCGATATCGGTGCCTTCGGAGCCCAAGTAAGCAGCTGGACCGTCAATTCCTGCAGTGGAGGGATTATTCATATTTGATAGATTGATACACTATTATGCACTGTTACATTCTGAAACAAACAAAAAACAAAACATTTTTGTTTGTCTTTATGAAAAAGTGCTACTCTGTGTTATTGTTTCATAAGAAGCCTGGATTGAAAGCTGCTCTGTGTAACCCGCCAACCCCCAGAGGAGTCAGGGCTTTCTCTTATATAGTCTTGTTCATCTATATTCCGTTACTTCTTTTTGTTCTAATGTTTTTACAATGTTTCTTTGGCTGCAACAAAGTCTGTCAGACGTTTTCATTTTTTATACATTGAATACCAACACCTGCACAATAATTCAACTATTATCGGTTTCTATGTACTCTGAGCTACTCTTGATGTGCCCTGTTCTACTCTATCGTAGTCCTTGCCAGAGTCTCCCAGTAATGCTGCCCCGGTGGGCCTCTCTCTTTCTCCTGGAAAGGTTTTTCTCAGTCTCCTAGAGTGTGCAGACTCCTCCATTATCCTCAGCGTGGGCCTCCTCATGGAGCGTGTTCCTCCTCACAACAACAGAAGCAAACACTGATGTACACAAAACAAATCCACTAGCTATTTTAACGGTACAATACACCCTCCGTTGTGCATATCTGCCATACTACCCTACCTTGTTCAGCAAACGAGCTGTCTTCTTCCTGACTGAATTCCAGCACACACACCCTACCTGCCCGCCTCTGTTTATGACCCTGGGACTGCTGGCTCTGCACTTTCTCGTTCAAGTCATCACTCCTCTCCTCCTTGCCTGTCAAGCTGTCCCCTTCTCGGACTGCGGATACACACACACACTGGGATTTAACTCTGTCTAACCCTGTATCATAAAAACCGTCAACTCCATATTAACCTGGACCAGGCTGACATGGGAGTTCAGTTTGTCTGCGTAACAGCAAGGTGGAAGGTCTCACCGTCTATTATGACGTCGCTAGTGATGCTGAGGCGGGACTCGACCAGCGGGGCCTGCTCCTCACTGCGCCTGGGCCTCGAGCGTCTGGGCCGAGCCTCCGGGTTGGGCTGCACCATCAGGGGCTCCTGACGCTTCCGCCGCTGCTTCTGCTCAAGCAGCGCCCTCTGCAGTGGGGACAGCAGTGGTCAAGTGAAGTAGTGCTGTCCTAATCGAAAGCTTTTAACGCGAAGATAAAAAAGGGAGGTAAAAAACAAAACAGTAGCCCAAGACCAGACAAGCAACCAACATCTCAAAGTCGGATGGGATAGTGGTGGCCTAGTGGGTAGGGCCGCTACCTGGTGACCAAAAGGCCACCACTAGTGTGCCCTAGAGCAAGGCAATTAGCCATACAGTTCTCCAAGGGAGTTGCCGCTGCAATCTCATTGCAAGTTGCTTTGGATAAAAACAAAATGTAAATGTCAGGTAACTGCAGAATGACAAAGATATGGGCTAGCAGACCATTCGTTTTCATCAAACAGTATGGCAGGGTTTTGTGTTGACGCCAGGGAACATTTTGTGATACAGTACAGTTTGGTGGGGGGCTTTTGTTGGAGATATTGTGCATTGCCATTACAGCTAGTCTCACTGTTAAGACATAACTTATTTTTCTGTCCACAGGTCGTCCATTAATGCTCTCTTTTTTAGGCCAGACTGCAGAACATATGACTACCTCATCCATGTCCTAAGCTGCACAGGCTGTTCTGAGAGCAGCAGATGTCTATGTTGAAGTTACTCTGAGACAAGAAGCAGAACATATTCTGAGTCAGTTGGCTGGCTTTATTTTGTTTGGTGCTGGATGGACGGGGTTGTTTCTATGGTAACTATACTGTGATAGCGCAGAATCAGCTGCCCCTGTCCTTGAATGGGTTTCTCCTTTTTGATATCCTTTCTACTCTCACTCTTTTTCGGCATCGTTGTTGTCGGCGGGCCCATGTTGCACTCTGAGCTTATCTGAAGATGGTTCTCCAGATGGCTGGGAGAAGCAAATAAGAGTGTCCTGGACAAATTGTGTAGCCACCATGTTTTGTTCCTCTGTGATTTGGAAGCTTGGTGCTAGGCTTGTTAGGTGGCGGAGGGGCTATCACAGAGTAATGCAGCTTTTCTTCTTGCCGTCAAGCTGCCAGGAGGTGTGAGTGTGACCAGTGAGAGGTAGACACAAGGGAATGTCTAACAGGTCATGTGCCTTTTTCTGTAATTCATCTTTACAATAGGGGAAAACAGAGTACACCATTTCTTCATCATGGTTACATTGTCAAGTAACTAATCACCCACCTAAACCCTGTTTTCTGGTTAAGGCAGGCAGGGAAATTATATAACGACATCAATTAGCGGGCAAAAACACAAAACAGACAGTCTTGTGTTGATTGATGAGGCTGCTCAATGAGCTGCAAAGAAAGGACAGGTCCTTGTCTTACATATCCCATCCCAGAAGCTTTTATAACTCATCCTCCCTCGTTGTGCCAAAGCTGAGATGAAACGGTCACGCACGCATCTAGGCCACATTGGTACACATCACAGACACTAACAAGAGCACTGCATAGATGCACAAGCCATTACAGCCATAATAGGTTCAGCTGGCCAGGTCATGCCTGAATACGTTGGTCTTTAATAGGCTAGTGTTAATGAAAGGTTTCTAACACTTCAACGTTTTCATATTGAAACCTAGTTTACATTTCAAAAGTAAGGCTTGGTTCCTTCTCCGCCTGTATATAAAACAAGAAAAGAAAAAAACATCAAAAAGGTTGATTAAAATATCAAATTCGCTAGCAGTTCCATCACTCAGGATAATTTAGTCACTAAAACAGAATCCAAGTTGAATATTTTGACTATCCATTTAACCCCTAACGCCTTTAGGACACTTTTAAACTCTTTCTGAGCTTGGGCAGTACCGGTCTTCCTGTGAAAGCTTTGTAGAACAATTACTGTTATGTGGCTGGTCGATGATTAGGTCTAGCCTCTATGTTATGACTGCATCGACTTTGTGAGCACAAAGTGCTATTTTTAAACCAGCCCATTGTATTATTGCACATAGTTTTGAAATGCTGGTTATTTGGCCTTTTTAAAGCAGGAAATTACATTATTCACAGGTTTATGCAGCATACCGTGTGAACAGTGATTAATAGCAGATTAAGTGTGCTAATATCAATACCACAAGAAATATCCCTCATCCATGGATGTGGGCCCCATCAGAGACCTAAAAACGATGATATCTCAAGGACAGGCTGGTATAAAATGAAGCCTGCTAAATCATGCTGCGAGTGTTACACTCACTCAACACCACACAAAGTTTCCGTCACATTGCTTATCAAATGTCAATAATAACCTCTTTCTACAAGACACGAACGCAAACACACACACACACACACAAACACACACACCCACACTCTCTCTCTCTCTCTTGTAGGATATGACCAGAAAATAGGAGGAAGATACTAACCCGTTCTATGGACATCCTGATTTGAAGTGAGACTGAAGAAATAGATGTTTCTTTCGCTATGAAATAAGAGCAGCAGGTTCCATTTCCAATAAGGCCAGTTAATCCACCAAACTGTTCCCCACTGAGGGATCACTACTTTCGCACTTTAACAAAACAAAAAAACAAAAAAAACCCGCCTCAACACCCACAGGGTAATCTACCAGAGTCCGTATCTCGTCCACAGCACTCCGTGTCCAAATCCTCTATGTGTGTCCGTGTGTGTGCATCCACTGTCGCTAACTGAATCAGCAGTCATTAGTTTACAGCTCAAGAGCGACATGCAAGAGAGCGGAGAGTGCGAGAGAGAGAGAGAGAGAGAAAGAGGGAGAGCAAAGAGGAAAGAAAAGGAAGGGTGTTAGAGAGAGAGAGAGAGAGAGAGAGAGAGAGAGAGAGAGAGACATAATTTAAAATCAAGCACGGGGAAAAGAAGCAACCAGGTAGGATGAGCCATGATGACTAATGATCTTATAATGATCTCATCATTTGCCACCCTTTGAATGCATCGACACAACAGTTTGTCCATGATCCCCTTGATGCTATTCTAGGCATCCCCTGTTTAACTCAACTGCTGTATTACGTAAGGAAAAATAACACAAAGATACTCTGATGAGGCAGCGGGAATAGGACTCAGCTGAATCAGTGCAGGACACACACAGCTGAGCCCCAGATGACACATGCACAAGCAGCAACAAACACATGCACTTGTGCAATTGCGCACGTGTACACACACAAAAGCACACACACAATCAAACCCACACGGAGACTAACAGTAAAGCAACCTACCTAACAGGGCTTGACCAAATCCTCCTCTCTCTTTCTTATTCTCCTATTATTTTTCTGCCTGGTTGAAGACTATAGCTGCCAAAAGCAGCATGCACTGTTTCTCACGGATAGGACTGTAATCCATTCTACAACAGTTATATCACTGATGTTTGTTTCATAGAAGACCAAGTCACCAAAGAGACAACTCAGGCAGGCCGTTTATACTAAGCAACAGAGATGATGGAAAAGACAGTCTAAAAATATTTCATCACCTCATGGGGAGGCGGGCGCACACACACACACACACACACACACACACACACACACACACACACACACACACACACACACACACACACACACACACACACACACACACCAAGTTAACATGTTTGTCTGTCCATAGCCAGTGACCATTGGCTAGGTGACCGTGGTTTTGACTAAGGCTATGTCAACCATACAATGCATAAAGGTCAAAACTTCTCAACGGCTGGAGTTGGTCCATTGAATTAACTTGAATTAATTTGAAAGAATATGAAACATTTTCTACAACTTATGCATACAGTTTTGGTTGTTTTTAACGTTAAGATGAATTGTATTATGTTATGTTTGTATTATGACACCAATAAAAGAGGTTGCTTGTCAAGAGTTTTCTTTTTTTAGTATGAGCCAAACTAAGTAGAACAGGCTCTATATAGTAAACTCAGTTCAAACTCAACACTGCATTTGGATGATTATGTTACAATGTACTAGTAGTAGAAGTACGTTAAGCCTTTTAGTATAACCATTTCATCCCTGTCATTTATGAACTACTTATTAAAGGCTTTCAAAGCCAGCCGTTTAAAGCCAGATGTTTAAATTGATTAATATTACCTTTAAACCTTAAGATTATAAGATGGTTATAAGATGGAAGACTATAAGATGGTTGTTGTTGTTGTGGAGAGATCCTGCGGCCTGTATGTGGTTTACAGTATCATGTGCTACATAGTGTTACTGAGGGAGAGTGCCTTGTGTTTACCTGTTTCTCCAGCTTTTGTTGTCTAAGGCTTATGCTGTCATCATCATGGGGACTGAGAAAAAAATAAAATGGAAAATTAGGCATGGTTAAAACACACTTGCACAAAGGTACATTGTCTTTTTTTATCACGAACGAGCAGCTTTTCAGTATGATGTCCCGCATTAAACCACAAGGGGGCAATCCTGCCGTTAATAATATGATACACTAATCCATACCGGTTTTATAGAACTTAATCTTCAATAGGACTTGGTAACTCAAATGTATTCAATGCACTCAAAATGTTTCTGAAATGAAAGGAAAGTATAGGCTGACAACTGCTCTCTAGTTTAGAAAAAAAAGATGGGTACAGGAAAAGCCGAGATCCTGACCTATGACGTGAATTTCAGACTAACAATCCTTGCTTTACACTATTAGACTATAGCTACCGGGAAATGTCAAGGTGAGTGTGGCGTACGGCAGAGAGAGTGAAATGTAGACACCTTTAAAAAGACTGAGGACCCATGTTGCTTAGCTACAGTGAAGAGGGAGAAGGGAGAAGGGCAACAGTGGGAGCCTATTCATAGCCGGAGTCAAGGTGAGACTACCTCTGTGCACATACAAACACTGGGAGTGTACAATGTGTGGATGGACAGATGCACTGGGGAGAGGGAGAGGGTGAGTGTGCGATGATTGAAAAGGGGATAATGGGCACATGAGACCACACTGTATGAGGGCGATGAACTAATCTGAACTTTGGAAGGCTGGGGAAACCTTGTCGTCACCATACGCTACACCAAGAAACTTTGTTCAATCAAAATCAGAACGCAGAATAGGCCAAGCCATCTATTTCTAATCCATAACGACGCCTCTCTAACCCAAAGTCCATCAGTGGGACTGTGCGGGACTAACGTGTGGTGAAACAGTGTGCATGGCTGTAGGACGTGGAGGCTCAGGGGCCAGTTGACCATTCACTCAACCAAATGCCAAGAAGAAATCCAATAACCTCCTCACAGGCTGTCAACACACACAATGTCATAAGCATCCTCCAGGGGCATTTGGTGTCATGGACTTTTGACAATTCTAATTCAAAATCGGTGTGAGCCATTAAATTCCTAATGGGAATTCCAAATCTACTGATTGCCAACTAGTTTCAAGGTGGACTTCCTTCTGAGTGAATGTTTTCCACGGTCATTCATCTCGAGGAGGCACGGTCGGGGATTGTTGATCACAATAAGCCTCTGAGCAGACTAGCCCTCTGAGAAGCCATTACAGGGCCCCAGAGCAGGTGACAGGCGGAGGGGTTCATGAAGGGAGAGACAAGAGAAGGGTGAGGACGACAAGAGGTGTTAATTACTCATCTGGGGGGATTGCTGAGGGTTTACAGACATGGGAGGGGGTGGGGGACTCTGGGGTAACAGATGTCCAGCCAGAGAGAAGGGAAAAGGACAGAGTGGCAGCCCCGGGAGGGTTGGGATCTCCTTGGGACAAAGGCTTGGGTACGGTGGACATGGTTACTAGTAGTCACTAGTGGGACGAGATGTAATAATAGGCAGCAATGTTTTTCTCCTGGAAAAACTCTACCTGTGCTGTGACCGTCGATGCTATGGTTGAATAAGTCAATCTTTGGATGATTCAAATGCTTCACTGTACCCTGAAAATGAATGTCTTTGCACCAAGCACACAACACACAAAATTATGTAATGACCAGAGATTAAAATGATAGAGATCGCAAATTAATCAAGTCAGCTGCTAGAGCTGTCAGAAGAGCCTGTACATAGACAGCAAGGTAAATTATAAGGTGGGGTGGGTGCGTGCAAGATTTTAACAAGTTGGGGTTCGGCGACGATGTGGGAAGAAAAGGCTTTGTCATAAAGGCTTGGTATGGCGGTGCCTACCTTGCTGCTGAAGTAGAGGATAGGCTGGACGAGCTGGAGGGTCTTCAGGACACAGGCAATGTGGCATCATGGAACCAGAGGTACAGGACCGGTGGAGCAAAACATTATACAGAAGTCATTTAGCAGAAACAAAACAAGAAAAATTTTGACGTGACTAAGTTGACCTATTAAGTTAGCAGCAATTGTAGTAGGCCTATCAAATCAGCCCCAAACTAGTTTTTGTTTTAACAGCTGGCCAGTTCTACACAGTAGTTCGGCTGAGGTAAGCTAGCTCCTTTCATATATGGGCTAAATTTAAATTATCTGGCCACTAGGCGAAACACTCTGGGCAAAAGCCTTTGCCTAGCCGATAAAGCTCTCACCCTAGTACAGAGTGTTCTCTACCTAACCACATCAGGGAATACAAAATCTCTGGCCCCTTTCACAGCTGTGATGAATCCTTCCACCGGTACCTTGACAGTTGACAGGGCAGCACAATAACTGTGGGTCTAACCCTCAACACTATTTGTATTTATGACATGGAAAGCATAACATAACTTAACAGGAATTAATAGGGTACATTTTCAGGCATATCCTAATAATAATTATGAAATAAAAAGGTAGGTCTATAGGGTCATAAATGTAGGCTAGACTTTATGGTTGGGTGAAAGCCCATTGTTAAAACAACATAAGCATTTGTCAAATTTATTTACTATTGAAAATTGCGGTGTCAGACTCAGAGACTCCGAATGAATGTTGGGTGTAGGAGCAAGGTGAGAATGTCAGTTGCAGCATATTAAAATGTGCTGTTGCTTCTATACACACGTCTATAATCACACAAATTATCAAAATTCAGAGTTTACATAAGGGGTGTCAGTACATCAACATCAAAGTAGGAGAAAGATTAAAGTTAGACCGAGTACTTCATCTTCCCTATTTTTACAGCTGTGAGACAAACTTTTATTACTTTGTCACAGCTAAGGTGACAGGATCAGACACCTTGTTCCGACGCTGTGTCTCAATGCCATGGTTACCTATGGTTACCTTGATCAACATTTCACCTACGCCATCAATGATCAAAACCTACGCCAATTGTTTTGCCTGTTTAATTGGACTCCAATTTAACAGTGTTCTGTAAATATTTCTTGACAGACAAGCAACAGAGTAACCAGTTTGCAGAGGCAGGTTATAGCCTAGCGTTGTCCACCAACAGGCTTTAGCCTATATGCCACCTGTTTTTTGTTCTGTTGTAGAAAGATTAAAAGAAGGGAAGAATAAAGTATTTGATGTTATCAAAGTCAATTTTCAGATGTCTAAAATATTAGCTTAACCTTTCTGTGAAAATAGCAAAAGTCAAGGCCAAATGATTTAGGTTAAGATGTGGGCTACAAACTAAGTCACAAACAGAAACATTTTAAAAATTCATGGGAGATTTTAAATTAGACTATGGAAATGCCAACAGCAAAGCTTAGAGCAGTTACTACTACTAGGTCAATTATTCTGAGGAAAAAAAAACTATGACAATGAGCCGACCAGGCAGAAACCTTACAGTCACACTTGGGTCAAATATTTTTTGCATCCTTATTTATGAGAATGCATCAATAAGACACCAACACTGCCACGATCACACACACGTCACCAACTCCTGTAAGCACAATCCTTGTTGGTATCTCTGAATTAGTAACGATGTGACTGCAGAAACATGAGAGATAGAGATCCTTAACAGGAAGGTAGCCATTCACCTGACCGGTAGAGATGGATAGAAACCAGTAAAAAGAGGAGGATGCTCCTAGATTAAATGTCAAGTTCTGGACACACAGTAACTATTCAAAATGGATGAGAAACCAAGTTCTAATTTTCAAATTCAAATTCTTTACAATGTTGGCAAACCAATTAGCCTAGTGCATGGAACTATAACCTATAGCCAAACATGCTCACATACATTGAAAAAAGTTAGTTGAGACAAGGCCTTGACAATTTCAAACATCTACCTTATCAGGCCATCAGTCTGTAATTTAGTTAGCCTACCCACCTAGCTCACCCGCTTCCCTTTACATCCCTGCTCTTTCCAATGCAGAGATATCAATCAAGAACTATAATCTGTTGTGTGTATGTGTGTGTGTGACCACCTGTAAGACCAGCGGCTGTAGACAGGCGCAGAGACCCCGTTCTTTACAGAGTCCATGGATGGAGGTGCGTTTGATAATCCACAGTTCAGATAGCTAACACAACTGCATTAACTCAAAACAGAGCCCAGAGGTAGTACACTGCCTTGCTAGTGAAGCAGATCCACTGGACTTCATCTCTGCTGCTCTGGAGACATCAAGACAGAGCCCCACCCAGGGAGTGATAGCTAGCATGTAGGAAACCAGGGGGACTCAGGCCGGAGACTGGGGATTGTTGCCTTGACGCCACACTTCAGGCAAGGCTGCCCTAAGATATGCAGGCGTTGTCAACATTGCCTATGTGCAATGGCATTGGATGTTGACAGGACACGGAGGATTCAACCATAAGTGCTGACAAATATGGGAACTGAATGCTTCAAATTTCCAGCAATTTATATTTGAAAGGCTGTCAAATCACAACTTTCTGTGTCTGCAAAATAGTTATTTGTTTGGCATAGCATTTCTTTGCAATAATTTTTAGTGGCAATGATTAATTTAGATTTAGGAAGTTAGGCCAAAATAATTTGGGTCAAGCCTAGCGCCAGTGGAAGCCCTTTTATGTTAAAGATGGGGCAAGTACTCTCCAAGGACCTCGCAGACCAGGAACTTAGCATTATTCCTTTTTTTTTCTCTTTCTGTAAAGAGTAGTTGTGACTCAGTTTTACTAATATAGAGGACATGTGAGTTTGCGTGAGTGAGTGAGTGAGTGAGTGAGTGACTGAAATTAAGCACGCAAAAAAGCAACCAAGCAAGCAAGAAATCAGCTGGCAAAGAACAACATGGGAAATCATTCACCTGGAGAATTAATTAGGTTAGACAAAACAAATGATGGAAACAAAGAGCAAAATGTTTACTGATAACACATCCCACGTTGGTTGCAGCAACACCACAACACATCACCCAACATTAAACTATTCTCCCTACAAAGCATAAATGGAATGAAATGGGACAGGAGAAATAACAAGCCAATGCTTTTTTTTTTTTTGCAATACAAGAGACTATTTCTAAGTCTTCTACCCCACAAACAGCATAAAAGATTGCTCAAGACACGAAACCACATGTGTTTGGAATGTGCTGGAGAGCATGCAGTAAAATGCTGTGTAATTTTCCCTCTGCTCCAAAGGCTTGCAACTATTTGACCACAAGTCAGGCCCCCCAAATAAAGAGGAGAAATAGGCTACTTTTAATCTAAGTGGTTTGTCAGGAACTGAGACATTCTAAATCGAGTATCCAAATAGTCAGCAGAAACAAAGCATTGAATCTGTTTTAATCTGGGTTCATTGATGGACTGTACGTCCCTTACACCAACTTCTGCTTTGAACCTGGCATCAGCTGGAGATGCTGTTGTGATAAGGTCATGCCTGCCTATGCTCAGCTCTTAAAAGACACTCAGAGCTGTTTGAAGCTGTACTGTGGTACCAAGGTACTCTGCCAAGTGAGTCACTCGCCAGTGTTCTGACAACACATACGCAACACCCTTTGAATAGAGAAAGAAAAGAGGCTACATGATTGATAGAGATTGTTTAGAAATAAGCAACAAGCTCTGATTTGGCAATCATATTACCAAGTGAGCAGATGTCTCTGTAAAGCTGCAGGACATCCAAACGTGTCTGGCATAGGTGGACTGGACATGCGGACATGTAGGCTAAACATATTTGTACATTGGTGTGCTCCAAAAGATTCTGTACACAATTGTTTCTCACCTTAAACACAAAGAAGTGGAGTAACAAGGGTTTGTCCATTTTATTATTTTTTTTAACTGGTCACCCTAGAAGCATATCCCCAACCAAAGCTATCTGGTCCAGAGTCACACATTGGTAGACAAGACACCATTCAACCACAAGTCTCTTTTGTGACAAGGTGAAATCATCAAAAGGCTACTCTTTTGTGACAAGGTGAAATCATCAAAAGGCTACTCTTTTAGACAAACAATGACATATTCGCTGTGAAGTTAGGTCTGTCTTTCTATCTTTAACCTTTCCTTCAGCAACAGGGATAGAATTTAAGCGGATAAAATCAAATAATCAAAGTGGAGTTGTTGCAGTGGAACAGGAAAGGGTGGGAGCTACACTTTGATTTTAATTTCTTCCCATGATGAAAGGGGGCCTATAGCTTTACTGAGATATTCAGCTCACAGTACTCTTAAATGAGTGCACACACATTCAGTATGGGCTGCACCTGCATTTTCAACTAGCAGTCAAGAAAAAATACAAAATATATCTTACATCTTGATTGTATTAGCTAAAGGCTTAAAAAAAATTGCAATTAAATATGTTTTCCTTAAAGTTAAAAGGAAAAAAATAAAATAAACATTATTTAGAAACAGGTTGTTCATTTATTTTATGTCGTATGCAGTCTTTTAATAACAAAGCAACAAAATCGAAATATACAGGTTTGGAGAGCAGATTCGGATTATATCTGTTTAACTGACTCAGACTTGTCATCTCGACAGTAAGTACAGTGAATGAAACATGTCATTGTTTGTATTCTGTTTAGCTGTTGCATGCAGACTATACCTAAACTTTTGTCAAGGGAAGATGTCAACCTGTTGCACCCTCTCGACCAAGAAGGTACCCGCATGTCAGAACAGCAGTGTATTCCAAGGCAAGGAGCAAAACAGCAATGCAGAAATCTAATTCTGCTCTCGGCTAATGTGACGTAAAACGGTATGATTTGCGCAGCTGATAGAAATAAAGTACTCGTCGCATCACAGTATTTCGGTAGGTTACATTGAATCTCATGATATAACCCAGGTCGTCTTTTTATTTATTTTTTCATAAGATGGTCTAGGTAACAAAGGTTTGCCAGTTCATTTGATAACTAACTTTCTAACTAAACAAAGTCCTTTCTTCCTGAACTAAAGTTGAAGTTGGTAAACGATTGCTGATCAATTTAGCAAATTAGCTATATTCTGTCTTTTTAACTTGCAATCGCTTCCCAATAAAATGTTAAAGCACGGGCAAATTAGAAGCTACCTTCTCGTTTAAATTTTTTTGTTCGTTTCAGCTCACCTTGTGCTGTAGTAACTCATGTTTATCCGTGGTTGCTATGGAGGATCCCCAGCTGTTGGCTTTACGCTGCAGACACTTCGTGGACACGCTTAGAAAATTGTTCTCCAGCCTAGTTACCACACATCAATGCAACACACTTTGCTATTGGCTTTCTGCTGGTTAGAGATGAGTGAGGGGACAAGGGATTGGCTGGAATGCTGAGCCATACACGTCTTCTTCGTGAGGGTCGCTGCATTTTATATTTAAAAAATAAACTTCTGTGTAGACTGTCTCTGTATGGGATGATGTTTACTTTTATTATCGTAATTAAAAGGATGTCAAAAGCTAAACACAATGTGGAACTTTAAAAAATATTTATGCATACACACTTCTGCCACATTCCAGATAGGCTACGTCTGGACTCATGGTGCAAAAATAAATAAAACAATTTACAATATATGTATACATTGACTAATTGTTTGCACATTAATGCCAAACTCGACACAATATTCAACTAATTCAAGCCAATGCATTTTAGCATTTTATTGCCATTAATTATGGCAGTAATGCACACAAACAATGGCTTGTAGAGTCACATATTTATAGGCTGATTAATTATTCAAATTATAAAAGATGACCTCTATCCTTTGACAGAATCATCAGACTTTTTCTCTTCCTCCATGTTACCCTTACTCCATAGTCCCTTTCTGGAGTGTCCGCTACCAGAATGTCAGTGGTCTTGGTATCGGAGGGTGTCAATGGGTGGGAACGGGGAAAAAGTAGTCGTGAAAAGGGAGTGGAGGGACAACTGTTCCCTTCCTGCTGTAATTCTGGAGTGTTTACTTCAGGTGGGGTGAAAACAGGCATGGTTTCGGAAGTGCAGGGTTCAACAGGTGTCAAAGCTGAGTTTACTGCAATCTTGGGTTTAGCAGAGAGACGGGCAGAGTGAGCTCGAAGCACCTCAAAGCTCATGCTGGTGGCTGCTCTTCCTTCAGTTGATTGTAAAGCCAACCTTGTGCCTTCAGAGGTATTTTTTCCTAGCAGGGGAGGCAGTTGTTTCAAAGTTTCTGTGTCTACATTAGGTTTACTATGATAAACTAGCCGTTTCACTTGACACAAACCTTGTTGCTCATCTGAGCCAGCAATGGAGGCTGATTCTTTTGTTTTCTTCAGACATGATGGCTTTAGTGGATGCAACTGACTTCTTTTCTCAAATACTAATGAGGGGAACTTGCAAACACTGACTTTCCGGGACACCTGACTACTCCTGTCAGGGATGCTTGTAGTTGAAGGGAACTTTTTTCTCCTTCCTGGTCTCAATGAGTGAGAACTTAGCTGTGATTGATCAAACTGTGGATTTACCTAAAGCACAGAAAGATGTTATATATTTTATGATTTTCCCTTAAACCAAATATTGTTCAACATGATAATAACAATAACACCAAGACGGAACGCAGTCTGTAACAGACAAGCATACCCAAGAAGTACAAGCTGTGGAGTTCAATCTTCGATCCTCTGCCACAAATGATTTGGGATTGATTGCCCCGCGCACTTGAGGCACATTTTGGTGTCTGGCGCCATCCAGTGGTTGTTCCAAAAACAGCAGAGGGGTCTTTTGTGAGTTGAGCAAAGATCTCTTAGATGATTTTCGGGGCATCAAAGACCATGACTGACGATCTGCGGTTCTGGAAAACTACATCTACAGTTCCCGCAGTCAATCTAGACAAAATGCAAGAAGTTACCACTGAATTGGGAATACACAGCGCTACAAAAATAATGTCGTACAGTTTGACCCAGAACAGTCATGTTGTTTCAAAGAAACACGAACAGTCGTTTATATTTCTTATACTTACCTTTCTTGGCTGACATCTGGGCCTATCTGTATCTTATTTAAACTGAATGTTTAGTATTTCCCGGTTTCAGTTGATTGGTCTCTTCACAAACGTAAATGTAGGCATGCGCATGTTCGTTTTAAATCTCTCAACCTCGCCGTTTGCTTGTTACCCAGTGTAACATTTGTGGATGTAATTATTGTGGCTCTTTTCTTAATATTCTATATTATTACTGCACTGCACTGCAGATGAGCTAGTAATGAACGCACAGTCCGTCGTTGCACACCATTCTTCGTTTTTGTATTTTTATTGGCGTTTGGCAACTTTTCAGACAAAACTTGCAAAACAGCACTGTATCACATGACCGGAATAACTCGACTACTACGCCGACAGCGCCAAAATTTAAAATTGGTTTCTGAACAAGACGTGGCTACTGATACAATACAAAAGAACAAAATACTATCTCGCAATCAAGCGCTTTGATTGTCTTGTATAGCAAGCAAGTATAATGTAATGGTCTGTGCAAAATGTGCAGTGCTTAAAACAGCGACGACGTAATATGAAGGTTTGCTTTACACTTTACTACTTAATGTTATATTCGACATATGCTAACTAGCTAGCATAGCTAATGAATGTTAGCATAGCTAGCTAGCTAGTTAGTTAGTTGGTTTGCATTGCCAGACACTGGAATTTTTGCTAACGGCTTTGTGTTCTAGAAGACAATGCGTCAGAACTGTACCTGACATTTCAAACGTTTGCTAACGTTAGCTGGGAAATTGGCTAGCACAGCTAACGTTAGCTTTACTTTGAAGATCTGTAGAGCGGTCATTTTCGGTCGTTACGTTAGGATCAGCTAACGCTATCTTTGTACCATATAACGTTTCCATGAGTTCACCAGGATGTGACCAAGTTGTAACGTAATTAGCCGTTCCGTTTTTAGCTTGCTTGCTAGCTAGTTAACGTTAGCTTGATCAAAATTAGAACATTAGAACGATTTTAAATCAACTGCTGCTTGTGTAGCGTTACACTGTACTTTACCCTTGCGTTGTGACAGCTGATCAGGTAGCTAGCATGTTACAATCTGACACATGACGGTGTGTAAGTGTAATCGTATTCATTATTGTGTACTATGCCATTTTTGCGACAGCTTATCTTCACTTTGTTTGTTTAGACATCACGGGATCTTAAAGGACTTTGTTCTTTAAACTAAGCAGAATGAGAGAGAGTCCTAGAAGACCATTAATCCTCAAGAGGAGAAAACTGCCTTTCCAGCGAAATGATCCGTCAATTGTAGCTTCACCAAATGAACAAGACAGACCAAGATCTAATGAAGCATCAAAACCATCATCGAACCAGTGCTTTCCTGATGGCATCCGGATCATGGATCACCCCACTATGCCCAGTACACAAGTTGTTGTTATCCCCAAAACCGCAGACCTTCAAAGTGTCATCAGTGCTCTTACTGCTAAAGGCAAACAGTGTGGTCCCGAAGGACCAAATAAGTTTATCCTTTTGAGTGGCAGTATAGACGATGAGTCCATATGTCAGACCAACTTTGATGGTGACTGCTCCATTAGGAGTAGTGTAGGTCTTGTCACGCAATCAGAGACAACACCACCAAGGGACTCTCTTACAAATTCTAAACCCATGACCACAATCAAGCCACGTATGTTTAATTTTTTTGCTTGCCTCTTAACTGTGCGGTTAACATTACTGTGTTTAAATAGAAATTGCATTAGTGGGGGGAATATCAAATTGTAAACATGTTACAAATCTTTTCTTTTTTAATTATACATTTACAGTGAGTAAAGAACTTGATTGCAGCCCACTAGATGATAGCCTTACCAACATCCAATGGCTTGGTAGAATGAGTACAGACGGCCTAGGACCCGATTCCGCCAAAGGGGAAGCCAATAAAGAGAACCAGGATGCCTCACAGCAGATCCTTCAGGTTAGTTGTTCTTGCCACAGCAATCATTGTTAAGTTGACATGATTTCAGAGCTCTAATGTGCTTTGCTGTGTCCAGACATGTCCTTGCATCCCAGAATTTCTGTATATGAAAGAATATAATTTTTTTTAATATTTTCAGTAACTGAGACTACTTTTTTTTTGTAAGTGTTTAATTTTGTTCTTCAAAGGTACACACTGGGCAAATGGAAGTTCAAACTATCATTAAAGACTCTCTGTCAGAGAGGCCCCCATACTCCTACATGGCCATGATTCAGTTTGCCATTAACAGTAAGCGTAACCGTAGGATGACATTGAAAGAGATTTATTCATGGATTGAGGACCACTTTCCGTATTTCAGAGATGTTGCTAAGCCGGGCTGGAAGGTGAGAAATTGTTTTCCTGTACACAAATTTTTGAAGGTCTTGCTGGAACAAGTTCATATAGCTGATCTCGATGAGTTATTGTTTCTATGTACTCCTTGCCAGAATTCCATCCGTCACAACCTGTCTCTGCATGACATGTTCATTCGTGAGACAACGCCAGATGGAAAAGTATCCTACTGGACGATACGCCCAGAGGCCAACCGATGCCTGACGCTTGATCAGGTATATAAGGTGGGCATTACTGGAAAAAAATATATAATTATTATATTATTTTTTTTTACAAAAGTTTGTCTTCCTAGGAGCAATTTCTTTTCATTCCATTTTCAGGTTGGCTTTCTGCTATTTTGGCATGGTCAACTCATCTGTCCAATAGACGGGGACATATGGCTGAAACCGCCATAGCCCCATCTATGTTCACTGTTTTGTCATGAGTAATCATCAATAACAGAACACAATTCATTAACACAGTTATTTATTTGATAACAATGTTCTCTCTTGGCCCCGTCCTTCCCTGCAGCCTGGTCTGGATCCATCCATCTCCCCTTTCCCTCTGCCTGTGCAGTTCTTTGACCAACAAGTAAGGCCTTGCCTTCCCTTTCTTTCTGGGCACCTACAGCTCTGCAGTCAGACAAGTATCAGAGCACAGGAAATGTAGGGGAGCTGCTGTTCTTCTTTACCATAGAATAAGCGGATATTATATTTCAGGGTTAGGCTACTTGACAGGAAACAAGAATAAAGAAGCATGCCCCACATGTTGCAGTTTTCTGTATGCAGGTTTTGCTTCGTTGCTTTGTTTGTTAAGAAGAGAGAAAAGTTGCCTGTATGAATACATTTAAAAATATTTCCTCCATATCTCTACCTTATCTTTTCAGACAATGGTTCCTGTGACTCAAATGTAAAGGAGCTGCTATTCTTGATTAGAGAATAAGTGCATATTATATTTCAGGGTCAGGTGACTTGAAAGGAAAGGCGAGGAAAGAAACTGAATTTCCCCTTTGAAGTTTGCTCTATGCAGGTGGAGCTTTAATATATGATTTTTTGTTTTAGAAATAGAATGCAACTCAATGCTTCGTAAAAACTGTTTTCCACATGTTGTCTGCAGCAACACAAGAGAATGGTCCCTTTGGCTCAGAAAACTGCATTTGGCTATGGTGAGTAACACAACTGTTTGCCCATGACAGCAGTGCAAGATAACAATGTTTTCCACTAATGTTTTGACTCATTTAGTCTTCCAAGAAGTGAGAAGACTGTCTTGTTGTGAGAATATGTGTTCTTTTGTCAGAGAAAAAGATGAAGCCCCTCCTTCCTCGTACCGACTCGTACCTAGTGCCCATTCAGCTCCCCTTTACCTCCTCTATCTACCTACCCTCCTCTTCAACTCCACTCCCCCAACCCGGCCTTCAGCGGACACTCAACGCTTCACGAGGGAGCAAAAGGGTACGGATAGCTCCCAAGGTAAGTTTCCTTCCTGGTATACTCATATGTGTGTCCTATGCTAATAAGAAAAACAATACTAATGAAATGCAGACAATTGTGTAATATTTGAAACATTGATTGCATGATTTTATTCTAGCCAAGTGCCTGCATCGGTACACATCCCAGGCCTTTCAAAAAGCCAGTGGAAGCTCAGGAACATTTTGTGTGTGTGTGTCACGTATGGCTGAGATGGGTATGTACACATGCTGCTGCAAAGACGTTTTCAAACAGTTTCCTGATAAACGCTTTGGTTTTGTCCGTTGTCAGGTCTCACAAGGCAATGTCTCGACAGCGGCGTATCCTTGTGCCAAGGATGACCTGAAAGCAGGTCACCTGGCTCTTCCACTGTGCTCAGTCACCCCCATAACTGCTCCGTCCAGCTCCCAGAGGGAAGCCCACAGCTCTCGCCGCAAGCAACGTCTGGTTCTCCCCTCCCACGAGGAGCCCGTTCTCTTCTTCCCCAACAGCACCTTTTTTGACTCTGGCTTGGCTTCCGATGCATCCACGTTCCAGGACACCCAAGACGCTGAGCTGGACCCTCGGGCCGATACCGACAGCCCCGGCAAGGAATACTCCTTCAAGACCCCTGTCAAGAGCAGCAGCCAACCAGCCTCTTCCACACCCAGCAAGCTGCGCACCGTGCTGCCCGAGCCCTGGAAGGTGACCCCTGTTGGGAACGAGAACAGAGCTGTACTAGACTTCAGCCCCATCCGTACACCCAGGGGCCCGGCCTTTACTCCTCAGCGTCATGATTATACGCCTTTCAGTTTCAACAGCACGCCCTTCAAGGACCTGCCGCTCTTTAACTCTCCTAGAGAGCTGCTCACCTCCAGCCGCTCTGGGGTAGCTGGCCCCACTGACTCTCCAGGGGCCGAGCGCCTTCCAGGCTGCTCCAGAGAGCTCCAGGTTGGAGGCACGCCCATTGCCAACCGCTCCCTCACTGAGGGACTGGTGCTGGACACTATGAATGACAGCCTGAGCAAGATTCTGGTGGATATTAGCTTCTCTGGCCTGGAGGATGAGGACCTTGGCATGGCCAATATCAGCTGGTCTCAGCTCATCCCTGAGTTCAAGTAGTTAGTGCTTCATATAACGGACTCTTAAATGTTAGTTTGTATTACTAAGCTGCTCACACATCTCGCCTTCTATTCTTAACGTGGGATTTCTTTTCGTTTACGTTGTCCTTTTCGCTTAAACTGCCAATTTAATTTATTTATTTGTTTCTCTCTATCTCTCTTTGTTTCCTGTCTGTACATTTTTTTAAACAAGCTTAGTTATTTTTAATTATAAATTGTAAAATCCCAACTTGGTCCCGAAGGAAGATTTTCGAAAAATAAATGTTTATGTCTAATTTGCACATTTGTAATATATTTAGCTTATGAAAATGTGAATAATTAAATTTATGGTTATAATCACCCACTGAGACACTACCATGCTAGAATAGACAACTGTAAACTTCTACTTTGATAAGACTCAAATAAGGGGAAAGTAATAAAATTACTACCAACAATGACTTTGTCCACGTCCAAATAACCTGTAGCCTACTGTCTATCGATAAGTTTGTTAACATTCAACAGAGATATTTTTCCCATTGTGTACATGTGAAGTTACTTTACAGGTAACTGCACTTTGCAATGCTTCTCCTATGTTTATAAGTAGACTGATCCTATTTAAATCGTTTGGTGTGCTGTATGAGAACAACATCAAAAAATTATCGATCAGCGGTTTTATTGATGAAAATGATTTGTTAAAGTTCTGTATTGGGGGGGGAGGGAGAGAGTCACTACTGGGCAGTACAAATTAATTCAATCAAACCAGGTTAGTTGTCATTCATGACACTTTTTAAGAGCATAGAATAGTAATCGAGTACTACCTGGTATGCAATACCTCAGATTTTTGTGATATTAGGCTTTGTTCCTTCATGTATTTATTGTTCTCAGTTTTGTTGTTAGCAGTGGGTTGCATGCGAGATGCTTTACATTGTTATTTGTTTACCGGTGTGTATATTCCTGGTGTTATCATGCCCCGTTATATGTGCGGTGTATGTATGTATGGTGATTGGACACCATATCACATTGGACACCAGATTGTTGTCATCTTGTAGCAAATTTAAAGTGAAGAAGTTGATTTCTGTGTTGCTATTTATCAAGCGTGTTGGTTTAGAACAAGACAACTGCTAATTAACTGCAGTCTGGTGTGACTTAGAAACCAAGGTGAATGAGCCAGAGTTATTTCTCCTAACATGCCTGATAACTACCGACATTGGTGGTCAACTCTTTAGAGTAAGTGCCTTTATTCTTTATTCAGTCTATTATGCTGCTTCAGGTGCCATTTGAAGATTCCTTTTAAATTTTCTGTACCATCACAATTATAACTAGTCATCAGAACGGTATACATTTTGACAAATGCTCAACATAAACTACATTTGCAAGATCTGTTACTAGGCCATAAGTACAAAAAAAAGTTCTGCATTACTTACTTTGTTTATGATGACGTTTCGTAATGGTGTCAGGTTGTTTAATAAAACAATCATTTTCTGTTGTAATTTCTTATTTGAGTAAAAGGGTTAACATGTGTTGATGGATTGTCTCTGTCTTGTTTTAGTGATAAGTGCGTTGGTCAAACTTAAATTGAAAATGTCTTGATACTGATTCTGTATTAACACATGAACTGTGATAGCAGTCTAACGTACATTACAATTTCAATTGCTAGTGTCCAAAAAGATTTTCATTGCAGTCTTTAGTATGTCTGGACCTCTTGTTTTGCCACCTCAAGCAGGATCTGGAGCTGCATACTGACGTAATCTAGAAAGTCACAACCACTGAGATAAATAATCACATCTTTGCAAGTTCATTTTTTTTGGTTTAATTCATCAACTAGTAAAAAACAAACATTTTGTAGAGGGCCATTAAGACAAGTGCGGTCACAAATTCTTCCTTGTTTTGGCTAAAATAGTAATGAGTTCCATAAGCGGAAATCCTATTGAAGAATATATTTCAATAGGAACGTTGGCTGATAGTTCTGTCATTCCCTTTCAAAACTACTAGCTTGACGAGACAAAACATACTTTTCAGTTATTTCGCTGCCTTCCATGGTTAGCTTAGATTATTCACTGCCTGATAAAATAACATCAGCTTTTGTAAGCACCTATCTCTTGTACAACAACAAAATCTAATACAAATATATTTAATATGTGCCTTGGTTGGTGCTTGGATATTCAAAATATTCCATTGCTTCTTACTAACTAATGTTGGAGTAAAACCTAGGGTAAAATCAATGATGCTGCCATGAAACTTACTGAAGGTTTGTCTCCATCGACGAGGCACGCATTCTTTTTTGATTGTCAGGTAGTAGACAGGGACCCCAGACAGTGTGAGAGCACAGCTACCCCCTGTGTTCCAGGGGTCTGAGTACAAAGACAGGCCAACAATGAAGAAGCAGACCACGGTAAAGATGATTGCTATCGGCAGGGGTACCTGTGCAAACAACAGGGAGGCAGGTTAATGAATTGATTTGTGAGTGTTGAGTGTAAGCTGTTTGCCATAGCAAGTTGTGTAAGAGTGACAGATCATTTGAGAAGCTAGAACATATCTTATATATTAACTTATTATTCCCATGACTATATGGACTGCAGACACTGAACGAAAATTGGTTATGAACGATTGAGAAAAAAACTTCTAATCACAGAAACCTTGAAGGGTCTAGGATGGAGAGGGAAGCGATAGCGATGGATCAGCATCCCCAGTGTTGCCAAGGCAATGAAGAACCAACGGGAGAAGGAAGCAAAGTTGATGAGCTGGAAGATCTCTCCTCTGCCCGCCATAATCACAACCATTGGATACTGCGGAGAACGTTTTGAAAATTATCCCCAAATCCTTTTTTCCAAATCCAGTGATGGAGCGTTTGGAAGTGATAAAGGAAGTACTCTACCAGCAGAAGCACTGCAGGAAGTGGGGTATGTCTGCGGATGTGGATCATGGAGAATAGCCCAGGCCAGTGGCCCTCCCTGGCTCCCACAAAAAGCATTCTGCATCCCAGAAAGAGAGGCAGAAAAGTAGAAAATAGCATGGAGAGTATCTTGTGAATGAACACAGCAGAACATCAATATCAGGAAATATAAGAGTCTTCTATAGATACCTGGGGGCTCCAAAAAAGCCACCATTAAGAGCCCCTAGACATGATAAAGCCACTAGCACCGGAACCACAGAGGAAAGGCCCTGGAGAGCGCGGTTTGCAAAAGTCTGAAAACAGAATGTTTGTTAGGAACGGGGTAAAAAAAAATTTGTATTTATTCAACGTTCTTTTTTAAATTAATTACCAATTGTTTTGTCAATCAAATGTTATTCTACTGACCACAGCCACTGCATCTGAGATGAGAAGCTCATCTGCAGACATCATGGTGTAGTAGGCCACATTTACCAACACATAACAAAATGTCACCGTCACCATGGAGAACATGATTGCCAATGGGATGTTTCTGCCAATACAGAGCAAAAATGTGCAAACAATGTTTTTCCTGCCTATTATATTTTAATTGTGTATAGTTTATACATTAGATAATCATAATGCAAGTTGTGTTTCTTGTTGGATAACCACTTCCATTAATATATAATACCTATTTGGATTAATGACTTCCTCTGTGACAAAATTTAGATAAAACCTATGAAAAGAAAAACAAATTTTTTTAGACATATTGAGTCAACATAGAAGTATATAAATTATTCAGTAGAGTTCAATGCTTACCATCCACCGTAGGCATATAAACCAGAATAGAATGCCAGTGGAATCTTATGCAGAGTTATTGTATCAAATTCAAAGCCATTTTGGAAATTTTCAGTCTGTCCTATGATAGCAAAGATAGAGATTTGGTGAGCAAGCATGAACATCTCAACAAAAAGAAAACAGCCCTAACACATGTTACACACTTTTTATTTGGTTCTACTGAGCTACAACATTCACCTTTGGAAAGAGCTATGATCCCAGGTACAATGATGAGAACTAGAGCAAATATCTTGATGAAGGTCAACGTGACCTGGGTGCGAGAGGCCAAAGTCACACTCCAACAGTTTACCGCCACCACAAATGCTAAAGGACATAATAATAAAAAAAGAAAACTCACTATTAACAACAGTACAAAGACATCCTACTATACAGAGTTTGCTTAGCAATGTTTTGGTGTATGAGCAAATATAGGTTTGCGTAGAAAATAAATCCACTACTCACTCACTCCAAGGATGCTGACAATCTTAATCAGAGCTGTAGGGGCTGTACATGGGGTAAAGAAGGGCTCCACCACATACCGACCGAATGCCAATGACACGTAAGATGCCACCGCTGGCCTACAGAACGCGTGCAGTACACAGTAAACCACATACAAGTAAACTAAAGCACTTTATCATGGTGATAATATTAGCTGTCTTGGTCTCTATGCTTCTGACTGACCTGATGAATATGAACTCCGCCCAGAGACGTAAGAAGGCAGGCAGGGGTCCCAGTGTCTCTAGAAGGTAGGTGTAGTGACCCCCTGACTTGGTAAAAGTGGTCCCCAATTCAGCATAGCAAAGGGCCCCTGAGAGAATATACACAAATTTACATAGTTGATTACTTTATATACTTTATAATTACTTCACAATTAGACTGATTAGATATTGCAGTGCACCCATTTGCTCATGTTTGGGCATGTGATCAACCTTTGAAATGGAATTACTACACTACCACAAAACATTTTTAACTTTATGTACTGGCACTGTCTTTCACAATCATTCAGGGTCCAGTGCAGGCATTTTGTGCGTAAGAGATCAAATTATAAAAAGAGACACAGTTTACATTATGTTATGTTTGGAAAGCTTCGATGAGGTCATGGTTGCTGATATCAAGATATGCGTGTAAGGCTTTTAATTTTTTTTACATATTTTTGATGGTGTGGTTAATATGTAGGCAGTTTCTCATATTGCCTACCCTGTCAAATTGTACTTTCTATTCTGTAAGTTATTTTGGAAGCCTATCTGGATGGGTGCATAACAGTTTCTTTAAAAATCTGCCGGCTACACTTTGTGTATTATCCTATTAAACTTTTAAACTTGCATTTACTGCAACAAATTTACAGTACATTGCAGATTATAATAAAACCACATTTATAATAAAAACATTTAAAGCATCTCACCAAATGTTGAAAGGACCCCACATAGAGCCCACACCAGTAAGGACATTCCAACACTCCCACTGTTCATTAGAACACCTTTAGGAGCAATGAAGATGCCACTGCCAACCACAGTGCCAATGATGAAGGAAACAGCCGGCAGCAGACCAATTGTTCTCCTCAGGTGAATCCCGTTCTCATCGTTCTTGTATGTTAGCTCATCCCCCTCTTTCTTCACCTTAGTTCCAGACATGTCTATGAAGTGTGGTTGGTGCACTCCGACACCTATGTTTGTTTACGAACTGACAACAATACAGTTTAATGAGCTATTTTTTCCCAGCAAGATTTTAACTATTTTAACATAACTATTTTATCAGCAAGATAAAACACCCTACTCTCACAACCCTCTTAACTAAAAAAATCAAAAAAAGTCAAGTCTGTATTAATCTTTGGTGATTTCATGCAATGACGTAAATAAAGTATGCTACATTAAAATAAGAAAAGAATATTGTATTTTTTCATCATCATCATCTTCATCCGCTTTGTCCGGGGTCGGGTCGCGGAGGTAGCAGTTCCAGCAGGGCATCCCAAACTTCCCTTTCCCGGGCCACATTAACCAGCTCTGACTGGGGGATTCCAAGGCGTTCCCAGGCCAGTGTGGAGATATAATCCCTCCACCTGGTCCTAGGTCTGCCCCGCGGCCTCCGCCCAGCTGGACGTGCCTGGAACACCTCCCTAGGGAGGCGGCCAGGTGGCATCCTTACTAGATGCCCGAACCACCTCAACTAGCTCCTTTCTACGCAAAGAAGCAGCGGCTCTACTCCGAGTCCCTCACGAATGGCTGAACTTCTCACCCTATCCCTAAGGGAGATGCCAGCCACCCTCCGGAGGAAACTCATTTCCGCCGCTTGTATCCGCGATCTCGTTCTTTCGGTCATGACCCACCCTTCATGACCATAGGTGAGAGTAGGAATGAAGATAGACCGGTAGATTGAGAGCTTTGCCTTCTGGCTCAGCTCTCTCTTCGTCACAACGGTGCGATAAAGCGACTGCAACACCGCACCCGCTGCTCCAATTCTCCGGCCCATCTCTCGTTCCATTTTCCCCTCACTCGAGAACAAGACCCCGAGATACTTGAACTCCTTCACTTGGGGTAAAGACTCATTCCCTACTTGGAGTAGACAATCCATCGGTTTCCTGCTGAGAACCATTCATATTTTTTGTTTCTTTTTTTATTTGCTCATGTGATCTCCATTACTTACTGTAATTTCTCTTGGTATTAACACGTATAGTCCACGTGCACGGAGCGGCAGAAGAGAGAGTGTCCGGACTGGAGGGTCCCAAACTATCGCATGAGGTTGTAAACTAACTTCTCCCAACTTTTTCCACTCATTGGCTCAAACAGTACAGTTACCCCGGTTACTGGTCAAGCAGGGAACAAAGCCAGCAGTCTTCCCAACTTCAACAAAACAAGTAATGAAGGCAGCTTAGTGGGTCAACGCTGTGGAGCAGAGTAATATTTCTGTCGTGTGTTTTTGTATGTGTGTGTATGCATAGTGTATGTGCGCACAGCTTGACACAGGAATCCACCATGGGGAGTGAGTCTTTGTGTCTTGTGGAGGCAGCTGGACAACTTACAGGGGGCTCCTCTCAACAACAACATTCTTGAAAGAAAGGAAGTGTAGTAAATGGTTGAATTGATCACTTTCTTGTTCACCAATGAAAATTTGAAGACCTGAAACTGCTAAGGTAGCTGAAAAACCTTTTTTTAGGTCGCACACATCTTGCAAAAGCAACAATTCACAGCTTGTTATCCCCTTTTTGGCTTGGCTGAATTTTTATCTCATGTTAACATTCTGTTTCACAGCAGGTACAAATGGCACCCAGCAGTCTAGTGATGTCTTAACATTTTATGGTAAAGGCTGTTCAGAGCCGTGCTGGAGCCTTTGTGTTTGGAAAAGCTTTATATAAATTAAATACATTATTATTATTATTATTATTATTATTATTATTATTATTATTATTATTATTATTATTATTATTATTATGATGATGATGATGATGATGATGAATCTGCAAAGCAAATTATAGAGCACGAACAGATCAACTAATTGGTTACATAATTACATATTAAGCTTTGTTTTTGATTGATGTTTTAAAAATGAGATTGCTGTGTTTTTGCACAAGTGATTGATTGAGACTCATCTGGTTGCCCCACTGTATGGCCCTTTATAACCAGCATACTGTACTGTTTCTTTCTCCAGTATCAATAGAGCCATTACCAATACTTCCCAAAGTAAATGTTGGAGGGTTCAGAGAAAATACCAATAATAAATTTTATACATATGTGCATTTACAAAAATCCTATTGCTCAATTTGGCTAGACTCATTTGTTATGAGAACTGAACTGAGTAAAATTTGAATAGAAGGATATCTGCATAATGGAGTGTTCTTAAAACTATTTTATGTAGAGTTTAAAGTAGATCTCAAGCCAGTTGCAAAGATTTTGTTATATGTAATTTCTTTTAGAGATTCAGTATTGAATACTACTTAGACATTCATTGAGGTCATAAGAACGTATTCATACGTTGAATTTTTTGGGATTTGCCATTGACCAGAAACGCAATAGTGCTTTTCCACAGCACTATTCATTATCATAAACATTTGGTGATCAAAGAAAACAATAAAAAAGTTTTAGAAGCAAAGGTGATAACAAATTTAAAAAATGTTTTTTAAATAAAGCATGATCAGAACAGTGTCAAAACTATACTCTGTACACTACTTTGACATTTTCCATAAAATGGCAAACATTAAAAAAAATTTAAGAAAATCCTTTTTACAGACAAAACCTTATTCTGATCACTTTGTAACACTCTTGGTAGAAAAACATGGGCCTATGGTTCATGACATTTTCAACATAGGCTAGAGACAAATATTATCCAAGTAAATACCTAGGTTACCATTGCATTTAAGGATTTTCAGTCATGTGAACAAATGTAGCAAAATAAGCTAATTTTGTTTTTAAAGGGCAAAACAAACAAGCCTAAAGAGATTGGTCTCTTTTGCAAGTGAATGTAAGAAGAACAAATTACTCAACCTTTTTGATTATGTATCCTTTTCTGTATGTTTCATAAATGGCAAACCTCAAAAGTCTAAGTAAGAATTAATAATGCAATTGTAGGTGCCCTACACATACACGATATACAATCAATAAAGAAATCAAAATGATTGCGAAAGAACAGCTGTAACAAAAGATTGCCTTACCATATCTCTAACTATGTGCTTTAAGTCTAGAGCAATGTGATAATACTGTAATGACATAGTTTTTTTAAGGAGGAGGTTTCTAATTTAGTCATTGGTCCAAGGACACATCTAAGGGGTTAAAACACAACGATGAAGTATTTTCCAAAATCACATTTAGAGATATGTATGGGCAATCAGCACATACAAGCAGGAGTGCTGCCTCTTGCAATCAGTTTATGACTGACAAGCCATTTGTTACTGCTCAAACTCCCTACCTAATACAATAATAAACAAAGGTAGTGCCAACAGAGATCATTCACGTTATGTTGACAAAATGGTGGATTAAAAAGTGTACTATGGAGGAACCCATTACATTACATTATTATTGAAAGAGAAAAGAATACGGGGATAGACACACTCACTGAATCAACACGATCAACCAAATTAACAGTGATCAACAACTCCATCAGAACAACAAAAAAATCAGGCAGAAATAAATGCAATCAAGAACAGCAATCAAACAAGGGCCATAGAAAATTAAATGCATGCTGGGAGGGCTCTGCCCCTGGGACATTATACATTATATACTTAAAAGTATGATTTGCAATAAGTTGAGCAGAATACTGTCAGAGATCACTTTAGCAATTATGAAGGTAGCTTTTGGTATATGTAATTTCATTCAGAGATTCAGTTTTGAATACTATTTAGACATTCATTGAGGTCATCATGGTTGCAGTTCATAAACGTATTCAATCTTTTCAGTGTGAAGCTGTGATAAAGAAGGGATTGTAAATTGTACAGGGTAAAATAACCAACTATTCAGTTTGAGGACTTAACATTTGACAATGTTGAGGAATAGTGTATGATATGATCACTGCAGTTTTATCCTAAGCCACATTAGACAGTGTCTTCACTCTTCATTTCATAAAAAAGCCAGCACATCACATGGCCATGTCCCCCTTGCGGTGTGTCCTGTTCCGTGTACCTTAACAGTCAATGGTTATCCACGCTGCTCTTATATAACAACAAAATAGAGAGGTTGTCAGCCTGTCCCCTGAAGTGACCTCACAGACACAAGAACAGACACACACACACACACACACATACATAGCAAGCAGAACAAGCGATCATGCCCTGTTCTTTGCAGGGGAGAGGGGGGCTTTTAGGGAACGAGCCAGGACAACATCTGGATGCTCGTGCTGAGTGGCCCCCAGTGCAGGGGACACCTCCAGGTAACAGAGGGCAGGCCTTAAGCCTCTTCCTGCCCTAAGTGTCCCAGCTGGGTCCACTGAAAGCCAACATGGAGTAATAACCTTTCTCTGTAAACACAGTCTCACTCTTAGAAAAGAAGCTTTGATTGTTGGATATTCCAATTTGGATTTCAAGAAGGACTTCAATAAGATGAAATCAGAAAACACTGAACTATTCAAGGGTGTGGTAAAGGGTAAGGCTACAGCTTAATACTGTAACTTACCAGACGTTTTTTCTATATTCCTGTAGAAAAAGCCAAGTCATTATAATTCCTTTATAATTACAGACACAGTACCCACAGTTGTATAATGAATTATTTGATAAAAGTTAAGCACTTTGCAAATAGTGTTTGAGAATAAATAATTGTTACTGATTTTAAAGCTCTTTGCAACCTCCAAAACTCCAACACTAATGATGACCTTAATATAACTGTGTTATGGTACAACAGTTTCTAATGCCAAACAAAGCATAAAAATGTATGTTTGTTTTAGTCTTACTCGCGTACAGAAAAAAGAGACAATCCTTCAGCACTGGCAATCAGTGTCATGTTTTCAACACAAGTAATTAAGTCTAAGAAATGTGGTTCGTTTCATTTATTGCAACACTAATTAGTCACTTCTTTTTTACAGGGGTCAAACCCAGACAAATAATCAGGCTATTTGGACAGCCACATGATACCCTTCCCTGACAGAGAAGAAGAGACGCTCTCTGCACTGAAAAAAGGGATTAATTGAAGTGTAGCCGAGCATACAGATGCACAAGAGTGCTTTTAAAACATTCCTTTGGATGGTGGCTGAACCAGCAAATCGCAAATTGATGGATGGCAAACGCACTACTCCACAGAAGGTTAGCCGACCATGCTGCCCTCCAGCTCTGCAGGAATAACTAACCCCATCCAGAGGGCGTTGTTAAGCTGCCTATCTCAGTGCCCAACTATCATCCCTGGGAAATCACTGACCCAGGCTGCTCCTTAGGAAAGGACTACAGGGAGAGAAAGAGCGTACCTTGGCTCAATGGACTGTTCTTGGAGTTAGGATAAGACCCAAACGTTTTTCAGTTTCAGTATAGTATGCTTTCTCTTCAGCATGCCAAAGACTTGATACATTTTACCTGCCTAAAACCTCTAGAATGAACTTGTGAAAAACATATTTAAATGTTTGCTAAATAAATTCATCAGATTGTTGCATGATCAATTGTTAATTTATTGAAACAGTTAACCCACAATAAAAGACACAAAAGGAACTAAAGATAATCCTGGTGTCACATTTTCTGTATATGGGTTAATCATGATATTACTTACAAGAATACAAAGGACCAATCCTGAGTAACATTACAAGACATAAATCAGCATTTTGTTGCAAAAGTGTAAAGTAATGTTTTTTGTTTAAAAAAACAAAACATATTTTACGTAATTCCCGTCAGGCTCCAAAGTAACAGCAGTTACCACATAGATTTAGATCTATTTTTCTAATAATTTAAATGACTTGAAAGAATCCTCATGTACTCATTCATATATTCACCACAGCATTGCACCATTGAGCCCCTCCTCAAAACGTTGGGCTGACCCAAGGTTTTGGCTGAGCACCAGTTGCTAGGAAACGCCTCCTCCCTGTGGATGTCTGGAGGATGTCTAGGCAGTAATGTAACAAGAGAAGCACTATGAGTGTATATGTGCACTCTGTTTGTGAATGTGCGTGTGTGTGTGTGTGTGTGTGTGTGTGTGTGTGTGTGTGTGTGTGTGTGTGTGTGTGTGTGTGTGTGTGTGTGTGTGTGTGTGTGTGTGTGTGTGTGACTGTTTCTGCTACCATTCATGCCATTCAGAATTCCCAAGTAATGCGAGTGCCAGACATTGAATGACCTTAGAATGGCCATAGTATCATAGGGAAACGTTAGAGATACATTAACAAAGAACGAGATGACTCAGGCCTGGCTACATTCTACACAATTTAGTAAGAAAACAGACTGGGCAAACTTATGAGTATTATTCATGCATATGCCTATCATGACCTTAAATATCGTATAAACTTTTGTTCTTTAAGGTTTATAAGTCTTCGTTGTAAAATGACAATAAACAGTACAGCTGGTACATTGGTTTTATGTGTGCATGTGCATGGTCTGTGGGTGGGATGCAGTGGTGGGTGGACTATAGAAGATAATACTTATATATTTTGAATTTCATGTCCCAACACAAACCTTTACATATGTTTCTACCCAGTTTCAGGCCTTTGCCGTATCATCGTGCCATGATATTTCAAGATTTGGCTTCATTGTTCCAGCAATGGGAGATGTAACAGTGAGTTTTTGCCGCAATATTCATTCTGCAAGCTGTTTGGAGGGATGCAATATATGTTTAGATTTGAGTCTCCACTGTCTCCACTGTGAATTATGGCCAGGTGCTTGATTACATTTGAAAAGTTTTTGTTTATACCAATAACATAAACAACCATGCAACATGAACACTAAAAGTACATACCTTCACTTTGTCAAGGTCTTAGTCTATTTAGTGAAATCACTAAATCACTAGTGGGTCAGCTCAGTGGGGGCATGGTGGTGCAGTGATTAGCACTGTCACCTCACAGCACGAAGGTTCCAGGTTTGAATCGGCCTGTAGGACTCGGGCCTTTCTGTGTGGAGTTTGCATGTTCTCCCTGGGTCTGCGTGGACTCTCTCCGGGTGCTCAGGCTTCCTCCCACAATCCAAGAACATGCAGGTTAATTGGTGACTCTAAATTGTCCGTAGGTGTAAGTGTGAGTGTGAGTGGTTGTCTGTCCCTATGTGTCAGCCCTGTGATTGACTGGCAACCTGTCCAGGGTGTACCCCACCTCTCGCCCCATGTCAGCTGGGATAGGCTCCAGCCCCCCCGTGACCCTGCAAAGGATACGGTATAGCGGATGGATGGATGGGTCAACTCAATGCGACCTGCCCTGCCCCATCGCTGTGATTGTATTGCGTTATGGTTACTTGACTGGCTACGTTGATTCAGATTTTCACTAAAATGGCAACTCCTCATATTTACCCTGGATTGATTACAATACACTCGGCACCAATCTTGCTTTATTATCACAGTGCATACTTTCCCAAATATAGCTTACTCCTTTGTTCAGATCTGTCTTTGTTAATCCATATTCATTTGATGAGGAGATTGGGAACCACGGAGAATGGCTGAGCCCATGGTGTAAATCCCCATGATAACCACAGATTGATGGATACTGGCCCAGTATGAAAAAGCAGGAATGATCATGTAACTTTCAATGCATCATGGCTCCTTTCATCTCTTTGGCCTCAGCTGGAACGAGAGCAGCACGACTGGTTGACTCTAGGGAGAAAAGTAACGCTTATTCGAAGCTCCAAGAGTCAGTATTGTCCTGAAGATTCTTCATTTGTTTGTAATAAGGACTTCCAGCTTTGCCCTGGAAGTATCTTGGTTTGAGAATGGGAAATTGATTCATTGGAAAGCAAAGTTTTAACCTTTTATTTAAATTGATTGATCCCTCTTTAATGTTGTCAGTTTCTTTCTGTTACGTAATGGATCAGTTTGTTTGTCATAAACACACTGTACATAACTTACTTCTGACAGACAGAACAGTAATACTAACAAAATTATTTGCGGGAACATAAATGCAAAGCATTCCGACTTGGTTACAGTGAGGCTCTTGTATGAGAAAGACGGAGGTGTATGATGGCCCATTGTTTTTCCCACATGACATGCTGTTGCTGTTATTCAAAACTAAAATATAATTTGTATTATATGTTCTTTATACTTTTTCAATGAATTTCTTAATTTCAGTTAATTTCCTCTCCCAGCCAACCAATCACAAGTGAGGTAGCCAGTGAACGGGTGGTGGTGAGAAAGATAATGGAGATGCTCCACTGCAGTAGGACAAGGCACTAATCAAAAGGTTCTATTTCTGTTTGTGGGTGTTAATGTTTAGGCATGTGTTTGTGTGTGCGATTAAAGAAACAAAAGAGTATGTTTGCGAGCGAAAGAGGGTAGGGTTTGTGCATTATAACGTTCTTGCTAAAGGGGCCTTGATTTAAACACACACACACACACACGTCTGCCATCTCCTCAGCATGAGCTGTGCAAAGTGTTGTCTTCTCTTATGTTGCATGTTCCACATCACACTAGTTTTACTCTGCTAGCTTCAGCTTCAATCCAACCAAATCGGATTCCCTCCCTGGTGGCTGTCATCTTCTCCCTAATAACGGTCTGCATTTGAATTACCCTGCCCATTGGAATGACACTGAGATATGTTGACTGTTTCTTTGAGCAACGGTGGAAATTTTTTGCACAGTGGGGTGCCACTGAATTGTCAAGTACAGCTGGGCCACAGAAAAATGTCTAATAGCTCCAAACGTCAAACACAGAACCCAAAAGTATTTATATATTTTGGTACTCCGGAATGTCTGTCAGACACTTGGCAAACCCTACTCTAAAATCTCTGGACACAGTTGTGCCACACTCACAACCTAAGCACGCAGACACACACTCACACTCACTGACTGGGCCAAATCAGAAATCAAATGATGACTGAGGAGGTTTAGAGAAAATGAATTTGAAGAGATACAAATTATGACATGTTAAATTGAAGGAGACAGAATAAAACCAATTGGCATTGACTTTGAGAAACAATTCTGTCCATCTAAGTGCCAACCAACCAGGCAATTCTTGTTTCTGAAGCCAATGCAATGTTCCTCTCTGTGTACGGAAAGAATAGCTGGATTATGTATGCTCTTCTGAAATAAAATATGTACAATAGCCAGATTCTCAACCTTACATTATTGATAGGACTCTAGTTTATATCCCGCATAGCTCATGTCATTAAATTTAATTGAAATATTTAAGCAATGTCATTTGAGCAGTTGGACAGCCTTGATACTTTTCAAATGATACTTGATGATAGTGAGGTATAGAATGGGTATATGAGCTATACGTACAAAATCATTAGCTGAGAGACAGAGGTGGGCACCACCAATATATATGCCGGGGTTACAGTGTCATGGATCATTTTGCTCTTTCACAGAGAATAACCATTTAGACAAAAAGAGATGGAAACGAGCAATGATCAAGTACAATTTTATTGATGAGTACAGAGAGCAAGTCTGTACCCAGAGAAATTACTACGGTCAGTTCAGTCTAACAACATAGTAAGTTCTAATTTGTTGACAAGATTGAAACGAGTATATCGAAATAAATCATTCCATTGGTCAAGGGGGAGCACACGTGTTACCTCCCAGTATTGAAAAGACACGTCTGCATACAGGAACACGAATGCATCTCTGCTATGTTACACTGGCCCTCAGTGTCTCAGAAAGACGCATGCTATCTCTTTGGTGACCTGGCTTTAACTCTGACCTTTCCCCCACATTGGAACAACAGCTTAGACTTGAACATTCGTGAGTATGCCCAAATTTGCCCTTACAACGGTCAATGTAAAGCTATCTGGAAGGTATTAGACTGTATGTTATTGAAAGGCCACCATGATTATGTCAAAACAAAGCCAATTATCATCTGAGGATATATTTCTTGATTACAAATGTGCTTGCATTCATTTTCTATGTACTGTATGTACTGAGTCACTGTTTGAGCAGAGCATTCATTTCATGCTTGAGAGGTCATGCTAATTAGCCTTTCCGTTTCACTCCAAACTTTGCCCGTCTATATAAGACTTAATCAGCCTCTCTGTGTGTTATTTATACATCCGCAGAGAGGGCTAAATATAGCACTGATGCTGCAGTGGGATGAGCCTTTAGCTCTTCTGGAGAAGATGGAAGTTCCTTGACAGAGAATTCATGGAATACACTGACAATGTATTTGATAGTTTTCTTTGCCATACACATTCGTATTTATACTAAAACAAAGACCCTGACTCATTGCATGCTTCCATTGCATTCCAGTTGGACCTTGTCCAAAGCCCCAGCCCTAACCATGGGCTCGGTTTGGCCCCTTTTTTTCCTTATTCAGCCCTGTGTCTAGCCCTAGCCCACAATATCCTATCACAGACTCGCTGGGATCTGCTCGTTCCCATATTTGAAAGACCCTTTGTTCATGGTGCCTCTTGAATAATGTATATCTTTTGCCGATTTGCTCTTTCAACAGGTCTAATAGGGGAGCATGGTGCACTGTTTTGGGATTTCTTTGGCATGTTGAGTGGCATTGTGCCAAAATCTATGTTTGGTGGTTTCTTGTGTGTTTTTTAACAGGTTCTAGATACAGTGACAGTGTGCAGAGACTATAGAGACAGAGACAATCAAAGTGTTCCACTGAGGTATAGCGTGGAGACATGTTAAGTGCAAATGAATTGGACATTTCTTCAGATGGGTATTTATTGTAAGTGTGCCTGATTGCATCTTTTTAAAACCTAAGGCATGAAAAACTAAACCTTACAAACATCCCACTGCTTTTTGTTGAGTTTACAGATTGAGTCAGAGTTTATAGGTGGGTGGCAGTAGTGCACCATTGCCATAGCTGCCGGATGTCTGACCTGTGAGTGAGTCACGCAAAAGTAATCAACACTATATTATGTAGTTATCAAGTTTGCCTTCTTACCATCTGTCCCTGAGGACTTCTTGATGCCTTCTTTAATGTATTTTGGCAATTTATCTTAGCCAACATACGTGAAACATGTACAATGTTTCGAGTCCACTTGACATAATCCCTGCGGTCCCTGGACAATACATTTTAATAATTGCTGACTTGCTGACTTGACCATACAAAGTTGAGACGGATACAGCAAAAAAAAATTGGAAAAGGTCAACCTTCACCAAAGGTCCCCCGCCAGTAATTATAATGCAGTGTCTGTCCTCTCAGTGTAAATGTTAGTCGTGGGGAGGAGGAGCGGAAGGGAAGGGGGCATATCTGAGTTATGATTGCCTTCTGGAAGATTACATTAGCCCCCGAGAAAGCCCAGCTTGTCTGTCAAAAACTTTTGTATGTCTGTGTGTGTTTGTGTTTATATGTTGTGTGTGTGTGTGTGTGTGTGTGTGTGTGTGTGTGTGTGTGTGTGTGTGTGTGTGTGTGTGTGTGTGTGTGTGTGTGTGTGTGTTTGTGTGTTTGGGTCATTGCATGTAGAAGCTTGCATCAAGACCCCGGGACGTGTGAGGCATGACAAAGCGGCAGGATGGCCATGCTGCGGTACACTCCCTCTAGCATCTACCCTACACTACCCGCTGCCCAGGCGTCATTAGCAGCTGCCTGTCAGCAGGGCCTTGCACCGCTGCATGGTTGCCTGGCAACTGAGACCCTACACGACCAATCAGGGGGGGTGGGGTGTGGGGGGGTGCAACAAGAGTTCTGTCCCTGACACATAAAAGAGAGAGTGAGATCTCCTCTAATTCAATTGATTTTGCCTCAGCATCACTCTTTTCAAGGACAGCGTACCCAGTGCGGCCTGTCAGGAAGACTTGTCTGAGGAACACAGCCACGATAATATGGCCACTTGGAGGATTCCACACGCGCTGCTGCTGTCTGCAGCGTTTGTTCAGACCTCCAAAAACAAATCTGAGGCAAACAGTCCTGACGTTCTAAAAGGGGATAAGAAGACAAATAATTGTTGGTCTCCTCCCAATGGACAGATGTGAGGCATGTAGGCATGCAGACATCATTTTGAACATCACGCACGGCGTCACTAGCTAAGCAAGATCGAGCACTACAGCCTGATGCCCATACAGCCAGCCCAACAA
Organism: Galaxias olidus; assembly: GCA_026901105.3. NCBI lineage: Eukaryota > Metazoa > Chordata > Actinopteri > Galaxiiformes > Galaxiidae > Galaxias > Galaxias olidus. The sequence continues at coordinate 483,477 of JAPMUY010009160.1, forward strand.
ACCTTGTCATTTACAGTGCATCCGGAAAGTATTCATACCCCTTCACTTTTTCCACATTTTATTATGTTACGGCCTAATTCCAAAATGGATTAAATAAAAAAAATTCCTCAACATTCTACACACAATACCGCATAATGACAAAGTGAAAAAGGTTTTTTAGAATTTTTTGCAAATATATGAAAAATGTACATAAGTATTCACACCCTTTACTCAATACATTGTTGAAGCACCTTTGGCAGCAATTACAGCCTCAAGTCTTCTTGAGTATGATGCTACAAGCTTGCCACACCTATTTTGGGGCAGTTTTTCCAATTCTTCTTTTCAGATCGTCTCAAGCTCCATCAGGTTGGATGGGGAGCGTCGGTGCACAGCCATTTTCAGATCTCTCCAAAGATGTTCAATCGGTTTCAAGTCTGGGCTCTGGCTGGGCCACTCAGGGACATTCACAGACTTTTCCCAAAGCCACTCCTTTGTTATCTTGGCTGTGTGCTTAGGGTCGTTGTCCTGTTGGAAGGTCAACCTTCGCCCAAGTCTGAGGTCCAGAACGCTCTGGAGCAGGTTTTCATCAAAGATCTCTCTGTACATTGCTGCATTCATCTTTCCCTTGATCCTGACTAGTCTCCCAGTTCCTGCTGCTGAAAAACACCCCCACAGCATGATGCTGCCACTACCATGCTTCACTGTAGGGATGGTAATGGCCAGGTGATGAGCAGTGCCTGGTTTCCTCCAGACATGACGGTTGGCATTCAGGCCGAAGAGTTAAATTTTGGTTTCATCAGACCAGAGAATTTAGTTTCTCATGGTCTGAGAGTCCTTTAGGTGCCTTTTGGCAAACTCCATGTGGGCTGTCATGGGCCTTTTACTGAAGAGTGGCTTCCGTCTGGTCACTCTACCATAAAGGCCTGATTGGTGGAGTGCAGCAGAGATGGTTGTCCTTCTGGAAGGTTCTCCCATCTCCACAGAGGAACACTGGAGCTCTGTCAGAGTGACCATTGGGTTCTTGGTCACCTCCCTGACCAAGGCCCTTCTCCCCCGATTGCTCAGTTTGGCCGGGCGGCCAGCTCTAGGAAGAGTCCTGGTGGTTCCAAACATCTTCCATTTGCGAATGATGGAGACCACTGTGCTCGTTGGGACCTTCAATGCTGCAGACATTTTTTGTACCCTTCCCCAGATCTGTGCCTCGATACAATCCTGTCTCGGAGGTCTACAGACAATTCCTTGGACTTCATAACTTGGTTTGTGCTCTGACATGCACTGTCAACTGTGGGACCTTATATAAACAGGTGTGTGCCTTTCCAAATCATGTCCAATCAATTGAATTTACCACAGGTGGACTCCAATCAAGTTGTAGAAACATCTCAAGGATGATCAGTGGAAACGGGATGCACCTGAGCTCAATTTTGAGTGTCACAGCAAAGGGTGTGAATACTTATGTACATGTGATATTTTAGTTTTAGATTTTTAATACATTTGCAAAAAATTCAAAAAATCTTTTTTCACTTGGTCATTATGCGGTATTGTGTGTAGAATGTTGAGAATTTTTTTTTATTTAATCCATTTTGGAATTAGGCTGTAACATAATAAAATGTGGAAAAAGTGAAGGGGTATGAATACTTTCCAGATGCACTGTACATTTTATTGGAGACTCAATATAATAAATACACCTCTGGACTACTGCAGGGCTAAGGAGTATAAAACATTTTTCCCTATCTGACTGGATTAGATTTGGATTTCGAGTAGTTTCTTTGGTTTGGTTAAACACCCCAAAAAAAGTATAGGGATCACTTTGATATCCGATCAGATCAGGAAATCAAATCCAAGCTTTAATCTGGATCAAATCTTCAAAACGAGTAGTTCAAAACAAAAACATTTTTGGGATCAGTTTGATTCCACTGGAGCGGTAGATTTCTGGTGGATTACCAGAGCAAAATGTACTTTACAATTAATAAAAAAATATGCTTCAATATAGATAAGATGGTAAAGTTTGTAATTTGAAATAATACATAATGTGTAGCCTTTATGTTTGATAAATGTACATTTTGTTTGTCACATTTGCAGTTTTTTTTTTTTTGCATTTGCTGTTGCATACTGCTCTGTAGCTGCGTTTGAATTAAGAGCATCCGGGAACTTTTTGTTGTTGTTGTTACCCTATTGAATTCATAATTTTGTATGACAATTCCATTATGATTTCAAGCAAGTGTTATGTACTTGGTAAATACAACTCATCATTGTGTCCTTAAATTGCAATACTGTCTGTCTTCCTTGTGTTGTTCTTCATATCCAATAGATGGAGATAGGTAGGATTAAATCACTGATATTCAGGATCTAGTAAACTTGAAAAGTTTGAATCTGGATCAAAGTTATCCTGTCTTGAATTTCTTTGAAATACCGGGACAAAATCTGGCTGAGTTGTCTGATCCTGGATCACGAAATATGGGATTTCTAAATCTGATCCAATTGGATAGGGATAACAAGTTTTTAACTCTTGGTCCCAAGTGATTTTCTAAAGATAATGACCCAGGATATATAACATTAAAGACGAAAAAATACAACAAATTCATCATTGTTCTCTCTCTATCCCCTCCATCTCATCGTAGTATTCATCCATCCCCTTCTAACTTCCTCTCAACATGCCTACATGTTTTTACTATTTCATTTCATCATCCTTGAGTGTGAAACCAAAGAATGACAGCTACACTGCATACAACAGGGATAAAAGTCTGTCTTTGTTTCACAATGTGGGTGACGATGTTGGTGGTGTGTTTTTTTTGTCTCTGAAGACATGGAGGGGGCTTTAATGCGGTTCAACAGTTCCCCTGTGGCTCTGGTGATGTGTTTCAGTGACACAGCCTTACATTCCTCTACTATAGTGGCACTGGAGCAATTAAACCAACAGCATGTGCAAATACAAGGACCTGTTGCTCAAACCGTTTCTTCCTCTTCTCCAACTTGTTCCGGTGCCATGCAGGTAATTGTCTATGTCATGGAAATACATTAGGCGTATTTATTTATGTCATCTTATTAGCGTTGTAGCAACACTTCATACATAAAAATGGTTCCCATCACAACACTAATCACATAATTGATGCAGCATGCAAAATGTATTTTTAACACCCTTTGCCCAGAGTCACTGTTTTCAGTCTTTACAACAGACTAGCTGACATATGCTACTACTCGACAGACGGCTATCTCTCGGCTCCAAAACCCTACACCCACACCCACACAAAGTCAATTGGATTTCCAATATCAGCAAGGCTCACTTGATTCATATTAAAGCGTAGCAGTGGACCACTCATGTTTCTCCATTCATGTGATGTATGACGTGGTGGCACCTCGCCCCAGACTCAGAGAACGCCGCACATGCATCACGTCTGCTGAGGTGTGGAAACAGATCTGATGTTATCATTTTCAGGGTTTCACTAGATTACAATGGCTCAGATTTCGTATGAAATGATCAAGTTCATATATGAAAGATTTGCTCCACTCTAGATGGACTAAGAAAGAGAAAAATTTATAGAAAGAGACAAAGAGAAAAAGAAGAAGCTGGTCCAAAGCCGGAACAAACCATTTTTGAAAGGAAGCCACAGATTGAACAGTGTCTGTGTGGGATAAAGCTTTGGAAATGTTTAAAGATCTGCCGCAACCTTCATCTTATTTTTTCCATATGCATCTTTTAACAGTTCCTATATGCACTAAGCTACACAGATGATTGTTGTCCTCTCACCTCTTACCAAACTTTTGTCAATGTGAACATCACATGCTCAGACAGTTGTCCAATGAATAAAGCTATTTGAATACCTGCATACTACTTGTAAAGTTGACTTCTCATTCATTGTTTCACTGATACACATTGGTCCCAAGAACAAACCTGTTGTGTTTTAAAAATCACAAAGGTGGACCTCTTTTTGCATAAAGGTCCAGAGCAGAGGGAAACAACCTTGTGATAAGGTTTGTGGTAACTGCAAACTCCAACAACAGGCTTTGTCCAATAGCACTGTTCCCTCACACAGGCGTTAACCCAATTCACTTTTCAGCTGTCAGTAAGCTGCATGATCTAACTCTTATCTGGCGATACAGCTGCCAACTCATTGTTGTTCCTTTTGCTCCTTTGCTGAGGAGAAGGTGTGGTGCCTGTCAAAGTCTTTTGGGACCAGTGTGGTTGCATCATAAAGGTGTTGTGTCCTTCTCCCTTTTTGTCACCTTCTTTTCTCTTCTCCCTTTAACACACACACACACACACACACACACACACACACACACACACACACACACACACACACACACACACACACACACACACACACACACACACACACACACAGACACACACACACACACACACACACACACACACACAAATATTAAAAGTAAACTGTAATCAGAAGCCAGGAGAGATCAAATGATCATTTAAGAGATTTTTTGTGACACTGAAAGTCTTGCCTAGCTCCCTTTGAGCAAGTGTATTCTTTATTCAACTCCAATGTTTATATGTATATGGTTGTATGGCTGAACAGGGCCTTGCCACACACTCCCCAGTGTTTAGAGTGCTAGCTGTAAACATGACACTCCTGAGTTGGGGTTATTGGTCCTGTAGCTACAGGATTGTAAAAGCTGAACATCGTAACTCTGATATATTTGCCTTTCCTGATTACCAACTCAATTGCCATGAATGTAAATCAAGTAGAATCAATTAGTCAGTGTGCATTTGCGTGGTTACTAATAGTTGTTATGGCATCATGATTGTATCTTAGGTTTGGTCATAATGACAACTTGTTGAAGTTAGCATGTGGAGAGACTGTCAACTGTATCTATTAGTGTTGAGAGAGACATTTAATAGAATATGCATCTTTCTAAGTTTAGTTGATAACGGTAGGCTATTTCTGGTGAAAAAGGTAGGCCATCAAAAACTCACCGTTAATCTTATTCCACCCTCTTAAAATATTTTCATGCCGAGCCTCCTTATATTTAACCCCACTCCCTTTATCTTTAACAAGCACATCACAGACTTCACGCCTATAATCAGTAAGCTCTTTAAGCACCACAACACTGTCTAGTTAGCAAGGAATCTTACACGAGCACTTTCTACATTCCAGACGTGCAGTCTCTCTCCTCTTATCTACCTGTGCAGAGTCACAGGGCGTGGAAGCTGCAGTAAACCTATTTATTGTGGGTTTATGGGCTTTGTGTTCTGTGCTGTCTTTGCCACGGAGATGCACACTAAGGTGCAGCAATGACATAGCTTCCTTAGGGGACGGGAACGTAGACAGAAAAGATTTATGAGAGTTCAGGCACTTGTAATCCCTTTCCGTTGTGTCTCTGTCCAGAATAACTCACTCCCCAGCTCGAGCCCATCCCTGTTATCACTGTATTGGGAAGTGCCACTGACCACAGGGCAGCAGCCCCCCCCCCCCCCCCCACCCCCCCACCCCCAGTCCCAGAAGGCTGAGCTGGTATACGTACGTTCAAAATGTAACAAAGATAGCAGATCTCCAGCAGTCACAGCTTTGTAAAGCCTGCTGCTGACATATGCTGAATTGTTTTCATTAATCCTGATCGTTTGAGTAAATCATTTGAAGATTTGTCAAGCAGCACGCTGACGCCATAGCAAGTGGGCTGGCGGTAGGGGATCCAAAACGGCTGCCTTAAGAGCTGAGGAAAACGTAAAGACTCAACTTACTCTCTTTGTGATTTCGTAGATAAACTTCCTCAGCTGTGATCTTTGTGGTAATGCTTACAAAATGCAATAAATATTACAGTAATAAGAGTAGAAAATGTCCTATATAATTTGCTAACATCAGCGTTTCTGTAGAAAGGACATCCAACTCAACTGGTTAATGCCAAGTGTGTGCTTTTTTAATTAACCATGAACACCCCCAGTCTTTCCAATGCGGAATTTGCATTTGGATTTGCGTTTACAAACTGAGCATGTAGAGTGGGATTATAGCAATGGCAAAAGCAATGTGATGGTCAACTGGGTAAAGGTTATTGGCAATTGTAGGTTAAAGAACTATATTTTAGCAGTGGTTTAATAACGCTAACACACTCTGACAATATTTTGGCTTTTCATCACCACTGTCCTGAAAGTTCCCACTGCTGATTGGCAACAGTATTTGAAGCCCCACTGGTGCAAACTGAGTATGTGTTCAAGACAGTTCAGTTTGGTAAAATGGTATCAAAACATTTAACTTCATTAGCAGCTCTGATTCATTCAGATTGATTTCCTCACTTAATTAGATATCTTATTCTTATGTAATAACTAGGTCCTGACTCCACCATGGAAATTCAAATTGTCTGATCAATTGATTACACAGCCAAAGACTAAGACCGTGGCCAATCATTAATAAAGAGGAAATCTTAAAGGACCTGACATACATTAGTTCACATGACCAGATCTCATTCAATTCCAGGTTACATGATTTGATGATATAATAAGAGTTATGCAATGGGAAAACCCGAGTTCAGTATTCATCCATGGGTAACCCCTCCATATGTCTTTGTTCTTTCCATAAAATCTTTGAGAGTACGTGAGCAAGGCAAATAATTATGCTTCAGCACGCAAGCATATGCAAACCAAAGCTCTCCATCCTAGTTCACACTCCAGAGTTTACAAATAAACTTGTTTTGTGGTTGGTGTTTCACAGTATGTAGGTACACGTCTGCTAAACCAAACATACATATATCTGTCAAAAATAAAATGTTATGGCAAACCCTATCAATCAGGCAGAATAAACGAACAGGCCGGTTCAGCACCACGGACAGCTGCCCATCTCATTCTCAAAACAGAACTGGAGATGAAATGTCGCCTGAAGCTCTGGAGCAGCTTTACTTATTATTCTAATGAAGCCCATTATTAGAAGGCAATATGACCTTATGCTGATGGTAATTTATAGAATTTCTGACACAAAAGCAATTGCAATCTTTTAACACATTTATACTGCTTGTTTTACATACACTGTGGTCCTAGATTATATTAGTTTAAAAAACGCATTTTATCAATAACATTATTGTCTAAACATTTGTGCAAGTTGTATAGCCTAACTGACTGTTCGGTGAAAGTATTACTAATAATTATCCACTAATTTCTTAGCTTATAAATTCTAAATTGCATTATGCCCATATATGCATAAAAAAATACATCAGTGACATATTTCTTGTTCTCGCCGTAACGGCAATCTCTTCTATATAAATCATTTTATGCTAAAATAGGCCTACGCAATCCAATATGTCCAATTGCCTTTAATTGAATTAAAACATATGCATTAAAAAGCATATTCAAAAGCAAAATACTGTCATAACAGATCTGCGATGCGTTGGCAGGTACATCTTGGGTCGAGTAACTATTTATTCCATTAAATAGTTAAATTGCAACTAGCTCTTCCAATGCTGCGTTGAAAAGCCTAAATCCTACTGTCGTATGGTCGTCGTCCCACTTGTCTGGCGGGTGATGAAAACGTAAATGGTAGCTGAGTCTCAACTACTGGATAAGACGACTGGTACATACCATTTGTGAGAAAGCAAAGGTTAGTGGCCTCCCAAAAAAATCTAGTGAGCTAGATGCGCTTAATCAGAAATACAGCTCTTATTTTATAACGGTAACGACTTTTTCTGAGGAACAATAAGTGGAGAAAACTTTACGGTTGTTAGCCCTAACAATGCATTTTATATTAGAAAGTACTAGGAAAAAAATAAAGCCAGAAGCCTGCAGATCATGCTATTGGATAATATTGTTCTAGTAATGTTTGTAAACGCATCATAAACTATTTATAATTAGTATACTAAAAATAATAGGCAATATGATGACTATGCCGTATGAGCATTATGCAAATAGAAATACATGTATCTAGTCTCGTGTAGTAGGCAGCGTGGAAATGACCAGCTGCAACTTTAAGATGTTGCAGAACACCTCCCCTCCGTTTCCTCTAACAGTGGTTGTTACCAGCTTTAGTATTCACAGTAGAATTTGTAACAAGCTATCATTTTACAAATGGGCATTGCTGGAGACCCTAATGTCACCACTGACGGCCAATTTCAAGTTTTGGAAAATGCCAGCGCTAGAATCAGCTGTCGCGCCTTTCATCGGATCTCTCACATCTGTGTTTTTTTCTACTGAGTCTTCGTCCTAGGGATTGTCTGCTGATGGTCCCAGCTGTGCGATACAGTTAGCTTGCCTCCAAGACTACAGTTGTCATTGATTCGTTGAAAGAGCCCAAATAGTAAAGGAATAAATTGTAAGTATGAATCCCAATTGTCAGTCATCACACGGTCTAAATTGCAACATTGCAATTTATTGTCGATGATTGCGGGCTACATTGACATGGTACGCTATTTTTGCGGTTCTTGCATGCTCAAGGTGATTTTATTGGCTTTGGTACACTGCTTACATTCTCGTGACACTCGCGTATGTGTGCAACCCTGTGAGTGAAGGAATATGGTTTGAATGAATGCACAGTGTGCCCCAGTCATAATATTTGTGTGGTCTATGTTTTTTAGAATAATAGTAAGGATGCCACTTCCATTGAACAAGTGGTGAGATAGTTACAGGGGGCGGGAAGGAGACTGAAGAGGCATGCATGATGTAATGCACCAGAGACAATAGCCAAGGATTCTCCCCAATTATCATTTCAGAGTGTAGAGAACATGTAACAGTGTGCTGTTGTGATCAGCATCGTATTTATTCACGTGAGTTGAATAACAGCTGTCCCCCTATATAGTAGCAACAATACAATTGGCATTTGATGATATGCTTACATTAGCTCACTCTCTATGACTGGGAATGTACTCACACATTCTCTCTCTCTCTCTCTCTCTCTCTCTCTCTCTCTCTCTCTCTCTCTCTCTCTCTCTCTCTCTCTCTCTCTCTCTCTCCGCTATCTCTCTCGTCGCGTTCCCTGTAACCCCCCCCTCTCTCTCGCTCTCGCTCTCACACACACATTTGAAAAGATTGCCATATGAATATCATAGTAAGATATAAACTGTTACATACTGAAACATTTAAAATGGCATGTTAAATAGTAGTTTCCTCATGTAGAAAGTAAAATGATACAGTGTCATATTGCTGAGTAATTAGAATGTATTGGATATCACTGATCCTAATTCCTGCCTTTTTTGACACCATAAACAGTATGTAACAATACAGTATATTCAGGTACCTGTAGCAAGGACAATATAGCCTCTGACTCTAAAATAATGATTTAATATTTTGATGGCACAATTTGAAGCCCCCTTTTGCCACAGGTAGTGAAAATACAAAGCTTTTTCCCGAAATAATAACTTAATGGACTTGCCCAATACAAATAGCATCAAAGTAGGCGAAAGAATAAGATCGCGAGTACAAGCGGCTGAAATGTGTTTCCTCCGTAGGGTGGCCGGGCTCAGCCTTAGGGATAGGGTAAAGAGCTCAGTCATTCGGAGGGAGCTCGGAGTAGAGCCGCTGCTCCTTCGCGTCGAAAGGAGCCAGATGAGGTGGTACGGGCATCTGATTAGGATGCCTCCTGGGCGCCTCCCGTTGGAGGTTTTCCGGGCACGCCCTACTGGTAGGAGACCCCGGGGTAGACCCAGAACACGCTGGCGGGATTATATATCTCGTCTGGCCTGGAAACGCCTCGGGATCCTCCAGGAGGATCTGGAAAACGTTGCTGGGGATAGGGACGGCTGGAATTCCCTGCTGAGCCCGCTGCCACCGCGACCCGGCCCCGGATAAGCGGCGGAAAATGGATGCCTGGATGGATCAAAGTAGGCCTTTGCCTTTTTGTCCATCTCAACTTGTGTGCTTATTCAATCTACATCGATTGATGGTTTGCATGACCTTGTTGTCAGGCTTTTGTGGGCAAGGGAGGCAATTTTGGAAAATAAGAGACCTGCACACACACACTACACAACACACACACACACACACACACACACACACACACACACACACACACACACACACACACACACACACACACACACACACACACACACACACACACACACACAAACATGCACATACATTCTTGTCCACTTCTCTGCTCCTTAATGACAGGGAGCCAGGTGAAACTCTATCCCCCCTCAATGTACTTTTCACTTAAGCCAGCCCATTCAGAACTCAATAAGAATATGGGTCAAAGGATGAAGAGCACACCAGACTTTTCTCAATGAACATCAGTGCCATGTATTGTAAGTATGTACGGTACTGGATAATGGTAATGATTTTCTTAATGCATTTCCTCAATGTGATTTCTTTACCGTTTTCAACATGCCTATTTTCAGCATCTGTTGTAGAAACAGGATGTATTAGCCCATCCTGTCATGTATGAAACACATCACATGACAGTTGAGTTCAGATGAGTTTGACTGCAACCAGTGGTGTTGCTGTTGCTGGGATTTGAGTTGAAATTATTTTTGTTTGAGCTAACAACACTCTGTCCAAAGTGTACTGTACCGTCTACGGGCTGCACATGAATGGATTGAAACTCTTCTCTCTCAGAGGACCATACAATGTATACAATAGTTCAGCATCATTCATTCATTCATTAATTCATTCATTCGTTCGTTCGTTCGTTCGTTCATTCATTCATTCTTCAGAATTGGTATGTCTTCTACTATACCTCTTGGTTGTGTTTGCCAGGGTTCAAATGAGGACAAGCAGTAGATATTCTTTAGATTATTGAAGTTGTCCGCTGTTGCTTACTGTGCTTTGACAGGAGACACGTCCATAGCTCATACCCCAGCCAACATTTACATGTGGGGCCACAATGGGTTCTAGATGGCTGTTTTATGGGTCCCTGATGGGTTTGTCGGCAGGTTCTATGGAGCACCCACATGCTTTGCCCATATGGGGCGTCATAAGCGGGTTCTAACCAGGCTAGTGATGGGGCACAATTGGCAATGTTGTGCACATGGTTAGTCTATGTGGGTCCCAGCTAACCTACCCATAACTTGTCCCCGCATTACCCACACGGGTGTGCCTGTGTGTGTCCCGGTTGGTTAACCCAAGTGGGTCCTATGTGAAATGTCTTTTGAGCCCATGCCCACTTAGTACCCATGAACCCCATGCACATTTTTGTACGTTGGCTGGGCAGACATTTAAAAGTAAAATGTTCTATTAATTAGGACCCTTATGACCACCTTACCCAATGGGTAATCAGTCTGGTGTATATTCTGTTGATACAAGTCTGCCGTGTTGTGATCACGACACCTCCCGATTTTCCCGCTGAGGTGCATGGACAAGAATTGATTTTAATATGGGTAAAAAAAAAATGTATATTGAGATCCAAACTTTCTTGTACAATTCAGCAGATCCCTGTAAAGGGTGATGCTAACCTGACAAAGGACAGACATGTCAAAGAAGCACATATAGTGTTAGCACTTAGTACCCCTTCATGACTTATATTCCTGAGTTGTAAGTAGAACATTGTATTGCAGGGAAACATACAATACTATTGTACGACTGTCTATGTTGTTGCCTTTATTGATATGAATGGACAGTAGTCAGTTAATTAGCCCTTCAGTACTTCAGTACACAGCTCTCTTGCTAGCTTCGAACCGCAGTATAATTTCAAGTACACTGGCGACCCTAAACACATGTTTGGTTAACTGCCTATAGGATTGTGCCCTGGTACACATGTTTTGGCATGGTACGCATGAGTGGACTTGGCAAAATGTATCCATGGGTGTGCTAAAGTATGTGATGCTTCTTCCAGGCACAGTACTGGTTATGATGTTCCTCTGAAGGTGTCTTGTCCTCTTGATGTTACACTGAGGAAAGACAGTGGGTATGGATGGGGTGATGTAATGGGGCAAAGGATGGGTGGGTAAAGCAGTGATTGGAATAGAAAACCCCAGTCTCCTATCCCCTGAATAATTCATCTATTGGCATATGGCATGGGGAGAAAAGCCCAATGATCCTACTTATGCACTTTTCATACTGCTTCTGTGCCTCTGTGGCACACGATGTGCTCCATAGTGCATGCTAAATGCCTCCTCCCCTTTATTTGGATATAATTAATCTTCACATTTGATCAGAATTAGGCTTTAGGCTTTTTAGAATTATAACACAGAGGCTGTTGTTCTGTTCAAACGTTTCTGTGGCAGTCTTCCCCTATGACAACAGAAAAAAGATCACAACTGCATTTTTTTACTAGTTCATTTTGGTGTTTGTTGGAGAACTCTCTGTTTACTGACAAGTGTGCGTTACATTTTTGTCTTCATAACTGAAACTTGATTGGCCATATCAATTGTGTTAATATTTTAATGTTACCTACAAACTATACATTGAAGCCAATGATGGATTTTGGTTTGATTCCCCGTCCCCAGTGTCTTTTGTCACCTAATATAATGGTATTTATAGAAAGTTAAAAATCAGCACTTAGGAATTCTACCTTGAATATCTTAATGGTACTTGATGTTAGAAACAAGTATATGTTCTTTACTTACAATTTAGAATTGGGCCTACCATATTTCAAAATTTTCTGCCGGTCAGTTAAAACATTTAGAGAGGTTTTTGCTTTGAACAAATCATCTTGTCTTCTGAGGCCTTTTCTGGCCTCTAGAAAGTTCACAACGATATTGTAAGAGGAGCTAATAAAGCTTGTTGCATCCCACAATACTCTTTATCTTTAATAGTGATATTTCTTTTCATAAGCCCATTCACCCAGCCCCCTCACATATCTTTACCAAGTTTGTGAATGTGCTCCTAAAATTTTGATTTGGCACTTCAATTACTGAAGGTGTAACAAAAGCATTATCATGCTGGGCGACCAGGATAACTGTTAAATTGGTAGCCTATCATCTAAGCCGCATACTCCTTTAGCAAGGAAGCCTAAGATAATTCAGAGGAGTGTTGTAGAGTATATTATGCAATGGAATCCGGGCTGGTCCACAGCGTCAAGCGTAAAATCTGGGACAAAGCGCCCGGCCTCCCAAGACCTCTCAGCAGCTTTGAATCACTGGGGTGACGTGTAGCCTAGCTCCAAGTATGTCAGGCTAAGACACACAGACACACGCTTAGATTTGCAATTACAAAGAAGCACACATAGATCCAGACACAGAGGAATACACGCACAAAATCAGAGGCACAAATCTGTATCTCCAAACACGTGCACACACACTCGTAAACACTCAAATAGACACGTACAGTACTTGTCACCACTCCCAGCTGTAGGCCAGGTTACTGAAGCCAGAACATGAAAGCCCCTTGGCCGTGGACTCTAAAGATGGCCTCACCGCCCACGATACACAGCACAGTTCTTCTCGGACTAAACAATGATCAGTATTGTGCAAAAGAAGCGGCATGCATTTTACATATGGTCAGGAATCTCACAGGTATTGAATTAGTCCATTAAAAAGCAATTGCACATTAAGAACATCATAAATTTTCTTATTTATTATATATAGATCAAGACCAAATGCTTGTGAACATTACATATTGTTGCATTCTGAATTGATTTGTCTCATTTAGTTGCATGGTGGTTCATGAAATGTCAGTGGAGTAAAATAAACTCTTACTGCTGTCTACTGTGTCACCGGCATAGATTGGCTTCAGTTTAGAATGGAATTTAAGCTATTACTGTAAATGTAAAGAATGTGTTGTCCGTATCCTCTCCATCTTTGGGTTGACCTCTGCCCTGTCCTTGACCCTCCCTGACCCCCTGCAGAGCAAGATGATGTGCGAGGTGATGCCCACTATCAGCGAGGACACGGCGCTGAGCCAGCGGGGCTCCCAGAGCAGTGCCTCGGACCCGGACTCCCACTTTGAGCAGCTGATGGTCAACATGCTGGACGAGAGGGACCGGCTGCTGGACACGCTGAGGGAGACCCAGGAGAGCCTGGGCTTGGCCCAGCAGCACCTGCAGGACGTCATCTACGACCGCGATGCACTGCAGCGTCAGATCAGCTCCGCCCTGCCGCAGGTACTGTACCATAACCACTGGGTCCTCCTCTGAGACTGGGGTACGTGGGGGAGAGTGGTCAAGGTTTTAGGGAGGCGAGTGGAGAAATATGATGTGAGTAACCCATGAGTTTGCCATGTAAGTGCAGGTTTATATTCATGGTTGACTGGAGTCAAGTCAAGTAGCATAAGCTACTTCTTTCTGCCCGTAGTGATATATTTCAAAAGGAATCTCTAGTGAATGTGCCATTTCTTTCTTGAATGCTATTCAAGTTTTTGAAATTATTCTGATAAACCACACAATAATGGTTATATTTCCTGATATGCTTTTTAAGTTATTGCGAGTCCATTGTGAAGCTAAATGGGGAGAAACAGAAGTTGCATAATATTTCATAAAAGAGATTATCAAACCATGGCAAAAGAAATTTAGTAATTCCGGTCACAAGTTTTCCCTGCTCCTTTCCAGTGGACTCTTGAGGTTTGCTTGGGTGAAAAGAAGACTTTGTTAGAAGGCTGTGCTGGTCTAAATCATGGTAATCCACTTGGTTTCAGATACTACAAATGCAACATCCCCCTGACTAAAAACAATCCCATGATACAGATGACTTTTAAAATATCTCCAAATGGCAGCCTGAGCACTTTTCATTTTTCTCTGGTTTTGCGTGACGTTGAACTCAGTTTCAGGTAGCCGCCGTGTTTGGATCGGCCTAGTGGGATTCATTCCACTGAGAGTGTGTCGGTTTGAACTGAGGCTTATTTGGTCTGCAGCTCACAGTATGCCCTGGGGCTCCTATCACCCTTACATGAAACTACATGACCATGTCATACAGGTGAGACTTAAAGACAGGCCGGTGGAAATCCAGGTTCTGAATGTAAATAAAAACATTCACCATGCAGTTTCAAAACAATCCATCAAATAAAACATAATTGAAAAATCAACATAGAGTAGTTGTTAAGAGTTATGATTTCTGGAATTTATTGCACTCTAGGAGAGCTTACCTTTGGAATTAGCCTATTATTGATGCAATCGATAATGATGTTAGCCCATCTTACACCTACTAAATCAGACCGCTTTATATCAAAATAAAAGCAATCGGTGTCATAACGTTCGACGTCTCGGTCTTATCCGATTATTTTCTTTTACTAACATTGCCCAGCAACTGAAACACCAGGCCATACGATGATGTATTGGTTGTTTGTGCGTGTTGACAGTGAGTTGACATTCTGTTTTGTGGTTCTCTTGGCACCAGCTGGAATTTGAAATCAGAAGGCAATCTGGTTTCTAGCAGTGATGTTCTCCCATGCACAAATCATCAATTAATTAATCTGACAGCCGTTTTAGTGGCCTGTAAGATATCAACATTATGTTAATGCTCTATGAAGTAGTTGGTTGGACTTAGTTAATTGTTGAGGGAGAGCATACTCAGCAAGGGAAAGATTTCTCCCATTGTTGTCATGTACAGATTATCTTAATTTTTGACAAGCTAACCTGAAATCTATTTTGAGCTGCTTCCTTTAATTCTTTGAACAGTAGATAGTTTAAATGTTGGAAGGGATGCTTAATGTCATTAGCCTAGAAATGTTCTTTCAATATTCCAGTAATCACATATATTGAATAGGCCATGTGATAGCTTCCAGGTCCATCACCACAGTGTATGTCTGTCGGTATATATGTGTGTGTGTGTGTGTGTGTGTGTGTGTGTGTGTCTGACGAGAGAAAGAGAGAGACAGAGAGGAGAAGGTGGTAAGATAAAAAAGAGATGCTGAGTATCCCTTTTAAAGGGTGGCATGACGTTATATAGATGACACAAAGCTAGGGGCCCATGTCTTCACAGATATCCATGTACTGTTATGGAAGGACGCCTGAAGCAGAGGCTGGATTAAGTTGGATTCAGCCCACTACAAACTCTCTTTCCATAACCTCCACTCTCATCAAGCCCCCTCTCTTTCTCTCTCTTTCTCTCTCTCTCTCTCTCTCTCTGTTTTCCTGCTTTTGTCAGAGGTCATGGCTCCGTCCCTCATCGTGACACATTCGACTGATCGGAATGACAGCTCCAATCCCCCACAAGCCTCCTGGTCACATCTTAGTCTGCTGTGTGCATAGCAATGCCACTCCCCAACCCCCTCTTCCTTATGGCCTTCATTCCATCTCACGGTTTCATCCCTTGTTTTGTTTTACGTTTTTTTTTAAAGGAGGGTTACAATGCCATGAGGTTTCTCTCTGTGGGGTTCCTGTACGCGTCTGACACCTGTGTGTGTATGAACCCAACTGCCAAGGAGCCACCAGCTTCTACAGAAAATTAAAGTGCCCTGGTGGGCTGCACATTGAGACATGGGGAGTGAGCAAGATTTCAAAAATGGCTGCTCTGCTCATATCACAGCAAATCCCTGCTGATACCAGGCTGTCTTGTGTGGCCTGTTCTGTCTCCTCAGCAGCAACGTTTTTCTCTGTAAAGACTCACCAAACGGCTGCCACTTGTCCAACTTAAAAGACCAGGACATAAATCATTTGTGAAATTAGTATTTAGAGACATTGATAATATCGTTTGCGACCCAACACTGCTATCAGAGCAAAACTAGAGGAATTTCATATTCTGATGAGTGAACTATGTTCAGTGAAAAAATTATGTTATCTCAGAGTAGCCTATAGTACCTTTTGAAGGTACCCTGACATCCCCAGAAAACCTTGTTAAGATTTATCCATTTGAAATGTATCCAGATTTCCATTGTCTCCCTTCATCCCTCTAGCCATCCTTTCCTACATCCGTTCCTACAACACAGACAGAGCTGGTCTGTCCCTCTGGGGAGCCCTCAGACATCTGTGTGTTACTGGAGTCAGAACAGCCTAAAGACCACCAAGGCCTTTCTCTACCACGTTTATTTTCAGTTTTTTCCCCCATAAAGGCTGTGGCTGCTTTCAGCATGATCTCTAGTCCTAGTCACCAACAATACCCTGCTACTCCAACAAACACAGTGTGTATTTTATAAATGAGCCTTGCTGGCTTTGAAGCCAGTAGTTAATGTGAGAGGCCCACCCAAGCTCAACATGCTCTTCCAGCGTCTGAAGTACTGTCAATAATATAACAAGGGATGTTTCCCCATTGGCTTGAACTCATCGAAATCCAGTTGCCACTCCTGGGCCACGTCTAAGGGGGCTGAAAGGAGGTGTTAATTTTAACTATTTTCTCTTGCAAGCACTCACGTACACAGAGACAAAAAAACACACAAACTCACACACACACAGACACACACACAGACTCGCACAAACACACACACACACCTGACCTATAGACTGCTGTCTGAGAGGGATACACATCCCTGTCAATGTGTAAATCTTCCCTATCGGACATTAAGTGCCAGCAACTCCCACCTCCCAGCCCCCAGACATCAGTCTATAAAGCTTTTTGCATCCGCCCAGACAGTAATGAGATACCAGTCTATTGATCAGCCACACCACATGTCGTAATAAAGGCTAAGATAGCACCAAATTACTGTACGGAGCGGTCAATGATCTCTGTCTTGCTCATTTATTTCTGTCTGACAGTAGCTTCATGCATCAAGTAGCGACAAAGCAACACTTTCTGGCTCAGCTTTTTCAAAATTTTACATGGATTGATAACTGAACTTGGACATATGCTATGGGCCCCATTGAGTGTCCAATAAATTGTAAAGGGTGTAGTAAATGTATCTATCGGTACGGCACTAAGCACCCCTGCTGCCTTCGCTTTGCCAAAGATCTTTAGTTATTTGCCTACACCAAATTCCAAGGTTTTCAAGCATCCCTCATCTTTTAATCTTATATTGTATGGCCGTTGTCAAGGCTGTGGCCACGAGGTGAATAACCACATCCCCACAATCAGGCAATAACATCAAATTAGCATGTTTCGTCATGGAGCATAGCATTCTGAGCACCACTGCAGGGGTAGATGGTGCACGGTGGTTGATTAGCACAGAACGGGGAGGGGGTTATGAGGAAGGCGATGGTGATTCCCCTGAGCAGCACAGAACGGGGGAAAGGTACATGAAATGAGACAGGGAAGAGAGGTGAATCCCTGTCCCTCTGTCTCCCTCTCCCTGTTGGGCCTTGTGTGCATGTAGCGTGGATTGGCGCCCCTCGGGGCTCCAGGAGTCAGGCAGTCAGCTGGTCTCCTCTGCCAGAGCAGCGCATGATTGGCCATGATTACTGTTATTGTTTGTGCCCCAGTTCACTCAGCCCACAGGCCAGATTTACGACTGATGCGTGGCAATGGGAGAAGGGGGAAACTCCACCAAGACAAGTACCCAGCATCGAATGCATCGTAACAAAAGACTTAGTGTTTCCCTACTTGGCAAACCCTTCTGTGCCCTTGTGTCATCTGAATTGTTGTCCCCATTGTGTGCTTTTTTTCATCCAGTTTTTTATTCCATGGTAAATGCGTTTTTTTATATTGTCAAACAAAATGTACAGTAGTTGTGAGAGTTGTGAGAGTTTTGCAGACATCTTTCAAGGTGCATCATTGTCCTTTAAAAACCATATTGCAGCAATGCATTGTTGTTATTTAAGGCCTGTGTCCTTCATGTGCTTTGTGTCCGTTAAACACCTGTACCTCAGTGACCCGCAGTCTACTGCCACACAAAAGAGGACTCACAGACTAAAATCCCTCTCACTCATTGGTTGTCATCCTCGATTCAGCCAAAAGCCTTGTTTCTTGTCTTTCTTCCCTCCTTTTCCCTTTAATCTTCCTCAGATTGGAGGAAGCGGCTGTGGGCTTTAGCGGACGCGGTTCCCATCAAGCATCTGTAATGGCTTTGTCAGAGGTTCTTGATCAATACCCTTGAAAGGTTAGGGTCTGATTAGAGAGACAGATCTACCCAGCTCTGTATGAATTATTGATGTGGTCTAGGGCATGCACTGGTCAGACTAGTCAGAGAAGGATCTGGGGATGACACAAAGTTTGTGTGTTTGTTTGGTGTGTGTGTGTGAGTGAATATGTGTGTGTATGCGTGGCAGTGCGTATAGTGGCGGGGGATAGGGGCTTGCAGAAGATATATTTTTCTCACTGATGAGCAACACAGTATGGACCTAGAGCACTGTTAAATCAGCGAGGCTCAAACGGCACTGGGTTAGCAGAGAAAAGAGCAGTGGGCACCGATCACTAAAAAGTACTGTCCTCCGATCACCGTTTAATTTATCATTACCTTGTGGTAACTTTAAAATAATTAGCCCCAATATGCTCGGCTTGATCTAAGGTCTTCAGGGATGGGTGAGAAGATACACAGTTTCTTACATTTCCCTTGACTAAGGCAAGTGAATGCCTTGTACAGGATCTATGGCATCCACGCTGTCTCTAATAATGTCCTGCTGGTGTTGCTGTTTTTACCTGATCATAAACCAATAGGATTATTCTGCATAGCATTATTCCACAAGTATTACAATAGAAAGACTTCATGGAGTCTCTCACGCTAAGAAAACACTTGTTTTCGTGGTTGAGTTTGTGTGCTTGTGTGCGGGTGTGTGCATGTGCTTGTGTGTGTGTGTGTGTGTGTGTGTGTGTGTGTGTGTGTGTGAGAGAGAGAGAGAGCCACATGGCCCCCAGAGGCTAGGTATTCAGCAGCACCTGCCACTGCAGTACCTCTACCACTGCCCTTGTGAATTGAGGAACAGCTCTCTCGGGAATGCCAGAGTGCCACTCAAGTGAGCACAGTGGAAGGAGGTGATGACCAATACTTGACCCTGACCGAGAAGGAAATCGTTTGTAAAGGACAGGGCCATGTTTACTTTGCCCTCACCATTGATGGCAAACATACTATACAGTCGGTTGCAATGTACATCTATTTTATTCAATAGCATACAGTCAAACCTGGCAAACAGCATGCCTTTGGATTGCTCCATAGATATTTTGGCGGAGTTGCACTTACAAAAATACTCGGTTGTGTAAATGTTATTCCGTAGGTTGAATAAATTCAGATGACCAAACATAACGTAGGCTGAATCCACAGTCTGACAGATAAAAGCGTGAATCCGAATGGAAGGGCTGACATTTCCGAGCATGCAGCTGGTGCCCATTAATGGATACCTTTTAGCTCCTGAATGCTCTACTTGTGGGCCAGAAATAGACAGTGATGTCACTGCTACTCTGCACCGGATGAGACACTCAAGGACTGCCGCTTGAGAGATATGCTTCCATAGGGCGCAACTTCCATCTTTTTGCTTTATTTCATTGTGTTTTCCTGGTTTACTGTTACAATCTGACAAATCACTATAAGTAAACTGCATCTACAGTCGTCAAAATTAATGGGTCATTGACCAAACGGGCATGAGGTGAGATTTTCTGAGCAGATGTCCATCAGGACCCTTAGCCAGCTCTAAGGCTAGCAAGGCAATCGCTTAAAAAATAAAAATAAAAAATAATAATAATATATGTAAATATACATACATACATACATACATACATACATACATACATACATACATACATACATACATACATACATAAAAGCTTGTTATTATAAGCTTTAGATATTGACATACAGTTATAGACACAACGTATAACCTTTAAACACTGTAACAAAAATCCCCAATATTGATTGCTTTATAGCAATCTGTAACTATGTGGATTGAATGGATCCTTTGAGATATAATTTTAACTCTTCTGGCTAGCCGTTGTGTCTGGTGTGTAAGATGGGCTCCATGTGTGCTCTACAGGCCTCGGTCATTCAGCGCATTGATGTGACTCAGGTATTCTACCCTGCTGTTTAAAAGGCTTCCCCCCTACGGAGAGAATTAGAGCGCAGCACTTTATAATGTCACTCCTAATCACACACCCGAGGCCAGGTAATCTGATGCTATGGTTTCCAAGACACAACTAGGCCATATTGGTGGGTTAGAAATGTCCTTACGTGCTGATTCTATAGTAAATGGCTGTACAGATGATTGCTTTCTCTTTGTTAATTAATAGCTTTTCCTTTTGTATAATGCATTAATCAGAGATACCTCATGGGTTCCATTATTCTTATAGCACCCTTGAAGGCAAACAAAATAGACTAATAGTGGAGCTAATTTTACAAAACAATTATTAGATTTAATTTATTTTTTGCAACTTTTCATATGTACTCTATTAATATAACTTATATTTTAATATAACTTAGATTTATTTTGCTGAATTGTTTGAAACCTGTCCCTGATCCTGATGATACAGTCTAGTTGAATTAACATTAGCTAGCTTGTGATAATTGCAGCCTAGCTGCCTTAAAAAAAACAGGAACCTTCCATCATCCCACAGCTGCTGGTTTTGTACCCAGAGTTGGGTGCACTCATGTGATGCCAGCCTGGCATGGCATTGCCTGCCTCCCATCATCAGCTGGGGCCTTGGAAGCCTCTGTGCTGGTATTCCACATTGGCATTCCCTTTTTGTGCACAAGCCAGGGGCTTCAGGAGGGCATCTTCAAAACTGCCAGTGGCTTACTAGCTTGAGTTCCTCTGCAGGCTTATGCAAATTTTTTCTAGCTATTCTATCTCACAGCAGGACAATTGTTAAGTACTGCCCTTGTTTCTAGATGATCGGCATAAAGGAGCCTGTTGGTGAATGAAACAATATCCCTATCTGGTCCATATTTATTTGGCACTGGTTCAGGCTTGCCCAGCTTTGACTTGCAGTGAGTACTGGGTTATTTAGTCTCAGCAAAGAACCCAAGGGAGTTCAAACCACTTTGAGTACAACATGTTCATCCCCACCAGCTTTTAATATGCTGATTAGATAAATGGGTTGTCTTATTTTCCCTCACAACATTCATACATGGTTGCAGACACCAGTTCTGAGTCGAATGTTTTTTCGTTTTTTGTGATGAGCGAACAGATGTGTGCCTGATCACAGCCCATTTATTTCAGTTTAGATTTCAGTCATTCCATGTCACATCAGCAATTCTTTTGGGTAATTTCTGAAAACAGCACAAACACAAAATGTCCTTTAAACAGCCATCCACAAAATGTTTGTCGTAAACAATTCATGTTTTAGGATGATTTAGAGGAGAGTGGAATGACATTTTTTAATGTTATTTTATGTAAATAATATTAACACTAACATTGCAGCAAAATAGTCATATTCTCCTTAACATAATGTGATAACAATTGTCTGTCCAATTGTAAGTGTCCAATGTCCTTAAAGAAAATGCTCTTGATTAAAAGTACCAAATGCATATTGATTGATTTAAGGTTCTGAAATATGTATGCATTTCTTAGCATTATAATACTGGACTGTTTTAGACTTGATACTGTGCATGCATACTCTTGATAACTGCCTGAAGAGAGTTAGTTCAACGGCTCCATTCAGTTAAATGTGTTCACCAGTTCCAACAGAGGCCCACTTGACCAATTCATGCTGTGACAGTCTTGGTGCATGACAAGTGATGCACTGCTGGGACATGTGAGAATCACAGCTTCTCTAATTTATTGCATTCTGAAGATGATGGATGGCCTGGGGCCCGACAGTCCTCTATTGAGCCAGTTTCTATGTCCTGCCAGTGTCTTTGTCCTTAGCGGGATGCTATGCCAAACGCATGTGACATATAGATCAAGGATATCATCCACACAGCCAATGGCATCCGACATGCTGCTGAAAGGCGTAATGCAGCTAATTGCCATGTTGATGAACAATGTGGGCTTCCCATCTTCCTTTCCGACAATGTTATTGAAGTCATGCGTGCTTAAGTGCATGTACATGTTTCATTTTGTATGGCCTGGGGTTAGGATGAGTAGCATCGGATGGTCTTTTCATACCTATCAATTATTTGCTAGGCTTTGTTCTAATGATTTTGTCACATATTTTTGCTCTGCATTAAGCCAAGTGATTAATTCCTTTGTGTTCTTGCATTTTAAATATTGTAAATGTCGATATTTGTACAAGTATCTTATGTTTGCACTTGAGTACGTTCTTTTGTTCGACTTATTGATGTAGTAGAAAGCAATGCCTAAGTCAAAACTATGTCCCAACTTATGTGTTGCAGTTATTCATTTAGTCTTTACATTTAAGAGACTTGAAGCGTTTTATAATAAGTAGTGGGTAGAAGAACTGAAGGCTGAATGTGAAGAAGCACACCCACAACACCCCCCCCCCCCCACACACACACACACACACACACACACACACTCTTTCGACAATTTTGTCTGTCATCGTCTTGTTATTGAACATGCCTCATAAGCCGTGCATCAACATTATGTATAGGAGCAATTTACATTGTGGCGCTGTAAAGTGACCAACGTTATCCATTTCTTATCATAAACAGACTAAACAATAAGTTTCCCTTTGAAAACAACTCTGAGATAGGGGGTGTCCTATTGATTTCTCCCTACCAAAAACCATAATGTATTTTAATGTATTCCAAGGCAAGAGTCCCCAGGATAGTGATAACGAGGTGCAGTTGTCAGCCTGTTGGTGATAGTGTCATCTTCCACAACAGTATGCTTGTGTCTATTTGTTTGTGTGTGTTCATGCTGGAGCAAAAATAAACTAGAATGGTTTACAGGTTGAATGTGAAATTAAGCTTTGAATAGTAGCCAGCTATATAAACACATGACGAATTTCCGCCGATAACAATATCAGAATTATTTTTCTCACTAATATAAGTATTGGCATTGGCCCCAAAGATCCAGTATCGGTCAGGCTCTAATTTGTAGAGGTCAACATTGAGTAAACGTCAACTTGCTGCCCTTGCCTTTGTGAAGGTTATTTCAGCGTGAAATATTGACGATGACATATGTATTCACAGCTTTTCATTTAACAAGATGTGCTGTTATGACATGTATTATTTCCGACTGTAAAGCATGTCTGATGTCTGTAATTGGCCGCCAGTGTGACAATACTAATTGATGATTTCGACGGGTTTATGGAGCGTGATTTGTTGTCTAATGACAGAGGAGGAGAAAGAGTGCAAATGAATATGATGAATGCGAGGAAGGGGGCAGA
The DNA here is from genome assembly GCA_026901105.3 of Galaxias olidus. Lineage (NCBI taxonomy): Eukaryota > Metazoa > Chordata > Actinopteri > Galaxiiformes > Galaxiidae > Galaxias > Galaxias olidus. The sequence goes on from JAPMUY010009160.1 coordinate 507,288, forward strand.
GAAAGAGGAAGAAGGGGGCAGAGAAAGAGGAAGGAGTTGAAAGGGATCGAAGTCAAATAGAAGAAGGAGCGGAACATACAAACCAAGAGAGCAATACGCTTATAGGGGGAGAGTTAGTAAGAAAGAGATAAAGAAAGAGAGAGAGAGACTGGGCGATGAGAGAGGACGAGAGAGAGTGATGTTCAGCAGATGACCAGGGGTCAGTTTTTATTACTCCATCTCCAGACGTGGGCTAATCTGGCTGTAACTCATTCTGGTGCTGCTGTCTCCTTCACTGTGTCCCTAACCTACAATCTGTTGATATCATATTATAGTGCACACACATAAACACACACACTTACACATACACAATCAAGCAAACACACCAACAGACTCTCTACGCTGTGGTTAGCAGTTATATCAGTGGCGTATTTGATTATTTTTCATCTTATTCAAGTTTTTCTTTAATGGTAGGTTTCAATAGCCCACAACATTCTGTGTTGTCCAATGGGTTAGAGAAAGTGTAGGCCATCTCTTACACAGTTATGTTCAGCAGCGGTCAGATCTTTTAAAATAAATTCCAGTCATCCACTGTGCTAATCCTTTAATAATTCAGGTACCATTTATTCAGGCTTTATTGAGGTGAATGTCATCACCCATTGCAAACGAAGTCATCGGATAAATCAGCAGAAGATCTTACCTAGAAAAAGAGCACATAACCAAACATTATTCACAGAGACAGTTTTATTCAAACACACCAGAACAAATATAACCATGCCTTGCACCCATACACACACACACACACACACACACACACACACACACACACACACACACACACACACACACACACACACACACATGCACGTGCACACTCTCTCTCTCTCACACACACACACACACACACACACACACACACAACCTAAATCTCTACATAGAGCAAAAAACATAGTTCAAACTGCATTATGCATTTGATAAAGTTTGGGTATTAACCTCTTTATCTCTTGTTTAAAGAATTCCTAAAGGAAACAGAGCCAGAAGGGTAAAAAATGACGCTCTAATGTGCAAAGATTCTGGCGGGGAAGAAAGCTGGCAGACCAAGGTGATTCATCCTTTTCTCAGGCTAAGGAATGCCTACTTACATAGCCAGCACTGCTCTTGTTTGTTGAAGTAGGTCGCAGCCAGTTACAGCACCTCCTGTAATGACCTGAAAGATTGTTGTTTCCACTGTTACAATGACAAGAATATATATTCAAAGATTTGATCCAGCATGCTATGGCAGATCTATTTTTACATTTTGGATTGCACTTGAGAGATACCGTGTTGTTCTTTTATAAGCTCCAAAATAGCTCTTTTGGCATCCATTAAATTCGGGTTCCTTTTCATCAGGGCCTTTGATAAAATTAAGTTAGATGTGTATTACCTATTGTGCCTGGAATTGAACCCGTTCCCCTTGCTCATAATAATTTCCGCTGCCACAAGCAACCATTCCAGGGATGCAGTGGATGCATGCTTTCACCATGTAACCTGAGCAGACACACACATTACCATGGCAAATCACCCTATCACTGAATGCAGTCTGATTGTTGTCCTGATTATCGCAGCTTTCTTAGAAGTGACATTGGCTGTAGACTCACACTCCTTGCCTTGTGATGTGTTTTCTATTGAGGGAGCGAGTTAACCCTTTGACCCAATGGTGACCCTAGGGAACACCAACCTCCTCTGGAGTACGGTGTGGGGGAGGGCTAGTAGGGGGAGAGAAGAGCCAAAGGGTTATTTGGAGTTAGATGTGTGCGTGTGGGAGAGAGAAAAAGCAGAGAGATGACAAGACTAATTGAGAGTATGAGCGTCCGTGAAGAGACTGCAATTGTAAGTAAGTAAGAAAGCTTAGTGCGTCCCTTTAATGAAGACATCACTCTCGTTCTCACCCAACCCATTTCTTCCAGCACTGACAATTAAAAATAGCCTGGTCTCGCTTTGCTTTGTAGTGTCTCCTACGATGCCATGCTAGACATCCAGCATCTTGGATTGTGCCAAACATTCACTTCCAAACAGAAAACAGAACCTACGGTCTGTCACACATTTTTGCCAAAAGCAAACAAACTCTCGGTGTGGACACGCATTCTGAGAAATGCTGAAGGCTTTAAATGGCACTATAGACTCCCCTGCGCCTGCATGGTCTCTAATGGCCAAGCCTGTGTCTAGTGGGTGAAGACTAGCATTCTGCAGGACCCGCCCTAATGCCCCTGTGATTCATTGATTCGTGCGTAGACACATCCCTTTGCACGTCACGCACACTTTCTTTATATTTACCAAAGTGCGTGTGAAGGTTTACGTTTGGACGCGTCCCCGAGCTTCAACCAATCACACCGTCTTCTTCACAAGTTGAAAAGTGAGAGACTGTTCACAGTTTTGGTGTCAGGTGGTGCATAAGGCACGCACATTTGGTCTTATTTTTAGACCACTATGATGTCAGATATTATTCTACCATCATTTGAGGTTCCTGTTTGGTGTACAATACAAAGCCGTCAGTGGTGCCCCAAATAGTGTTCAAAGCCCCAGAGGGCCTTTAGAATTTCCTTTATACTTCCCCTACTTTTATGTTGAGCACATAAACCATGGTGACAAATGGGCCGATCGGTGAAGACTAAGAGTAAGATTAACTGACTGTGTCTCAGTCTATGGTCCGGCTCCATGCCTAGCCTTCCTTGCTTAATAGAGTATACGATGTCTAGAACTACAGCTATGTGTGTCTTTTTATGTTCTGTTTCCACTTTTGATATTTTGCTTTTATATCTTTTAGTGTGTTTGTGTGTGTGTGTGTGTGTGGGTGTGTGTGTGGGGGGGGGGGGGGGGTTAGTGCTAGGCGGGGCTCCCCTCTTATCTGGGGAGTGATTCTCCAGGGACCTCCTCCACTCTGTGACCTCACAGGGTATCCAGGAGCATATGAAGGTTACCAGGGCGATGGAGGAGGGTCTAGATCTGTGGGTTGAGCAGACGGGGGGAAAGGGTTACCACGGTGATGATGGGATGTATGCGAATTTGTAGGAGACACAAGCAAAGAGAGAGATCCATTACAGTAGCAAATAAGGATACACTGTTGTGTGGTAATTACAGTCGCTCAGTTCTTCTATATTAACTAATGACCCAAAAAGGACATTGACTTCTTTTCGAAGGTCTTCTGGCTCATCTGTTAAAAGCGTAATGAGGAATCATTAAACACTGTGTAAAAATATTCCAAGTGTTTCATTAAATTTTTTTTATAAAAAAGTCGATACCATAGTATAGATCTCTCATCATAAGTAGGGAAGGAAAACTTTTAGCAAATTTTAGTTTTTTCACTAGGAAGAATAGTTATTATCACATGACAATGTAGAGTATTTGTTTTTTATTTGCAGATGTCGATGTAACATTTCAAAGCTTTTCATTCTCTTTCGGGACTAGACGACACACGAAGTCATTAGAAGTTCCTCTTTCCAATGAGCTCTGAGGTGAACTTATTTTTCACTGTGAAACTTGCCCTTTGAACGTCCTAGCCAGAGCCAACCATAGAGAGAGTCTCGTACTAACTAGCCTCCAGCATCTATGGTCATGCTGAGGTTTCCAGACATGACCTGAGAGAACCGCTCATACCTGAGCAATTCCATTTATTGCTGCTAAAAGACTACAGGCAAAAATTTGTTTTCATGTGATTTAGATCATAAAGGCCCTGAAAATAGATGTAATTTTGTTTGGTGGTTGAAGTTCAGCTGGCTAATACTAGCCTTCTAAGTGACAGCTGACATACTGTATAGTAGTACACCATGTTGGAATGAAGTATATATGCTGGCAAATATACTGTATATATTTATATATATGTATATATTGCCAAAAATGTATTATGAAGTTAGTAGTGTTAATGTAAACTACGGTGGTCTAGGAGACTTTTTTTTCTTCCTTTCTTTCTTCGTCCTCTTCTGTGCCCCATCTCGGTCATCACAGTGCTCTATGCTGGTAACACTTTTTTTTTACAGGGACAGAAGCTAGAGAGAACAGGGGGGCACAGATGGCTTGTGGGTAATTCAGGGCAGACTCCAGAGCGAGAAAGAGAGAACGAAAGAGGTAAAAAGAGAAAGAGCGTCCTTGACCTTCAAACGCTTCCAAGACTGTGGCGGCTGAATTCCTCTGCCGACACACACCAGGGAAAACATCCTTATCTCCATGTACAAACACACAGAAATACACACACACACACACACACACACACACACACACACGCACACACTTTAGTCATTATTAGGTTATCAATGTTAAAATTACAATTACTGTTCATTACAATAATAGGTATTAATTTCTGTGTACTGTACCTTGTCATTACATGTTCAGCTGTTTCAGTGATAACTTTACTCTGTTCCTCTTACTCACTCCCCAGAGGCCATAGGCACCCATTTGCTTCGTCTTAGCTGTGCTTAGTCATCACAGATCTATTCAGTTCACATTTTCTCAGTCCTCCTAAACATCATGAATTATGAAGAGGACGTTGGAGATATGAGTCACAAAGAAATCTGCTATGTTAGCATGGAAGCCAGCACCTGATGGGGCTGTCTATTCAGTGCAGTGTCTCTCTTTAGCAGTTCTTTATTGTTTGAGGTTTTTTAAGAGCGGAGGCTGGGGTGTATCATGCCTGATATGTACTTGGGAGTATAACCAAATGGAAGGACAGAGGGGGATGGAAGGATGAATAGGGGTAGTGCATTGTCTTTTTTCTTATCTTTCTCCTCTCACACACATTGTACTCCTTTTATTAGATCTCGCATGGTATGCGTGTACTCCACTCTTTTGTCTGACAGCCGCACATGGAACCTTCTTTTCACACGCACACACACATGCATACACACACCACCACTCATCCTAGGGTGACCTCTCTCTGTATGATTAAGGACAAGCTGTGGGGGTCTGTGCTGTCTGACCTGGTCACACACATACACACACACATACACACACACACACACACACACACACACACACACACACACACACACACGCACGCACATTGACTGGCTGGAATACCACAGAGGTTGGTATGTGATTGGATGAGTGTATGGCTGTGGGTCAGGCACCACAATCTCCCAGGAACGGGCTGCCAAGGAATGATGTCACCATCTCTGGATGGATGTGCCTGTTGTCTCTCCCCTAAACAAGGTCACACTGAACTGGACTGCACTGAACTTTGTCTCGCACCCTGGTCTTGTTGTTTACTGAGAGTGTTTGAGTGTGAGTGTGAGTGTGTGTGTGTGTGTGTGTGTGTGTGTGTGTGTGTGTTTGTGGCTGTATAAGTGTGTCCATTTCTATGAGAGAGAAGAACGGATTTTGTTTTAGCATGCTCAATGGCTTGTATGTGAGTGTCATTCGCTATGTTATGCTGTCTCTGCAGTGAAAATGTGTTTGTGTGAGTTTGCAAGCACGTTTGTGTATCTTTTGGCCTTTGGATAGGCAGACAATATCTGCAGACAAAATAAACGCATCTAGCTGTAAACATACACATCAATACGCTCACCTTAAAAATAGCACCCGCTAAATACATCTACAGCATGGCCTCCAGCTAGCATATGTGGAGTAGATGATAAACCAAGTAGAAATAGCCTGAGTGCACTGAAACATGATGGTCATAAGCGCACTGTCACAGATTCTATTCCTAATGCATGGATGAGAAACCCACACCACTACAACACCACATGGATTAGAAACCCACACCACTACAACACCACAACTCAGCAGCTTTGAATCTTTAATGTGAACTTCACGTCGTAAATACCCCAGAGCCGAGCTGGGCCTGTAGTAGTTTGAGCCATGATATTGATATTGAAATGTCAAATGGTGCCGGGTGTATATGTTCGGTGTAGCCACACGTAGCCGTCTGTGAGACGCTGACATTTCTAAAAGAAAAGGAGAGAAGAGCTGTCATGGAGGGTTACATGGTTTGTCCATCTCCCCCCCCCCCAAGCTCTCTCCTTCATCACCAGAATAGAGGCTGCGCAAATGATGAGCAATGACGTCACGCCTCTCCTCTGGCTCCAACTGATGTTAGCTTGTGTGTGAGGTTGTCTGTTTTTGAGGAGGTCTGTGAAACGCAGTGTGTTTGTGTGCGTGCTTGTTGCCTAAGAGAGGCTGTCACATGACAGCGGCAGAGCTAGAGGTTATTAGACGTCGGAGTCACGCGTGTCCTGGCTGACTGTCTCTCAAAGTGGAGCAGAGCAGACCAGGGAGCAGGGGCAGGGAGGGATGACGCACAGCCCCACTACACACACAGCAGCCACACTACACACATCAGCCATACTACACACACAGCAGCCACACTACACACACAACATCCCCACTACACACATCAGCCCCACTACACAAACAGCAGCTACACTACACACACAGCAGCTACACTACACACACAGCAGCTACACTACACACACATCAGCCCCAATACACAAACAGCAGCCCCACAACACACATCAGTCCCACTGCACACACAGCAACCACACTACACACACAGCAGCTACACTACACACACATCAGCCCTACTACACACACAGGAGCTACACTACACACACAGCAGCTACAGTACACACAGCAGCCACACACACACAGCAGCTACAGTACACACAGCAGCCCGACACACTACACACAGCAGCCCCACTACACAAACAGCAGCCCCACAACACACATCAGCCACACTACACACACATCACCCAGACTACAAACAGCAGCCCCACTACACACACAGCAGCCCCACTACACACACATCAGCTCCACACACACACATCAGCCCCACTACACACATCAGCCCCACTACACACACAAGCAGCCCCACACACACAGCAGCCCCACACACAAAGCAGCCCCACATACACAGCAGCCACACTACACACATCAGCCATGCTACACACAGCAGCCACACAACACACAGCAGCCATGCTACACACAGCAGCCACACTACACACACAGCAGCCACACTACACACATCAGCCCCTCTACACACAGCAGCCACACAACACACACAGCCACACTACACACACATCAGCCCCTCTACACACAGCAGCCCCACTACACACATAGCAGCCCCACACACACAGCAGCCACAGGCTAAAGAAGCTAGAGCTAGTGTGTTCATTTTAAACACAGATTTGATGCACAGTTACACACACACACCACTACATGATGTTTCCAATTAAACACAAATGCACATGACTGCAATAAACCGTTTTACCTACATTGCATAGAAAATTGTGTTAGACAAGGAGCCATCCTTGCTCTTGAGGCATCAGCCACGGTCAGTGGCACAGGGACGGTTAGACATCCCGTTTGTTTCCCTCTTGTGGTTGTCAGTGTAACCACACCGTTATTACCGCTATTTTACTTTTCCCTTCAGAGAGAGAGGGGTGGGTGAGTGGTGGTGGTGGGGGGGGGGGGGGGGGGTCAGAAAGCCCACACAGCAGTTGGTTACTGTGGCACAGCCAGAGGTGATACGAGTAGTGTCCCTCTCGCTGGATGGTGCGGTCCTCTCTTTCCTGGGCTCTCATACCCGCGGGAGACCGGCTGTTTCTGCCTGTCTGGATTCAGCAATCAAAGGCTGAGCAACTAGGAGGAGCTGCACAAAAATAACAGCTAGCAGGATGTTAGTGGGTAAAGATTAGATCCACAACATTGACATACTCTGGCCCTTATTACGTCTTGTAGTGGGAGACTACCTTAGAATCTAATACAATTGACTTTCTCTCTCTCTTTCTCTTCACACTCTCTCTCTTTCTCCCCCCTCTCTCTCTCTTGCTCTCTTTCTTTATTTTGCTTCTCTTTGCTAGTCCACAAAATAGTATTTTTATTAGATGTATTCTATGAAGCTTGTCATCGCTGATCAAACTATAGTACATGGGACAGCAAATGTAAAAAAAAACCTATACAAATGGCCTTTAAGCTAGTTCTTCATTGTGATGTTCGCAGAGGTATATTTACAACATACAATATACTGTACCTGTGTGTTATTCTAAAATGTTGTTCCGTTTTCCCGTCTCTCCTTGCTGTTTGTTTATGGATTATATGGGCCTGTCATCTCCATCTGAGCAGGTAAACCCCTCTTACTTTGTACAGTATATAATGGGTAACATAAACTGCTACTAAAAAAGTACAGCTTCAATATTCCGTGATTTATTTTTGTTTCAAAATGTACATTATGTGGTTCTATATTGGGATATTTGTGAACAACACTCATGGACATGAAATGTATTATATCAATACGCAATCAACTCAAAACACCATTTGAACCTATCGCAGGGATTTGAAACTAAGGACAGCTCTATTACATGTGTGACACAACTCACTGTTGATGACTGATTCACGCACTCACTTTATCTGTCATTGTCAGTCTGTCAGCAATATCTCTTTCCAGAATCTCACACTGGCAGACACACACATACACACACACACATACATACACACACACACACACACACACACACACACACACACACGCACACACACACACACACACATACACACACCGGCAACAATAGTAGATTATAGGCCTTTTAACCAGTCTTTAGTTCTGACAGCATGCCAAAGGGAGTCCTGCGGAGGCACTTCAAGTTTGGTAATGGAGTGCAGTTGGTCCCCACATCTCATTAGTCTTAGCTGTTTACATTGTAAAGCATCTTTGGGTTTTAGAAAAGCGCTTATAAATAGAATGTGTTACAGTATTACTATTATTATTATCAACTCAGAGAAGACAGAGTGGGAGGAAGGGGGAGGGTTTGGCGAGAGAGACACAGACAGACACAGAGAGAGGTAGCTCTGTGGCTTCTGGCTGATTTCCATAGCCTCAGCCAGAGTGCATCCTTGGGCATGTCTGATAAAAAGTAGTGAGGGACTATAATATGTGTGAAATAGGGTGGATCTGAGATGGCAGAAATGTATGAAGGCAGAAACTCCCAAGCATCAGACAAACACTTAACCAATTTGTTGCCTATCCTAGTTGAACCAACATAACCAACCACAACCTGTAACCTCCGCCATGTTGAAGTGATGCCCAGATATTGTCCTCACTAAAGGTCACTGCTTCCTGCTTATTGTGTCTAGATTCCCTGAGGCAAAAATGTTCCCCCCGCTTTGTACGAGCCACTGGTAGTGGTGCAGCAAGGCGGATGTTGTCTGAGGATTAGCTTGCCTCCAGGGATGCTAAGTGTTTGTATTCCACACAGGACTGGGGCTGCATAGGTAACAGGACTGAATTGGCTGACGCTATGACTGGGTGCCGTGCTCAGAATGAACACAGACGCTCAGCAGGACAAGGAGAGCGGCCAACGCTCACCCATGAGGTCAACGGGTTCAGACTCTCACATGCTCCTTGTGCACATACGCACCTCCAAGAGCGCAGCATAGAAAAAAGGGACTGACCATTAGCAGATCATATCCATTGTCTTGGAGGTGGTTCAGCTATGATTAGAGGCGCCTGAGATTCTCCCCTTTCAACCGGTGTTTTTTGGATTTGTGTCACGTTGTAAACCCTTTGATTCCAAGAGGAACGGTCCGGTGCCAAGGAATGGTCTTCAGATGCCATCTGTGTTTTCCCGCTAGGGGACATAGCAAAGTGCTTAAGGGCTGGATGCCTTGCTGGATGGCTTCCCTGGTGGCTCGCTGGCATGAAACAGGCTATGATGGGATTACCTCTGAATATAAGCTGGTGGACGGGACAGACTCCTACCTAAGTGATGCTGACGGCCAGCCCACACGGTTCCCAAAGTCCTCAGCCGTCATCCAGCACATAGAGAGATGGATTGCAACAGACATGGAAGTACAAGTTGAGGAAAGATGTCCTGGTTAACACAAGAATTGGGTTAGCCTTTTGAATGTGAAGACCTATAGTGCCGCAGACAATAAGCTCATATCTAAGATAATATATATTAATATCAATATGTATGAACTGTATGTGCACTCAGCAACCATAGCTCCTGCTGTGTAGTCCATGGATTTGTCTGTCGGTGCCTCCCCACAGTTGTCACCCCAGTTTCTGTTGTTATGCAACTCTGACATCTAGTGGTATATTTTGTTGATGTGTCATGAAACAAGGAGAACGTTACTGAATCCTTGGCAACATTTTGTTTTTACATTGATGTTGAGGTTAGGATGGTCTACAGAGTGACATTAGGTAAGTGTCTGTTGGTTCTAAAACTAGCTTACACAATTTTTTATATATACTGTTTATATTATATATACTGTATATATCAAACATAATTACATGATACAATGCTGTTTTTATTCAGCTAACTATTTTATTTCCCATTGGGATAATTGAACAATCTTCGATCGACTGAAGAAATAATTTACTGATTAAATTTCAGAGAGTCGTACACACATACTGATCCTCCTTAGCAGGACACGTATGCCTTATTAAATTATTAAATTACAATGCAGTAAGGACACTACAAATCACAAATACCCAGTAGATGGCAACATAAGCTAGCAGATCAAAAGTCTTCCTGCTTTCAGCAGCTCATAGTCTATGTCTAACTGTTGCAAACTCCAGCCCTTAGGTATCCATAACATAGCGGCTCTAGAGGGTATGTTAAAAGCTGAGTACGTTGTCATAAATGTCTAACTATCTACAGCATCTATGACTCTCTTAATAAATAATCCGAAAGACTATTTGCACAAGATTCCAAGCTCCATTTTTCGATGATTCCTCTTGATACCTCAACCGCTACATCGTTTGAATATGAATAGATTTTCAGGCAGAGGGCAAATCAAAGCCATAAATCACCTGCCATTAATGTCAGCCAAGTGCTTTTTACTCAATAATGGTCTTTATCAGGATAAAAGAGCCAGCCCTAGTCAACATGATGAAAAGCAGACACATTTTCTACTTCATTAATCTTCAATGTATTTACTGCTCATTGTTTGTGTTCAAATGGACACAGTAACTGTCTCATATAGAGTAGCAGTAGCTCCACTGTAATGTACAGCACAGGGGAATGCTTTGATTTGGAACCTATAGCCAGTGTATTGCAGACAATAGAGTGTAGAATAACCTCAGATGTGTTTTGAATTGGTGTGTCTTTAGTTGTTTGGGAAAACAGTTTGCTGTAAGTGTTTTGTATGTGACTGTGAGTGTTTGTGCTTTTGTAATGGCTCTTTTGTGTATTTGTGCTTTCCTTTTATTTGAGTTTGTGTAGTTGCTGTCAGGTACCCAATTAAGGCATTTGACCAAGCGGAGGTCTCCGTTGGTTCCCAGTGACAGCCCCCCTAGACAGAGTGCAGTGTGCCCACACTGGGAGGATGGATGGATAGAGAGCCTGTTGGGGATAGTGTTTACTCTCCCACTTAAACTGACTGGGGACAGCTTTCATGTCCATTTATCAAGCCCAGCCATGATAGCTTGTCCTTTAGGGAAAAGTGTAGACTCCGTACTTTGTTAATGAGTTTTGGGTACAGGGCCTTTGACAAACTATTCGGACGTTTGTTCAGTATTACAGATATGTAGAACTTGTAATAAAGAACATTTTCTCTTCCCTTAAAAGTTGTTCTGCATCAAGTGCTAATTTATTTAGATTGCCCATGGCAATTTTTATAATATTGCGTTACTTAATTTGCAGCACATAGTCAATTCTTGTTAACTTTTGTCAATAAACACAAAACTTTACAATAGTACAATAATAATCCAAAAAAGCGTTTCTGAAGGAACGAAAACTTGAAATTTCAATATCTTCTATCTACAAGATTTGCACACCCTAATAGAAAAAAAAGAACCAACAAAGGATAAGCCACCCAAAATACCCATTCTGCTCTGTTTAAGATTATCATCTTTGGCTCTGTCACAGATATTTAACCTGGTTTGCTCCTTCCCTGAATTTGATTTCTTAACGAGGTTTTGAGTGAAGCATAAAAATGCTTCAAAAATTATGTTTGTGTCCCCAAAGCAGAGCTTGTTGCAGCTGGGAGCAGCAGTGCTCTTCATGATATTGGGGGTTGTAATGAGAAACTTATGAGATCCTTCCACCCCCCTAGCCCTGCTGGATAAGACTGATGAGCATGAACTTGCAAATAAAGTAAAAACAATTGTGGGAAAGGGTAGGAGGAGACTCACACACTCACACACACACACACACACACACACACACACACACACACAGTCACATAAAATACAAAGGAAGAAAGATACATACACTGAAGATTGATCACGTCAATTTCTACTTTATTTTCTGCAGTTCCACATTTCCCTCCCTGACACACACACACACACACACACACACACACACACACACACACACACACACACACGTATTTTTTAACACACCAATTCAATGGTGACTTTAAACTATTTTACTGCATGTCTGGCAGGACTCACACCTCATAAGTGATAGGAGACAATTGCATCACCCTGTTTTTAAAGATCACCACAATAAGACTGGTTTTACAAGGCACCAATACAAGACCTCCTGAAAATGACTTTTAGAAATGTGTCCCATTGGAATGAAAGATTGTGTCAGAACATGGCTAATTAATTCCTCACGTTTTTAGTTCTCAACAGTTTTTGTAATAAATGGTTTTGCATGATCATAGATGTTTTTGGGCATACATCATACCAACATACAAATATGGGCTCCATGTTGAATTTGCCCAGGCTTCGTGGGTATTAAGTGGTGTTGTACAAGCGCTGGATGAGATTTGATCTGAGGGAAATTGGCGACAGTGGGCATAGTCTCAATACAGACATTTCATGTGAGACCCACTTGGGTTAACCAACTGGGATACACACAGGCACACCCATGTGGGTAAACTGGGGGGCACTGAGTGGGTCACTTGTGGGTAAAAGTTAAACAGGCTCAAATGGGTATTTTAGCTGAGACCCATCACCAGCCTGGCTGGAACCCACCCATGAACCATTTGGGCAAACTCCTGTGGATGCTCTGTGGAACTGGCAGACAAACCCATTTGGGACCCATAAAACAACAGCCCATCTAAAACCTTTTTTGGTCTTGATTTCTAACTTTGACAGAACATCACAAATGGACGCAGTGGCAAAACCTTCAAAGTAGTATTAATAATGGAGGAATACAACCAGTTCTGATATTTCTGTATTTATTTCTGGGCAACTTATTTACATGTTGTGCTCCGGCTTCAAATACATTGACCTTCAAGTTGGATTGAGTAAGCAGCCAGCTAGAAAGCATGTGTGGGAGTTGTCACCCACTGCCTTAAGTTTACCAGATGCATGACTCAGCCCATTAGATGTATTTTTTTGTCATCTTGAGACTGCATCAAAATAGCAGCCTATGTGGGAGTAGGGATAATGAGTCACACTATTCAAAAATCATTTTATAAATGTAGTGTCAAAACAATGTGTGGTAATAAAAAAAAAAGACAATACATTATACATTTGCGTTCGCAGTTGTTTATGCCGAGTGACACTGCGGAGCAGTCTTAAACTTTGACAGCATTATTCAAAACCATCATATTTATACAACTAGTTTGAGATATGCTTACCTTTTAGGTTTGCCAAATCACACATGTGCATGAATGAATGTTAAGAGCATGTTGATTGACATGTGCCATGTCTACATCAGCATGTTCCAGTAAATCTGCTGACTGACTGAACATATAGTATTCATGCATACTGACTGGTGAACCCTAGTGTTTGGAATGCAGAGTCAGTCTGCCCCTAGATGATTGAAAACCTTGTCTCCAGAAATCCTGCCGCTTTCACCCCTGAATGTTATTTTTATTACTTTATGATTTTTATCTCCAGCCCAAACCACGCATTGTTGGATCGCCTCTCCCGCTGCTTGTTTCCTGGGATGAACTGAACTCTGTCAGCGCTATTTTCTGTAGGCGTAAACAAACCTCTGCCTCTGTGGTGCTGAGGAGATGAATATCAAACAGTTATTAAAACAAAACACAAGGTGTTTTGTGCAGTAGCTTTTTTTGTTTGTGAGACGGTAGAATAACTTGATCCCAGTGCACAGAATATATATTTGGATTTGATATTCCGTTAAATGTAACAACCTGTCCGACCTGAGTCATTGTGATTTTTGTGCGATATCTTATTTTTTTATGGATACCAAATTTGGTTTACAAATTAAGATAATAGTGCGAGACACCACAAACAGACTGAAGTGCTTTCCCCAGAAAGACCCAGTGTAGAAGGGAAAGTACCTGGATCATAGGGGTGATGACTTTGGGCAGGGTTCTTCACTCTCACTAATCCCATTGTGTCACATTGTATTAACTTCTGGTGTTTTTAATGCTTGTTTTTTTAAGGTTTTGTTCTATGTCGTGTGAATGCTGTCGACGCTGCCTACCTACTTGAAAAAGAGATATTGATCTCAATGCGACTTTCCCTGCTTGGTTAAATAAAATAAAATGAAATAAATTCCCTGTTGTGGACTAGCCTCGGAAAATAATGGGATAGCACTATGGATCCCACGGATCCCACTATCTCTTGGGGCCACTAATGTCAAGAACTCTAAACAAGGGAACTTTAAGGGGAATTTCCAATGATTGGAATGCCCTCCTCTGCATCACTGCATAGTAACGAGGTTATTTTAAATATAAACTTCATCTGCAGTATTACACCACTTGCTTTGAAACATTGCAGACTGCATGAAAATAATACCTTTTGATTGCATCATTTTACTTTGGTTAAGGATACATGTCAAAGAGACATATGCTAATGATTTCATGAGGGCTGAGATAAGTGCTCACCAAACAATCCAAAGCCTATGCGGCACGCAACCACACCGTCTTACTTCTAAGCCTCTAAGAGGTAGCCTCCAAAGACTAGCACTTGAAAGATTGCTGTCAAGAAGGGCAAAGAAGAGCTAGGTGGAGGAATAGAGAGGGGACGGTAATAGGAAACGGAGCATTGAAGGAGAGTGGGTACATTATTGTGTGTACGTGGGGTATGTGTTTGACTTTTCTTCCATCCTCCCACTGTGAAGTATATATGCTGAGGCAACGGTCAGGTTCCCTGGTCCTTTGATATGCTCTAGTCTCTCCCTGCGGAGCCACTCCACGATGTCTCTCTCTTCACTCGCCAACCCTCTGCTGGGGGAAGAGGGGAGGGGGGGGGGGGGTCGAGCAGCCATGGAGAACCCCACAGCCCTCCCAAGGAGACATCTACTTGTCATTAGCTGCCTGTCACCAACATATGCAGTATCTCTCTAGTAAAAAAGGGTTCTTCTGAGAGAGCTCTGAATTTACGTACTGTAGTTAGTGTTTGTTAATCTATATGTCACGTTATGTTAAAATAAGCCTGCTGCTTGCAGTATAGTATTGAGACATAATAGATGGCACCCTGCCAGTTTTCAGCACTGTATTAGCAGGATATGTTGTGACATAAAAAGGGACATGATAATACATATCACCCTGCTCCACCCCTATTATCAAGAGTGAGAATTAAATTGCATGCAATGGCACCTGCAGAGCTAGGAATTTTAAAGTGATCTTAGATCTATTGATATGGCTGTCACATCTTTGGAACAGTGGCTTTGCCCTTGAAAGGTGCGTTCATGTCCTCCGCCGCTCCTACTGTTGGCTTCCTTGTCACATCTCATCAAGTGGATTAGGTCAGCGCCCGCCGCCACCCTCCAAGCGCCCCAAGCTTAGCCAACAGAGCACTGGTGCCACACCCGAGCAGAAAGTGAGTGGCAGGACCCGGCTGTCCGTTACAGCTGCCCACTCACATGCCTGATGGCACAGTCCATCTGCCCTTGCCATTCTCCTTTGGATCTGTTTTTCTATATCTTTACCTTTGTCTGGGGAGCAACAGCTTGTATCAACACCTGAACATCCAGTGTGTCTCTTGTAGAGCAACCTGTCACTGAGCTCCCAAACATGTGTTAAATCCAAGTCCATTCATTTCTGGCTCGATGTCAACCATGTTATTTGGGTGTCTTAAGTAAGTGCCTTGCGTGGCAAATATTCATAGCCTTTGGCTCACAACGGAAAGAGTACATAAGCAGCTCTCACGCTCCTATAAAGTCGAACGATTCGTGTTGTTGTTGTTGATGATAACAGCCTTTGGCATTTCTACATAGCGAGGAACTGCCCAATTAGGCACTGGCACATCTGATTATGGAGGGTGGTGATGTGACAGAACCCTTGGGGGCCTCTCAGTCGGAGACTGAAATGCGAAGGGGGCTTCCCAGCGCACAGGAAGCTACACCAACAACGAACAAAATACTCCTTAAACTTAATTGGAATGATCCAATTATCTTTTCCACGGCAACATGCGTTGATGCATGTTGCTGCATGAATTATAAGGAAAACGCATTGGATAGGGCCTCCATCATTGAGTGAGCGTGTTCTTTGTAGATCTCTCTCTCTCTCTTAAGATCTCTTTGTTTTTGTAAGCTGTCTCTAATTTAGTTCACAATTTGCAGATAAGTGCTGCAAGAATATAATAATTGTCCCCCAAAAAAGTCCCACGTCTCCAGTTAGGTTCCACATTTTGTGTGTGTGTTTGTGCGTGTGTGTGTGTGCATACTGGTGTGCATACACGTGTGCCCTATGCGGTAACAGCAGAATATGCTAATGCTAACATGTCTCTCTCCCCTGAGCATTCCCTCTCCTGTAGTTACACTGTTTTCTAATGTCCTGCATATCAAACATGATGCCCCTGATTTAACTCAAGAGTCAGGGTTGCCTCTCTCTCTCTCACCACAAAGAGGATCCAATCATGTTTTTTAATTAATCGACTACACAAAGCCATGCAGTTCCTTGGTTGAGGTAATACATGTCCTGCGTAAGATTCCCAGCATGCAATGACATAAAAGTCATGCAATGTCAGGTTGACAAAATTTATGTGAAACTCCATATATTTCCCTGAATAGAACATCTATGTTAGCATTGACACTTCTAAAGTGATGCAAGGCATGAACAATTCGTTTTTTTGGCATTTTAGAAGATTGATTTAAAAATTTGGAAGAAAGTTCAGCATAAACATTTTGGGCTTAATATTGTCACAGTTTGGATTTCCTTCACATATTTTTCCATTGAATTAGTGCACAAAGCCTTTAACAGTCTTGTAAGTGGAGTATTTTATATAACCATATCATTTGTTTAGAAAATGCCATAGATATAATTATGTTATACTATACTTAATTACTTAATCATCAGATATTGTTGTTTTACTTTTCCAATTTGACCTGACAGAAGAAATTATTATGTTGATGTTGATGTTGATATCACTAGTTGCATACATTTCATGGTCTCTGAACTTGGCTTCATTTACTTAATGTCTATAAGGGATATACAGTAAGTTATGCCATTCATGTGTTTCACTTTGTACATCTGGGCATCAGTTTAGCCTCCACATTCATTTCCCACTCCAACACTGGCGCTATGAGCTCATAACCTGTTCTGCACTTGTTGATCATTTTTCAGACTATCTCCATAGTGTAGTTTATAATGAGGAGTTGTTATCAGTCAATAACAAGCCATTTCTAATCATCGTGGCAAATTCCTCCCTAAAGACACAATAGTTGCCTGTGCTGTGCTTAATTGTAAATACAGCTGCTTCTCTATCCTTGCATTGGCACCACCACTATCTTATCTGGCAATGTCCCCTGCTGGCCGTATACATGCTACAATAAAACCTACCCATTAGTCTATAAAGGCACAAAGAAAGGATCAAAGGTCTTAACCGGTGAGCTTGTGGGCTGGTAAGCCAGGCCCACTGCACATCTATAGGATGTCATTACAGCCTTTTACTCTGTACAATGCAGACAGGTCTGTGTATAGGAAAGCTGATCGTGACAGCTTAGTGGTCTCTTGTTTCTATCTGTTGCACATCTACATAGCATGTTACAAAATAAATTACACATGGAGAATATGGTTTTGCTAAACATTTAATTTTGGGACAATGTACTATACGTGTCCCTCATAGCGGAGCTGAAGCTGCCCTGACATTGGTAGTGAGTGGCTGCGTGAATGTGTTTTTATGCGAGAAAGACTTTGCTTTACATACATGTCGGGCCGGCAGCCCCCCGATCCTCATGATACGTTTTACCAAGCTTGCACCACTGGGCCAATCAAATTCCTGGAATCAGGGTCCCATCTTCAGTGTTGATACCAATCTATCTCCTGGTGCCTCTATGGGTAAAAGTCAGGGCACCACTTCTAAATACCATGTTAGCTAACATTTTTTATTATATTAATATTTTCTCTGTACATTTTTCCCTAGATGCAGTTTGTTATATAAATTATGTTTATTGAAGTGAATGTGAAGGTTACATATAATATCAACATTATGGGATCTCCATGGCATGTTGCAATGACAACCAGATCCACAGATCCTCACTAGACTGCCTCAAGCATATTGTTTTGATTTCTTGAGACTTTTGAGAATTTTTTTATAATCATGTTGTTGAGATCAGGTCCAATTGCCCATTATAATTACCCTGGTTTGTGTTGTAGTTTGGAGAGTGGTTTAATTAGCAGTAGCAGTAGATAATTTGTGTTATTATTCAAAATTTGTTAAATTTTATTTATGAATACCTCTGTGCTTCTAATAGCAATGTTGATAACCTGTTATTTGAGTGAAGATCAATCATTTTGAAAACCAATGATCCAAACGCTAGTATGTCATACTGCTAGTGAGTCCACCAGTACCTGTAAAACAATTGTGTGGTTGAAAGACAGAATTATATAAGAATTGCATTCCATTTGCTGTAAAATCCTTGCTGTAAAATGTCGAAGTAGACTGCTGGAGTCAGTGTGCGTCGTAAAGTCCATGTATGGAAATGTGTTGCTGAAACAGGTTTGTCTGCACTGTCAATGACCAGAAGCATAATGGGCATTACCTCCTTGTTTGAAGGGGTAGCCTTCAGGAGTTAAAAGCCAGATGCTTCCATCATCTATTTCTTCGTTGTGGAGAAAGAGAACAATAGCCAAGGAATGATCCACCATCCATATGAACATTTGCCAAACCCAGAGAAATGGTGCTTCCCTACCCTCCTTAACGTATTGCGTGCTCCGTGAAGGCAGTGGCATTGGTGAGACGGGCTCTGATGCTCTGCATAATTACTAGTGAACGCGACGGAGGTAGGGACCTGATTATCGTTGCGAACAGATGCGAACAGATGGACCGGTCCGAGGCACTTCGTCAGAACAGTGTGCATCGAGCACCACACAATCATGGAGCTCTTTTATTTCTGTTTGTCAGTACAGGGATAATCGATTCAGCGTCATATTTGTAAAGAAAGCTATTTTTATCGGCTTGAAATGCAAGAGGCGAGTCACTTATTTGACATCGTATATGGCCATTGCCTGGCTACAAGAGCGATGCCCACCAATGTGGGTGTGCAAAGTTGAGAGTGCTGCTTCCACTACGAGTCATTTAGGGCTGATTTTATAAGTTCCCCGCCTTAGCAGCTCCCGATCATAGCTACTCAAGTGTTAAGGTCTATAATCTGTTTTTTTTCCCACGTATTTAAGGACATTTGGATTGATTCGAAGGGAATATGATCTTCTCAGACATGAGTACGGGGACAAATTCCCCGAAGGTACACCCGCCAAACGGGACAAGGTATTACACATTCCAGGTAAGTACCTTTCACTTCGAAGCAACGGACTATTCCAAAGGATGGCATTTCAATTAATGCAGCTGTTTTCTGGCGGTTCTTGATTTTCAAATTGAGCTGAAATTGTTAGCTGACTTAATAGGTCTACTGAAATATTAGGAAAACAACTGCATGATGTTTATTCTTTGCAATGGTATGGGAAATTATTGATTTACCAGTTTGCGCAGTTAGTCTAACATAACAGTGATTATTTAAAAAAAATTATTAAAGAAATTGTCCTAATTTATGATCATGCTTTGGTTAAAAACTAATTCTGGACTTTTTAAATATCCAAAGTATTCAGAGAAAAGGTTGAATGACCTGCACATCAAAATATATGCCTATCTCACCCATCAAGTGTTCGAATTCGTCACTACAATTTTGGTTGTATGTGCAACATGCAATTAAAAATAAATCGTTCTATAGCGAATGATAACATTATTATATCCTTCTAGAAGAGTTTGCTGTAGTAGGACTTAACATGCGTCCTCAGTAGACTATAATTACATATTTTGTGTATGATCATTGAGTTTGGCAACAAAGCTCATGCATTCCAATGAAATCTAGTGTCAGCTGATATTGATCCAGTGTCTCTTATGATTCCTGGAACTGGAGCCTTTTCAATTTGAGGAAGGAAATAAGGAACTGAGAAAATCCTCTGGTCTCTGATAGGCTACTTTGATTTCACACCTTAACCTTCAAGAGCTTGCTACATGCTTTGTTGTCGCTGCTCTTGGGAGAAAGAATAGAAGTTGCTTGGTGAAATTGTGTTCCAGGTGCACTGAGCTGGCTTTAATAAAGCATTTGGTTTTTCATGGACATTGGACGGGTAAGGGAACCCCCCTCCCCCACACTGCATTTTGAAGTAAGATGAAATGCAAATGTTTGCTTATTATTAAACTTTGACCTTAGCCCATGTATACAGTGGTAGAAAAAGGGCATCAGCACGTACATACTACTGGAAGTATTTTTTATGTAGCTTTAAAACCTCTCATGATGTGGTAACATACAGTATGAGTTAGCTCTGTCTCTCACAGAGTAAAACATGCTTGTGTCAGAAGTGATTGTTCAACAGGTGTGTATTACTATTTTCAGTCTATAATAAGATCATTTTCAGTTTTTCGGGAGGAACATTACTTTTTTGGTGATACTGTAAATTACAGAGGTATAGAAAACGGTCAAATGAATGAAGTACCAGTCTTTTAATCTGCTATTACAAAGTATTCAGCGCCGCCCTCCAACCTTAAATCACTGTTCTAAAGATACTCCCCTAACGTCATTTGTTTCTGGTCTAATGAAACATCTGCTTGGCTTCATATCAAATCATTAGCAGATAAAGTATCTTGGGGAGGTGCAGTATACCTCTCATGCTCTCGCTAATGTCCCACAAAGACACTTACGATTCCCAGTATCTCCTTTGAAACCGAAGGATAAAAGAATCTGAGGGGGCCATATCATATTGCACTGCTTTCCTCTGATCATGTTGTTTCCCACTTCATGATATCATTAGCTTTCCCAGCCTTGTGTTCTATTTAGCATTGATGTGCTGCCTGGGAGAGTTGAATTCGATTGTAAAGTACACACCTTTTGGGGCCTTTGTAGCGGCGTCTGGATGAAGTTGCAATCTAATTAACTAAGCATTCCCTCAGCAAATACCAGGCAAATATTCTCAAGAAAGAGCCAGTCTAGCTGAGCACACTTCTTTTGTGTCCGACAGCTGTGTCTACACTTTCAGCCACTATCTGTCTTTGCAACGTTTTTTTTCAGCCTCTATTTATATGATCTTAATGATATTTAGAGAAAAGAGGACTCCTATTCTTAATGACTAAAGACTTGTTAAGAGCAAATGTAGAACATCTGTTTTCCAATGCAAATATGCACAAATTTCTTTTTAAATATGATTGTTGGATCGTCCCACTCCCCCTCATCTTTGTTCCATCAGTATTTGTCAGTCAGAAGAAGTCATGTTTGTATACTGTATGTGTGTATGCATGTCATTGTGTATGATTGTGTTTTTTGCAATTATTGGCAGTTTTAAAGTGGAACCCATTTTGAATGCTTCTGGAGTATTAGACTTAATGACCTGTACCTCTCAGGAACCTCATATTTCCTTGTCAGGGACTACATAATACATAATAACTGACATTTTAGAGTGGATTTTATAAAATGTCAGATTTTAGAATTATTTAGATAAGAGCTTTTTAATACAAATTAGTTTTTGCTAAGCACACCCTGCTAATGATGAACCCACTACCTTGGTCAACATAAGCCACTGGCACAGCCATTCAGATGCCTGTCCTGCAAATTAAAAATACACTGGCTAGCAATACAAATAAGCACCAAGATGAAAGAGGCTTTCAAACTGGCTGCCGAACTTCCAGACCGTTAGTGATACTTTGTTCCTCCCTCAAGGCCTTTTGGTGACAAGGAGGCAAGGAGAAACCTCACCTACTTACTCCCTCAGTATTATCAAAGGGGATGGCTTGGTTCAATTTGTCTGCTGAATGGTCATACAGACAGTCTGAACTTTCCTCAGTGTTTTTTGTTTAAACAAATGGCCATCCCCATGTCTCCTCAGTGACTACTTGATCAAAGCAATTAGAGGTGCACATGGTCAGCTCTCTGGCATAGAGGCCTTTCCTAGAGTTCACTTACAGAGCTGATAGAGAACAGAGATGATGCTGCTTTTCATTAAAAGTTCTACTTTTCATTTGGCTTGGCACGCACTTCCAGTACATGGCGATTGAAGGTTGACTTGAACCTCAGGTATACTGTGTTGGTGACCTTGACACTCTCACAAACTTATACACTCACCCACAAACACTAAACACACTCAAAGTGAAACTACCTCACTCATCGCTGTGGCTGTGACCAGCAGCTAGGGGAGTGCGTAGAAATAGTTCAACAACCATAGTGATAATAATGTAGGACAAGGAACACCTTTTTTCAAACTGCCCTTTTGTCCAGCCAGCGATAATTTAATCTATTTTATCCAGAGGGAGCACACCCAAGCACTTCTTAGTCTCTCAGAGACTACTCTTGCAGAAACTGACTCATGCCTTTTTCCTAGCCAGCGTCACCAATGAACGATAATCTTTTGAAGACTTTCCTATCCTTTCTTCTTTTGTCCATTTTAGTATCCTAGTGAGCTATGTCTTTCTTGTCATCCTAGCTTATATAACCGACTCCATTGTGCAACACAATCATGTGCTACAGTATAATTTATGTGTTGTGAAAGTAGCTGGAATTACAAAGATGGAATAGAAGTCCTTGTGTACATCTGTGAAATCCCTATTGTATGTGTCTATTGTGGCTCCATGTGAAGCTACAGCCTACAGGAGAAATACATCAGAACAGATCAAATTGTTATCTGTGGTCCTGCAGCAGCACTGGCTGACACTGTGTACAGAAGAAGAGTGACAGATGATCACATGTCAGTGGTGTGACAGTTCCTAAGCTTCACTGCCATGAACTCTCTCTCCCTCCTCTTGGTTACTATAGAGCTGTTTCCACTCATCAGCACATGCAAAGGAGCACACACACACACACACACACACACAAAGAAACAGACAAATATACACACACCGCATTTATCTCTCTCCCTCTCTTTCTGTGACTCTTTCACTCATGCAAGCACGTACACATGCACATAATCACACACACTTCCAGCAGCTGTGATAGCACGCTTATCCCCCTTGCTGCTTAGCACACCACCATTTTATGTCACTTACTCACACTTCTGCTCATCACATATCCATGGTCAGTGGGAAACAAAGGTTCAGATAATGAACACCAGCTTGAAGGCGGCAAATTGCAGAAGAACCACAGATCACAGAAGAATTGTTTGACCTTTTCTTTCGTTGACACAGCGTAATTGTTTACAAAAGTAAACCCCCACCCCCTATCTATTTCACTTATCCCCGCCTTTTGAATGTAATATGTGTCTGAAGCGTTTGACCTATTTTCCTTGTCTTTTTTTTAATCAGCCCTCGTGCATTTAAAATCTGGGAAGGGCAGATGGGGATGGGAGTTTGACCCACTTTGATGGATTCCACACCGATTAAAAGGATGAGTGAGCTTTCGAAAGCAAGGGGTGTGCATGTGTGAGAGGGAGGGATAGAGGAGAGACTGAGAGAGGGAAAGAGCAAGGATACGTCTGTGTATGCATGCAATATGTGATGAGTTTGTCAACGCTTAAAGGTTTACAACTAAGCTATTACTGTGTCTACATAAAGAATGTGTTGGAGCATTTTCCAAAATGGTCTCTCTCTTCCTCCTTACGAAATACCAGGCCGCACAGTCCCTCCGGAATTTTGGCCACATTGAGCACGCGATAAAAAAATGTACCTTGCTTGTAGCACACACACACACACACACACACACACACAGACACACACACACACACACAAACACACACACACACACACACACACACACACACACACACACACACACACAC
Organism: Galaxias olidus; assembly: GCA_026901105.3. NCBI lineage: Eukaryota > Metazoa > Chordata > Actinopteri > Galaxiiformes > Galaxiidae > Galaxias > Galaxias olidus. The sequence goes on from JAPMUY010009160.1 coordinate 531,306, forward strand.
ACACACACACACAATTGTTGCAAACTCAATCTAATCAACCAAACAGTAAACCCTGCTCTGTGAACCCCTCCCGGTAGTAGATGACAATAATATGCATAGTTAACCTCCACCTGGAGAATGGGCAAGCCATGAACGAAACTGGGCTATGAAACACATGAATACTGGTCAAACCTATTATCATCATACTGACTTCTGTATGTCATTATATAGGCAATCCAGTTCCTGCAACACCTTATCATCCAAGTGCATATCATGATAACGATACAAAATGTAATCATTGTTCGTGTTAATTGGGGTGGATAGCTTCTGAACAACCAATAACACTTCTTTTACAAATGAATCAGTTTAACACCCTGTAAATCGGTCTCATCAGCCGGATAAGGGATATTGGCTGTCTTGATATGAAAATCTAGCAGTCTAACTAGATTTAGACAGGTGTGTGTGTGTGTGTGTGTGTGTGTGTGTGTGTGTGTTTTATATATTTGAGTTGTAAAAATGTAATGATCATACACCTTGGCGTAGCGGCACTACTCGGTTGCTGTAAGAGCAGATTTATCTGGCATGAGCAGTACTGTATTTTAGACTACAGGGTGATCTAAAAAAACTGAACCATTTCTATAGATGTGAAGCAGTTGTATCCACTTCCAGCGCTGACTGTTGACATCAGCAGCCCATACTATCCTCGCTAGGTTCTCCACAGCTGTGCCCCGGCTTTATCTCAATCTGTGTCTCCCTAGCACCTTCGGGTCACACCAAGATTCCAACGTCAGCATATTTGTCACTGCTGTCCCTCATCCCCTTCAGAGGGCGAGTGGAGAGGGGCGGCAGCAAGAGATAGCCAACACCTGACTGCGTGCACCATTTGATGGAACAGCCAGGGACAATGGTGAGCGTGTCGCGTCGATCTGGAGGTGGGATGATTTATATTCATAAGGGGTAGGCACCAGGCAGTCTCCCTTCCATCATATTGCTATATCTGTGCTTCACTGTGCTTTTGTAACTTTAAAGTCACTGCCTTATCAGGAAATTGCATGGAGGGTAAAGACACACTGTTGTTTATTCCCCAACTTAACTAATTCCTTTCCTTTGTCAGCCCACTATTGTTCTCTTTGCCTGTCAGTATTATTTTGTGGTTTATTGATCTATTCTTGTCTTTCTCTACTTCTTTTATATTTCCCTAATAAAGTTGTATCCCCCTCTGTCTTTTAAGGAAATATGATGTTGCTCTCCGTGGTGCTGAAACAGGAATTATATTTTCTCATAAAGCACCCTACAGGCATTTCATTTAATCTCTCTCTCTCTCTCTCTCTCTCTCTCTCTCTCTCTCTCTCTCTCTCTCTCTCTCTCTCTCTCTCTCTCTCTCTCTCTCTCTCTCTCTCTCTCTCTCTCTCTCTCTCTCTCTCTCTCTCTCTCTCTCTCTCTCTCTCTTTCTCTCTCTCTCTGTCATTCTATGGCTGTGAAATCTGTCTTGTAACTCCCAACGTGCCACTCCTTTATAGGATCAATCAAAGGGCAAAACACTGCTAGTTCAGGATCAATTTAGTTAATTTACCAGCTTGCCTTCTGCATTTTCACTTAGCACTGCCTTCCACACTGCTTCCACTTCCCTTGTCTGAGATGATAAAACCATGTTACTGCTTTGTGGCGCCTTCTCTAGTGCTGTAACATGATTTGATTCCCTTACACTCATTTCCATGCTTGATTAGAGCCGGTGGCCTTTGTGCGTAATGCAGTGTCAGTAAAACTATTGCATGTTTTATTAAGCTAGCTTTTGCTGTCTCTTCATTCAGCGTGTGTGTGTGTGTGTGTGTTTGTGTAAGCGCGTGGGTGTGATCCATCAGGGGAGGAACAGGCAGTAAACACAGAGACATCCTATCCATCCTCCTTTATTCGTTTATTAAGCCCGACTAGTGTGCCCAGGGATTGACCAGTAAAATATGGCCCTTATAAACAGCAAACCGTAGCTATTTGTTCACACAATTGGAGGTACAATACTTCAAGTCAAGCTGAGGTGTTATTTTGAAAGCTCTCAATTTTTTACTATTGGACTATAGAAAAAAAGGGAATCATTGATTGAGGATTATTGGCTGGCTGGTGGGAGGTTCTATTGACTTTCTACTGACTCAATTAGCAGCCCTAACTTGGATAGTCAGATCTCTCAATGCAATGGGGAGTCATTGTTAGAATATTAAATCCCATGACCTTTGACCTCACTGTTTGAACTCCAGTGCTAGGTCACCTGACCAGCCATCCAGGAACCTTGTTTTGGTTGTTACTACGCCTACATGTACAATAGAAATACCGATTGCATTTCCGTTTGTGAATGAACACGTGGTTCAAGCTATGGATTTTGACACAGAGGAGAAGTGTTTGTGGAGTATTGGATAAAAACAAGGCCGTAAAGTGGAGTCCGTCTGGTGTATACTGTGTAACTATGAGGTTGTAAATTATATGAGGCATAGGAGACAAGACACCACCACAGTATCTTTATGTGCGACACAATCCACAAATCTGTAACTATTGGAGTGGCGCCATGAAAAATGCTGACTTTTATATTTGGGTTACCCGGTTCATTGCATCAGCAAACACCCAGTAAGATTCCTGGGATTTTCATGGGAGAGCAGAATGTGATCAGCTGTGTGCGTGTAATGACTGGTGATATCTGCTTCTGGGACACACAGTTATCCCCCCACCCCCCACCCCCACCCGCAACCATGGGACACTCCCCTGACAACTACTGGAATGACACTTCAGAAATCAATACAGTGCCTGGCTTGCTCAACTGGCCTAAACAACATCTGTTCCTCCTTCGGCACATCTCCGTGTCCGTATGGAGACGCCCTGGAGGGAGACAGGGAACAGCTTACTTACCCACCAAGGGCGCTCCAGTCTATAGATCTGCTTGTTTATTGTACTAACAGCTCGGATTTATTAGGAATTGTATGGCATTTTGCACCAGTTCCATCGCACGTCTCACAACTAAAGCCTCGTCCCTTTGGTGGTTTTTATGCAGGGTAGAGAGAACGTTCTATCTCTTTTCCGAGAATAAGTCTTGTGTCTCTTTCCAGGAGCCCTCAGAGTGGGGCCATGAGGCATGCCCAGTGACAGGCTGGACAGGCACAAAGCTAGGCCTTAATGATCAGCCACGCCACCATTAGCTCTCTGTCTGCAAGGAACTTAAAAAAATCCTGCTCTTCTCACTGCAAGGACCCCTTTGTAGTGGGATTGGGATGACATATGATACCACATAGTGGTCTGGGCGGCCATTCAAAGGACTAGCAGGGTCTAATTGGTAGACACCTCTTTGATGTATTCTGTCACTGTAGGAAATACGGTAGGAAGTACAATGTACATTACTAGTTCATTATATTGATGGGTGTAGGCATGAACACTCAATACACTGTATACATACGTCGTCCCTCCTTTGAACTCACTTTCTTGTCAGTGTATATTACAATTAAGCCATACTGGGCTCTGTTTTGTTGCTGTACCTGATTACCACTAGTACCATGCTCGATGTACACAGAAAGCTACATCATGCTGTGCTGTCCTTTGTGTTTATGAGAGTTGACAGCTAGTCTGGTGCCTCTGGCCAGTCAAAATTGATCCTCCCTGGCTCGGTTACTTGATAGAGATCAGAGTCAGAGCACCACCTGCGACAGACAGACTATGGCATGCTACGCATAGCTTCAGCATCATGCACACTGCCGGCACTACAACAAATTCCCAAAGAGCAGCATGCGTTTCCGTGGAGACGACAGCAGTGGTGATAAGTAAGGAGCAGCATGCTGGACCTCGTCTTAATGGCCGTTGGAGCATCAGCTGTGCCACACCCATGAGTGGAGGGAGAGAGGGAGATACAGTGGAGAGAAAATGTTCTCTGAAGCTCAAAGACTGCAAATACTGTAGTTCCACTATTCTGCTATTATTGAGCAGTGGACAAAGGGAGTGGTTTTGTTTGCATGCTGTTGCACTAACAGCTGTCTCTCGACTACAGTAGACTATAATTTTGTCACATGACTTCCCCAGAAATAAGTCAACGTTTTTTCTGTTGCATAATGTCTCAACTTCCTTGTCCCCTTAACCTCAACAAATAGAGACTTTAATTGCATACATTTCTGAACATATTGGACAAATACACTCATACACTGCGCTTATATACGGTCAGTTCACTAAATCATTCACTAAATACCAAAAACACGGTTATTGGTTAAAAGTTGTAAGTCGGAAAAAATGTATTCTGCCCTGAAACATTCATATCATATACCACTGATTCCTTTTATTTGAATACCTAACCATCATTATAAATGTCAAGGAGTCAAAGGAGTTTGCTTCTGGCCACGGATATGTTATGCAGCAAACAATGGCATTGCATCAAACAGATTACCCTCAGTGTCCAAATAAACAACATAGATAAAGAAGTTATCAAATCCTATGGGCCACAAATGATTACATGTGGGATTTGTCTGCAACACAGTTCATTATTCACGATGCCAGGAGACATGCCAGGTCTGAAAATAACGTTTCCAGCATACTTGCTAACACCAGCAATGAAATAGGGATCAACTTTGTATTGGAACTAGCTGAAGATTAGGAGACAATTGAAGGCTTGCTCTCTCGTCTGCTATCTGTTTATTCTTTGGATTTATTCCCGCCTTTAGCATTGTGAGGAGAACACTTGTGTTGCAGATATTTTGCTGGACACTTGACCTTCAAAGGATCAATTGCTCTGTGGAATTCTATTTGTGTGATTTACATTAGTAGAATCAAAATGATGTGGTGTGTGTGGACTATGGGCCTATTCTCTGTAGTACTAGTATCTTGACAATCGGCCCCTCTCTATGCCTGACATGCTATAGTCACGCATGTGTTTCCATCTGTTTGGGCTTGAATTATTGAGCAGAAAGTATGGATTATTTTAGTTGCAGGAATGATGTGAATTATTTAAAGTGCATATAGCATTTTCCACTTCATCCATCTATCCTCATATGTATTAATATATACATATACAATGTATATACGTATATACATATAAATATATTTAAGACTTATCATTGACAATAACAATACAAACCCCTTCTGTGGTGTCAGCATTCAAAGATTTGAAGTTTTTTTGTCATTGTGACTCTTTCACACTGTTAATCTTTTAAACGGTAATATTCTTCAAGACTTGAGGAAAGACATCACATTTGGATATATCCAACAATCGCTTAGATCTCTTATGCAGTATGTCGCTCAATGCACTGTGTTCTTTTTTAAATATGACAGTATCGAATATCGTGTTGTGATAGAACATGATAAGGAGGTCATAGCAAATCTGTTGGAAGTGGATATATGGCAACTTAGAGTTTTCTCTTTCAACCCAGGGAGCTGAAAGAGGCTCTAAATGCCTTTGAATCCAATGTTGTTTTTACTGATGCAGTTTCTTAATTTCTCTACATCTCTTCCAGACCTAATTCATCTTCATTTCATTCTGATTGACTTGTGCTTTGTACAGAGTGACAGTAAGATTGAATTGAATTGAATTGAATTGAATTGAATTGAATTGAATTGAATTCAATTCAATTGAATTGAATTGAATCTGTTGGACATTTTTCCAACTGTACAGTTTCTAAAACATTCTTCAGGCAGTGATACTGTGATCAACTCTACTGTGTTTTCTACTGGGATTTAAAGGAAAAGTACCAAGAAATCAAGAAAGCAAACGTGGTGCATATTATTTAAACCTGGGATATAAAGACATTGACCATTAAATATTGAAGCCTACATAGGATATGCACACACTTTATTACTGCTGTGGAGAATACGTTTTTTTCAGTTTTTTTATGTCACCTAGATATGTTGAAAGTACCACTGGCCCACTTACTGTACTTTTGGCTCTCCTGAGCTTCTGGGAATTTGAACGCACAGCACATTGGAGGAAACAGGTTCAAGCTGACGAGTGTCTGTCACAATCTTGTCAAAGATATGGATTAATTGCATCATAGAGAATGTATTGCACACATTTCCCGGGTAATACGGTGGTTCAGTGGTTAGCACTGATGCCTCATAGCAAGAAGGTCCTGGGTTTGAACCCCATCCGATCTAGGTCCTTTTTGTGTGGAGTTTGCATGTACTCCCTGTGTTTGAATGGGTTTCCGCCGGGTACCCCGGGTTCCTCCCATCACCATAAAACATGTTAGGGCTAATCCTCCTGTCAGTGCCATGACAGAGGCACTGGCATAGAACTGGAGTTGGTTAAAAAAAAATAGTACAGTCAATGACAGTTCAGATGTGATCCTACCCCTATCTATGTGTATCTCTCATTTGTCATTATTCTTTGCTTTGTAAATAGATTTTGATCATGTGAAATCTCAGTTTTATTGCAGTAGCCATTGGTTATGTTTGAGAAATGCATGCATTTAAATCCCAGCATATTTCCTGTGCAATAAGCTGGTACATAACTCTCTTGTGAAGGTCCATCAGTACACATTGTTTCACAATGTTTGAAATGTATTCAGTTTAGGTCAACAGTTGCAGTGTCTTGTTTTGATTATGCATAACATATTTATAGGGGGGCCTGTTATTTCTGCAATGTAATGCCTAAATGTTTTGTTTTTCAGTTCGGTTTTCTTAATATCCCATTTAAGTTTTAGTAAACTAATGCTTCCAACAATCTTCAAAAGTTGCAATGCAAAGATATTTAGAAGACACAATTGCTTTTCTGTTTGCATTTTCTTTCTGAAATTAGACACAATGTGGGGTGTGTCTAATTTTGGCTCCTCTAACAAATTTCTACGGCATAATAGACTACGCTCCCTTGGAAATGACTGTGCACAGACGCTCTACTCTCTGATAACAATTATGTTGTTGTTTCTCAAGTAGTACACGATTCCATGGGTATAATCTCATGAGAAGTTCTCTGGTTTATTTTAAAAGGGGTTTTTGGATGCTTTTATAACTTAATTGGGTATTGGCAAATATAACAGGACTGCAGCCAGCTTTCTTAATTATTAAAAAATCTACCATACAAATTGACAGCGATGATCCTAAAATAACCTGTGATTCAATGATAAGGCGTGTTGGTAGGTTCTCTCAGACAGAGACATAGGCTGACCTTATTTCCTTCTCTCCTGCGTACGTATAGAGATAGGAGAGGGACATGCCTAACCAAGGCTTTGTAAACCTGTCAGAATTCAAACTTTCATTAGTCCTCCAATGTCACTTGCAACACAGCACAGAAACAAACATAAAGACACACACTCACACATGCACATAAGGAAAGGACCCTGCCATTTTCCAGGCAAATGGGTGAAGCCCCTCATCCAGCGCACCAGAAAGTTAATTAGATTAAACCTCTCTGGGAACTGCTAAGGCCTGTCTATAGGACCATGCCTTAATCTAATTACGGGTTTGCAAGTTTTTCTATTCACATGACCGGGTTGCTCTATCTGTTTCATACACAGCCCTTCATATAGATTATCAATATTACTAGTTTATTTCTAAGAGTTGTCAGTCAGCAACTGTAGACACAGGTACAGCTCATGTTTTAATTATCTCCTTATTCTTTTATTATCTCCTAAACAGATGCACTTCCATCACCATCTTGACACTACTACTTTAACTGACTGATAGGGAATAACATGTCACTATGTGCACTGTTTATCTTCATTGATCTGTATTCCATTTTGGTCTATCTTTTAATTTGAACTTGTCCATTGTTATGGGTAAACACAGTACTTCATGTAATAATTCAACACCAGACATAATACAGATATATTTTGGATACTCAACAGTTTTGCGCATTCTTCCTGTTTTTTTGTACTTTGTTTAAAAAGACACAGTTTCCTATAACTGCTGATCAATTAACTTAAATAAACTCGATTCGTAAGCAGATTGCTGTTGCTCTCAAAAACTATACATACTGTACCACGAGTGCTTCAAAAAGGTTCTTGATGGTTTCATTTGCTGGTATCAACATATCTCTAGAGATTCTCTCCACTCTATACTCTTGTTCTCTCTCTCGTACACTATCTTTCTTGCTCTGTCTCCCTACACACAGACTCACACACACACACACACACACACACACACACACACACACACACACACACACACACACACACACACGCACACACAGTCTCTATTTCTAACAAAATGACGCACTCTGCAGGTCATATCGTTTTTTATAATTTTGTGATTCTCGAGGGAATTGTAATTGTAGTTAGTTTTCATCATTTTACATGGTAGTGAACAGTGGCATTAGAGTTAACAGACACAAACATGAACCTGTAGCCCAGTTCTGTAAGTCGATCATGCAGAACTGACGTTCAGCCTCTCACTTTGATGCTTTTTCTAGGTTGAGATAAACCCCCATGTTTAGCTGCATAGTCTCAGAGGCCTTGATATCTAGCAACAAGATGAGCTGCTTAGGGACATTCCCCGCTGTGTGTATGCACGTTCAAAGTCCCTCAGAGCACTCCAGCAACACAGACAGACACACTAATAAATAAAAAGCGTGCAAATCCCTACAATGACTTGCCACTGCCCATGGTCACTGTAGCAACATCAGAGGTCAGATGACGATTTCAGTCATAACATAAGTCATAACTTAATACATATCATGACATACTTTACATCAACATGTATAATAAGGGCCATGCATAAATTGCACTTTTCTTACCCAGTGGATGAATGGGAGAATTTAAATATTTCACCTTTATTTTTACAGTTATTTAGCATACTCTTTCATTAACCCTGTGTTTTTAGTTGCACAGTTAATCAATTTATCACAAGACAAGAAATACATGCCATAAACACTTTGGCACAGACACCTTAAGATCCATAGTTAGAAATGGTGCACTCCATAGCTGAGTCCTAACATCTATATTTCTCATTGAAGGGGATGCAGTCTGGTTCATTGTCACTTGGCTGAATCAATTACACCACCGTAGAACTAAAAGCCCTTGGATGAAACGAATTGGAGCCAAATTTGATTTGAATTAATGAATAAGATTTCCATAACTTGAGTGAGTCCTCGTTGTGCTTCAGCTAGATGCTAGCATAATGGATTGATTGTCTCTGTGCCCTGAAAAAGTAGCACTTTTAGTTTATTTTGTTGATTAGTGTTTGATTGATTTATTGTTTCTCTGTGTACTGCAGTGAAATATATAGAAGCATGAAGACTTATCTTAGGAAGAGCCCCAACAGTCCGGACAAGATAGGACAGACTAATTGTTTTACTGGCACTGTTTGGTTCTTCTGGAGTCAACGACTTCTTCTGCGGACTGGAGGAACAGTTGTGTGATTTTCCTCCTACTTTCACTGACATAGTTGTCCACACAACCCCAGACGACCTCTCTTTTCCATATCCTCAGACCTCATTTAGCTGACATTAAAGATGGAGGATTGTTGTTCCATTCAACTACAGCTGTCATCAGTCAAGCCTATTCACAATTTCAAAGATTAAATGTGATTAATGGTAGGCTAGTGGTTGGTAAAACATTTTTTATTTCCGCACACTCTTTGTAGCAGTGGTGTAGAGCTAGGGTCTTCCTAGAAGAAACCAACGTGGTATTGATGTGTAGCTTGTCTATTGTGTCCATGGTATTGAACCAATTGAACAAGCCTGAGGCTAATTGTGACCTTTATTCCAATGAGAGGTGAAGAAGTGCCCCACCCCACCCCTGCCCACTCACACACACACACACACACACACACACACACACACACACACGCACACACACACACACACACACACACACACACACACACACACACACACACACAGTTGAAGCCCATTGCTCTACACTGTATACTGCAGCTGCAGTATACGCAGGCTACCATGAATGGAAATCATCATGTAGCATGACCTTTTGTATCCTTGGCATCTCAGCACCTGTTTAGATCCAGATATCTTTGACTCTTTGAGGATTCAAATCTGATCAGTGGGTTTCAATGGCCCATTGATTTTAAGGTTGTATCTATTCCAAAGCAATCAATACTAATCATTTGGAAGTACCTGGAAGAAAGTACTCGTATTATTTATAAAGATGAATGCACAGACACGCAAACACACACAAATACAATTTACTTGTTCAAGTGAAAGAAAGAAGAGACTCACTGGGTGATCCATGCTTTGTCCCTACAGCATTGATCTCATTAAGGGACAATGTGATGTCTGGTCCCCTTTGAAAAGACTACTCCTTTTTGCAAACCTAGGCTTGGTCATACAATTAATAAGAGGCCACTTTTATCAGCTATCAGCTCAGCTATCAGCTGAATACATCATTCACAACAACCTATTTAATTTTACCTGGTTATTTTCCTTCCCTCGTTATCACCCCTCTGTTAACTAACCTACTATACTTTTGTAGACTGTATTTTGTTTCCTGTTTGGGAAATCTCTTTGACAAATTCTAAATTGCGATTCTCTGTAGTACTGTTAACAGCCTGACATATTTGGATCATGTTCTAAATGTAGCATATATGCCAACTGAGGTGCCCATCCAGGGATCCGCTGAGAGAGAAAAAGCTTAGGATAAAAAGCTAAAATGTTTCCAGAATGTGGTTATTTAGAGAATTTTCTGGCATGGATATTCTGAAATATTCAAATGAACAACCTCCAGTATGTGAGCCTAGATTCTGTAGGCTGTTTTTTCAGTCGACGTGTCTTAGTATTCATTGGAGGGGGGAATGTGAGTTTCTGACTTGTGTATTTTCTGAGCTAGATATAAATAACCTATCAAGAAATCACACATTTTGTTGGTTTCCAGACTGTGATTATCGCTTTGATCTCTATTGTAATTAATTCATGCTTCAAGTATAAATACTGAGCACGGTGTCTTGACTTTGAGGATTCTGTTGTGTGCTGCAAGTTTAGACAAAGGTGAAGTATGCAATGTGAGTGTGTTCGTGGGTGTCTAAGAAAAGCATGTATCCATGGAAACAACAAATTTGATGGTCTTAGTAATTAGCTTGGCAGCATGTAACAAATACATGCGTAGCACGAGGGGTAGAGCGTTCAAGTTTTTGATATGTTCTTGCTGATGTTACTGGAGACTGAACATCTACTTTTTGGGGGATATAATGACGCTTACCTTTACTTAAACCAAATTAATTTAATTTTATCCATGCTTGTATATCTTTTATTTATTTATCTTTATTTTTTTAGATTACATTTTGTTTACACATTTTTATTTGTAGTTCACAAAAGATTGTACTTCCACAATCGACAGGCTTTCTAGTAATGCCAAGATAGGAGATAGTAGTGTACTGGTTACCTACCTCACAGCGTAATCCTAGGAAACCACTTTCAAGTGTGAGGTAATATTCAGTAACACAGGGCAATGAGCATCAACAATCATACCAGCTACGATCAAACCAGCATTGTAGGGCTTTGTCAGTTTTGCTCCATGCTCCATAGACAAACACTTACCATACACAAGGGGGAGAGGTCACATGGTTTACTATGGTAACAGTGTGCATGAAACAGGAGGAGTGGTGGTTACCACGGTGATGGTGTGTTTCCTTGGTTGAAATATAGATAGAGGGGCACAGCATAGGAGGAGGCATCATCACCTCTGGGTATGATTCTCAATAATTCAACACTGGAACAACGAATTAGGAGACACTACCTATTAATCACCCATACTTGCAGTTACCATTACCTTTCATCAATCTCTGTCCATTTTGTGTTTTTTTTTTTTTTTTGCCATTGAAACCAAACCATTCATCTTTTATTTATAGTTACACATGATATGCAGTGACTTTTCTAACATTTTAATATTATATGTTTAGATTCAGAAACCCCTTAAAGATTCCAATATGCCGCCAAAAATAGGAACTGCTTTTACTGTTAAGAGGAGCTGTAGTTTAACACACACCTTGCCAGCTTTTAATTAGTTGAAGTGATCAATTGTTAAATGTTCCTACTCTCATATCTAATCATGAGTGACTCGGTCTCTCTTGCAGACTCTTGTCCTGTAGGGTCAAAGTAATTTAAGGCAGCCCCAGTCAATCTAGCTCTCCGCTATTCATCATAGGGATATTCATTTTGCCAGATCATGGTGCTCGTAATTTTACGGTACGCTTAGTTACTGTGATCCCAGTTTTAATTAATTACTTTTGTCTGGGGAAGCCAACACCAGCATTAATGGAAGGGACAAGCAGAGGAAAACTTCTTAGAGATATAAATAGCAGCTTTTGTGAGCTAGTCGGTTTGGAGCCAAGACTGTAGTCTATCAGACTAGCTGATTTGCATAGACATGCTCCTATAGAGCTATTGTAGCAGACCTGCTAGGATGTTGCCGATTCCACAGGGGAGAGGAAGAGATATAGGGACAAATAATTTGAACGATGTTCCATTAACTATTTAGTCAAATAATTTTATCTGTAAGACCACCAATTTGCCATTATTAATTTTCTCACCTCACCTAGCTCAAACTGTGTGATGCCGTAAATGTCACTACATAATACAATGCTGTTTTCGTGGTCATACTATAGAAATGGAAATTTAGGAAATAACACAGTATGATATGATATGTTAATATGATATGTTTTATTTCTGTTACAATAATAAAAAAAAAACTTTAAAGCATTGTCAATTTGTAACTAACCACTGCTGAATACAGTGTATTTGATCTTTGTTCTGTCAATTATGTCTACAGCACACATTGCAGGGGGTAGTGCACACATCACTTATTGGCTAGCAGTCATTTACCGCCTGCCAAATTAAAAATAACTTTTGTGATATCCGCCTGCACTACCCCCAGCAATGTTATGATGTGTTAATGGTTGTGCCCATGTAGTTTTGGATTGGCAGGGTGGTGTGTGACAAGCGTGGAATACTAGACAGCAGGGGCAGTGTCTGCTGTCTACCCTCAGTCAACACCTTACCCACAAAATATTTACGAACGTTTCCACTATTATTATGGTAAGGCTTTCACAAACTATCATGGCCGTTATTATGGTAAGGTTTTCACAAACTATCATGGCCGTAAACAGGTTTTTATTTTCAGGATAGGTCAATGAATTCCATTCCTTTCCATGCTAGCTTGAGATCAGTGTTACCTTATGTGTAACATAGCGGTCGTTCAAAAAGCTGGCTCGTAACGTTAACTTTAACACTCGTTGTCTTGCAGTGTAGCTACCCATGTTTTCTTTTACCAAGTCTGTTACTACTACTGCTGCTGACGTTCTTAAAGAAATGCAAGTAGAAGTCCTTGGCTTATTTCCAGAAGTTGAATCTATGATCAGGTTGTTCCTTGCACTACCAAGCAGTCTTAGAAGGCTCAAGCCATAGTTGCCCTCAACAATGTCCCAAAGTAGACATATGATCATGTTGCTGTTTGTCACATACATCAAAACAAGTTGAAACTAAAAAGTCAATATGACATAAATGTATTGATGGGTCTGAGAGACATAAAATGTATTTGGTCCCCTTAAGTGAAATGTGATTAGCAATACATGGCATTCCCTGATCCTTAGTCATGCTGCAATAAAGTAGCATGAGCATGATTTCTCTCTTTTTCTCTTTCGCTCGCTCTCTCTGTCTCTCTCTCTCTCTCTCTCTCTCTCTCTCTCTCTCTCTCTCTCTCTCTCTCTCTCTCTCTCTCTCTCTCTCTCTCTCTCTCTCTCTCTCTCGCCACATCTCTCTTTCTTGCTCTCTACATCTCATACATAGCCCACCTTTTAGTATAGTAAAGGTACAGACCTGCAGCACTTTTTAAACACAGTCATACTGTCTATCTATATTCCTGAATGATAATTAAATTTTCCCACCATTCACCAGTCCAGTGTTAAAGTGCTTCATCATACAGTAGTTCTATAATACCTAAGATTCAAAATTGTAACATACAAGGAATGCAGAAGTTCCTTCTGGTTCTGTGTCTGAATGTAAGACCGCAGTCCTGCAGGTTTAAGACGTTTTTTGTGATATGGGCCAAAAAGGACAGGAATTGTGCTGCACAGGCATGCAGGGCAGGTGTATGGAGGGCACCGTAGTGTAGTGTGCTGCTGTGAGCTAATCCGTTCTCACACTGCACCAACAGCCCTGTCCAAGTACAGCCGCAGTAAACAAACCTTTCAGGGTTTGGAGCTGCATAGACCAGCGCAGGGACATTTGAAATCTGTAGAGAGAGTGGATGGCAAAAATGTTTTGGAGCCAACTAACTAATACAATGTGGTAAAGTAATGAACTACGGGCAGCACGGTGGCTCAGTGGTTAGCACTGTTGCCTCACAGCAAGAAGTTCCTGGGTTCAAACCCCACTTCATCCAAGGGCCTTTCTGTGTGGAGTTTGCATGTTTTCCCTGTGTTTGTGTGGGTTTCCTACCAGTGCCCTGACCAGTCACTGCCAATTCAACTGGAGTGTGTGTGTGAGCAAGTCTGTCGTAATATGTTGGGTGAGCAAGTCTGGTGCAAATTGGCTGCCGTGGTATCATTTAGACTGAGTGTTGTGTTTGTTCTGTGTTATTAATTGGCGACCAATATGTGTAAAGTGCTTTGAGGATCTAGAAAAGCCACAAAAACGAAATAAAATGAATTATTATTATTAACTACACTGCTTGATATAAGGCTGGAGTTTATTTGAATAGCCTACAACCGACAGGAGAAATAGAAAAAAAACAAAAGGTATCAGCAGTTAGATCAGTCCTGGTATTAGAAGCCATTAGAAGCAATGTTTATGTTATTAGCCAACTCCTTAGTTTGCTTGGAGCTGAATGGGCTGTGATACATTTGTACATTTGCTAACAAAGGCCAATGAACCATGGGTCGTCATTTACAAGCCAGGAAGCAGTTGTGTTTTGTGGCGTGTTCAGCGTAGCTTAGTGTTTTAGCATGATGGATGCTGCCCGCCATGGGACATGAGAGCCAGGAGGCAGGCAGTCAGGCAGGCACACATCTGGAAACTCAACCCCCAGAGGAGCTCAAGAGACAACAGCAGATCAAGACAAGGCTTCCCCTCATCCTCCCCCCCCCCCTCTCTCTCTCTCTCTCTCTCTCTCTCTATGCATGTCTCAGCCCTACCAAAACATACAGTATATCAACAGCCACAGCTAAAAGGAATGGGAGGCAGTGCAACATATCAGAATAAGCTTTCACTCTTACATGGGTTCACCTTTCTACTTATTCAGTGCTCACTGCCTCTGAAATTTCCACATTTCATCCCTGATTGAAACTATCCCCATTTATCTATGTATTTGGAAGAAACAAGTTCATTTTGTTGTTCAATATGAATTTTTTCATAATGTGTTCTCTGTGAAGTTTGTTTTGATACCCCTAGCCCTGCACGACTCTCTATGTTGTCTTATCTCAACCCCTCTGCCAGTTTAACGTTAGAAGAAAGACAACATTGTCATTCCAGGCTGGCAGAGTCTGTGTTAATGTTTGCTTTCATCGATTTCTGCCTCGCTGAGCATGGTCCCCTGTTGCAGTGCGTTGGACAGGATCAGAGAACGGTTATTCCTAAGCATAAAATAATATGTATTTTCCTTTGGTAGGATTTCTATGATTTGATTATATGCCTACACGAAGTATATTACTTTTTTCCATCTGATAAATAGGCTCAGATTGAGAAACTGCAAAGAGAATGTGAAATGTCTGGATGATGCTATTGCATGTGCTGTCCTAAGAGGCTGATGGATGCGTGCTGACTCTCGGATGGGCTTCTCCTTGGCCCAGACCTTTGAGAAAAGGCAAGAGATTCACAGCACCAGGCCTGCAACGCTAATCCACTTTGAGTAATGCCACGGGCTATTTGACTTTCGCATATTATGCATGCTTGTGTGTGTTTACCTGTTTGTGTCCAAACCTTTATATCTTTTATGTCTGTAGCTTGTCTACATAATTTGTATTTGAATGTGAAAATATTTTTGTGAATGTTCCTGGAGATCCATTCTCAAACACCTGTTCAATGCATGTGACCGTTTTGAGCATCGCACGTCGAAGAATATAACTAGTCAGTTGATCCCACAACTTTTCAACCACTTGGCTTCGCTTCTTGCATGAATCCACATGAAACCCTAGATGGTATCTCCTTTCACGACAGTAACCATTTATTCAATTTATGTCATGTATAATTCATGTTAGACTGTTGTTAAGTGCAAGCACGCCAAGTATCCGCTAAAGGCGAGCTGGCTGGAGGAGAGAGATAAGGCTGTTAAAATGGCTACCAAGACAGCTCTGCTAGTCCACTATAAAACAAAACTAGGGAGATGAGACACGCATGTGTAAATCAGACTGTTTGAACCGAGAACTCACAGACATCTAACACCTGGAGGCGCAGAATGTTATACTCCCTGTTTACAGAGCTGTGTTTGGCCGAGGGGTGTTTGCACACTGTTTGTGCCTGGTCAGTGTAGTAGACCAGACTTTTGATGGGCTCGTTATCACAGGCTGTGCTGCAAACTCCTACATTTATTTGTGATATACTTGAATAAAATATGGCAACGCATTTATAATCTTGGGTTATGTCTGCTAGTGGTGGAATCCTACATCCTTCTACAGATATGTTCCTAGGAGCACTTGAGCATTTCATGCTTGGCTAAGCAATGGTGTACATCATCATATGGTGTATATATCTTTTCTCCTCCCTCTAAAATACAGCTTCCCATCAAAATGTTGAGATTGTAATTGTTAATTCATGCCATTTGATATTTACAAGCCATTTAACTTTAATGGAGTGTCCTAGGCTAAACGAATAGCTTGTGATGTAAAGCCCTCCACTTTTATTTATTACTGCCATAAATTGTAAGATCACCTTTATGGGTTTCGGTGTGATTAGGTAATGTTGAACTCAAGAGTTTAATAAACTGGTTGTAAACACTCATAATTGCTTTGAAAAAAAATAATAATGCCACATTCAGATTGCTGGTACAATTGGATTGACTTCTTGCAACTAAATGGGGTCCTAATGGGTTATGCAACAGTGATTACTGTATCCTAATGTGTAAAGGTGTGTCAACACGACATACACTTCAAATACTCAACCACAGAAAAATCAACTACACAATGTCGGAGTGTTCCAGACTACAGTGACTCAGTATTCTAATGCCTCTAGTGGGAATCACTCCAAAGTGTATTATTTGTATAGTTCATTCCAATCACTTGCTTTCAATTGCATATTTCTTACTCCCAAATTCTTCAATTCAATCTTCAGTTTCTTAGCACTTTACCTTTGAGTGGAATCCAAAGAGAAAATGACAGGGCTCAGGTCAGTGGCCAGAACTCCAGAATGAGGTAGGATGACAGCAGACGTATAAGCCGTTTTCAAAAAAGCGGAGCCCTCTAGCTTGAAAAACAGAATAGAAAGAAAGGCCAAGGGTCAATAACTGTACAAATCTTTTTTTGTTCGTGTCTGCTGCCTTTGCCAGCAAAATGCACAAAATGAAACAGGGAATTACCAGCCTCAGCCTAGGGAGAGTGAAAGGTCTATAGCTAGCTCCTCTTATGCCTCCATTGCCAGTTAAATGGTCTTACCAGAAGAAAAAAAGCAGGGAATGCACTGTTTCACTTTTTTCACTGTTTAATTTTTTTTTATATTCATTATTTTTTAAAGATATTGCCTCAAACCTTAGCCTTTACAATCACGTTGCAATTGTTTTATGTCAACAATTTGGTTACAAAGAAAGAAAACCTTTGAAGTGATTTACGTTTTTCCCGAACATTCCTTGTCCATTGATCCATATGTATGGAACCAGCAGTGTGCTGGAGCTGATTCTCTTCTTAAAGCTTGTAAGCACACTACTGGCAGAGTGAATATTTTAGAGTCTGGTAATTTACCAACTCCATTATCTCTGTAGTCTTGCTATCAGACTAAGTTGTGTCGCCTCTCTGGCACCAGCTTCTGACTTCACCCACTTTGAAGCCAGGCTCTGCAGTCTAGATTTATCAGTCGATGCTGTTCCTGCATTACACAGCCACTGCAGTCTGACAGTGTTTGTGAAACTAATTTATCTCTCCACCCAGAGAGTAGGATTTCAGAGTTCTGTGTTCATCGGCCTGTAGAGAAAGGTGGCACCACAGCGGACCGCTATCTAACCTCTCATCATATCTCTGCCCCGCACATAATATCACCAGCTGGCTTTAGAATGTACACTCACCGATTGCCAAGCTGGAGAGCCATCATGAAAAGATTGCATCCAACATGTTCATATGAACTGGTATGAAGAAAAAAAGAAGCATCAATCTGAAGTCCGTCAGAGCAGTGCACAGCTGTAGTGAGAGGTATTAAGATATTGACCAAAAGGAAGGAAAGAAGATGGAGGGAGACAGATAAGAGAAAGAGAAGGGCGGTAGACAGACAGAGGCTGAGACAGACTTTTGACTTGCAGTGATGCGTGTGTCTCCCAGTGGAGGGTACCACTCTGGTTGGAGGCATGCAGATAGACCTGGCTGACTGAGCTTCAGCACCGCGCCAACACGATGCAAATGGGACACATTGCCTTTCAGTCTGCCAATCCTGGACGGATGGGGTGAGGACGAGTGAGCACTGCGCTATTGTCCATGACAATCAGAAACAATGCCACTTCAGGCTGCATTCAAGGTAAATTGCAGTCTCTCCGCTATCAAGAAAGGCTAACCTGCTACTTCATGTGCCTCTGAGAAAACATTGGATCCCCATTTGTCCCCTCTCAATGTGTTGAGATGTCCTATGGTAAAACTTGACAAAATAACCAAAAATTGTCAAACATGCGGGGCTGTTTTGCAGTGGAATTGCATCTAGGATGGCCGTCTTTTGTTAAATTCAAATAAGAAGTGTATGACACACATTACACATGGAATGCAGGGAATGGATCTTGTCCCTTGGCTGTGAATATGAGCTATGTAGACAACAGAGTTGGTTGTTTTTATCTCGCCTTCTGAGCTTCTTCACACGAGGACTGTAGAACTAGCACTTGCTGTGTGTACCACTTTATTCACTATTATTTAGGTCAATTAGATGTCAAGTCAAGGTGTTTTCATCCAATGGATTGTCCAACAGATAACCTAAAGGTTGTACACAAAATGCTGTTTAAACAAAAATCAAAGAACATGGAAACTGAAGCATACTGATATTAGTTATAGTTAAAGTAAGAAAGCAACATTGGCTTTTACTGTACCTAGCTAGATAATGATAGCCTAATTGTATACTAGCAGGTCAGGAACAACCCCAATGCAATGAAAAGTGCTGAGAACCGAATAATACAAGTTGTGCAACAATATGTTAATAGCTGCATGTGCTTTTGCTGTTGCAAGTGGTGGTGTAAGCAATATTATCGATGTTAAAATTGTAGCCAAGTTAATGATTAAATATACACTATATTGTATTCATAGTTGTGATCAGAGTGGCACAGACAGGATTCAGACCCAGAGAGCATACATTAGAGTAACAAAAACGAATAGGGAGCTCTTCGGTATGTTTGAGCCCGTGCAGAGGACCTGGTCACTAGTAATATGCAAACATGGGTACAATGTACTGCAGTCTTCTGTGCTTTTGAGAGAGACAGGGATCATTTTGAGGGGTACCGGGGCTAAGAGGAAAGTGTGAGATAATTTGAACAAAGGGCTAAGGAGTAACCAGACACTTTTTCTTGGACTTTTACTGCATAGAGATAATAAAGGACTGCTTTACTCAGATCCTAGTAGTTTGTCTAGCTTCTTCGGACTGACTTAAACCACTCTAGAAAAGGAAGAAGTTTTTCCTAAAAAACATTTGCATGGTATTCCACCTTGCAGTTGAAGAAGTGAATAGGGAAACAACTTACAGTATATTGTACATGAAATAGTATCAGAATAGTATGAACAACTAAAAACTATTGACGCATCACAAAAATCTGAACATTTAAAACATTATTAAACAAGTACTTTTAGGTCCTCTTAGACCACTCAATGATTTTAATAGCATCTTTTGTTACATATGAATATAACCGACAAACAATGTCCATGAACATGTTCATTCCATGACCGTTACCAGTGCTCTACACCTTTCTGCTGGATCACCATTTGGTGTTTTGATTTCTGGAGCTGATGAGATGCTTCTTTGCTGAGTCCGAGGAGATCAAAATTAGTTATTAGATACGTGAAGGGCGGTAAATTGCAGAGCTGCAATTTCCTTTCCTAGATTTATGACTTGGCCCCAAGGGGTCTCTACAGTACTGCAATGACCCCTCTTAGCTCTCCAACCCAAAGGTCACAGTAAATCACCCCCCCCCCCCCCTCACACACACACACACACACACACACACAATGCCACGTTCTCTTGATTTCTTGGATACGGATAATGAATGTGTGTGTGTGTGTGTGTGTGTCTGTGTGTGTAAATATATGAGTTGTTGATTCATATTTTGGAGCATGTGTGAGCTCTTCTTTTCTTTAAATCAGGCTTTCTCCCACACTTTAGATGCCGTTCCTAGGAGCCTGGGAAGAGGCTCCAAGGGAATGGCCGGACTGCTGTTCTCCTGAGATACCTGTCACACAATAATAGCCTCCTCAGTCAGGAAATTAAAAACATATCATGGGGGAGTCCGCTGCAGTGACTTAGCCGGCTGACCTAAGCCTTTATAGTAAGGCGTTTTTTTATTGTCCACAGTTCTCTACTAACATGGCAGTACATCGCTATTTGAGTATCTCATATACATTCAGTAACTGATCTATCTTGAAAAAATCTATGGATTTTCATGTCTGGTTTCATGCCTGGTTTGCTGGAAGTCAGTAGTCAATTATGAATGATTTATTAGTCCAGAGCTGGTTATGCCTTATCAATTGACTTCTAGCACTGACAGTAGGAATACAATAAAGTATACTACAAAAAATGTACAAGGGAAATAAATATAACTGCACAATTATATTACAGATCTTTTGTTGTTATATCATTATGAACACAATGGTAGACGAGAGTGTCGTGTGTTTTGAGCAGATTTGCTGTTGACAAGGAATCAATTCTGCTGGCTCCAGCCCTTGGATGCTAAAGATACTCTCCATGTGATATCACTCTTGGTATATTTAGCCTCTTTGTTTCTCCTGATGGTGTTGTTTCAGCACTGTGTTCTAGCCAGAGATAGGCCAACTATCTAGGCTGCGTCACGGCTACCGCCCCTTTCCCTGGATCCAGTCTGGTGTTGTTCAGACGCAAGCTGTGTGAAAAAGGATGCTGCTTCCTAGAGAGACCCATTGTTAAAATGTAGTGTTGCTGTTGGAATTGTCACCAGCAATCTAGCTGTAGATCGCTGATGTGGATGCAATGGGAGATATGGCTCTGATGACCTTCTTGAATATTTCAGGCAGAGGAAACGAGCCTGCTTGTTGGGCTCAAACTCATTGTGCTGCGTCTGGTCCTCAGAGATGCTTTTCGCCAGTCTCCCCGTCTACCTGGCTCCTGGTCCACTCATCGACATCTTTCTTATCGCGTGTTCTTCATTCCTGGTTCACAGTACATTATTTTGCTTTTGTAAAGAGGCTGTGAAGAGCCTACGAATAAGTATAGGTTGTTCATTATAGTTCTGTTATGTAGGGTGGAGTGACAGTTTAGTTTTGCGGATTGAAAAATACATGCATACCCCCATTAGGCATTGTGGCATATACATTATAAAAAGTATAGGAAATAGGCCACATTCATAATGATAATATATTTAAGAAAGAGGCCGTATTCGTACTAGGGTTATTGGTTTATTTAGAGTGACTAAGCAATTGTTTTTATAAGAATTTTGTTTGGATAATGGCACAGTAATTCATCCCATTCATAAAGAATAATCCTACCGTGACTATGTAATAATTTTTACACGGGATTGATTTATTAACGGATATGGAAATACTTGTATTGACAGTTTAGATGTTAATTTATTTATTAATATATTTATAACCTCCCCCTTTCCTGTCCTTGGTCCTATATAACACTGGATGTAAAATATTAATTCTGTGAAGCTGAGTGTCTTATTCGAAGGCTACATATTGTCCTTCATATGGGACTTGGTGAGTGCCCAAAGGAAACTTGATATCACGCCAGAAACAGATGCAGTGTAATTGCTTGAAATCCTCCCTGTACGACAATACGAGACATAGTGTGTTCAAAAAACGATTAGTCATTCTGCTGTTGCCTTAGCTTGCGTGATTGTCTGATTTTTTTAGTGAAGGACGTCTGGAGGTTACTAGCGCCTTGCTTGTTACATCCTATTCGTCTCATCTAAAGTCTTTCGGGAGGCTGCCTGGGATTCAACTTTCCCCTACAGTATCTGGTTGTCATCAGCCAGTCTGCTTGAAGACCCCGACGGCTGGTCTGCGGGATATGGGGGTGTTTTCATCAGCCAAAGGCTACTTAGGAGGGTTGCTCTGTGTATTCTACTTGGTGTATCAGCATGGAGGCAATCACACTGCATCGCATACCCTTGACCCCTCCTCCCCCTTCCCCCCAGCCTCACCCCCTCCCCCCCAGCCCCACCCCTCACACACACACACACACACACACACACACACGCACACACACACACACACGCACTTTTGCCAGCCTTGCAGCTTACACTGCACGGAAGCTTATCTCCCCAAGACTCACACCTCTGAAGTGCAGACTGATCAACACCCAGTAATTATCACATACAGCAGCCGGGCAACTGGCAGACACCTCAGAGGAGTTATGTTCAGGCAGCAGTTCACAGCAAGCATCACTGGCACCCAAAGGGACACTGCTTACCGATGTAGGCTCTCTCTCTCTCTCTCTGTGTGTGTGTGTGTGTGTGTGTGTGTGTGTGTGTGTGTGTGTGTGTGTGTGTACGTTTGAGAACGGGGAGGCACTTCAGATTTGCTTGTAAAACCACAGCAGATGTTTGAGGTCCACTCTAAGTGATGCATGGAAAATGAGTTGTCACGCAAGCATGTGCATCTTTTCACTAAATCTTTTCCACTCTGTCTCATCGTATCTCACGGCTCACTGGCTCATGTCTCCAGTCTAGAGAATTCAGCCGTGGTTTCGGACATCACTCATTCTCAATGTATTTATGTGAGGGATGTCTGACCTGTACAACAATTTTCCCTGGGATTACATTTTCACTGAATTGGTTTGGAGGAGAGATAGTAAAATAAAATCTTTAGTGGACCGGTTTCAGTTGTGGTTGTTTTGAGCTTCATGCATAATTTAAAGGTTGTAGTAACAAGCTTGATAAAGTTTATTGCCTACGGACCCATATAAGGGGACAAGTACATGAGGACTTTTATGTTCTCATTGGAATGACTACAAATTGTTATAAAAAAGCACCAACATAAATCATGTTTTTTGTTGCTAAAACTTCATATTAAATAGTAAATTGTACCACTTGCAGCTGTTTTTGAGTGTGTTGTGGAATTGTAAGAGGCCCAAGTCATTGAGGGCAGGCATGTCCCTTCCCAGTGGCTCCAACAAAGCCTAGAGACCAAGACGGACTCCCGGGAAAAGACTACAGGTCCCAAGAATTATTTGGACATGGTAGGAGTAAATTGGCACAAGCTGCAACCTATTGGGAGTGATTGTAGGGTGGAGCTGATAGAAGCACCACACTTGTAAGCATCCAATGTGTTTTGCTTAACAGGCTGGAGTCTGTGTTGTTATTTCCACTAGTTTTTGTTCAAATAGGAAAATAACCTTTTGTTGCAACCCTTTTCTGTGTTATCATTAAATACATTATTTTTGACTACACCCTGCTGGTGACATCCTTTGGGCCACTCATCTTCCTACGATGCCATAGAGTATGTCTACGTCTGTCGAGCCTGGCTTAAGATCTGAGCATAGCGCTTTTTTTTTTTTTTACCAGGATGAGTACTTACAGTGTAAGACTATCAGCACAGTTAATTTAATAAAACCCATATTGGACTGCTACTTTGGAAAATGCCCTCCACAATCATTAGCTGTCAACCATCACCAAGGAAAGGAGAACTTTAGTGACAGATATTCGTACAGAGGGTTCATTTTTGTGAGGTCTTGTCACTGTCCATATTTGATCAACTTTGCTGCAGTAGGACCTACGATGATCTGTCTGTGCTGACAGTGTGACCTAAACTAGGGTGAGGCACTGTTTAAGATAACGTCAGACGCTGTTGAATACACTCATATCTCTTAATTTGTACAAATGGATTGGGTAGAGACAACTGGTGAGATTGGTTGGATTTTAGGTTGTTCAAATATCTGGCACTTGATGTGTAGCAATGTAAAAAGATGGTTAAGAGGTTACTTATACTTTGCCGTTATTTAACTACATTGCTTAAAGTGTTTGTGTTTCAAATTGATTGTCAATTGATTTACCTTGACCAAAGCTTTTATACTATGAAGAATCTGAAGTGATTCCTACATTTATTTGGGTAGTTTCTCATCAGCTATCAAGTATTTCTTCTCACCAGATCTAAATGCAAACAACAAACTACGCTTATTATATTTGAAATCAGACTCATTATCATTACGTTTATAATAAACCAAATAATTACTAGTAGTTTTTCTAATTGTATGCCTTTCTGTTTTGTGTAAATTACATTTATATGCCTGAATTCAGTGACTCCATTTGTGTTTTCTGTAAAAGAAAGCCTAAGAGCCTTATAGTAACAGCTGTACGTACACTGGTCATCAGTTATTAAGAGAAAGATCCTTTTCCAACCTGTACCTGTTTCACCAATGTTCACCTCTCCTGTTAGTTTCCAGACCAACACCCTTTCACATTCAATATGTTTCCACTCTGACACCTTTTTTGCTGCTGTTGGTGAGGCCTATAAGTTGACCTGGCATCAAGGTTAATACAAACATTTTAGCTGACAGGTTATGCTCTGACCTCCTGAATGTTTTAGTGAATACCTACCCACCTGACTAAATGTAAATGATTTAGTTTAAATAGTGTCTCAGTGCCTCCTGATTTTTTTTATCATAATTATAATTAGATGATAAAGTAATTGGGCCTCACTGACCAATATCTTTTGTAAAAAAAAAAAAAAAGCATTTGTTCTTAAAGTTCCTAAGAAAAGTATATGTCAGATTCATGATGTGTCCTTAAACCGCATAATTGTTTGCACCTGTGTTCTTATTGATTATATTTTTGTAAACTGAAAGCGTGTGCCGTTTTTTTACAAAATTATCGTTGATGAGCTCTATGCCAATCTCAATGAAATGGCACGAGACATAAATTTTGATGCCCAAACTTAAAGGTAAAGATGGTGGAGCACCAGACTCCAAACGCAAACAAAACTTAGTGGTTCAGATCTGTATGCACTGCAGCAGGAAGTGAACAACAAACCTGCTGTCATATTTAGTAGTGTCAGTAGTTGATACAAAATAAGATGCCTGGGAGGCTATTACTATATCCAGAGAAGGGTGCACAGCTGACAAAAAAAATATATATCAGATGTGACTGACCACTGGAGGGGGAAAAGCTTGAACAGAGTTATCTGAACTGGACCAGTGCATGGGGGTCATTATTGGAAAGGCATCACTTCATGTAGAAATTAGTATATCGGTCTAAACTAAATAAATCATTCAATTGGTCAAGGGGATACACACTGGGTTACCTCCCAGTATTAAAAAGACACGTATGCACTATGCATATAGGAACACAAATACATATCTCTATTATGTTACACTGGCCTTCAGTGTCTCAGAAAGGCACATGCTATCTCTTTGGTGACCTGGCCTTCTCTCTGACCCTTACCCCACATTGGAACAGCTTAGACTTGAACATCCGTGAGGATGCCCAAATTTGCCCCCACACCAGGGAGTGTCCAGAATTTAATGTGATTTTCATTTTACTCACTGGTCAATCCTCGTCTGACACAAGGTTTCCAACTGTGTAACACTAAGCCCTTCATAGTTAGGACCTGTTTTCTCTCTTGCTGAGAGTGATCCTGGTGATTTCACGCTGTCTCACAGAGAGAGACAGGCTTGGGTGCACAACGACCAAAGCCTCGTTCCATGGGGTTTCATAACTGACAGGGAAGCATGCTGGCTGCAGGGAAATAGAGAATAGCTCATTTAGAGGAGGGCAAAGGGGTCTGATACAGTCACCCTTTCCTTCTGTCGCTCAGCTTATGATGCATCCAACCAAACACACCGTGAAACTAGACATCATTAAAGAAATATGCAAGAACCTATAGAGCACTGATATAAAAAAGGTGAAGAAATGATGGCTTGACTTGAGTCTGACAGGGCTTGTTATCCATGTGGTATTGCAGGGACGGTACAACTTTGATGACTTCAATTCGAGTTCACTCTCTCATAGCATAGTGTAGTAAAACAGCACATCAAAAGCAAATTCACATATAAAACACTTCTCAGCCTATTCGATCTGGATAATGTGGCCTTCTGTCTATGAAGCAAGATAGTGACTGTGAACAATATACATGTTACTTTCTGGACTGCTACCCTGGCTGTGGAGTGGCGTGTTCATCTCAGTCAGATTATGGACAAATCATGACTCCAACGGCAGACATCCATCGCAAATTATACAAGTCAGCTATTGATAAAAATGAATGATCGAGTGGGCGTTCACTATTGAAACTACATGTACTGTAAGTGCAAACGGCACAGAGATGCACCCTGTATAAATTAATTTAATATACTGTACATGGTGATTTGCTTTAGTGTAAAAGTCACTTGAGATGTGTTTTCTAGACACCGAGTAATGACATAGGATTCCTACAAGGGAAAAACATAGGGTCCCTTTCACAAGAGTGCATCCATATTTCTCCGCTTGGATTGGACACAATGTGGAGCACTGTTCAACGATGGCTGTTGTCTGGTTTAATTGGCCCAGTGGCATTTCAATCCAGACATGCGTTATTTGTTAGCTCAAAAACCTACTGCAGGCATAGGTTGCTTGGTCAGTTAGGGGGAGTGCAGCATGGTTAGTAACAGGGAGTAATATATGGAGAGAAATGTATAAGGAGAGATATGTTATGAAACTGAAGATTTCGAGAGAAGAGAGGGAAACTATATCAGCTCACAAGTAGTATTACTAAATTTCAAAGTTGGAGTTTTGACTTTAGTTTTGTTGAAAATGCTGTCCTTGCGAACATGTGTGTTGCTGTGGCTCTTTGCACATTGCTAGGCTTGCAATGCTTTCCACTACAAGGCTAACCGTGCTCCAAACGCCCCTACATTCATTTTGCTTAGTGTTGACCCTAATGTTTAAGTCCAGCACAGCTTGGCCCAGCGCCAATTCCACAGGGCTAATCCTCTTACTGCCTCCACACACAGCGATTACCATTAGCACATCCAATCCTTTCTCTCATTGTCGACAGGATTTTCATTTCCCCCCCCCCAGAATAGATGATTGGTGTACTGTGTTTTGATGGTGGTGTAGAAAGAGGAAAACACCTCATATCAATTCTCTGTCATCCAAAATGCGATCCGGCAACAGTAACAGTAACAGTTGCAAGACCTATAAAACAGAAATCCCTTTCATAAAACTAGACCAAGGCATGCACTAGTGTATATGAATGCATTATGTTCCATGGTAAGTAATGCCGGACTCTTGGATAACGCCGCCAACTGTCCACGATGAGGTGACATGGGTTTGTTTTGTGACGACTGACGAGGCACCACATAGAAAGTGTCTAGACAAGCACTGACCTGTGCTCATTCCTTGTGTTGCACAGGAGTTTGCAGCACTGACCAAGGAGCTGAACGCCTGCAGGGAGCAGCTGCTGGAGAAGGAGGAGGAGATCTCGGAGTTAAAGGCTGAGAGGAACAACACCAGGGTGAGTGCCCCTTGCCACACACACACACACACACACACACACACACACACACACACACACACACACACACACACACACACACACACACACACACACACACAGATGCCTCTACTCAGAGTCTATCTGGTCCAAACACAGCCACATTTAAACTGACTCATTGGCATGTGTCCTATACACTGTCACATTCAACATGTTGCTCGCTCATTTATTGTATCGTCTCCAACAATCTGCTCAACTTAATTTACTAAGGAGCAATCAGCCATAGAGTAATTTTTTTATGTGTGTATTCATTACCTGTTGTAGGGAAACCAATCATCGAATCTTCCCCCCTCTTTGGTTAAGATCAAAGGAACAGGCCCTAAATGGCACACTGCTTCCCTTCTAAGGATTAATACATTGGGATTAAGAAACTGTTGCCTAAGGAACATTCAATGAAATTATTGGACATTGAACATGCGAAGAAATTGTAATATCAATTGTGTCTATTTTGTGATAATTATATATTTTGTATTGTTTTTCTAAGCTAACTAACATAGTTAGCCTGGTAGTGTTTGGTATGAAAATGTTCACATTGACATTTTGTAAGCTTTGCAGACGTTATATAGAACATATTCCAAGCATATATGCATAAATAGAAACAAAGTGATTTGAGTTAAGCAAGCTGGCAACCGTTATCTCATACAGTGAGATAAGAAACACCTCTGTCCACTGACCTGTGGCCAATCAGGTGACCCCAGCCACCTTTTGGTTCCTCCTTTCGATACTTCAAATAAATAGGTTGTCAACCAGGAAAGCTTCACCTTTTACATCCGCAAGAACCTGGTCGGCCACCTCGTTACTGCTTGCAGGATAAAAATTGCACCCCCACTTTGCTTGAACCACGCTCCACGGACAACTCGTAGAACAAAGGATTTAGGCCTTGGACCTCACTACAGGCCCGAAAACCCTTGCAACACTTTTGAACTTAACTTTACCATTTCAGAGCAAAGAAACCTTTATTGAACCACCACACAACTTCCAACGTTTATTCAAACGATTCAGAGTTTTAACCAAATCTACGTGAGTTGTAGGATCGCTGGATCACCCAAACTGAACCAGCAACCTTTTGTTCTCATTCCACGAGGTCATCGACAAGAGCAAAGAAAACCCACGTTTCAAACCGCAACACTACTAACTCAACGGACTGTCCATCTTTATTCATACAACAAACTAAGTTCCAGAACTTTCCAACTTCCCACAACGGACTCCGTTTCAGAACTTTACCACTAAAACCATAGACAGCTTCTTGATCCAGCCACAACCGGCAGGCCGAGAATCAAAATTCACTCCTTATGCTACACAACGCCACCTATTGTCTCAAAGTAACATAAAGCCCACTTTTTGTTACATTGAACGTTTGATGCTAAAGCTTAGACAATTTCTGCTGTGTTGTGCTTACCATAATTTGTCAATATTTTAACTGTTATACTGTGTATGTTTAGATACTAACCACTTTAGTTTATCAATGTCATCATTTAGTCATTCTTTGTAGTACCGTAATTTTCATGTGTTTTTAGACTAGTAAATAAATAGAATTGTTCTGCAATCAAACCCAGCTGTGTCGCTTCGTTTCATACAATCAGTTATTCTCGTAACACAGAACCTTATTACTTCAGAATAGAGACTAAAACATCAACTACTATTACATTATTAAATTAATGCTAAATTGATTCGGTTTCCCGCAGAGCCGTGGTTAGCCTAAGCTAAATTCTGTGTGGTGGTGCTCCGTATACTAGGTGATTACCCTTTATCACCTTGATCGATTCTAATATTAATTTATGAATGAATTGATAATCTACAAAAATTGATAAAGAGTAATTTACACACAAGAAGTAGTAAGTCAGTCACCCTACACTGTACATGGTTGATCGGTGTCTAGTGTTAAAGTCATTAAGGAAAGTCATCTAAAGCCTCTATTGACATGAGGCTGTTTCCCATTCATTTTATTGAAGAGGAAATGAGTGGCAGAAGGAAGGAGTGATGAAATAGAGCCAGATAAAAGTGTGTGACGGACGGTCAGATGGAACGATGAGGAGAAAGGCAGGAGCAGAAAAGTGGCTCATAGGAGAAATGGAGAGGAAGAGAACCTGAGTAATTTTCACCCTCTCAATTCTTATTATCACCTTGAATCCTCGACAGGCCAACCACCGGACAGACGTTTAATAGAGCTTTTTTGTTCTTCGGACTTTAGTCTTTGTAATTAAATCTTTTAAGCCATGTGCAATCAGTGGCGAGAGGAAATGACAGCAGAATGGATGGTAGAGCACCTCTAAGTGTTAGCGCCAGAGCACTGTAAAGTCACTGTGTGGATAAGGGTGAAAACTCAATAGCTGATATTTAAATGGGCTGTGACCCAGTCCCATAAGTAACGCAGTGAAAATATAAGAGATGGACTTAGGAGTCGGAAAGAGATAGGTGGTGAGAGAAAGAGTTTTTAATTGAGATTGAAGTGTATAAGTGGAGAGCCCGGCTAGCCTATTGCTATTCTCACAGTGTGCTTGCCTCTGCCGTACTGGGGCCAGGCACTCACTCACTGATTGATTAAATGGCAAAACTTCAGGTGGGTTTGGTGTGTGTGTGTGTGTGTGTCTGTGTGTGTGTGTGTGTGTGTGTGTGTGTGTGTGTGTGTGTGTGTGTGTGTGTGTGTGTGTGTGTGTCTCTGTGTGTATGTGTGTGTGTGCGTGTGTGTGTGTGTGCCTGCGTGCGTGCGTGCGTGTGTGTGTGTGTAAACGTGTGTACTCTCGGATTGTCATTGTTAATAAGGGTCACAGTCTGCTGGCAGTCCTTCATATTCCCAAGGACAGTCTGCACAAACCCAAAAGAAAAAAAGAAAGAACTCCCCGGCCCCTTCTCCGTTGGAGGCCATAGCATTTAGTCAGCACATCCTTGTTTGGTACCTGCGGATTTTGGAGAGAGAAACTCTTGGCTCTTTAAATCCTTGATTAAAAAGTAACTCTTAAGCTTTGAGTATCCTTGTAAAATGAGCAACAATTGTACAGCCGGTTTACTGAAAATAGTCCTTTAAAAATATCTCAACTGTTATAGTAAATGCTTATAGAGCTGGTGCCCTAGACATGGGGCATGGACCCCAGTGGTTTTATCAACAGCCATACTGCCCTTATTAATTTATTGGTTTAATTGTGATGCCAGTAGAAAAGTATGTCTAGACAGCAGTAAACCTCAACATACTCCAGCCCTATCAAATGTGTGCAGTCCCAGCCCAGGTTGATTACCAGGAAGTGAGTGGAAAACAATGAGCTCATTGCCAGCCTCCACAGCTGACATTTGTCTCTTCTTTGATCTCTATCTGTGGTCCATCCTATTACAGGTGTGGATGATGGTACATAGCATCTGTGAGATCTGTGGTTACCAAGAGGGTTCTGTAACCCCAAGGCTAATAATTGTTTTTTCAACAAAACAACACATATCCCTATAACTAAATGTATTAGAGAGTTTTGGCTCATGCACTCTGTATGGCCTCCAGTTAGTCCACCTAGCATTTTAGCATGGAGGCACATTAGGATCATCTTTGTCGTGGGCACTTCATATGGTTTCCATTTGTTTCGAGGGCCTCTATTGTTACAAAGTGTCATAATTGATTTTCAGAAGCACAAGCAATTACACTGAGAACAGATGATGTTCTCTAGCAGGGAGTCAGCTTTGATGAAAAACAATGTCTACTGTAATTCTCATTCAAATTAATGTGATAAATGGGTGCTCACTGCTCACTTTACTGGACATAATGGCTTTACATTGAATCAGTGAATATGCTATATTGTACTGTAAGTTATGGTAAAAAAAACAATGTTGATTATAACGATGATAATGATTTTATTTTTTTTATCTTTCTTTGCAGCTATTACTGGAACATCTGGAGTGCTTGGTTTCCAGACATGAGAGGTCACTTCGTATGACGGTAGTGAAGCGGCAGGCCCAGTCTCCATCAGGAGTGTCCAGCGAGGTTGAGGTTCTCAAAGCACTGAAGTCTCTATTTGAACATCACAAAGCTCTAGACGAAAAGGTGAGAAGCAGCCATTAAGATCCATGAGTCATATCAATGTTGTAACTCTGAACTACTGTACCTCTCAGTGCTTCTTTAACTTCTGCAAAGAGGCGTACACCTTGTCAACTAGTTCTGTTAATACTCTTCACATACTATCTAATACACACTTAAGAGTTTTCTGGCTTGTGTTTATTGATTGAGAGTGCATCGTGTACAAATTCAATGTTATTGCCATCACCATGCTATCCATTTTGTTTTGGTGGCCTTGTTTTGTTTCAAGCCTCCTCCCGTATCAGTGGTGTAGGCTGCCTTTCCTTGGTCCTCAGAGCCTATTGATTTATGACCTTAGGCCTCGGTGTTATATTACCACTGCCACTGTAATCCATTCAGACCCTCTGCAAGCCCCCACCATCATTTATAACACGTCTCCGATGGCGGGCTGTTCGGGGGAATAAAGGCGGTTTGATTCATGGGACGTTTCGTCCCTTTGCACTGGGCAGTCGGGAGAGCCGTCTCGAGGACGGAGACGTCTCGCCTGAAGTCCAGGATCAGCTTCCGATGAGCTCTCTCTCTTCCTATTGGGCAGCAGTGGCGCAGGGAGTACCGCCGAACGTCACGAGTAATTGCTCTATCAGTACCGTGACAAACCCATGAACATGGAGGAGTAAGTCATAAAAATCATAAGTTCCCTCCTTTGGACGCCAAGGAGGGAGGAGAGGGGGATGTAGCCCCCCTCCTAGCCGCCATCATGCTTTAAAAGCTATAAAAGCCTATAGCCCTAGACAGAGGCTGGGCCCGGGCTTCAAAGCCTAGAAACAGTGTTGTTCCAAGACTGAACACTGGAGAGCTTCTAGCTCACTTCTCGTGGGAGGGCATCTGTTTTATCCCGTTCACCCTGGGCTTGCTCGATGGGGAGTGCAGTTGGGAGATGGGGGGGGGGGGGAGCATATATGAGATCTCATGCTTTATCTATGCTATCCCTCTGAGAGAAATAGAACCAACATTAGCACTAGAGGTCGAATCTCCAGCATGTTCAGCCTGTGTTCTTGTGTAGTAATGGCCGTGTGGTTAATTCTGTCCTCTGGCCCCAGGTGAGAGAAAGACTCCGGGTTTCCTTGGAGAGGGTTTCGGTTTTAGAGGAAGATCTCACAGCAGCCAATCAGGAGGTAAGAAGCAACAATGATTTAAGATTTGAAAATGATATCTACATTTTAGTTTAAATTGATTGTGTGGAATGGATGGAATGATGGATGCATGGACGCACATGGTGCATATAGCTAAACTGTATACACTCATCTAAGCACAAAACATAATAGCGAAATATCTTAAGTACATGCAGAAATAAGTCCGTGTAATGTTTTTGGGAGAAGACCTATTTCGTTGTAGCAGTGCACTCATTTCACAGTAGATGCAGATTTGTGCAGAGTGGCTGATGAGAGCTACCCTTGTGGAAGTATCAAGGTGGCCTCTGACTCTGTTCTGCCTCCTGGCCACGCTGCCAGACCAGGCCCAGGCCCAGGTCCTTACAGGTCTGCCAGTGCAGATGGTCCTGTTCCAGCACAACCACTCCAGGCTGCTACTTCACGGCCTGCTTCAGCCGGCCAGCGTCTCGGGCAGTGTGTGAAGAGGTGGTATGTGTGGGGGGTGGGGTGGGGGGGTGGGGGGTGGGGGGGTGGAAGAAGGAGAAGTGACAGAATGAAGATTGAGGAGAAAGAGTGAGAGGGAAAGGATAAAATGTTAGAGAAACTGAAATAAAATGATGGAAGTCGGAAAACATTTTGTAGAAGATGGACGAAACAGAGGTGCAAGGCCAATGGACAGGGGATATCAAATGATTATGAAAGAGGGAAAATGGAAATAAGAGAAGGTACAGCGACAAGAAAAAAAAAGAGCGAGTGGAGCTATCAGAGAGAAGCAGAGAGAGAAATCATCATGTTAATGATGGCTTTCTCCCGGTCGGGAAGCACCGCTGTGCCGTCAGTTATAAACGGCTGCTTTACCTGCATTAGCCATGGCCCCGATCCTAAGGTAATGAGAGCACAGGGGGCGGAGGAATCAAAGTACATTTGACAAGGCCTGAAAAGACGGGATGAGAGGAAGATGGGGGGAGGAAAAGGGGGACTGTTCTCTTGTCCAGACAGACAGGTCTTGTGGGTGAGAGACGGGAGGGATCAAGGGCTGCCTAGGGTAGGGGAAACCGCTGTGTCAGGGCCAGAGCATGATTGGAAAGAGAGAGAGAGTGAGAGGGATTACAATTCAGCATAAACTGACTAAGTGTCCTAGGAGCAACAGTTTTAAATTTAAATGTTTTACTCTTTGTCAAACTCTACATTAACAGTGCAAATTCTCAAAGTTTTCAGTTCTCAATTTCAGTTATTTAACCAAGAAATAGCTTTCACTAGAAGCCCTTTTCACTTAGTGGTTAATGTTGCGCCTTGTCAGGTTCCAATGCTACAGGTGAGTGATTGAGCTAAGGGGCTGAGGATGCGGCTGTTACATGAGAACTGCCGAGTGAAACTTCCACATTTCAGTATCTCCGGGGAAAAGGCTAGAATTCGCAGCTGTCAGGCCAGCTAGCCTACTAATAATTGATTTGGGATAGAGGTGTGCTCCAAATCTCTCTCCTCAGGATGTCATGCGCATCTATATGGAGGAGGATGTCTGAAAGCCGCAATCCACAGTTTCACTAAAGTGGCACCATCGACTGCCAGTTCCACCCACTGTCTCGTTTTGTTTTGTGTAATAGATATAGAGAGGAGGGAGCTTGAGTTGGAGTGGCATACAAAAATAGAATAGATTTAACAGACTGCACTTTCCAAAAGAGAAAGCTATTGGACCAATGTTGCGTTTTTGTAATTTTCCATTGACACTTATCCCACAGTGATGGGATTTACAAATGGAACTTGCAGGGTTGTTAACATTAATGACAATTATATATATTTTACATACATAAGTTGAAAATACACAGTGTACTATTTATATTAAATAATATATTGTTGTTATGCGTTGAGGTTTGCTGCAAAGTAGAGGAAGGTGACTGGTGAGATGTGCATATACATACTGGGTGTGTATCTGGGTGTGTATGGCCTGTTAGTAGGAACCGATCTATAGGCTATATGTGAATCATGTGGTTTTCCTGTCTGCCTCTTTAATCCTTCTGCTCCGACTTACTCCGATAGCAAAATCCTAAAATGGAGCATTGAGAATTACCACAACTGGATTTAAACATCTGTGTGTTTGCACGCCTGTTCTGCAATTTTGAAGGTGTGTTGGTGGGGGGTGTCTCTATTCTCTTTGTGTGTTCGCTCTATAAAGTGGGATTGATCTTAATTCAAACGCATTGCACCAGAGAGTTACATGCCACAGGCACTCACCTTGACAAGATCAATCTTTCACCATGAGAACACCCCTCCCCACACTTCTCCATTCTCTGCCCTCTCCTTCACACGAAACCTGACCATTCTTTCTCCAAGATCTAAAATCTGAAAGCGTTTTGAATGAGTGCTTTTGGAGAGGACATCTCTGTGTCACAACCTGACCCTGTGTAAGATTGGGCTTTGATTAGCTCTAATCAACGACATCAACAGAAACATGGGCCACTTTCATTTTGCTTCCGGAACACTTGTAATAGTCTTATTTGAGAGAAGAGACACACCTGGGCGTCTCAGCATTTGTTCTGCTAGGCGGAGTGTGTGCACAGATCTGTCTGTCTCATCTTCAAGCCAGAGACAGTACTGACAATTCTATAGCCAGGGAAAAAGATAAATTAATAAAAGAAAACTTTATTGTGGCTTTATAAGAATGTATGTGGACAAGGGCATCATGCAACAGTGTCAAATTCAGCTCTTGCCATGCAATATCCAGTCACTTCAGAGATAATGGCAAGGGTTAAAGTGATCTGAATCTCATATACAGTGCTGTGAAAATGTATTTGCCCCCTTACAGATACTTATTGTTTTTGCACATTTGTCACACTTAAATGTTTCAGATTATCAAACAAATTTTAATATCAGACAAAGATAACCTGAGTAAATACAAAAAGCAGTTTTTAAATGAGGATTTCATTTATTAAGGGAAAAAAGCTATCCAAACCAACCTGGCCCTATGTGAAAAAGTAATTGCCCCCCTTGTTAAATCATGAATTAACTGTGATTAACCAAATTTTTTGGAAAGCTTCGTTCAATTTCACTAGCCACACCTAGGCCTGATTACTGCCAGACCTGTAGAATCAAGAAATCACTTAAATAGAACCTGTCTGACAACTTGAAGTAGGCTTAAAGATCTCTAAAACAACGCATCATGCCCCAATCTGAAGAAATTCAAGAACAGATGAGAAACAAAGTCATTGACATTTATCAGTCTGGAAAAGGTTACAAAGTAATTTCTAAGGCTTTGGGACTCCAGCGAACCACATTGAGAGCCATTATCCACAAATGGAGAAACCATGGAACAGTGGTGAACCTTCCCAGGAGTGGCCGACCTACCAAAATTACTCCAAGAGCACATTAACGACTCATCCAGGAGGTCACAAAAGAACCCAGAACAACATCTAAAGCACTGCAGGCCTCACTTGCCTCAGTTAAGGTCAGTGTTCATGATTCAACAATAAGAAAGAGACTGGGCAAACATGGTATCCATAGGAGAGTTCCTAGGCGAAAACCACTGCTGACCAAAATGAACACAAAGGCCCGTCTCTTTTTTGCCAAAAAACATCTTGATGATCCCCAAGACTTTTGGGGAAATATTCTGTGGACTGACAAGACAAAAGTGGAACTTTTTAGAAGTTGTGCGTCCCGTTATATCTGGCGTAAAAGTAACACAGCATTTCAGACAAAGAACATCATACCAATAGTCAAACACGGTGGTGGTAGTGTGATGGTCTGGGGCTGCTTCAGGACCTGGACGACTTGCCGTAATTGATGGAACCATGAATTATGCTCTCTACCAGAAAATCCTGAAGGAGAATGTCCAGCCATCAGTTCGTGACCTTAAGCTCAAGCGCACTTGGGTTATGCAGCAGGACAATGATCCGAAGCACACCAGCAAGTCCACCTCTGAATGGCTCAAAAAAACCAAAATAAAGGTTTTGGAGTGGCCTAGTCAAAGTCCGGACTTAAATCCGATTGAGATGCTGTGGCATGACCTTAAACAGGCCGTTCATGCTCGAAAACCCTCCAACGTGGCTGAATTAAAACAATTCTGCAAAGAAGAGTGGGCCAAAATTCCTCCACGGCAATGTGAAAGACTCATTGCCAGTTATCGCAAATGCTTGATTGCAGTTGTTGCCGCCAAGGGTGGCACAACCAGTTATTAGGTTTAGGGGGCAATTACTTTTTCACATAGGGCCAGGTTGGTTTGGAATGCTTTTTTTTCCTTAATAAATGAAATCATCATTTAAAAACTGCATTTTGTATTCCCTCAGGTTATCTTTGTCTGATATTAATATTTGTTTGATGATCTGAAAAATGTAAGTGTGACAAAAAAGCAAAAACTTGAGATCCTTACCTCAACTCTCTCTCTCTCTCTTTCTCTCTCTCTCTCTCTCTCTCTCTCTCTCTCTCTGTAATTGTCACAACCCCTTTTTGAAGTCACAAGACTCATGTTGTGGTTTAAAGGCTTTTGCTGAAATAAAGTGGTTGGTAAGCACCTCGCTGTTACTGTGTGGATCATAATAGTTGACAAAGATGTCCTTGACAGATGCCGTCTATGTCCTTGCCTTATGGCAGCAAATCAGAACCGAAAGAGCAAGTCTCGATCACTGTTTTATTCACATATTAGATGTCTCAAAGAAAGAAATGTAATCTCTCCAGGGTTTATACTCTAGTAATTTATACATTGTTGAGATGCATTATTAAAACTAAACCGCAAACAACACAAATTAATGTATTTATTGTTTAACAAGAAAGGCATTCCAGTAGCTTCATTTTGATGTTGTGTTTGGTTAAACCATAGAACACATCTCATTTGCACGGGTAATACAGATAGCAGGGCCACTTCATTTACCATAACACAGTTTTATTAAGATGTATACTTAACCTGTGAAATCAAAGCATCCCAGTCTTTTACCATATTACATTAGGTGTAAGGCACAGCTTTTTAAGGGTCATACATTGCATACATAGCACCTTGGGAAATAAAGGGTGAGGGGTTTGTGTAATTCCAGGGGGTAGCCTGAGTTTAAAGCCCTAGGAGAGCCCCAGCACTAGGAACACCAGCACTCTCTATTTGTAATCACAGCATCATACTGCATTTATCCAGCTGCATCTGTGCATTGCATTTGTCTTTACTTGTGCAACATTGCATAACTCATACCAGCAATCAGCACAGAGTTATTATAGCAATCTTTGTGTGTTGAACATGTTCTTTTGAACAGTGTTGTCTTGTTACAGGAACATGTATCCGATGTGACAGCAATCCCCTTCATTAGTTATATGGCAACATACAGCAGGAAAGGTTTTAGAAGCAGTTGGAGTATCGTAATTCTCTACTTTGGTTTCAAGAGTGTCTAAAATAAAATTGTTCTATTACTTTTTGATGGGTAGGATGTTAAGATCCCTGCTGTTCCTTGGCTTTTACAGGTTAGTTTCAATTCACTTTTGGAATGTGGCTCCACACTGTCTCCTTGACAGATCTGTTGGTAGTTAAGTGTCTGTGATAAAACTGTTTGTGAAGTGTTGATGCAACATTAAGGGTTTCCAGTGCGGCTAAGGCTGTCCAATGACAGGTTGATCTGTGATTTAAAACATTGCAGCTGTGTCCACCTGGCTATTTCCTCCCACTCGGAAAGTGATAATCACATATCATTGTCAAGGAAGACCCTAATTATTATTGTCACTTGTAACCCCTGGCAGCACAATTATGACTGTGCTCCAGTTGATCTAGCGAAAGAGGGAGACATAGTTCCCTGAGCAAGATAATTACAGAGCCTGTCAATACATGTTATGAAAATTCCTATGTTTACAGTTTGTTCACAGAAGCTACCGAATTGTATGTCAAATTGTCAATGTGTATACACTTACTAAGAATGGTTGGAAAAAGTTATCCAACTTGGTCTTTCACGCTTACCAAAGGGCATTTTCATGCTACCTTCAGGCAATATTCAGCTTTGAGCTGGAAATATCGTCTTTCTTTTCCTGTGCCTATGTGTATACTGTGCAGCTGTCCTGGGTTTATTATAAAAGCCATCTGCCTTTTCCCACCCTTTAGATTGTGGCCTTACAGGAGCAAAATGCCCACATTCAAAGGAAGGTGGCATCAGGAGATGGGACAGAAGACACATTGGAAAACACTGACACCAGCCAAAAGATCCAATGCAAGGTATCTATCTTTTTCTTGTCATCTTTACCTGCAACATTAACTGCTGCCTATCTACCTTGTTGTTCTGGATAGTATTACCTCTTCCAAGCCCACAACCACCAGGCAAGGTTTGAGAAACATTTTTAAAGCATGTCTTCAGACCTTTGCAGCGTTTTGAAGGACACCTTCATTCGAGACTGTACTTGTTATGACCCCTACCTTTCTATTATGCAGAATCCCCCATGCATCTGCATATCTGAATACAAATCACCGTTCAATTACTAATTCATAGTGAGCCACGCTAATGTGTCCATATTTCCATTATAAGGCACACAAGACAAAGCCGCACACTGTATCTACAAAAACCAAAGCCAAAAGCAGTCTCCTCTTAGCATGCAGACAGCCCTGCTTCTGTCTTTTGAAATATAGGCTCTGTGCCCCGTTATGGGAGTGGGGGAGTGTTGGATTAGTGGGGGGTGTACCGTGGTTCTAGACTGTTAGATACCTGGGTTGTACTTTGATACAGCGTGCTGTCATCCAGAGGGAGGCGACAAATGACCTTCTCCAATGGGTTGGATCATTACCACCTGGTTTGAACCATAGAATTAAAAGGAATTGTAATTGTGTAGTTTAACATGCACATGAGAGAGAGAAGTTGGCCTGTCTCTACAGATGGGTGGCTAGAAATAGGCAGCTAACACTGATACATGGCTGAGGGAGGGATGGGGGGAGGGAGAAAAGAGAGAGAGAGAGAGTACGTACACCCAATTAAATGTTATGTATCTATAACCAAGATA
This sequence comes from Galaxias olidus, assembly GCA_026901105.3. Lineage (NCBI taxonomy): Eukaryota > Metazoa > Chordata > Actinopteri > Galaxiiformes > Galaxiidae > Galaxias > Galaxias olidus. Next base: position 571,101 of record JAPMUY010009160.1, read on the forward strand.
TTTCTGTCAAACGACTGCTTTAAATTGTTACTATTTGTTCTTGTGCACTGCCATTTCATCGGGGGCAAACGCAGTAATATGACATGCTATCACTTTACTTCTATTCTTGGCCTCCCTCTCCTTTCATTAATCACTCTTATGTGGAAGGCCCTCTCAGCTATACAGTGAGATCTCATTGGAACCTAATCAAATGACTAATTCAGACATACAACCAATCTCTCCAACACAGTCTTGAGTTATTTTGTAGTACCTTCTGCCACCAATCTGACGTCTCAATTCGAGATTACAGGGGCCAAAGCCTTGAGCTCATAAATATGAATGTATTAAATTGCCAATGTCAACTACTCAGTACTTTCTGATATAGGGAGCAAGTCTGATTCAAGACCCCCTCGAGCCCTCATCGGACTGAAGGGCTTTGCAAATGCAGATTAAAACAAATCCAGTCATCATAGTCATTCTATCGTCTTCTTTTTTTTAAGCTTATTTGATTGATGATATTGAACTATGACTCTCATTTAGCTTTCTGTTTACATTTGAATTACTCACTTTTACTTTTGTAATACAGTATTCATTTATTCAACTGACCGCAACACCCTTCGTAGATAGCAGCAATAACAGCCCAACCTCTCTCTGTGTTCCGGGCCCAGCGTTTGTCCAACGGCTCCATGGAGCCGGCCCACGAGGCCAGCCAGGTGGTGGAGCTCCAGGACCTGCTGGAGAAGCAGAACTACGAGCTGGCCCAGATGAAGGACCGCATGTCCTCGCTCTCCTCCCGTGTCTCGGAGGTGGAGCTGGAGCTGGAGACCGCCCGCAAGGACCTTATCAAGTCGGAGGAGATGAGCAACAAGTACCAGAGGGACATCAAAGAGGTGAGCGCACACACATTTGCACACACACAAGTGCACAGTGCCCGGGGGGACATCAAAGGAAAGGTGACACATTTGTATGAAGTATGAACACACACATACCCACTGCCATCGGTGGTTCAATGCATGTGGAGGCTTTGCAAAGTTGGTAAATGTATATTTCAGTTTGGCTATATACTGTAAGAGCTGGTTATTTGCTTTTTACCTAACTTATAGATATTTATCTAATATATATTTGGCTGTATGTCTGTACCTGTATGTGTTAAACCAAATGTGTAACTTTCTGCTACAGTGTATGCAGGCTCCATAGAGTAAAACAGCACTTACGCTCAGTCAGCTATGTTTGTTTACCTGAAAAAAGTGTACGTGCTTTTTAAGTCATCTTTGTTCAGCCTATGAATCCTCAACCCAGCCTTAAACAAGTCTAGACAAAAATAATTTTTTTTAACAAACACACAGAAACACAAATGAGCATGACTAGAGCCATACAAATGTTTTACGGGACAAGTTCTACCGTTTTCTCAAGACCATGTACATAGAATGATATCTAACATCTCACTTTGTGTCATAGCAAAGTTCACTGCGGCTTGATTTGATTGCTCTTAAGGCCAGACAGGCTTAAGAGCCAATCTTTCCAGATGTGCCTATGTCTACTTTTCTCAAGAAAGTATTTGCCATTGCAAGGGCGATTATAAACGCATCACTGGCCCCTCCAGGTCAGTATAGTTGTAGTGGAAAGAATAAAAAATGAAACTTGGTGCCTGAAGCCTCTTGTCCTGATTGCTATTGATTGCTAATGATGGAGGCAGAGCCAATGATGGTGTCCCAGTGTGTAGACCGACCCCCCGGCCTTATCTGATAGACCCTATGTTATTACCACAGACTGCCTTGACTGAGAGTTTTATTTTATCAGATGCTGATTAGCCTACATTTCCCATGAATGTGTCGGTGTGTGTGTGTGTGATTGTGTGTTTGTGTGTATTGTAGAGAGTAAGGGAGAGTGAGGGGGCATGCATTCACTATAAGGACCCCATACAGGAAATTATCGCCCAGAGATGCTGAGATGCTGTCAGAGCTGTGAGGAATGGCACTTTTACGTTGTTTTGACACCATGTCTTTACACAGTGTGTATTTGAGCATCCGCCATATTTCAGCTAGGGATGGGCACGGATATTCAAATATTACATTATTCGAAATGATGTGGGTATTGGAATATAGCTGCAGTTATTTATTTATATTTTTGCCTAAAGTTTATTTAAATATTATTCATTAGTGATTTTGATTACATACTGTTTATAACGTGTACACCAACGCCATTGAAATATGTAAAAAGTAGAAAGAAAAAGCACAATTTCAATGCATTAGATACATTTTCCCTGCTTTCCACATCAAGTAGTTTAAACTTGCAGACTGCGCGCCAACAGAAGGCACCAGAGCGCTCTATGCAAGTGCGCTGGATCACTGATACAAACACCTGCGCTTTATAGTGCCGACTCTCCGCTCAGAGATCAAAGAAAATCTGTCCAAATGTTTCAGAGTTAGAAATGTTCAGAAATTGGAAAAGGAATATATGTTTATTTAGCAAAGGCCAGATCACGGGAGCCCTTCAGGCTACATTACAAGTGCGCTATAGCAAAAAATAAATAAAATAAAAATTACAAATAAATCAATTATATATATTTTTTTTTCATATAATCTTTTTATTTCGGTTAGTCGATGAACCTACATTTTTTTTATAGAAAATTCGAATAGTAATATGGCCTAAAATGCCCATCCCTAATTTAACCAACCTTCGTTAAGTACATATCACTAAATCCTATGTTCTGATCACTCTCATGCTGTGGGGTTTTTTCAGTGTATGTGTCAGAAGGAAGACATGGAAGAGCGGATTGTCACGCTGGAGAAACGGTACCTCAGCGCCCAGCGAGAGTCCACCTCCCTGCACGACATCAGCGACAAGCTGGAGAATGAGCTGGCCAATAAGGAGGCCTTTCTCAGACAGGTTGGTTGAAACAGAAAGTGCATCATCCCACAAACCGTCATGCTGGTCCGATAACAATCTCATTCTCCGTGAGAATAAGGTGTCATTGGGCCCATTGCAGGTCGGTTGGACCGACGATAGTGTTACACATAGTCATGCACAACCTTTCAGAACAACAAAAATAGGACGGTTTCCTTTGTGATTATGAATCAGATTTGATTGTTTATGCCGAAGATTAAGCGAGATATCGGAGCACAATCTGTAATGAAAGGACAGACTCACGCTGTTAAATGTTAGCATCAACCCCATAATGGGAATTTCTCAACTGAAATTCTTCTTATATTTCTTCCTCTGATTGCAATCAGTTTGGTTTTGGTTGAAAATGGAAAGGAATGTCCTGAAGTTTAATGTAGTCCTCATCAAAGCAGGAACCACCGGCTGAGCCTGCCCCAGGCAGATAGATTTTCATACTTATATAAGCAAAGTAATCACAAACACATAAACACAGATACAGCTAATTTTATGCATTAAGCAACTTCCCTGCACATCTACCCTCACATTATCTTTATACATTCGTCCTTCATTTGTCGCCTTGGTCCCTAGTTTAGCCATGTCCCTGTCCACAGCAGCAACACTGAATACGTTTTGACCACACATTATGGATGACTTCCTCATACAGAGGCCTTAGACCATACACACATTAACATAACACCCTGCGGATCATGTGCTATACTCCCTTACACACACACACACACACAGACACACACGCATACACGCACAGACACACACACACACTCTACACCACTATGTGATCTGGTATACTTGTTGACGTGCCAGCGGCCCGCCCCAGGGTCTGGCCATCGGTGTTTGAAGATGAGCCGCTCAGGGGTAGAGGATGTGGAGGAATTAAGGGTGGAAGGGAGGACGCAAAGACCCCAGATCCCCATGTGTGCAATTTGTAACCAGAGGGACAGCACAAGCTATTATGCACTGTTTTATACACAGAGAGCCATGGAAGGGCCCAACTCCGGCCCACTCAAGTCTAATTATTGCATACTGGGCTGCCAGGCCTAAGGCTTTAGGGAGTGCAGCATCTGTCACTGATGGAGAGGGCTGCCAAATTTTAGACCCTGAAAATAGAAAAGCTGAAAACTGAAGAGAAGAAGTCAGAAGTAGAAAGTTAAGAAGTCCATAGGCCAAAGACTCAGCAACTGAACAATAACGCTTCACGGGGGTGGTTGCAATGTGCATACAGTATGTACAAAAGAGTAAAGTGGTACGCAAAAAGCCAGCGCATTATATTTATTTATTTGTTTACAGAAACTGTTATGAAAAACTCTCAGCTAATTGTATGTGTGTGTTTGTGTGGGCAGATGGAGGAGAAAAACAGGCAGCTACAGGAGCGCTTGGAGATGGCGGAGCAGAAGCTGCAGCAGACTATAAGGAAGGCTGAGACCCTGCCAGAGGTTGAAGCTGAACTGGCCCAGAGGATAGCGGCCCTTACCAAGGTACACCATCACAAGGTTCCCTGGTCTGTGTGTAAAGAATATGGTATGCATGACATAACGTTTGACTGTCCCAACATATCCCTCTTCTCTCTGTTATGCTACGTAGTCTGACTCGAGCTCCATCTCCTCCCCTGATGATTATCCCTTTGTTGTGGAAGCTAAACTCCAGTACACGACCTCCATTCTTTGGACGGTAGTGGGATGTTACTATGAGGGCTAACTAGGCTAGTCTTCTCTGTATCCAAGCTGTTTCTATCTTTAGCGCTATTCTTTTCTGTTTTCAAAGCCAATTTTCTTGATGCTTGTACTGTGGGTTTGCCTGCTTGACCCATGTGGCTGTGGCTGAAGTTCTTGGACAAAGGTGCTGGAGCAGCTCCTTTTTTAAAGCTTTAATTAAATTGTGTCTCTGCGTCTACTCTCTTTCTCGCTTCCTTGTTTTCCTGTTAAGGGTGCTCAGCAGTTATATTCATCTCCCTTTACTGTATATAATAAACAGAACCACTTGTACTTGCTATGCATTTTTGATGCTTTGGCTGGGCTCCCTCTGGTGTGATTGCTTCTATTGGCCTCCAAGGCTGCATAACGTGCTGTTCATTGTGCCCGTCTATGCCCCCCTCTTTCTTTTATGTGTGCTTCCACCGCTAGGCAGAGGAGCGGCACGGTAGCATCGAGGAACGCATGCGGCACCTGGAAGGCCAGCTGGAGGAGAAGAATCAGGAGCTGCTCAGAGTGAGTCACTCACCAAGAGCACTGCGCTAAAGCTATGCTGCTTGTTAGCCATCTGAAGAAATCTGATTGTTTTGTTAATTAGCCTAATGGCTTGAAATAACACTGAGATACTTACAGTGTTAAAGATGTAAATGATTAAGCAGTGTGCAACTGTTTAGAAACAACAGTTTGGTACAGCTTTTCAGACAGTTTTTTTTCCTTTGCCTACTACAGAAATTAACTTGGGAAAGTGAAGTCATTCCTTGTTATTTTCCCTCCAGGCTCGTCAGAGAGAAAAGATGAATGAAGAACATAACAAGCGTCTGTCTGACACGGTGGACAGACTCCTCACAGAATCCAATGAGCGTCTACAGCTTCATCTGAAAGAGAGAATGGCAGCACTGGAGGATAAGGTTAAAATATTACCACTGTGTCAATATTGACATGATTATAGTCATTAACTTTGATGTAGTCCAGTAAAACGCCACATATTTTATTGAAAATGTTCCTATCCTTTACAGAATATGTTAATACAAGACTCAGAAGGCTACAGAAAACAGTTGGAGGATTCAATCCATGAAAAAGTAGGTCATGCAAACTGGTACATTTGCATCAAGTTGGCTTTAGAAAGTGTATCTAATAGAAATATAATTATAGGATTAACATATATTTTAATATTTTGTTCTATTTACCAGCCAGTGAATCTTCATGAGCGTTCCTCTTGGTGCAAATAATGAGATACAATTAATTACTAGTAGGAAAAACCTGAGGAACTAAAGCAGTGTCATCTAATGATTTTGATATTCATTAAATAATTCATAATGCAGCACTGCTGATTGAGAGTAATAAAATACATTTAAATGAAACCTTTTAGCAATATTAAAGTGTGCAATAACAGCAGAGTTGATACAGCTTATCAATCAAAGCCTTAATTCTCTTTTTACGTTTGTAGCAAATGTTTTGTATTTTCTGTTCCCTGCAGACTCACCTAGCAGAGGAAATTGAGAAACTGAGATCAGAGTTGGATCAGTTCAGACTAAGGACAGGGTCACTCACAGAACCTACCCTCTCGAGGTAACCGGATACCCCATTCCTCACAAAATCACTTACGTTGTACACAAATGTATATAATATAAAACAGTGCTGCAGTACATAGACGATAGTTGTTAATCACCGCTGCCTTCTACCGTAATTTGAAAATACATTTTCACACTTAAAGACTCTTTTTTAGTAGTTCTGGTTTATTCCACACTTTAGAGTAATGCAATATCGCTAACCAAGCTTGATTTAAAAGAGCCATTAATAACATATTGCAATGTCATAAATAATATTATTTTTATTTGGCTCGTTTTCTCCCTCCTCTATCTACCTGTCCGTCTGCCTGTTTGTTATCTCTCCATCCAGGTCTCACCTGGACACGTCAACAGAGCTCCGCTTTTCCTTAGGCTCCTTGGCAGAGACCCAGTCTGATCATTACCGGTCAGCCAAAGTAATCCGGCGACCCAGGAGAGGTCGTTTGGGGCTGCGGGAGACCAAGGTTAGATAAACACTGCTGTCTTTCTCCCATACCTGCAAACCTCCAAATAAACAACAGTTTGCTTTTTTTTTTTTTTGCAATGTCATAGTTACAGTACTGCAATGTCACAGTCAGCATCCTCTGAATTTTGACACCTTTCTGGCTCTTTTAGGCAAAATCCCTCGGGGAGCAGGAATGGCGCTCACAACAACTAGGGATGTTGGGAAGCCACACATTTGAGAGTGATACAGAGATGTCAGACATTGATGACGATGACCGAGAGACTATGTTCAGCTCTATGGACTTGCTATCCCCTGGCGGTCACTCAGATGCACAAACTCTAGCCATGATGCTGCAAGAGCAGCTGGACGCTATAAACAAAGAGATACGGTAACAACCTCTATGATCTGATGGTTTTTCGGACAATATTTAGTCGATTTTGTTCCCTGGAAAACTGTTGGCATCAGTTGATTTCTTTCTTTCTGACTGGATGTGTCTGGAGGCATTTCAAAGAGATCTACCTCCTACTTCTCTACATGGGTTTCTGGCCAGTGGCCATCGGCCTTACTTCCCCTCTGACGCCGGAGGCTGACTTTCTATTTTCTCACTGATCTGCGTTGCGTGTCAGTGGGATCACTTGGCAGGGGTGATAATGAAACAGTCATTGATTGGACAGAGGACTGGGGACTGGACAGCAGTCATTCAGAAAGAAGCCTGTTGGCTCTTGATATAACTTGTCCAGCCCAATTAAAAACAAACACAGTCAGTACAGCATATGTAGTAATCATGCATAGGATTATCTCTAAAAATACAATTCTCTAAACACGCGTACATACACTTTTTTTTAACTGTATACTTTTCTACACTTTAGAAATTGAGTAGTGTACAGTGACAGTTAATAGAAGGCAATACCTTATCCAGGGATATTGGTAGAATAGGGTATGCTACTAACATACTGATGCTGTAATTAGTGTGTGAGCTAGCTATTTGGGTTGTGTGCATAGTTTTAATTTGGTTTGAATGTTTTTCCCTGTCTTTATAAAATACTGATGCTCTACAATTAAGGATTCCATCCTAATGGCAGATTGCAATACCAAGCACTGGGAATGACAGTAGGCTCTCATGTAATTAGATATTGAGATCACCAATATAGTTATAGCTAATGTACTGGCTTTTGGCCTTTTATCTATTCTGCTATGCCTTTAATTGGGGATTTTACGCAAATCCAGGAGACATTTTGTGAACTTTGAGAGTATTTTCTTGGCATTTGAGGCCATGAACAGTTCAGATTCAGTGCCTATGCAAAGCCTGAAACTATTGCCATATTATGCCTAATGTTTTTACAATGAAAGACATCAATATGCATGTTTACTGTTATTTATTATGTGTTTATATTTTTGTGTTTATTATGTACATTTTATGATTGCACTGCTTTTGCAACTTTGTCTTGTCTAAGCAGGTAATTTTTTCAGTTTTTTTTTTATGAATTCATTAACCTAGCTTTTTGTTCTTTTCTGATTCCACCTGCTTTCTCCTATTATCTGGTCACTTCCCACCTCGTTCTTCACCTGTTATCAGACTGATTCAGGAGGAGAAGGAATCTACAGAGCTTCGGGCTGAGGAGATTGAGAACCGTGTGGCAAGTGTCAGCCTGGAAGGCCTCAACTTAGCTCGCATGCATCACCCTGGAGCCTCCATCACTGCCTCGGCCACAGCCTCGTCCCTGGCCTCCTCCTCCCCGCCCAGTGGACACTCCACTCCCAAACTAGACCCCCGTAGCCCTGCCCGGGACATGGAGCGCATGGGAGTCATGACCCTGGTACGTTCATGTTCTCTCCCTCTCAGCCCTGTGTTTTAAACAGGTCACCTCACAGTACTCACCTAACTAGCCCTTTGCTAGGAAAAAGACATATTCTACTTTACACACAATGCCCTCGAGATGTCTCTGAGTGATATATCCAAAGAGTAGATTATTGTGTCACTTTGTATGATGATCAATTTAATTTGTACAGTATTGTGGTAATCTTCTACCATGCGTTTTCGAATAGTGAGTGTGAATAATTTCGCATAGTAAGTGTGAATAATTCTTAATATGTTGCAGTCATTCTCTTGTTAATGTGCTTAGGTGTTGTGATTGAATTGTTCTGATATTTTCCTGGTGTTATTTTAACAGCCAAGCGATCTGAGGAAACACAGGAGAAGGGTACAGTATGATTATAAACCTCCTCCCACAATTCACTTCATACGGCCACAGATTCTACCTTGTTTTTGCTGTAGTTCCGCAACCTTGCATTACTGAACTGCATCTCCGCCACTGTTAGGCCTTAATGACCACCTTCCCACTGCCGTTGTTGCACACGGTACCCTAGAGACTTGTTCCAGGTTCCTGTCGTTGTTTAACATGGACAGGGCCAACAGGGCTGAATGACGGGGGTGTGGGCCGAGACCAAGGCTTTCCTAATGTCCCTCTTCATCACTCCTGGTCCCTCAGATAGCTGCGGTGGATGAGGATGGCCGCGAGGACAAGGCCACCATCAAGTGTGAGACGTCCCCGCCTTCGACGCCGCGCACTGTGCGCATGACACGCACACTGCCAGCCTCCTCGCACAATGACGCACGGGGGTAAATTCATCACGTTCACCATCTCTTACACCGTGTCTGTCTCTGACTCGTTATTGAGTTACACACAGTATATCGCGAACAGCTAATGGAGCAGAATGCTTTCTGGTAGCAAACAATAATGGTATTTTCTGTGTTCCACAGTATTGCTGCGTCACTGGATGCTGAGGCCAGTGCCCTGAGCAGCGTGGCCAGCAGTCAGGACTCGCTCCACAAGCAGCCCAAGAAGAAGGGCATCAAATCCTCCATCGGCCGCCTGTTTGGCAAGAAGGAGAAGGGCCGGCTGGCACACTTGGCACACAGGCAGATGGTAGACCCAGGACAAGGTAGTAATGCACTTAGTAGTTTAATTTGGGATTTGCAGAACATAGCAAAATAAAGTATGTACATTTTTTGCTTTGTTGTTAAAAACATTTATTCTGGTTTCACACGTTTTGGTTTTGCTTGGTTGTCCTATACCACACATTAAGATAGGAATGCCTTTGTATATGACATGGACACATATTGAGTCACAGAGATTGAATAAAGCCATGTGTATTTCTTTGAACAGCCAACATGTCGGACCCTGACCTACTAGGCCAGGACATAGGGATGGGCAAGCTGGGCACACAGGCTGAGAAGGACCGCCGGCTAAAAAAGAAGTAAGTCTTCTGAGAAATGTACTTTAGGCCCCACAGCCTAACAGAACAGCACTTTACACCCCCACCACCACCACCCCCAAACCTGGTTCACTACTGTGTCCACTCATTGTAGAGACAAGCGTAGACTTGGAGAGAGGTGGTGCTCTTAAGGTGAAACCATTTTGCTTCGATATCACGAGGCTCTATGGGTCTCAGGACGCTCAATATTTCCCATCCGTCTTCATCTCTGCCTGTGTAACCTTTGATCACCCGCGCAGTTGTAAGTGTAGTGCGGCTCTGGGCTTCCATTCACATCAGCAATAGATTCAGTCTCCAGCAGAGAGCAGGTCGATAGAATGTAGGCCCTGTGTGTACATGCAGTAGCTGGGGGTCACCCCCCCCCCACACACACACACACACCGCCCCCACCCCCAAAAAAAGGACACAGCCAAGATCTTACTCTTGATCTACTGTGAACACAGTCATCCATTTACCTAAGCCAAAAAAAAAGAGCTTGGAAAAGATAGAGTCCAATGTGTTGACAGTGAGGGACCAGGATGAAAAAAATCTCTTCTTAAAGAAGGATGTGTGTTTGCGTGTAGTATCACAGTATGTGTGTGCATATGTGCCATGCCCCAGTGCCAATTGATGAATGCGTTTGCTACAAGCCAGCATTGAGTACTCATGATAAATAAAGGGTTGCCTCCCTTGATCAATACAAGGAATTGTGCATTGACGAATGTTTTCAGGCTCCGGGATGGAGAGTGTCTTGCGTTGTGATGCCTTACACATTGCATGATGTCCAGCTGCCTGCTCTCTCTACATTTCAGCCCCGTGATCAATACGGCCATGGTTCAGTGTTGACGTGTCTTTTTCCACCTAGTACCGTATGGTCTGTGTGTGGGTTAGACTTTGAATTGGTCCATTTGTGAAGAATGTAACGCAACGGAGCAGCCTTTCCGTTATTTAGTGCATTTCATTTCCTCTCTCTCTCTTGCACGGAATGTACAGCTCATTAGTGGGGTTTGCATTGGACAAATTAGACCTTGTGCGTGCTAACTGAATTTACACGTTGACTTGTTCATGTACCGCTCTACAGGATGCTCCCCTAAAGAACATCTACCATTGTGTTGTTTTTTTCTTCTTCTTTGTTTGCGCGTGCTTGTGAGCGAGACTGCGTGTGTGGGCGCTTGTGCACGAGGTGTGGCGCGTATTGGTATGAAAATGGCTTATTAACCATTAACATGTATGTACTTTTTTGTCTCCCGTCGCTTTCTCTCTCTCTCCTTAATCCTCCCCTCTCACCATCCTATGACTCTAAGAAGCGGGTAAGTTGTGAGGGTCGTGTGACTCCCGGACAACTCCATTGTCCAAGCTGTCCCCAGTCTGTCATCTCTCTGTGCGTCTGTCCATCTGTCCCTTCCTTATGACTGGTGCCAAAGCTGACGTCACTCTATCTGTCCTTCAGTCTATCTGATCTATCCTCCATGGCTGCTAACGACCCCATTGCTTTCTTTTCTTTGACCATTCAAGGCGTTTCTCCCTTACAGTTCAGGCAGCTGCATCCGTGGCTGGACAAAGAATGTCTGGCTGTCATAGGGGTCCGATTTTTTATACCTGGAATGTCCGACAAACCTCTTCCTGATCCTCGTGTGTGTCTGTTTCTATCTGTGAGAAAATAACCAGCTACAATCTCTGGTTATGGGCTGTCCAATCTGGTTGTTTTTGTATGATTTTGTCATAACTGTTTCCTTCCCTTCCTAGCTATGTTCAGTGGATGTATCTTATTTCCATGCATTAAACCTGACCTGAACATAATCTATTCCCATTCTGTAGACATTTTTAGATATGGGGAATGCCACAATATTGTGTTTGAATGGACATGTCTCATATAGTGTGTGTTGTTAGTTGTAAGCTTTGTACACCATGTACATGCTATGTTCAAGTGCCCTTTCAATGCACTGAGGCCTTAAACTGTAATGGTGTTACATGAACGATGTTATCATCACGCTATCTTTCCATCTGTCAAGCTCTTTTGACAACATAACTCAGGGATTGGTTTCAGGATTCTTTTTTTTAATAGAATCTGAGTGGAATTGAAATATATGTGTGTGTTTTGTCTCACCAATTCTAACTGTCAAATATATGCATGGATCCACACTCACAGATTCAAACATTACTTGCATCACAAATGCAAACACACATACACTTTTTTAATCACATCAAGTCTTTTTCCGACTGCTCATCAGTTCTTCCTCTCACAACCAGGCTAACACAAAGTTAGTCTGAGAGGAATCAGCATATCACAAATAGCCATTTGCATGATGGAGCAAACAGGACAGGACATCCATCTACAAACTGCACTCCCCTGATAAGGTGGAATTTACTTTAAGCTGAGTTTGTCGGCCCAAGTGCTTAGCACTGCTTAAGATGTGGTGTTCCGTGAAAAATGAAGTCAATTCTCTTTTCTACTCAGCCTTCTTGGGTCACCCTAAACTCCAGGTGCATAAAACATGTTATTAAGCCAAGAAGGTCTGAATAAGCATCCCTGACAATTGCAGCTGTAAATGACAGCACGCTTCAAAACCGTCAGTAAGCCTTACTGGGAAGCAATAAAAGGACACAGCTAGAATATCTAACCAGTGATTCCTTCTGTGTCTGCCTTAAGAACGTGTGTGGCTCAGATTAGCTCCTCAAAGTCAGGCTTCAGTGAGCCACAAGGCCAGTCCCTTGAAGTTGTCTCCCTGTCTGTGTGGAAGGGTTGGGGTAGTTACAGTGGAGAGTCATGAATACTCTGCTCACTGTCAGCTTTAGATGGATTGATAAGACAGTGCCCTTTCCAAAAGTCCAGGGAGTACACAACCAAGAGAGATAAACACATGTGGTAACTTGCTTTCACATAAAAAAAACGTTTTTTTTTCTTTTTCTAGCAGTGCCTTGTAATTAGGTGTGCAGAAGATTACAGAGTGCAACTTGCACACAGTTAAAACTTTTTGCGTGTGTTGAGGCAGTGCCTACTGAATACGTGTGTGCAATAGTTTTGAGCAAGCATGTGTTTGCGTGAGCGCGTTTGTGTGTGTATGCACGTGTGTGAAATGTGTTAAAACCTGTCTGTCTATCCCTTCAGACACGAGCTATTGGAAGAGGCCAGGAGGAAGGGCTTACCCTTTGCCCAGTGGGACGGCCCTACGGTGGTGGCCTGGCTGGAGGTAGGCCCTTGGCTATTTCATCCTTAAGCCAAATTCAATCCTTTCATCTGCAAGATATTTACCAGCCCGTGGCAAAATGATGACAGTTCTGACCCCGTACATTCTACAATGCTGGAGATAGGATTGCTCCTATTTTCTTTCAGGATTTTCTATTCTTAAACTAAAGCTTTCCATCAAAACACTCAAATATATGATTTTCCTACTTGACCTTTGATTTTGATTAGTGACCCATTTCAGCAGTGTAGACTTAAAAGCAGATGCTCTGTTTTGATCAAATTCTTGACTGGTTCTAAATCATGTAATGATAGCACATATGTTTTACTGTTATAATTTCAATGCAGGAACTCACCTTAGTCGTATTAAGATATATGTTTTTTATTTTTATTTTAAAGCATTTTATTTTTATAAAGATTGAAGGAATTAAAAAGTAGCATACTGCCCTCTGCTGCTCAAAAGCGTTTCATGCACATGCATTACCTCTGAAGAACATCTCGGTAACAACATGTACCTAAGAAACTATAAAGCAATCTAATTACTGAATTGTCTCCGTCCTATTTGATTGTAGTTATGGCTGGGTATGCCAGCCTGGTATGTGGCAGCATGCCGTGCCAACGTGAAGAGTGGCGCCATCATGTCCGCCCTGTCAGACACAGAGATCCAGAGGGAAATTGGAATCAGCAACCCCCTACACCGTCTAAAACTGCGGCTGGCCATCCAGGAGATGGTCTCCCTCACTAGCCCCTCTGCCCCACCTACCTCCAGAACTGTGAGTAAACACTTTAAGACTCACATGACTGAGGAATACGTGCCCCGCACCAAATAATTGTTTGCTGAAATGAAACACACGCACAGTCACACATCCAAGCTTCAGAAAAATGACTTTGTTTTATTGTTTTTTGAAGCACTGTACATGGTCCTTTATTTTATCCTGTTCCTGTGCCAGATTTTTTAACACTTAAAATACTCAGACAGGGACGTGCATCACTGATAGCCCTGTGTCTTTACCAGAGATTAAATCCTGCACAGTGGCTGTAGTTTTCATCATGCCTTAGAGTGCTCTTATCTAGGTCACAGCAGTTTGATCCTGTGGTGTGACTAGATGCACAGCCACAATCGCCAGGACTAAAATTAGAATCAACACATCAGACAAGAACAATGCAATAATGAAAAGTGGGATGGACAGATGTGAATGAAAATGTGGAGTATCTGTATCCCACTAATGACTTATCTAGTGGATGTTAAACCATGTCTCGTCTTGCATGTTGGATGTTTTCTATTTGTCTTGTGTACCAGTATTACATGTGCCGATTTGCCATGCTCTGTGCCGTTCTGTACTGGTTGTTTGTGTTTTTGTGTTGTTTGTGTGCCCTTTTACCCCAGAGGGGTGGGGTCTTCTCATCATCTGACCGTGATGCTATAAAACTATTGGCTTACAGTGGTGCTGCTCTTCTTCTTTAACACTGCTTGCCCCTCCTACTGGACTACTACTACCAATGCTGCTGCTGTGTCTCTTGGGCCCACCCCACGTAGCCGTCAGGCAATGTATGGGTGACCCATGAGGAAATGGAGACGCTCGCTGCCCCCTCCAAAGCGGTCAGTCCCTTCCTCTCCTTTTTCCTTCTATCCAATGGGCCCCTCTTATTGTTTAATCCCTTTTAACAGTTTCCATTTACTGTATTTTGGTTGTATATGTGTTTGCACTGGTGATATGTAAAACAATATGTGACTGTTAAGCGCATAATGCTAATACTCCCTCTTTTCCTCTCTACTGGTTTGTCACAATATTTTAACTGCCAGAATTTTCCACGCCAAGTACAGTGTTGCTGTGGTTAGCAATGAGCTGCCGACTACTAGCACTAAATAAATGTTGAGATTCACAACAGCATACTAAGCAAATACCACATTCTAATTGTGCTCTGTACATACTCTGACCATTGACGTGAAACCAATCTCCAGTTGCTGTCATAATCCTCACTGAGCTCTACTCTAGATGGCACTGACAAACAGGCGTTGCGCATGTTACAGTAGTAATCATCTCTTAAAGGTTATCATTAGGGCAGCTGTTCCGTCAGCCAGTGCAGATTTAACTCCCTTCAGTTCAGGCACAGTGAGGTTTATAGCTAATCATTTGCCTTTCTTCAAGAATGGTGAGCATTGATTGGTTCTGGCTGTCACTTGTGCCTGAGTTGGAGTGTAATGGCACTGGATGCCTCCTAATGTGGCAGCCCAATCTACAAACCAAATGTAATCTGTCAGACCAGCCCAGACCAGGAGGGATAACCTTGTTAGAATCCCAGGAGGCCACTCCACATACTGGAGGAAATCACCCTTCTCTTCAGACGCCGTCCTAACTCCCACCGGTCTTTCGCCTCTCGTGAATTGGATAGTTCTCATACATAATTTAGAGAGCACCTTGTCCTTAGTTTGAAACAGTTTTTTGACCGCAGTATTTCATGTGAAGAGGAACTTTTCTCTCTCTCTCTCTTCAGGGCCTTTGCCCTGCTTAGAACAGTTCATGATGAGAGTCTACACCTTTTGTCAAATGGGTGGTAGTAGCGTAAATGCCGGAATGTAAATGATGTGTTGCCTTTGTTGTGGTCTCATACATTTCTGAATTTCTTCCATTCTGAACTAACAGAAGTCCAATTCAGAAGAGGGAAGCTGGGCACAGGTGAAGAATCGTTTCTATTTGATTTACATTGATGTACTTGTACATTGTACTACTTGTAAAATAAGGGATTATTTTTAAATGCACGTAGGCCTCTGTGTAATGAAAAAGTGCTAATACCATGTCTTCACCATTGAGATGTAATGTTGGTGTTCTGTCAGACTTTGGCATATGGTGACATGAACCATGAGTGGATAGGCAACGAGTGGCTGCCCAGTCTAGGACTACCTCAGTACCGCAGCTACTTCATGGAGTGTTTGGTGGATGCCCGCATGCTGGACCATCTCACCAAAAAGGACTTGAGAGTTCATCTCAAAATGGTGGATAGCTTTCACAGGTACTGCAGCTGGGGCTTGATCTGCCATCTTTTATAGACGTAAAATGAGAACTGAATTAAATAAAAATCATCAATCATAAATTTGTGTCTTTAGGAGCAGACGTGTCTTTTAGATCTAGTTTCCTTCAAGGTTTTTTTTTATTATAATTTTCTTCCTACCCTAGGACGAGTTTGCAGTACGGCATCATGTGTCTAAAAAAGCTTAACTATGACAGAAAGGAGCTAGAAAGACGCAGAGAGCACAGCCTACATGAAATGAGAGGTACTTACATAACATAGGACTCAAAATACATATACTTAATCTTGTACTGTATTGCCCAGTTGCATGATAGTTGCCCCTTCTCATGCAGTACTCTGTTTGTGTGCCCCCAGACGTACTGGTGTGGAGTAACGAACGGGTGATCCGCTGGGTCCAGAGCATCGGCCTCAGGGACTACGCCAACATCCTGTTTGAGAGTGGCGTCCATGGGGCCCTGGTTGCCCTGGACGACAACTTTGACTACAGCAGCCTGGCACTGCTCCTTCAAATCCCCAACCAAAACACTCAGGTACTCAATAATTAACCCAATAATCCAATTGATAGTAAATATCAGGCACTTGCTTGGACTATCCCTCCAACCATGACATTCATCTAGCTAGCCAACATCTTACCCAAGCCAATAAACTGTGATACATAGTATGTTTACAAAAACAAACTACCCCCCCTCCAAAAACACGTAGGCATCAAACTGCAGTTTCTCAATATATTTCAGAATATATTGAATTTACTGTTAAAATGTGCAATGTACAATGTGATGTTTCTCTCCTACTGATGACGTAGCAAAAATCACAAATTAGCAGACAAATAAAAAAAAAGCTATCATATATTTTTCACTAAAAACTTTGTAATAAAATAAAATTGTGTTGTGTTTCCATTTCACAGGCACGTCAGATTCTTGAGCGAGAGTATAATAACCTGCTAGCACTGGGCACTGAGAGGCGATTGGACGAGGTGAGTGACACCTGTCACCCGCACTACTGGCCACGCCCTGCAGTTACCTGGGGTGACGGGCCATGACAGACATACCTGGGTTGGTTGTCAATCATTACTTGACACATTTCCCCATGCTAATTCTCTTGACTTGATCACCCTATACTGATTGTTTACCTCTCCACTCCAAAACTAGTTGATGCATTGTACAAATCATTATTTGCCCTTTACCTAATCTTTTTAAATAAAAACTACGGTTGTTCTTACTTTGCATCTGTTATTTAAGAAGGACTGGAATATTTGTGGAGAGTTTTATCAGTATGAGTAGCTAGTCATCTGAACTTGGGCTTTGTCTCTATGATATCCAATAAGAATATAATCTAAACATACACTAAATATCATAAATATCAAACCGTACCATTCTGTATGTCCGTCCGTCCGTCTGTGCATTTGTCCTCGTCACTAGTGTGACGACAAGGACTTCAGGGGTCCGTCGTGGAGGAGGCAGTTTCCCCCGCGGGACGTCCACGGGATCAGTATGATGCCTGGTTCTGCCGAGACGCTCCCTGCTGGATTCCGCCTCACCACCTCGGGACACTCCCGAAGACTGGCCCCTGAAGGTGGGAGCAATGCCCCCCTACGCACACATCAATAAAAGGCCACCATGAATTGTATTCCTTTTTTTCTAAAGGATGCTCATTAGTATGGTAGATATAATTCCCTGTGTTTATTCATTTGTCATTACAGGTACATGATTTGTTTTTTGGTATATTTGTGTTTATTATCTTAGTTTCTAGCTTGCTTACCAGAATCATTTTTATCATATGATCTATCCCAAGGATGTTAAGTTTCAAATGTGTGATTCCTACTCCCTACAATTGGGGGGAGTGGGGGGATTCCTTACGACCATGCCCTGGCACTTGGGGGTCATGTCGCTCTATCATCTTTTGCTCTAGAGCACCGTCACCCTAACTCTGTTGTTCTCTTTAAACCTGGGTCTGCTGCTCTGCAGTACTCTATGAGGCCCTGGACGACAGTCCTGACGACATGTATTTGGACTGGTTTCAAGGTCAGATATTATGACACTCAAATCCTGGCCCTATGGGCCTGTGTGCCGTAGTGCCTACTGTACAGTTGCAACCCTGTCCCCATCCCAGTGGTATACTCCCATTGTCCTGTGATATCTTTTCTGTACTCCTTACTTATAGTAAACACAGCTGCATTATAACGCTACCATGCATTAAAGCGGTCTGCAGGTGCAACCATTGATGTTAACTCACTCAGTGCATCTTGCCAGAAATTGTTGTGACATGTTGGTTGCTCTACCTCGGGGTATATACATAAAAGGAATATATATATATATATATATATATATATATATGTGTGTGGTTTATCTTCCCATTTGTTGCTCCTTTTACCTCAGCTTTCACCAGAGGACACAGGTCAAAACCAGCCTTCACTCAGCAGATAAAATATGTATTGAAGCTCAGCCCTACACCTAGGCCTTATAATACAACAGGATTTGAGTTGCAATAAATGAATACATGAATACACATCATCCATCATGTCTAGCTTTTATCAGAGTTCTCCTCTAATAAAATGTCCCCAGTATAACTGGTGCACTCTTGTCTCTACATCTCCTCTGTGGTCCCTATGTGAAGTCCACAATAACACTGTCCGTCCCTTAACAGGTGGGATTCAATCGAAATGAGTGTATGCTACTCCGTTGTGTGTGTGTGTGTGTGTGTGTGTGTGTGTGTGTGTGTGTGTGTGTGTGTGCGTGCGCGCGCGCACGCCCGCGCGGTGTGCGTGTTTGGGTGTGTGAGTGATGCCAAATCATGGCATTGCGAGGTGGTTAATCCTAGATGTATGTTCAACTTTAGGTGTGTGTGTGTGTGTGCGTGTTTTGCAATATCAAGATGTGTTTTGCAATTAACCCCGATCTATTTTCCACGATCATTTTGTTCATCCTGTAATATAGACCCTTCCTGATCCTGTGTCCTCCTCACCTTGGTTGTTCCATGCGCTGACCTTCTTTTCTGTCTGCCCCCATGCACAGTCGGAGCGGTGCAGCGTCTGGACAGCTCCACAGTGAGGACCTACTCCTGCTAAGGAAGTAAGAATGCCTCTACAAGCCTCACATACGACGCGTAAACATCAAACAAACATCATGCCTGTCAAACGTTTTTATTCCACTGTCAGGAATGAAGAAGGATTTAAGCAGTTTAACAAAACAAAAAAAAGGCTGGTGTTTTTTTGTCCATTGATAGTGTGCACAAATGCAAAAACTTTTGAGAATGGTCTCTGCATAGTATTTTCAAATGATGACCATACGTTTCCCTTGCAGATCAGATCCTACCGCTGGATGAAGTTGAACCATTGAGCTGCTGGACAGATTGGTAAACCTGCCTGGAACTGATCACATTGACCACACACACTGCCAAGACGCCTTCCCCTGCCCCGAACTGACCCCCTGTAATGTGGATAGAGGGGTCTAGTGCCAAGGTGCCCACTCTGTACTACTAGCCACGCCGTTGTACTTCCCCGTCCTTGCCGCCCTGTGAAGTGGGCACCAGCAGATGGTGCTACTTTTCTGCAGGCTGTCTAGTAGTCACCATTTCTACCTTTACATGTAAAGTGAAACTTATCAAAGCATTATGTACTGTGTATTTCTTCTACAGGAGATGTGTAGGTTAGCTGTAAATTATTATAAATATGCTGTTTTTATATGCACACATATATAAATATATATACACACATCTATGTATAAAATATAAAAAAATATATTCAGTTTGTGCAAATAATACACTACCCTCCTCATTTTCATGGTTCATGAATTAAACATGCTGCTCTTTAAACATTTCTTCACAATACCCCAGGAGACCATTTTGTACATAGCGTTTTATTTTTCCATATTGATTATAAGGATGATGACGGTGACCATGATAAGCACCTTCTCTGGATGTTGTGACCATGTTAAGCCCCAGCTGGGAAAGACTGCCCTCTAGTGGAGAATAGTCCCTGAGTCATCTCCAATCAATCAAGCCAACCAAACCCTCTATTCTTTTCTGATGGAACCCATTTCAGTATACCACAGCATTCTCGGAGTACACAGGAAAGCACTGTGACGCCTAATGACGTGACAAGCACTTTGATGAGCCAACTCTGGACAAGTAACAGCCAAGGACGAAAAAAAAAACACAAGACACTCCACAAGGAAGTTATGCAAGACTTCCACTTTGAGAACAAAGGCAGGCCGCTATTCTCTGAGCCTGTCCCCAGCGGTGTTCTGTCAACCCATGAAGTACAAATGTAGTAACTGGACCGTGTACACACAGCCAAGCTGGCCTTTTTTTCTCTGTTGGGTCCAACCCTCAGACATGCACGTTTTGACAAGAAATAACTGAAAGACAGACTGCTTTAGCCCATAGTGTGCGTAGTGTAAATTACATTGTTGAAGTGAGGTGAATTTTTTATGACAAACCTGTTGCTTGATGTGACTTTTTTGTGTAACTTAACTATTTGTTTCTTTTGGAGTTGCCAGGGTAAACTGTTGACCAGCCCTACTGTCTTTAAGTTATTTCTTGACAGAATACTCAAGTCTTTGTGTTTTAATTTATTTTTACATTTTCAATTTGCACGAACAAAGAATAATTTTATTTTCTGTTCATTTTTATTTATTTATTACTACTTATACTTTGGTATACAAAGTATACAAAACAAAGTGGTGATCAAACATTTTCATTGTCAATTAAAATACTGTTGGTGAAAAAGGTTTTGGAATCGATCATTTTACTTTCTAGAACCTTTCAAAACAAATCTCTCTGGTATTAATACTGTATATTATCAAGGTCAAGTTGAAAGAGATTATTTCCCAACATCAATATACTTTAAATGCGATAGGCCATTGTTACAGCTCAACAACACAGATAAGAAGTGATTTCTGCAAGCTCGGTTTTACGACTATATTCTCAGTTCATGAGATTTTTTGTTCAAAACAAATCATAATTTTGTTTTGTTTATTTTTGGTCATATATCATTGTAATAGAAAAAAACATTTGTTCTATTATCCAGGCCAAAATAATTAAAACCTGTAGTAACTTTTATAGATGTCTAAAAGCTTTAGTCTCAAGGATGAATTAAAACACTGATATATTAAGTGTGGAAAAGACTGCCTGATTTGGATTCTATTCTTTTCCATGAGGTGTGAATTCATTCACACCTCCTGGAAGATTTGCAATCCATGACAGACAGGCGGAATATGTTCACTAGTGGGAATGAACGCTCTAGAAAGAAAACAATAGGCCCAGATTTCTAGGCTCAGTCCTTCTATGGTCTACAACGTCAATGTGGGATGTATGGATAGAAAGTCTGAGAACATCACCTCAGAGTCCAGGTGTTCTAAGTGCCTTTGCCACCTGCTCTTCAATGGTCTTAAACACCTCTGGATCCTCAATGGTTGGAGTGATCTGTGGGCACACAGATGTTGCGTTTCTATCTTACTTTGTTGATTATGTCCCTATTTGCTGAACGGCATAACCCTGTCGTTCCCCTCTCGTTAATTGAAAACAAAGGAGGTAAGTTCTGGGATAATGTCAATCATTTAGAATAAAATATATCTGATATACCTTGTAAGGCTTGCCATTGACCAAGTTGGCCAGTGAAGAGCGAGGGATCTTCCCAGACCGGGTCTTTGGCAGTGCACTGACAAGCAGCACCTTCCTGAAGGCAGCCACTGGGCCTATGTTATCCCTCACCAGCTTCACCAGCTCCTTCACTACATCCTCCTGACTCTTCTGCAAGTCTGAGCCACACACACATTTACATTCACCTCTATAGAAAGGATAGTTAGTTAATTACTAAGGAATATTAATGTAAAAAAAAAGTCTACAGTATGACTTTCCTACCAGTTCGGAGTACACACAGGGCAAGGGGTACATGCCCCTTAAGGGAGTCATCCTGGCCAACCACTGCACAGTCCACCACTTCTGGATGGAGTAACATTGTCTAAAACCAGCACACACAGGGAGCGATATGTCAGGCTGTGTAAATACCAGAGTCTCTGCTTTGCAAATTGTGTCTCCCATTGTCCTACCTCCTCCAAAGCCCCGGCTGAGAGCCTGTGCCCCGCCACGTTGATGACATCATCAGAGCGTGACATGATGTAAACAAATCCCTCCTCGTCCACATAACCTGCATCCATGGTGTCATAGTAGCCCTGGGAGAGAGAGAAAGAAGAAATGGTTTTGTTGTAATAGGAAACACAAACAATGGGGTACCACCTCATTGACTTACAAAAAAACAAAGAAAGAAAATGTATGTTTATTCATTAAAGCAATAAATCCAACGTGATGTGATTACTGGTATTTCTAAACAATGTTGATTGTTTCCAATGCCGATTTACACAGTTTTAATAGGCTTTAGGGGATACTTAAGATGCATTAGAAAGTAAAACAGGACAATTGAGAGGGAAGGTAAAATCAATAGCACGAGCGTTCAAACTTACCAAGTTAAAAGGCTCACAACCAACTGTTTTCTATGACCACTACCGATCAACCCATATCCAAAATATTTTCTTCAATGATCCCCAATTGCCCTGTTTTAGTTTCACTTAGATTGCAGTATCTTAGTGCCACTCTTTAAGGTGGTGACAGCTGAGTGTTTGCTATGTTTACAATGTTCTCTAACAGCATGCAGCGGACACAGCTTACGTACGGGGAACTTGGTGAAGTAGAGCTTCCTATACAGCTTATGGTTGTTCCAAAGGGATAGCGCTGCCCCTGGTGGTAGAGGGAGCCTAATGGAGAGACGATATGCATCATTCATTGTAGAAACCCGGGGTATCAACTTGCACAGGAACGATAAGCTGGTCAGTCTATCAATTTTAGAATAAAAAGAGTTGACCTCTGGTCATGGATATAATTACACTAAACGTTATAGGGTCTAGACATCTAGACTTGGTGCCAGTCTCTAGTGGAATTGACCTGACCTGAACCACAGGGCACGTGTGCGTACACACACACACATACACACACACACACACACACACTAGGGGTAGGATACGATGACTAGTACACTGGGTCTCTGTTTAGATAGGGTCACCGAGGATTGCCCCCTCTAGACGCACTGATCCTCTGATGGTCACATTTACCAAGGTTATTACCAACCTGTCTCTGAGCACCTTCAACAACAAAAATAAATCTGTCTGAGCAAATCTGAGATGGAAAACTGAAAATGAATCAAGGAAACAAAGTATTGAGGTGAATCTGTGTGCTGAACTACATATGGGAAGTTCTGAAAAATCAAGCACAACTTCTTACAATTATGATTATAGCCTTTAGAGTACATGTATCATCCAATACTTAATAATGTTCCATTGTTTAAATGTTTTTTACAGCAAACATAATTAATCACACACTGACTTTTTGAAAATATAAAAAAATGGCTTGATCCTCAGCCGCAAAACCAGAAAAGGTTCCTTATGGAGCAGCCACGTGTAACGGGAAGGGAGAATAGGAAAAAATAAAAAAAATAGGAAAAGTCATTGCTAGAATTTATATTTATGGTAGTAGAATGTTCCATTTTGAGTTCAACTGGCTGCCAGGGTAAAGTGATTAAAACAAAACACAGGCTGGCTGGGAGTAATGCTCTGTGGGCCCTGATCAGATTCTATTATGCAACCCATAATGATGGTGTTGAATGACTGGCGTGACTCTCGTATATGCAAGAGTCTAAACACCATGTTCTAAGAAAGCAATCAAACGTTCCAGTGAGATCCTGTAGCTGATGAAATTTTTTTTTTTTTTTAATATCTCACAAAGAGCTATACAAAAAATTTGTTTGTTTGCCTCTGACAGATGGTCCCAACTGATGGAGGAAAATACAATATAATATAGTATAATACAATATAATAGAATAGAAAAGGTGTGATGGCCGTGTGGCTTACCTCACCACAATATTTCCCAGGGTCCTTGGTGTGACCTCCCGCATGTCATCGTCAATCACTGTGACTGCAGGGAAAACAGAAGCATGCTAAATCATATTACTAGTTCACCAATGGGCAAGACCGGAATGACAAACATGTCTGAATGCTAAAACACTATAGAGACGTTTCTAAACTTGTACGAATATTTGCACACAACTTTAGTCCTTACGATTCAATAATAGAGAATATGGATTTAGCTGTGCGACAGATTGTTGTTTACCATTGTAGCCTGGAACAGGCTTTCCCGCTTGACCAGCAGGGGGAGAAAGTGAGTTCCCGAGACCAATACAGGAGGAGGTGATAGCAGATCCACTCTCTGAGAGAGAGTAATAAAAGTGTTACCACACAGCCATAAAACTAAAACAAGCATTTCAATCAACAACAAAAAAAAGAATACGTTTATTTGTCTTGCTCTTAGTAGAATACTATTACTGGATCACCTAATTTGTGTTCTGTTTTACCTACTCAAGCTGAATACGTTGTACTTAAGTCAGTTTAGATAAAGGGGTTATCATTATCATTATCATTAGCATGTCATTTAATGTATATTATGTGAGTGTAATTGCATGTGCAAAACAAATGGTGATTCCATATTCCAAGTCTGTGATTGACAGGCATGTCATCAAAGCAGTGGTGTCTTTGTGCTGTTCCTGTGAGCAGTCAAACTAACCTAGATTATGGAATCTTTGAAAGTTCCTATGGGTTATGTAACTCAAGTTTAAACAGAGGAAGTGATACTAACCCACCTGACAACAGACCCACTTCAGCACGCAGGTATCAACTTTTTCTACCTACAAGAATACTGACACAGCGGCAACAGCCTCAGTTCCTTACAGCTAAGTCCCTTTGGTTCCCTCTGCCTTGTCTCTGTTCCCAGTCAGTGAGCCCACACACAGCAACATACACATCTGCAATCGGTGGATGTCTAGTATCTACACACCCTACAGAGAGGAAAACTAAAAAGCAACATCTACAACTTCAGGAGCCATTCTATCCATCATTCCTACTTTACCATCTCCAGTCAAATCTGACTGCCCAGGGTAAAATAACCATAAAATAGGTACATTTCTCTACAAATAGAGGATCTAGCAGGACACGATATAATAAAACAGTTTATAGAGGGCCGATAGAGCAGCGATGTTCCAAGACATCAAAGTTCATGGTTGAGTCTTCTGGATTTATTGTGGGCTTAATTGAATAAAAAGTCCAGGAAGAAAGATGCACACATGAAAACGGCAATGACATGTCTGCTCTCAACCAAAAGTACCTCTGAGCATTAATTTATTGGTCTCTCATTTACTATCCAACTTGGAATGATTTCATAATGAACATTATAACAGCTTATTGTGTAAACTGAGAAACTGCCCTCTTTGTCAGATATTTATGGAGTCCCTATATTTAAATAAAGCCCCACTGAGCATAGCGATACTTAAATAAAACAACAAGAACCATCACACATGGGTGCTAAATGG
This sequence comes from Galaxias olidus, assembly GCA_026901105.3. Lineage (NCBI taxonomy): Eukaryota > Metazoa > Chordata > Actinopteri > Galaxiiformes > Galaxiidae > Galaxias > Galaxias olidus. The sequence continues at coordinate 596,560 of JAPMUY010009160.1, forward strand.
CTCAGAGTTGAGGGATGGAGATATCAAACAGACGGTTTTACTGAAATGGAGAAGAGCTCCCGTACCACCCTAGTGGCCTCTGGCCTAGCAATGTTTCGCTCCCTTTCCAACTCATTCATCACTAGCAGGTTAGTCACTCCCTGCAGGGATCAAAGCCCACAATGAGCAAATTCCTGCTTTTCATGTTTCCCGTGCATGTCTTGAAAGATAACTACAAAAATTATGACATACAATTTCTTACATCCAATCAGCATCAACAAGCTGAACCGTGGCATCCTTTTCAGCAGCTAGATGGCAAACTCAAAACAGATCTGTGTTCACAACTGTCATATTGTTTAACAAGTGCATAGGGACTAGACGCCCTTCAGTAACCTACGGGTATGTGTTGTTTGAAGGAAAGTATGCATACCTTCACAATGCGTCCAGGAATAGGCATTTGTCAGTGCACAATTTATTGATAGCTAGAGTTTCACAGCAGACCACCCAAAAGAACAAAGACTCTAAATATAGACGAGTTCTGCATAAAGATAAATGGCAACCATGGACATTATAATTTAAAGATATTCTAAAACAGAATGCAGATCATGTAGAGACTCAAAATGTATTTTAAATGAGCCTGACAGTTTGTCAGATGTAGGAAGAACATTGGGTTTCCTTGCTCGCTCACTATTGCTGCAGTACCCAGCTGTGAGGTTTCAGATGAAAAAACATATAGATCACAGCCCAGCAGCTGACAACATACACTCCCCGTTGGTTGGAAAATAACCCTGCAGCTGAGAGAGTGAGCCAGAGAAGGATACTAATGGAATAGCATGCGTTACCAATGCCCAGGGGTCCACTCTGTTTGTCTGTGACAAACAGGTAGCACAGAGAGAGATGCATACTCAGACGATGATGAAAGGCTCTGGACATACCCTGCTTTTTACTATTCTGTAGCACAAGCTGAATACTGCTACTTTGAAACGGAAAAAAAGCTTTTCCTGCTAGTAGCCGATCGAGATGCACCCCTTGGAACTGCATAAGTTCCAGAAATGATATACTGAGCTGAGATGTATGCCCCTGGGCAATGATGAAAGGATCTGGACATTCCCTGGCCTTCTATATCTTTGGTAGAATGCTGATACACAGAGAGGAAAAACCCCGGAGTGAGAGATACTAACAATAAGCCAAAATTGAAAATAACAAAATAAATAAAATTATATTCTTAGCTTAAAATATCACCCAAAGTAAATATAAAATACTCTCGCTGGCATAGCAATAGCTAATAAGGAGGAGGAGGTAAATCGGCTTGATAAGAAACAAAACAATGAATGAAGCAATAGCCTATCGTTGAGATGGAAGTGAAAGAAACAGTAGGGGAGATGTGGCATTAAAATGAGTGTGAAGACTCCACAAAGGTTGGATAAGGAGGGGAAATCTCTTCCTTTTTCCAGCCCACACAATCTGTAGCTTGACCGCAGACTACACCCTTACTTTCTCTCTCCCTCTGTCAGGTCATGTGGCAGCACATATCAATCTTGGGCAGATCTGTTAGAACAGGGTTTTGCCAGTGAGAAACTGTATGAGCATGACGAATGGAGGATGGCTGCTGTAAGGGTCAACTCAGTGGGGGTGTGGATGGGACAGAATAAAGGAGAACGCGAGGCTATTGTGAGCCATATAATATTTTCTTAGCCTTGAAGGGGGGGGCTTTTTTGTCAACATAAACAACCACTCGTTGCTTTCATTTTTCTGTAGAATTCTAACACACTCAACTCGTAGGCTTCCCCTCGTATTGAAAGGTATTACGGGAGAGCAGCCTTGCTGTTGTGTTTTATAAATCGATATGTTTGAAAGTACCAAAATAACTCAAAAATACACACACACACACGCAGGCACTTTTTGAGAAAGGAAACGAGATGCCTCTCCTTCGAGTGAACTATCTCAAATGTCAAAAGGTAAATGTTTGTATTTTGTGTTAGAGTGTGCTCGCACACTTGTGACTCATATTTACAGCCGTTACGAGGTTGTCCTGGTGATGTTCAGTTGCTGGGGTAAGTCTGGACCGGAGCTTGAGTCGGATCAGACATCGGGCCCAAGGTCAGGGCTTAAAGTCGGTAGACATTTGAGGGGGATGGGGGTAGGAAAATGGATGGCAAAAAGCATGACCTGTCTCAACGCATTAGTCTGCTGACTAGAAACCTGATCCATCTCTAACCTAATAAATCTCATACTATTCCGTGTATCATAGTACAACTACTGGGGTAGAAAATATTATTTGACTTCGAAATATGCAGCAGCTCGTGAGAGTCAGCTGGCACACAGTGGTATATAGGGCTCACACAGGGCAGCTCAGACACTCAGCTGGAGTGCCAGACAGAAAACTAGAGCAGTGCGCTAGTTAATTTAGCCCTACTGGGTGGGCTGGCGGCTGCAGAAGGGAGAGGGAGAGTCAGAGAGACTAAACAAAAGAGAGAGTGTGTTTGTGTCTATGTGAATGTGATAGTGTGAAAACCAAAAGAAGATAAGAGGGAACCTGCGGACACACTCTCAATGACAGCCATTAGACAAACATATTGCTCAATAAAACGGCAGGGGATGTACTTCAGGCAAACAACAAGTGCGCACTTTCAGTTCTACAAATCCATAAGTCACACTAGTGCAGAGGCAAACTATCACCTAATCAGTGAATTATTACTAATTAGCGTATAGCCTACAGTTAAACAGACTGATAAAACACTGATCAGGCCAGGCAGCTAAACTGCAGACAGAGCTGATGACAGAAGCAGTGGACTCCAGTGAAGACAAACATACACTCTCCCATGAAGGGCAAGCTCATTACACCCACTGCCACACACCCACCATGAAACCACAGTGTGGTAACAAGATGGCCTTAGTGACGGAAGCCATATGGTGGTGAGTGACACTCAAGGTGCTACAGCGCCCCACACACACACATTCCCTACAGGTGGCAGCTGTGCCTGGCAAAGACTTAACGAATAGATTACTGTACAATACTATATCGTATGATGTACCTTCCATGAAGGGATGACCGAACGGCAGGTCACTGTGGTTGGGAACAGGTTTTAATTCAGAACATTTCTTTTCACACTTATTTTGTCAACAAAATGCCAAAATAGGTCAAAATTGTTATTAATAAGTTATTGAAATAATAAATATGACTTTCAAAGAGGGAACAATTCTATAAGTAATATATATGGAAAGTGAAGAAAAAATAAGTTGTAAGAGAAGATTATATATTTACGTTGTTTTCCCTTTCTCGTGAATATAAGCAGTAACAATCCTATTTCTCACAATCGTTCCTTAAAAAGTTGTTTTCCCTTTGTCATGAAAATAATCACTGTGTGAACGCTGACCGTGTCAGTGTAGGGCTAAAGACTGTTGTTAGCATCTGCTGGGCATAGTAATGGAGTAATGTTGGAGTAATGCTCAATTCACCCC